>CM077021.1:10000000-11200000 GCA_039090855.1 Macrothele yani
CTCGGTGTCATACGTACCAGGTGCATCGATGTAGCTAATAATCGGTGTGGCCACATATGGCTTGTATCAACTGCTGTATATGTTTATTAGGCAACACAGAACAAATGATTAGCATCTCGGTGTCATACGTACCAGGTGCATCGATGTAGCTAATAATCGGTGTGGCCATATCTGGCTTGTATCAACTGCTGTATATGTTCATTAGGCAACACAGAACAAATGATTAACATCTCGGTGTCATACGTACCAGGTGCATCGATGTAGCTAATAATCGATGTGGCTACATCTGGCTTGTATCACCTGCTGTGTATGTTCATTAGGCAACACAGAACAAATGATTAGCATCTCGGTGTCATACGTACCAGGTGCATCGATGTAGCTAATAATCGGTGTGACCACATCTGGCTTGTATCACCTGCTGTGTATGTTCATTAGGCAATACAGAACAAATGATTAGCATCTCGGTGTCATACGTACCAGGTGCATCGATGTAGCTAATAATCGGTGTGGCCACATCTGACTTGTATCAACTGCTGTATATGCTCATTAGGCAACACAGAACAAATGATTAGCATCTCGGTGTCATACTACCAGGTGCATCGATGTAGCTAATAATTGGTGTGGCCACATCTGGCTTGTATCACCTGCTGTGTATGTTCATTAGGCAATACAAAACAAATGATTAGCATCTCGGTGTCATACGTACCAGGTGCATCGATGTAGCTAATAATCGGTGTGGCCACATCTGGCTTGTATCACCTGCTGTGTATATGTTCATTAGGCAATACAGAACAAATGATTAGCATCTCGGTGTCATACGTACCAGGTGCATCGATGTAGCTAATAATCGGTGTGGCCACATCTGGCTTGTATCACCTGCTGTGTATGTTCATTAGGCAATACAGAACAAATGATTAGCATCTCGGTGTCATACGTACCAGGTGCATCGATGTAGCTAATAATCGGTGTGGCCACATCAGGCTTGTATCAACTGCTGTATATGTTTATTAGGCAACACAGAACAAATGATTAGCATCTCGGTGTCATACGTACCAGGTGCATCGATGTAGCTAATAATCGGTGTGGCCACATCTGGCTTGTATCACCTGCTGTGTATGTTCATTAGGCAATACAGAACAAATGATTAGCATCTCGGTGTCATACGTACCAGGTGCATCGATGTAGCTAATAATCGGTGTGGCCACATCTGGCTTGTATCACCTGCTGTATATGTTCATTAGGCAACACAGAACAAATGATTAGCATCTCGGTGTCATACGTACCAGGTGCATCGATGTAGCTAATAATCGGTGTGGCCACATATGGCTTGTATCAACTGCTGTATATGTTTATTAGGCAACACAGAACAAATGATTAGCATCTCGGTGTCATACGTACCAGGTGCATCGATGTAGCTAATAATCGGTGTGGCCACATCTGGCTTGTATCACCTGCTGTGTATGTTCATTAGGCAAAACAGAACAAATGATTAGCATCTCGGTGTCATACGTACCAGGTGCATCGATGTAGCTAATAATCAGTGTAACCACCTTTGGCTTGAACCACCTGTTGTACACACTGAGGCATCAAATCAAATAATGTGCGAATGGTGTCCTGTGGAATAGCCATCCAGACTGTATTGACCCGCGTCCGAAGTTCATCACGAGTTGATGGCGGACGGTCGTACCGCTGCACCTGCCTTTTGAACATGCCCCAGAGATTTTCTATGGGAGATAAATCCGGCGATCTAGCCGGCCACGTCAGAAGTGAAACGTTGTTATCTCTCAAGAAGGCATGTGGAAACACAAATTTGTCCTTGACGGCGATCGAATCCGCAACCCCTCTTTCCGGAGTGAGTTGCTCTCCCAACTAAGCTACACGGACGGAATGCATCGCTGCAGATTTGTCGTCTTGACACATCCTTTACCTCTGTAGTACGACGCCATATCATCTCCCTCTTAATTTTCTCCCTTTTTTTTTTTAGAAGCGAAGAACGAATTTTCATTAATTCTAGACGATGTATGGAACAAACATCACAGATTTTTCGAAGAACCCAACTGCCAGTACATCCATTTGTACGTTCGGGCGCCAATATGAAAACCCAAATTTGTCTTTGACGGTGACCGAAACGCGCCCCCTCTCTCCGGAGCGAGTTGCTCTCCCAACTAAGCTACACGGACGGAATGTATCGTTGCAGATTTGTCAATTTGACACGTGCTTTACCTCTGTAGTACGTCACAGGCACGTGCTGTCGCTGCAACATACGGTGTGGCATTGTCCTGCTGAAATATGTCCCCAGGGACGTACTGCCCGTACGAAATGGCAACCGGCCGCAGAATATCACTGACGTAATGGTGACTCGTTATGGTGGCATGGACTCCCACGAAGAGGTGATCTGCTTTCGTACCCGATAGCACGCCAGGCCATAATGCTCCGTGTTGGTGTGGCATGGCTGAAGCGAATACACACCTCCCGACGCCTCTCCCGCTGTCGTCGACAGATACAGATGCCGACATCATTTTCGCTGAAAAAGAAGCGTGTTTCGTCCGAGAACACGACATTGTGTCATTCGTCACGCCCCTCCCTTCGTTCAATTAACCATTTAGCCTGGCTGCCAGTTGCTGCGGTGCCAAGGATAGCTTGAAGAGGGGCCAACGAGCCTGCAGTTCGCACTCTAATAACCAGCAACGTACTGATACATCTGTCCTGCGCCAATACCGTTGATGATGCAGAACGGTCATTTAAAGACATCATCATGAGATGGCTGTTGTCCTCCTGTGTACGACGTCCAGAACCCGCCCTTCGTGTCCTACGCCCTTCTTCGTACCATTCCCTGCTTACTCTTGTCACGAAGGACACAGTACGTTTCACACGACCGGCAGTCTCCCGGAGGGAAGTATTTCAGTCTCACATGATGATAATGCTACCTCTCTCGAACTCGCTAATGTGACTGCGCGACTGTCTTACACGACGACGAGGCATCCTTAGACACTTCTGACCAAGCACTGACATGCCGGCAGATCCACGATGCGCTTCTAACAGAAAAACGGCCGGTTTCTGTGCTGTGATGTTGCGTGATCTGATTTGCATGGACTGGCACGCATGTACCCATTACACCGAAATGCTAATCATTTCTGTGATATTGCCTGATCAGCATGTCCCGCAAAAAAGAAAGTCACATCTAGACTTCTTTCAGGTGTTCTGTTTTTCATGAACATGAGTGTTCAAATTTTGTCTAAGAATTTGTCTTTCAACTCTTACCCTTAAAACCCCGAGACTTTTCATATCACGTACAAGGGTTGGACAGAATAATGTGAACACCTAGGAAAAGAATGTTTTACGTACCTATTAGAGTGTGGGACCACCTTTTGCATTCAAACCCTCCTGAATCTACCTTGGAATGGACGCATACAAATCCTGGATGGTTGTTAGTGGGATGCAATACCATTGTTCTTGCAGAAACTGCTCCAGGTCCTAGAGATGCAGAAGGAGGATGACGGGATCTTACAGTGTTTTCCAACACAGACCACAGTGGCTCAATGATGTTTAAGTCTTTTAATTGGGGAGGCCTAGGATGAAAGTTCGCCCTCATGTTCCTCAAACCATGATTGGACATTCCGAGCTCTGTGAATTGGTACGTTATCATCTTGATAGATGGCATCCCCTCCAGGAAACAATGCCTGAGCCATTGGATGGACTTGGTAGGCCAAAATGGTTTCATACGCCCTGCCATTCCTTTGTCCTTCCAAGGTGATCCAAGGTGATCAGGGGACCTGCTGAAAACCACGATATGACCGATGAGAGCACGACAGAACCACCACCATTCTGCACTGTTGGGAACAGTTAGTCTGGGTTGTACGCTTATGACAGTGTTCTCCAGGTGTATACACGTCCTGTGGTGGAGAATAGTGTGAATGTCGATTCATTCTTCCATGCATCGGTAGTCCACGTTGTATGCTCCTGGCATCACCGCCGTCGCCGTTGTGCATTCACTTGGATCACCAGAGGTTTTACAATAGCATCTCTGCCAAGAATATCTTGTTTATGCAGTTCCTCACGCAATATTTGCGTTGATACTGGGGTCTGGATGCAGATTGAGCTCCGCACTAATATTCGGCGCCGTGGTTTTCTTATTACGGGTAACAATCTTCTTTAATGCTCTCCTGTCTGTATCAGTCAGGGTCATTTTCCGGCAGCTTTTGTGTTTCGCAGATGAGGTTTTGACACGAACGCTGTATGTTGTCATGACGTTAGACGCAGTTGCTCTCGATAACCCCACTACCCTGGCGACTGTTGTCACGGAGTCCAACAATTGGCCCCTTTTTCAAAGCCTGTTAGGTCGCTCATTTCGTCGTCACCCTGAAAGGAATTTTGCAACAAAACACTTTAAATGCACTTAAACAGGACCTTGAGGTTTATAACGAAGTAAATTTCTCCGTCCTTTTTGGCCCACGCCGGGGATCGAACCCGAGTCCACTTATTCCGGAACAAGTCACTCTACCAACTGAGCTACGCAGACTTTCGTTCTTGCTGCTATCGGCCTTTATGTCGTGTGCTTCCTGCGAGGCAGGTACGTCACAGGTTCTAAACAAAGCTATTACAACCAAAAAGTGGGGGATACCTTTGCGTTTTGCAATATACGCAGCTGCATTAAAAATCACGTCTCTGAGCGTGGTGTTTACATTATTCTGTCCAACCCCTGTTTGTGTTTGTGATGACTACAGTAAATTTGTTCTTGTTACTTTACATTTTATTTGTATGAAATATTTTTGTTAATAACCGTAGTTTGAAAATTTCGCAGTAAACATGTCTTTATATTTCCACATAATATTGGTGAACAATTTAAGGAGTCCAATTTTTCCGAATTTTCAGATTAACGATCTCGAAAAGTTAAAACTCTTCTAAAATCCCCTTTGTCCTCAACAAAAGAACGGGTAAGTGCCTTCTTTATATTTCAGCTATTATAAATCAAACTGACACACGTACTTTTACTAGAAAGAGAACCCAGCAATTGCATTTACTTTTGGTTGATCATATCACGTGTGTGTCGAGGATTTGCGTTTACTTTTCTTTTATGGAAAACGAACTTCGCCTAAAAACAAGATATTACCTAAGAAATAAATTTCGGAGCGAGATCTAAATAACCCCTAATATCACCACTGAGCTCTTCTTTCGGCGACATTAAATAATTCTGTAAGAAATAAAAATATCTGTAAATGCGAGGAAATTTCTAAACTGTAGGACATTATTTAAAAAAGTGCAGTAATTTAGGCGAGAATAACAAATTGCTGTAAATATTTCCTTTTCAAATGAGGAGCAGTCATTCTCCTTTTCTTGCGGTTCCATTTTCGTTTACAAAATTCGAAAAATTAAACATTTATTCCGCTTTAGGTGCGATGGAAAACGTTTAACTCCTAATTTTCATGCACCGATGGATTTTCATATTTGAGGAGATATATTAAAAAGGGAAGCTTTCATTATATTCGAAATTCCATTCCTATAGAGAATTCTGAACAAGTAGAAAATCTTTCCGCATGTAAAAGCAGTGAAAAATTCCTGAAATATTTACGTGATTAAATAATGAATAGCGGGGTGTTCGTAACGAAAGAACTGTCGGATATAATGAGCCCGCCTGTTGGTAAAACTCTACAACCTACTCTAAGTACAGTTTAACATACTTTTGTAAAACAACAAGGATAGCAACGAATTCCCAGACGTAAAGAGAACGTCTTCGGATAAAAGTATCCTACCACGACACCAAAGAAACTTCATGGTTTTATTATAAAACAAAAAGAATGACCTCAGATTGTACATCGTAATGAATGCGTGGTGCATAGCTTGTCCCAAAATATCGGAGGATATTTTTACAAAAAAATATCATTGCTGCGTTCCACCTAGACATGAGTCTTGACAAAACAGCAGTCGTTGCAGTAACCATAGCAACCGGCCACACCTGTTCATCACGCATGCGTCGTAGATAAAGCGCAGTTTAATAAGCGTTGTTTCGCGAACCCCTAACAAGTGTTTTGGTTATACGTCAATTCGACTCAAGCGTCAATTCGTCGCCTGCGTCAATTCGTCGACTACGATGATTCATCGCGCGTCAATTCGTCGCAGTCAAATTCGTCGCGTTAACAAATTTTGGTTACATACAAATCGCATGCAGGAAAACGTACGATTTCGGTTATCTTCCGCCGGGATCATACACTGCAGGCCACACAAAAGGCAACACCAAGAAGGAAGCATCCGATTGGCCTGGAATTCGCAGCATGCGTCGCCCGCGAGACGACATGCAAATGATTAGCATTGCAAGGCATATGCAAATCATGTGTGCCCGGCACGCCACCGATAAGCACTATAAGAAGGGTGCACAGAAGGCGAGGTGTAAGTAGTGGAAGTGTGTTGTGCTGCCGGACCTGTGCGTGGGAAGCTTCCTGATGCCTCGTCGCAGAATACGGCAGTCATTCCAGCACGTTTCGGAGTTCGACAGAGGACGAATAGTGGCTTATCGCAACAGCGGTTTATCGTAGCGAGACATCGGCGCCCGTGTGGGACGACATCCAGCCAAAGTGAAGCGAGTACAGATTCGGTGGGTGCAGGAGGGACGGACGGACCGACGTGACGATTGCCGCAGCCGCGGCACACCACCAATCTAGAGGACCGGCATGTTGTATGGCGGGCATTGACGGCTCGCACCGCCACATCACGAACGTTAGCGCAGGAATTAGGGTGTGTTGCGCAACAACCTGTGTCAGCACGTACCGTTCGACGTCGTCTGCAAGAGCGGGGACTTGTCGCACGGCGCCCATTGCTCCAATTACCATTGACGTTACACCACCGGCGAGTGCGGTGGCGGTGGGTCGTTGAATGCCGCACCTGGACTACGGAATGGCACGACATTGTCTTCTCCGACTAATCCCGCTTCTGCCTGCAACACCACGATGGTCTGATCCGCGTGTGGCGGCCCCGCGGCGAGAGACTGTATGACGCCTGCATTATGCATCGCCATACCGGTCCGTGGCGTCGCGTTATGTTTTGGGGCGTAATTGGATATGACACCCGCACCCCTCTGGTACGTATCGCCGGTACACTCAACAGCCACCGCTACATCTCCGACGTGTTAGAGCCTGTAGTCCTCCCTTACCTGCAGGATCTGCCAGCGGCCACGTTTCAACAGGACGATGCGCGCCTGCACGTGGCACGCATCGTGCAACAATTCTTCACGGCCCACCAGGTGTAAATGCTGCCGTGACCCGCCTGTTCTCCCGATATGTCGCCCATCGAACACGTCTGGTAACTGATCTGCAACCGAGTGGCCCGGCAAGCACCACCCGTGGCTGCGCCTGATGAACTGTGGCAACTTGTGGAAGCAGCCTGGACCGACATACCCCAAGCCCACATCCAAAGCCTCTTTCGTCCGATGCTGCGGCGTGTAGCTGCCGTTATTGCCAGCCATGGGGGCCACACGAACTATTGATGTCTGCGTGTTCCGCAAGTCACACGGGCCTGTAAGCTCAATCGTTTCATCTTTGTATCTGTTGTTATGTGTCCAGTAAATCTGGCTTTGCTATCTCGTGTCCTTCTTGGTGTTACATTTTGGGTGGCCGGCAGTGTATTTATAAGGTTTGGACACCCACACAGGTTAATAATATTACGCTTTTTCTTTAGCGCTAAAAACAAATTAATATGCCTAGGCCTAAGCTTAGGCCTTTTTAACAGTTTTTTTCCATCGTGCTCATATTCATAAAGTTTAGATACCAAGTCAAGTTAGTATTCTTGAGGTTTTACTTAGGCATTAAATATTAATCAATAAGACTTTCGTCCAGGCCTTTCTGACAGATTTTGTTCAAATGCATGAAATATTTATTATTAAGTAAAAGCGCAATATTACTAACTAAACTTGATGCAAAGCTTATAAATATGAGCACGAAGGAGTAAAACTGCTAAATATTGCCTAGGTATTAATATTTAATGCCTAAGTAAAAGTGCAATAATACTAACTTGACTTGGTGTCTAAACCTTATAAATATAAACACGATGGGATAAAAACTGTTAAAAAGGTCGAGGGTTAGGCCAAGGTATTAATATTTAATGCTTAAGTAAAGGCGCAATAATACTAACTTGACATGTCTGAACTTTATGAATAAGAGCATGATGGAATAATAACTGTTAAAATAGCCTAAGCTTAAGCCTAGGCATATTAATTCATTTTTAGTGCCAAAGAAAAAGCGTAATATTACTACTAACCTGTCTCGGTGTCCAAACCTTATAAATATGATCACGGCGGAAGGCAACCAAGATCGTGCGTTTCCCTGCATGCAATTTGTATGCAACCGAAATTTTTAAAAGCGAAGAACTGACGTAGTCGACGAATTCTTCTGGCGTCAATAATTGACGCGAGACGAATTGACGCGAAACCGTGTTTTTTGCGCTGTGACTTTTAGAAAAACAAATGGATGCGAAGGAGGAACAAAGATGCACCATTAAATTTTGCTGTCGACTTAAGAAGTCTGTTGGAGAAACTTTCCTTTCCGTCTTAGGCATCAGGCTTATAAAGATGAATGTCTAGGAAAGTCAACAATTTACAGATGGCATAAAGAATTTATGGATGGTTGTGAGTCTGCGGATTTAATCGCGCATGGAGGAAGACCTTCAACGAGTGCTACAGAGGTAAAGCATTCCGAGTGGAGATGAAAGGCTTATGGTGCGGCTGCTCATAAGCCTTTCATCTCCACTCGGAATGATATTTGTCGTTTAGCATGATGTAAAGAACATTTACCGTGGACCGTAGATCAATGGAAACGGGTCCTATGGACTGATGAATCCAGATACACGATCCATCAGCCTGATGGCCGTGTGTGGGTATGGCGGCAGCCGGGAGAGCGCTATTTACCATAGTGCACTGTTCCTGAGGTCACGTTTAGAGCTGGCAGTGTACTCGTGTGGGGGTGTTTTTTCGTGGTATGGTCCCGGCCCATTGGTTATCGTGGACAAACCTGTTAACAAGCACGTCTACCTCGATATTCTGGACAATTATGCCCTACCAACTCTGTGGCAATACTATGGAACCGAGCCTTGTTGGTACCACAGACAATGCACCGAGCCATAAAGCAAGGACTGTTACTGCGTGGTTTGACGATAATTCCGTATCGTGTGTGGACTGGCCAGCACAGAGCCCTGATCTTAATCCCACATGGGATGAATTAGAGCGCCGCATAAGAAGTTTGGAACCAAGGCCTATTACTAAGCAACAGTTAGCGGCAGCATTATGTACTGAATGGAAGCCCATACCTATCGCTGTGTTCCAAAACCTTGTCGAAAGCATGTCTGTAAGGGTTAGTGCATGCATTAAGGCCAAAGGTGGACCGGCACCGTACTAATGTATGCCAATAAATGCTATGTTGTGTTTCTCTTCTACCTGTCCGGTGACTTTTGTCAATATAGTGTATGTAGCACTGGGAACCACAAATACGAATCTTCATAGCTTTTAACAAGTTTCTATTTCTTCGCAAGTTTAGCTGACTTACGCCGTTTTTTTTGTTATTATTTTAATATTTGCTGTTATAAAGCTGTTAATAAATTTTAGTTTGTAATCTCACAACAAATATCTCTTTCTCTCTCATGTTTTTGAACTACACTGACGGAAAAAAAACATCCCAACACCAAGAAGGGGTTGTGTTAGATAAACGACAGTTGGTAGGCGGTGAGAGAACATCTGTAAGATGACGTCTATGCAAATTTCGCGCTCGGCGCATACGTGTGGCGCTGGTAGCGCCCCTCGGAACATGCAAAGCAGGTTTGCTGTAAATACGCGCTGTAACGTTCGTGGGCGTTAGTTATCGTTAAGATTCGACGTAGTGTGTTGGTCTTAGTCAAGAATGCCTTTAAGAAGACGAAGAAGCCATTATCAACAGTTCACGGAGTTTGAACGAGGTCGTGTAATAGGGCTACGAGAAGGTGGATTTTCTTTCCGCAATATTGCAGAACGACTTGGCAGGAATGTAGCCACTGTGCATGATTGTTGGCAGCGGTGGTCAAGGGAAGGTACTGCCTCAAGAAGACCGGGTTCCGGCCAGCCACGTGGCACTACTGAGAGGGAAGACCGCCGTGTACGGCGTATGGCCGTGGCGCATCGTACCGCGCCTGCGGCAGCAATTTGAGCTGCAGTTGCCACCACAGTGACACAACGAACTGTTACAAATCGGTTACTTGAAGGACAGCTCCGAGCCAGACGCCCTGTAGCGTGCATTCCACTTACTCCAAACCACTGCCGTTTGCGACGTCAGTGGTGTCAAGCTAGAGCTCATTGGAGGATGGAGTGGAGATCTGTTGTGTTTTCTGGTGAAAGCCGGTTCTGCCTGGGTGCCAGTGATGGCCGTGTGTTGGTTAGAAGGAGGCCAGGTGCGAGCCTGCAACCAACCTGCCTGCGGCCGAGACACACTGGACCTACACCTGGAGTTATGGTCTGAGGAGCAATTTCCTATGACAGCAGGAGCACTGTCGTGGTTATCCCACGCACCCTGACGGCACAGTTGTACGTCGGTCTGGTGATTCAACCTGTTGTGCTGCCATTCATGAACAGCATTCCAGAGGGTGTTTTCCAACAGTATAACGCTCGCCCGCATACCGCTGTTTTAACCTAACATGCTCTACAGAGTGTCGACATGTTGCCGTGGCCTACTAGATCACCAGATCTTTCACCAATCGAGCGCGCATGGGACATCATTGGACAACAACTCCAGCGTCACCCCCAACCAGCATTAACCGTCCCTGTATTGACCGACCAAGTGCAACAGGCATGGAACTCCATCCCACAAACTAACATCCAGCACCTGTACGACACAATGCATGATCGTTTGCGTGCTTGCATTCAACATTCTGGCGGTTTCACCAGTTATTAATGTACCAGCATTTCACATTTAAAATGGCTCTTCTCGCGCTTACAATAAGCTGTGATCTTGAAACCTTAATCGATTAAATATGTTACCTATACAAATGTATTGCCGCCATTTCATTCCTCTACAACTATTTTTTCGTGGTGTTGGGATTTTTTTCCGTCAGTGTATATTTTAGAAAATGGCGTCTTTTTACTGCTCTCTTAGGCATTCACTCAGAGGATTCCCTTTATTTCTTAGAAGTTAAAACACTGAATTTATTCATTTTATATAGTAAAATTTTTGTGAATTCGGAAACTTCAAGTACGTTAGTTCAAGTTCCCTAAAATCTTAGATGGTCTCACTTGCCATATGTTCTAACTGCTTAAATATTTTTGTAGGGATGATGGGTGGGCTCAAAAAAATATTGGGTGGGCTTAGCGTCGTGCCTGCCAAAGAATTTTATGAACTTTACCATAGTTTAACAGGAAATCATATGATGAATCTAAAGGATGATTTTCATGTGAAATAAGTATAAAATAGCAATAAAATACTATCGTGCAGAATATTACTTCTGATAAATTTTAAATGTTACTCATAGGGGGCAGCACAGGCAAACAAAGCTACATTTTGCTTTTGTACTGAAATTTCATTGTGATTCTGTACAAGAAAAAATATCTCAATGCAGAAAATTGCTATACACTGAGTGGACAGAAATCATGTAGTACCTGTATATTATCTCTATGAGAAGGAATATTCCAAGACCAATATCTTCACTCGAAAAAGCAGTTTAACGAAAAGTCGTACTGAGCAAGTGTTGTAGAACTCTCAATGGAATCTACCATATGTAACCAAATTTAGCATCAATTACTTATTTAATTGCGAGAAAGTGGATGCGGAAGAAGATGAGATTTATTCCCCGGCCTAGAAATATTTTAATTAAATCCAGTTAAAACAGTAACGAAATAACACCACGATTATCGAGATGATTTTGTTCGATGCTTCTGCATGTCGCTCGTTAAGGCTGTCTTTGAATGAGTGTTAGCGTTCATTTTCGATCCTATATGTGCAATGTAAATTCCTTTGCACACATTTTCTCGAAGAAATTTTGAGCACAAAAAAAAAAAAAAAACCCACCCGTAGCTAATACACGCCACAGTTATTATTCCGAAAAATTTGTTAAAATATTTTAAAAAAATTCTTTTTTTTTTTTTTTTTGATTGGAGGTTTAACGACCACCGTGAGCAACTCAATGGGCTATAAGCAGTCGCCCGTCCCTAATTTAGGGTCCCTGGTTCCAGGGAAGGGAGAGAGAGCCAGTGCCGTAAGACAAACACAACATCCATGCCTCACCGGTATTCGAACCCGGACCCCGTTCGGAAGAATGATCAGAGGCCAACGCTTAGACCACTGCGCCACCAGGGCGGCTAAAAAAAAAAATAAAATAAAAAAAAATCAACTTATCTCACTTGAAAGCATTCCAATTTGGCGCTAGATGGCTCAATAAGTTAGCATAGTAGTGTTTCTGTCTGGAAGCAACGCAATCTCTTATTTCTGTCTGATTTTTCTAATTATGTGAGCCAAATAGAAATCAATGAAAAGGGGCAAAAGTGAGATTGGAATCTTGTCTTCTATTGACCATCTTAAATCCTACTATACGTTCATTTTTGCAGGAGAAAATGTGTACATTAGCAGAGTGCCCTAAGTTTGAGCTACAGAAACTCCACCCACTTACTGAGCTCCACCCCAAATAACGTCATTGGTCAAAACGCAATACCGCGTATTTTGTCTTTTCATTATGTAGTCAACGAGAGACCGCTTCCATTCTGAATATGGTGAGGTCTGCAGTGATTCGCTGACGCCAACTTCTGGGACAGTTACTCAAGACGTAAAAGCCACGCCCAAGGAGTGATTTATTTGCGCTACCTATCGCAGAAGATGAACCCTAACACATATTCAAAGACAGCCTTAATATAGCGTGATTTCTAACATAATTCAGGGGGAAATGCATCCGCTTCAGAAAATAGTTCTATACATTTACAAGTACATTTTCTTGCAATTAAATGAGTAATTGATGATGCTAAATTTGGTTGCATTTGGTTGCATTTCTTTTGATTGGGTTCATGTCAGGTGAATTTGGAGACTAGGGCATTAACAGAAAGTCACCAGCATGTTCCTCGAATCACTCCTTGACGATTCTGGCAGTGTGGCATGGCGCATTATCCTGTTGGTAATGGCCATCACCAACAAGGAACACAGTTGCCATGAATGGATGAACTTGGTCCGCAACGATGTTCAGATACCTGAGCTCTGTCAGGGATTGTGCTATTGGGATAATGGGGGCCTAAAGTCTCCCAAGAAAACATCGCCCACAGCATAACACCCCGGCCGCCGACCTGTTTCCACCCAAAAGTGAATCCAGCCTCCGTTGGTAATCGGCGTATCCGCGCTCGGCCGTCTACGTGATGCAGCAGGAATCTTGATTTGTCAGACCAGGTCACTTTCCTCCAATCATCTACGGTCCAATCTCGATGAACTTGGGCCCATTTCATGCGTTGTTGGCGATGACGTGCAGTGACCATGGGGACCCGGCTGGGTCTTCGGCTACGCAGGGCCATGCGCAGAAGGCTGCGATGAACTGTGTGATGTGGTACATTGCGCTGGTCACCATTGTTGTAGCTGCGGGTGATTTGTCGCCCTGTGGCCCTGCGGTCGCTGTGAACAATGCGCGACAGTCTTCGTTTCCCTTTGGCATCAATGGGCTGCGGACGACACATGGCTGAACGACAGTTCGTCGTTTGGCCGTCTGTGTACCACTTTTGATACGTACTCACTACAGCGGCACGTGAACAACCCCCAAGCCGCGCCATTTCCGAGATCGTAGTTCTGAGGCACCGTGCCCTCACAATTTGTTCTTTATCTAACTCCGATAAATCGGCAGTTTTTCGCATTCTGACTCCGAACACTCTACTAAACGAAAGCTAATCCTTCAGTTGTGTGTATATTGCTCTGTGAACTTCCTCTGCGCCACCGTTTGGTCTCCAGGCGCGCTCATTTCTAAAAGCTGGGGGTGGTCATAATGAATGGCTTATCAGTGGAAAAGAAGGAAGATAATCTTCAAATTAAAGACAAAACCGCACACTGCACAAATCAATCAAACAGCAAGTTCAACAATAGGGCCAATCAGCCCTTCTACCACGTGGTTTTCACATAGAGCTTTTCGAGTAGAGCAAAAGAGAACGCTGCATTAAGCTATGTAAAAAGAACTGCAAAGTGACTCAAGAAATATGATATGATGTTTGCCAAAACACGGAGGGTCTTTAAGCACATAGTTTACATTCTTTTAGAAATTTAGTACAATACATTCTCTGAGTAACGGTCACCGCTCGGACCGGAAAAAAAAGTGACGTTGTTAGGAGGTGCCGTTGTTCGAAGGTTAGGCCTTTGTTAATACTGTTTGTCAGTTGCTTTGACACTCATCGTCAAAAAAATACTTGCACTCAGAAGGAAGGAACCGGCAGGAATGAAACTTGGTGGGTAGGCTTGACATTGTGAGACATGCAAGTGATTCCAGTATAACGCTCGGCCGCGCAAGTGACGCCAGCAAGGAGGGGTCATAGCGCGGTGCCTGACCGGCTATATAAGGTCGTCCCGTTGGGCGTGCTTGCCATTCCAACTCGTGCTGTTGTGTTGGTAGCATCCTTTGAAACTGAAGTATGCCTCAGAGAACAGTTCGGAAGCAATTCGAGCAGTTGGAGGAGTTCGAGAGCGGCCGCATCGTCGGGCTCCAGGAAGTAGGATGGTCTTATCTCAGTATTGCGCGCCATACCAGTCGTGCGGATATCACCATAGCACGCTGTCGGTGGGAGTGGATAGAACAAGGCACGCAGTAGCGACAGGAAGGGTCTAGGAGACCTAGACGAAACAGAGAGAGAGAGAGAGAGAGAGAGAGAGAGAGAGAGAGAGAGAGAGAGAGAGAGAGAGAGAGAGAGATGACCGAAAGGTTGTCAGACATGCGCAGATTAAGCCAACAGCCAAGATTGCTGATATCAGCGAGAAGTGGTGTCCTCCATGCATCGTCCGATTAGGGCCAGCACCCTAGGCAGACGGCTGAACGACGTAGAACTACACACACGCAGACCGTTGCGACGACTCCCTTTAACACCATTGCATTGTCTCCAAACACTGCCATGGTGTCGTGGCAGACTATCAAGGAGCCACTCAGAACAGCAGCGGATGATCTTCAGTGACGAGTCTCACTTTCCTCTTGGAGGAGACGACCAACGAATCCGTGTGTGGAGCCACCGTGGTTAGCGCCAAGATGAAGGTTTGTTGTAGAGCGTCATACTTCCAGAAGGCTTTCAAAGACTTGCCATGGTGTGGAGTGCAATTGCCTACGATTCCAGATCACCTTTGGTGTTCATTACAGGCAGTTTGACAGCCCAACGTTACGTTAATGAGGTCCTGCAACCAGTGGCCCGAACTTTTCTGAACGCTCACTCCGGTGCGATTTTGTAAGACGACAACGTTCGTCCGCATACTGATGCTGTCACAAGAGCTTGCCTTCAAGGCACTGACACACTCCCATGGCCAGCCGCATCGCCGGACCCATCTCCGATTGAAAATGCGTGGGATGCTATTGGACGCGCTGACAACACTCCACCCGTACCGCACAATCCGCAGTAACTGCGGGAGAAGATTCAAGCTGCATGGGATGGCTTATCACAGGACACTATTAGGAACCTGTACAACTCCATGCCGAGACGTTTGGCATTTTGTGTGAGCAGACATAACGGCCCAACACCATACTGAGAGATACTACTTATTGGCGTGTAGCTCAATAAATATTGCCCATATCAGTCTGAATGTTTAATCATTTATTGTTCCTGGAAACCCTTACCTTCCTCCTGAATCGCATTGCAGTGCGACACATCCTTCTGGGGGCAAATATTTTTTTGACGATGAGTGTATATAAAAGCAGAGTATGCACATTAAATTCAAGCACATAAAAAACAGTTGCAGTGCTTTTACCAAATGCTGAATAAAATAACGAGCCTATTATACTAGATTTACTGTGATATGTAGATATATGTAACTAGTTAATTTATGAAATTATTTATTACATAGGGAATTATCTTTCGGAGATCATGTACAGTTACGGTGAGTTTATTCATTTTGCTTGTTTTTTTTATATCAGTGAGGATTTATTTGAAAGAATTTGTTATGAATGACTACTTTGATTGCTTTCTGATAATTACTTTCTCAACAGATACAAACACCTCTGATAATTTCATCACTGTCATTTTATTTTAGCGCAAAAATAAGAAATTTTGCAAAACTTCTTTGTAGGTTTTTCACTCTACGGTTGCCAGTTTCAGTCTCTATCTCATTAACGTCATCTTCGCTTTACGTCCTTCCACAACCGTAACGCTCTCCTACGCCCGGAGGGCACTTATTCCTTTTTCATGCTCTTTTTCTACTAATGTCAAAAACTTCCTCTTTGTCACTCATGTTCATCAAAGTGTCAGAACTCACGAATTCAAAATGCAGAAAAATGTGCTTTTTGCGAATGTCGAAAAGTCGTTCTGAATACTGAAGTTCTTCCGCTTACGTGTATGTGAAACAAGCTTTTTGTGAAATAGGGAGAAACGAGAGACAGTCTATATGGGAAAATACACTCATTGTCATAAAAATTCGCGCACCAAGAAGAAACCGTGCGATTAACACGAAACTCGGCGAATAGCTACGGGGAAGGCAGGCGCGAAAATGATTAAAGTTTCGAGCGATTCCGCATGTCCGCGCGTCCAAGACCTGCGCTGCAATCGCAATCCTTAGGGCTTATAAGGCGCCGCGCAGGGGACTCCACATTCGTGCCAAAGTGCGCGGTAAGAGTCAGGCGAGATCCCTGAGCGATAGACATGCCGAAGAGCCGCCGTAGATGTGCGTACGGGAAACTGACGGAGTTTGAACTGGGCCGTATCGTCGGGATGAGAAAGGCAGGGTGATCGGCGCTCCGAATCGGCCGCCATTTGGGCCTGTCGGACATTAAAGTTTTGCCTTATGGACACGGGAAGACACCCAGACACGACTAACTGTCTCTAGACTACTCAAACACACCATCAGCAGAGAGGACCATGGGATCGTGAGAGCGGCACGCACAGATGCAACGACGTCCTTGTTCAATATCCAGAGACCTGTGGCTGCTGTACAAGGGACTCCTGTATCCGCCAGAACCATTTCCAAACGCCTGGCAGAGGCGAATCTACACTCTCGACGGCCCTTACGGTTTCTGCCATTGACACCTGACCATCGTCGGCGTCGATTGAAGTGGTGTCAGCAGCAAGCAACGTGGAATGCTACGGACTGGCGACGTATAGTGTTCAGCGACGAATACCGCTTCTGTATGGGAACGGACGACCACCGTGCCAGAGTGTGGAGGACCGCAGGTGAGCGCTACAACTCCAACCTCACTGTACAGCGGCACACGTCCCGAAGTGCAGGCGTGATGGTCTGGAGAGCCATCGCGTATGATAGCCGGACTTTCCTCGCAGTGATCAGGCCGACTCGAAGAAGGGCAACGGCAGGCGAACGTCACAAGATGGCTCAACGTCGACGATCGTTCTGTGGTCAGCAGGATGGGGCAGCAGTTCCAAGACACGGATGCAGCTTTCCGAAGGTACAGCGAAGGTAAGTGAAAGGCGACGACCTCCGCGGATGACCGGTATTTACGACTTTCGGCACGGCTGAACAGGACGGCTACACCGACTCATCTCAGATCTGTGCTTGCGGCAGCCACCGGACGGACGGTATCAGCTTCGTATGCAGAAGGTTACATGCAGGAGGACTGTATGCTCAGCGATCGGTTTTATGCGTTCCCCTCAACCCCCGCCACAGCAGGGAAAGTTTCGATTGGGTACGAATGCACGTGAACTGGGCTTAAAATCAGTGGACGTCCGTTTTGTTCACTGATGAGTCCCGATGCCGTTTGCAGAGTGATTCTCGCTGAGTTCACATCTGGAGAGAGGCCGGTATTCGCTATCTTCCCTCTAATATCCAGGAAAGGGACACCTATGGTGGTGATAGTGTTCTGGTGTAGGCCGGCATATCGTTAGGCGGCCGTACCGACCTCTATGTGTTGCCACATGGAAACCTTAATGCTCAGAGGCATAGAGACGACACCCTGGACCCTATTGTTCGTCCGCATGCGGCCACAATTCGATACATTTGTACTGCAGACGGATAACGGCCTCCCTCACACAGCTCTCCTCGTGCACCAGCACCTGAAACAGGAGACAATAGTCCGTATGGAGTGGCCAACACGCTGTTCCGATCTGATTTTTTTCTCAAAACAAAATATTTCAGAACCACATTCTGTCACATTATCTATCAATAATACAAATATAGAACAGGTTATTTCCTTACTCTATTTGGGGATTACTTTATATAGGGACCTTAGGTGGAACCAACATGCGGACACTCTTCTTCTCTAGCTCTCTAAAAACATTGGCGTTATCAGTACGGTTTTCACAAACCTTACCTATAAAACACTAATTCAATTATATTATACCATGTTTCAAACTCACTTTAATTATGCTATCTTATCGTGGGGACAAACGACTAAATAAATAAGTTTTGAGGGATTTGAGGTGAACAAAACACGTTGGAGAACAGAAACAATATTTTAATATTAATCGCAGTATGCTCCCTCTGAAGCTACAACTTTACCCCATCTTTCGGGCAGTGAACGTATGCCCCGAAGGAAGAATTCCGGTTCCTTGGAAGAGATCCAGTTATCCAGCCAATTTTTGATGTCTTCATAAGAACTAAACCGTTCTCCAGAAAGTGCTGACTGCATCGACCGGAACAAATGGTAATCCGATGGCGCAATATCTGGCGAATATGGCGGGTGGGGTAGAACTTCCCAGTCGGATCCTTCCAAGTACGTTTTCACAGGTCGAGAAACACGTTGTTATGCTGTAAGATGACTTTGTTGTGTCTGTTCTCCCATCCCGGCCGTTTTGCGTTTTTTAAGACGCCCTTATTAACTATTGGGGGGCCAATACCCGGGGTCCGACGGCTTAACGTGCCCATCCGACGCACGGCGGATATTTAGAGGATCGAGCGTTCGTACCTGCCTGGGATCGAACCTGAGGCCCTTTCCGCGGCAGTCACGAACGTTGCCCACTAGGCCACCCGCGGCCCTGATATGTTTTCAGAATGCTCACAGCACACCTTATATACCCTCCAAGCCAGCTCACGACACGTGCCGTCTTCCATTGGCTACGCGCTGTTGACGTCAAAAGTAGGAGGTGGTCACAATAATGTGACTCGACTGTGTATATACGTATCGCCTACATACTGTATATACTATAATTGTTTGCGAATATGACTTAAATAAATCACGAGGTCAGTTAAGCCGCCCCGGTGGCGCAGTGGTCTAAGCGATGGCCTCTGATCATTCGTCCGAAAGGGGTCCGGGTTCGAATCCCGGTGAGGCATGGATGTTGTGTTTGTCTTACGGCACTGGCTCTCTCCCTTCCCTGGAACCAGTGACCCTAAATTAGGGACGGGCGACTCCTTATAGCCCAGTGAGTTGCTCACGGTGGTGGTTAAACCTCCAATCAAAAAAAAAAAAAAAAAAAAAAAAAAAGGTCAGTTAAAAAATATTATAAGGGGCAACTAAGATGTTACCAATATTTCGAGGGTACCGCTTTCATGTATTTATGGTGCCGGCACTGGCATCGCATTTTGAATAACAGCACTACGTTATGCGAACGTCCAAGGAGAGTTTACTAATTAGCGGAAAGAGAATCCCTTAGGTGAAACTCCCAACTTTTAAAATAAGATCTTGGTGGAAACATTCACTGAAGGAATTTTCAGGAAAATTTTACTGAAACGACAACAGCTTAGCGACATTAATGTTTCATTTTAGGAAGCGCAATCAATATGGAACATTAATGGTGCAGGAGTATCAATTACCTCAGCGAAAAATTTTCCCTCTCAGTGTGATTAAAACCACACAAAACAAGAACAAAAAGTCGTTACGTATGTTAGTTGGGGAACGGTAAACAAAGGCATTCATGCGACGCTGTAAAATTTTATTTTATTCAAAGAAGGACAGCAAAAATATGTAAGTTCGCCATCTAATCGCAAGGAAAACATCAGTCGATAATATCTGCAGCATTTGTTACGGAAGTGGGGTTTTAGAGCTTTGGTCCTAAAAAGCGCATCTTCTGGCGTAAAAAGTGAAAACGTTTAAATGATACTTTGTGTTTTGCGACTTCAAATGTTATTGATATATATTTTTCAAATGTTCAGATGTTATTGACATATCGTTTCAAATACGTACACGTTGTCGTTTTCCGGGAATACTTTAAACCAACTTTATTTTGCTGACGATTTAGCCAGTTTTACAAGTACCCATTCAGAGCTGTATTAAACGTACAGGACAAAAACTACAGAATGTAAACTTTATTCCTTAACATGGAGTTATAATACACAGTCGAGTCACATTATTGTGACCACCTCCTAATTTGACGTCCACAGCGCGTAGCCAATGAACGAAGGCACGTGTCGTGAGTTGGCTTGGAGGGTATATAAGGTGTGCTGTAGGCATTCTGAAAACATATCACCCGTTGCTGTCCTGGATGAAAGGAGCGACTTATCAGATTTGCAAAAGGGATGATTATCGGCTTTCGAGCCAAGGGTGGCAGTATTTCTGAAACAGGTCAGTTTATGAACTGTTCGCGTGCTGCTGTGGTTAAAGTGTATCGTGATTGGAGAAATGGCACCATTGCGAATAAGCAACGTGAAAACTGCGAAGCACCACGTGCCACTGATGTTAGAGGTGAACGTCGGCGTCGAAGGTGCGTGAGGGACGATCGATTTGCTACAGTGGAGCAACTCACTGCCTGAATGAACCAGGGGGCTACCGGAAGTGTGTCTAAAACGACAGTTCAGCGAACCCTGGTGCGTATTGGGTTCCAATGCAGACGGATGGACACTGCACCTATGCTAACGAAGGTGCATCGATAGAAAAGGCTTACATTTGCACGGCAGTATAGGAATTGGACCTCCGCTGATTGGCAAAGGATTGCCTTCTCCGATGAGTCATGTTTTCTGCTTCATCAAACGGATGGACGTTGGCGTATAAGGCGAGAAACATCGGAGAACGAACACTTCTCAACCGCTGCTGAAAGAACACAAGCTGGTGGGGGCAACGTAATGGTCTGGGGAATGTTTTCGTGGCATTCTCTGGGTCCACTCATACCTGTGGAAGGCACTACGGTCCGAATTCGGTATGCATCCATCCTTGCAGACCTCGCACACCCATATATGCTGATTGTCTTCCCTGGGCTGATGGGATATTCCAGCACGACAATGCGACGTGTCACACAGATAGAAATGTTCGAGAATGGTTGGAAGAGCACGATGAAGATTTCAAATTACTTCTCTGACCCCGTAGTTCTTCAGATTTAAACCCAATCGAGCATCTGTGGGACAATTGAGCATCTTGTGTTGTTCGCTCTATGGATCCTTCACCACGCACCGTCCAGCAGCTGTCAGATGCACTGCAGTCAGCAGGGCTCCACATACCTGTGAACACGTTCCAGCACGTCATTGAGTCACTCCTAGCCTTTCTAGCTGCTGTTCGCGCTGCACACGGTGGTTTTTTTTTTTTTTTTTTTTTTTTTTTTTTGATTGGAGGCTTAACGACCACCGTGAGCAACTCAATGGGCTATAAGCAGTCGCCCGTCCCTAATTTAGGGTCACTGGTTCCAGGGAAGGGAGAGAGCCAGTGCCGTAAGACAAACACAACATCCATGCCGGACCGGGATTCTAACCCGGACCCCTTACGGACGAATGATCAGAGGCCAACGCCTTAGACCACTGCGCCACCGGGGCGGCGCACACGGTGGTTACTCTGGATATTAGCTGGTGGTCACGATAATGTGACTCGACCATGTATATCACCACCTGCGTTAATTACAGCTTTAAGCCGCTTATAGGCACAGTGGACTAAACATTGGCTTCTGGTCATTCATCCGAGATGGGTCTGGCTTCGAATCCTGGTGAGTCATGGACGTTATGTTTGTGTTACGGCACTGGCTCTCTCCCTTCCCTGGAACCCGTGACCCCAAATTAAGGACGGGCGACTGCCTATAGCCCACTGAGTTGTTCACGGTGCTCGTTAAACCTCCAATCAAAAAACAAAATAGCTTTAATTTTGTTTGGCATGCTAACAGTATGACTCAGTATCACATGCGTATCAAGTCTATTCCACTCCATGCAGAAAATATTCCCTAATTCCGCCAAATATGCAGGATGTTGTTTTTTCTTCTCCACTGCCCTTTCTCACATGTCCCAGATTTTTCAATCACATTTAGATCGGGTGAATTTGTAGGCCAAGTCAGATGTGGAACGGCTCTCTCGTATTAGTCATACCAATCTAGCGTAATTCTAGCTCAGTAGACACGAGAGTAATCATCTTGAAACACAAGATCCACTATGTGTCATTCTTGTTCCCCAAACTGGACAAATGGCAATAATGTATTTAAAAGTGCACATAATCCACAGATTTCAGGCGAATGGACACCTCGATTAATGGTCCCATTCCAGTACTTGAAGTACGGTCTCAAAACATGACACTTCCACCTTCCTCTTGGGCAACTCTTTGGACACATTCTGGGTTAAATGCCGCACCAGCCTACCGGATGACCCTGGAGCGACCATCATTGGAATACAAGCAGAATCTATATTCGTCGGACTAAATTATTCGTCACCACTGTTCAATGATCCAGTGACGATTCTGTTTTGCCCAAGCAAGGAGAAGCTTCTTCTAGACAGTAGTCAACTTCGGATGTACACGACTGAAAATGCCCAAGTCATGTAGTTCTCTCCGTAGCGTTCGTTCTAAGACTGGTTTACTGGGTCCAGCAATCTATTGTTAAAGCAGTTCTTGGCGAGTCTGGAAACGTGCAGTACTTCCTAATCGTTCCAAAAGCCTACGCTCCCTGTTTGTCATCAGAGAGCTTCTACCATCGTTGCTCTGCATACAGTGATAGCTCCCATAGTTCTACTGGAAATGGACATTACTGACTGTTGACTCGGACAGTCCAACAAACTTCGTCACCTCTTGCAAGGAATGACCATGTTCTTGGCCAAAACCAATGTCCCCTTTGGCGACTCAGTAACGTCACATACACGATCCATGGTTTTACCTGTTAAAGGAAATACAGAATGCTACAGATACTTTAAACACACACCTCAGACATCCACCGAGTAGTTGCACTCACCATATTATTTGTATACAACTCATTAAGTTCATCAATTTATACTCATGTACATGTTTCAATCAGCATTTGATACGATGGCCATTGGACATATGCGGATTGACACGAGAAACAAATGCCAGCAGTGAAATCTGCATATCAGTGAGCAAAATGTTGTCCAACATGTAAATTCAGTTACATGATTAAAGCCAACGGGGAAAGGAGGCGGCATTGCTCGTTGATAGCTCCTGTAAGAAGCATTCCTGTGACTGCAAAAATCGACCACGCAACTGGCGAAACGTTTGAAGGTGGCTCAATCGACGGTGGTACTGTGTCAACAGGGCCTTGGGGAAGATCCAGAAGATTGGTAAGTGGGTTCCCTATACTTTAACGGAGCGTAATATTGATTGACGATTAGACATCTGCATGTCGTTGTTGAAGACGTTTCACGGGAAGAATTTCTTGTAGGAGGTTGTCACCGGGGTTGAAAAATGGGTCTACTGCGGCAACCCCGTACACAAGCGATCCTGGATTGACCCAGGCCAGCCATCAACATCCACTGTAAAGCAGGATATCCACGGGGAAAAGTGGTGTTGTGTGTGTGTGGTGGGATATGCATGGAGTGCTGTACTTCGAACTTTTGAAACCGGGCGAAACAATCACTGCACAACGATATAGCGATCAGATGATGAAACTGAGCGCCGTAATCGAACAAAAACGCCCATGGACAGGTAAAGGACGCCGCCCAGTCATCCTGTTACACGATAATGCCAGACCACATGTCAGTGCCACCAGGAAATCAACCCTTGAACTAGGAGGTTTTACCGCACCTGGCTTACTCCCCGGACATTGCACTCTCAGACTTTCATCTGTTGCGCTGTATGCAACATGTCCTAGCCCAACAGCGGTTCATCATAGCTCCAGAGGTGTAAAATTTCGTTAGTGCGTTCATCAGCTCAAAACCCGAGTCCTATCACAGGGGTGTTCATTTGTTGCCTGAAAGATGGCAAAAGGTCATTGATGCTAACTGCCAATATTTCGTTGAATAAATGTGTACTGGTTTTCTGATTGTTCCTGTCTCCTTTCTTCCTAAAACGGAGGAAACTTTTGTACACCCATAACAGGAAGAAACTAAAAAGAAAGTTAAATTAGGGTACACGTCACACTTGGGCAAAACATGTATTACTACGTTCGAAAAGTTCCGGAACTTTTTATATTAAAAAAGAATGAGTACAGATAAAACCTGTTTATGCGGTGTTCCCTTCGAAGTAGTTACCCTGTGCTACTAAGCATTTTTGCCAGCGCTCATACAAAGATTTAAATGCAGATTGCAAGCGTTCTTTTGCCACACCCTCCAGTGCCTCCGTCGCAGCTCGTTGTACTTCTTCTGAACTTGAGAAGCGCCACCCCTTAAGCAAATTCTTCATCCGGGGAAAAAGGAAAAAGTCACACGGGGCGAGCTCAGGGGAATAAACTGGTTGTGGAAGAACGGGAATGTGATGCTTGGACAGGCAACCGGACACTAGGAGGGATCTGTGAGCCAGCGCATTATCGTGATGAAGCCCCCACGAGTTAGTCTTCCAAAGATCGGGTCGCTTGCGTCTCACTGATTCTCGGAGACGTTTCAGAACGTTGACGTACTCTTCTTTCGTGACTGTACGACCATGTTGAAAGAATTCGTTGTGTGCGACCCCCTTGCAATCGAAGAAAACTGTTAACAAGACCTTTCTTTTGGAGCGGAAGGTCTAAGGTCGTCCTGACCTCTCATCATCCTCGATACTCTGTCGCCCGTTTTCGAATCGTTGATGCCACTCATAAACTCTAGTTCGACTTATTGCACTCTCGCCGTACGCTGACTAAGTCATTTGAAAAGCCTCAGCGAAAGATTTTCAGAGCGGAACACAAAATTTTACACTTGAACGTTGTTCAAAATTCGACATCGTTGTCATCGCGACGGAGACCCTCGAATGCCTGTAATCACGAACTACGCACATACGCTGTACGTTGAAAATCCTCCAGCCGCCCCGGTGGCGCAGTGGTCTAAGGCGTTGGCCTCTGATCATTCGTCCGAAGGGGTCCGGGTTCGAATCCCGGTGAGGCATGGATGTTGTGTTTGTCTTACGGCACTGGCTCTCTCCCTTCCCTGGAACCAGTGACCCTAAATTAGGGACGGGCGACTGCTTATAGCCCATTGAGTTGCTCACGGTGGTCGTTAAACCTCCAATCAAAAAAAAAAAAAAAAAAAAAAAGAAAATCCTCCAAATACGTGGCGACAGTAAATAAATAAATACATCGCTCTTAACCACGTTCTAGAAACACACAGCAACCGAAAAATTGTTTTTCAGCCGCAGCTGTGGAATTGAACCAACAGAACTCTCGATATCTAGCCGAGTGCGTTACATTTGCGCCACGGTGGCCAACAATCCACGGTGCTATCTGTATTTGTTTTTTAAAGTCAGCTTCTGACATCATAAATCCGTAAGATGGGCTTAGCTACTGAGACGTCTCCATCTGGTGGGCATTAACGGCACAGGCTATATATATATTATAGCAGTTAAATCCAAAGGGCGAGATCCAAGTTGAAAATACTCCAAATACGTGGCGACAGTAAGTAAATAAATACATCGCTCTTAACTACGTTCTAGAAACACACAGCAACCGAAAAATTGTTTTTCAGCCGCCGCTGTGGAATTGAATAATAATAATAAAAAAAAAATACACATAGCACCGTGGATTGTTGGCCACCGTGGCGTAAATGTAACGCACTCGGCTAGATATCGAGAGTTCTGTTGGTTCAATTCCACAGCGGCGGCTGAAAAACAATTTTTCGGTTGCTGTGTGTTTCTAGAACGTGGTTAAGAGCGATGTATTTATTTATATACGCTGTACGTGTTGGATCTTGATCAAACCAGTTCTGGCTGCTCGGTCACACGATGCTCTTCGCTTGCTCAGAGGGGAATGATGTAATTCACTGACATTTGGCAAATATTCAAAAAGTTCCGGAACTTCTTGAACGTAGTATTGTTCACGTGAAGACAACTTATTACCAACAAAATGCCATTCAATTCCTTTCACTGGCACGTGTAATTACGCAAATTCGACGTTCCTTTGGAAATCAAATACTGTTTGTAATATGCGGACAAAAAACAGAGGGTAAATGAGTAATCGTTAGATTGAAAAACAGCGGTTTTTATTCAAGGGATCCAGTTACAGTTCCATTTGATTTCCAGCAACCCACTTTACTTTTTAAGTGTTTCGAGGATCTTCCCATTACGCAAGTCACGTCTACCTACTCCTTTTATTTTTGCATTTGTCCTTAGTAGAATTGCTTTTAATTTCCCAATCGCAGGCGATGATATATATAGAGATGGGGGAAATGAAAGGTCGAAGTAAATTGTTCTTTGTTGGAAAATAAGGAAGAACTAATAGGTCGTTACTGAGAAAATGCTTCAACGCACAGATATCTCATTTCGCCTGACGAGAAAGATATCTCAAATATTTCAATAAGTGCTCCCTACCTGAATTTCCTAGTCTGCGCTTAGATCAAGTAATGGCAAACACGAACGCTCGTTGTGAGCAACCAGGTAATCTAAATATAACTGCAGCCTCGGAGGATATATATGAGTTTTAAGGAGAGAAACAACAGTAATACGGTATCCAATAAGGACTTTTTATCAGAGCGGAAAGAAATGGACGAATTTGAAAACTGAAGAACTGTACTTCGTGCAGTGCCGTCTTAACACTTCTGGTGGCACTGGGCCATCCCATTTTTCTGGGCCCCTGACCTTTTTTATCATCATCATTGTCAACCATTGTCAATCCACTGCTGGACGAAGGTCTCCCCAAGTTTCTTCCACCACGGTATGTCTTATGCAAGCCTCCACCATGTTACTTCCGCATACTTTCGAATTTCATCCACCCATCTCCCATGCGGTCTTCTTCTTTGTCTTTTCCTGTCCCTTCGAATCCAGTCTAAAATTTCGACTGTCCATCGATGGTCTGTCCTTCTGGCAATATGTCCAGCCCATTGCCATTTCAGGGATATTACTCTGATCATGATGTCTTCCACTCTTGTCATTTTTCTGATCCACGAGTTCCTCTTTTTATCTCTCCTGGCATGCATCTCTCCATGCTTCTTTGAGTTGTCTGCAGTCTTTGTATGTCTCTTTTAGTTAAGGCCCACGTCTCTGCACCATACGTAAGCACTGGAAGGATGCATTGATCAAACACTTTTCTTTTGAGACATAATGGCATATTGCTCTTGCCAATTATACTGTTTCTTCCAAAAGCTCTCCAGGCAAGTTTTATACGCCGATTAATTTCTTCATCAATGTGACCCTCACTTAATATCTGCTGTCCAAGAGAAATGTAAGTATTAGTTATCTCCAGCTTTTCCCCATCAATTGATAAATCTTCATTTTTTTGTAAAAGCATTGTACATCACTTTTGTCTTCTGAAAGTTCATTTACAATCCCACTTCTTTACTCTTGTCAGCTAGTTCCTGGATCATACTCTGCAGCTCTGATGGGGTAGTTGCAAAAATGACTACGTCATCAGCAAAACGTAGGTGAGTTAGATAATCTCCATTAAACTTTATACCTTTGTTTTCCCAGTTCAATGATTGAAAGAAATTTTCCAATGGGGCATTAAAGAGTTTGGGAGACACAGTGTCACCTTGTCTTACTCCCTAATGAGAGTGAGACAAGGTGACACCATATTTCCCAAACTCTTTAATGCCATATTGTTTATATATATACATTATACAAGATATGGTATCATTACAATGTGTGGTTCTTTTTATTATTCACACATGGTATTATTACTATGTGGTATTATGTATATACAACATATGAGAATTCTTACGTATATTCACCACCATCACCGTGCTATCTCCGAGAAGAAACATTCAATGTCTAGGAACTTCTTAAATACCACTTGAATGAAAAATGGTACATGACAAAATTGTAGAACTCCATTAAGTTGTACAAATGCAATCACATTTAGTTGCTTAGTAAATTATAAGAAAATTGGTGCTGAAAGATATAATGTTTCTTCCCCATTCTACAAATTATTCAACGAAAATTACATTAAA
The DNA here is from genome assembly GCA_039090855.1 of Macrothele yani. Lineage (NCBI taxonomy): Eukaryota > Metazoa > Arthropoda > Arachnida > Araneae > Macrothelidae > Macrothele > Macrothele yani. Next base: position 10,028,239 of record CM077021.1, read on the forward strand.
AAAGCAGAAGAAATAAACCAACCAGCGCCGTTTCCGGACAATATGACGCACCGGACGAAAATGCTGATATGTAAGGCCCCCCACCATTGTTATTTGTTTAAACAGCGACTATTGAAAGAGTATATGTACAGGGTGATTCATTTAAACCAGTACCCTGAAAAAACCTTACATTTTTGCAAGAGATCGCGCAAAGAACTTCTTCTGTTTTTCAATAGAAGCAGCAACTCCTGGAGAATTAAAACCGCCAGCGTGAAGAAGTTGTTAACCGTAACTGTAACTGAGCTCGTGATTTGTTTGTTGTTGCGTTGTCATTCACTTGCGTGCATTCGGAAACATGCAGTACTCTTTCCAGAGCGTGTTTTTTTAGTGAAATCGTATTGGGTAGCCAATTCTGTCATCAAAATGCAACGAGCATTTCGAAGAGAGTTTGGAGTTCGAAAAGTCCCAAGATGTCAACAATTCTGTCGATGGCAAAAAAACTGGAGCAAACCGGTTCTCTTCTCAGCGGTAGCGGTAGATATCACCCTCTAATGCCCCAAACGCGCGTGGACGATGTTCGGCAACGTTTACTTCAATCTCCGACGAAATCGTTGCGCAGATTAAGCCAACAGACAGGATATTCATACGGAACTTGTCAAAGGGCAGCAAAAAAACAACAACCGAATATTCGACCATTTAAAGTGCACGCAATTCATCAGCTGCAGGGACCGGACAAGGGAAAGAGAGTAAGTTACTACAAATGGTTTCAAAATTTTCTTAATTTGCGATCTGACATTCTCTCCATCACATGGTTTACGGATGAAGCCTGGTTTCATCTGTCAGGCTACGTCAATTCGCAAAACAGCAGATACTGGGCTGCCGAAAACCCACACGTTATGTGTGAAACACCGATGCATTCACAAAAGGTTGGTGTATGGTGTGCGGTTTCGTCTACGAAAATTATTGGCCCCATTTGTTTCTTTGAGACTGTCAACACTAACGTTTATTGCCGCATATTCAATGAATTTGTGGAACAACTTGATGACATTGAATTGACAGAGGGCTACTTTCAGCAGGATGGCGCTACGTGTCACACATCGAAAGTCTCGATGGAACTCATAACCAGCTTCTTTGATGACAGATTAATTTCAAAAAACATATGGCCTCCCCGATCTCCGGACTTAACTTCCCCTGACTTTTTTTTATGGGGCTACTTAAAGGATAGAGTTTACAAAACCCATCCAAAAACATTGGATGCTTTGCGTGAAACAATCACGACTGAAATTGGCAATGTTACTGCTCGTATTCTACATGAGACATCACTGAATATGGTGCGGCGTGTTCAACTGTGTTTACAAAAAATGGAGGACAATTCCAACATTTGCTTTGATAAAATGATTCTCCAATACCCCATATATAATTCTCAACTTACTGTATGATTTTGTTGTTATTTATAAAAAAGTTATAAATAAATCACATGGTACTGGTTTAAATGGATCATCCTGTATAAGTAGCCCAAGTGGGAAAACCTCAGTGATACGTTCACTTCTTCGTATAAATAGACAACACAAGTGATTGTTTAAAAGAAAAACGTGATACGGAAGAAATTGCGATTTGTGCGTGGCCTTCATGATCCCTCAAGCCATACTCAAGATCGCGAGGGATGTCGGCTTTTTTGTTTCTTATTTTGTCACAAAAGATCCGCCTTAATACCTAACTTCCCTCCTACCTCTTCGGGAAATCGAAGCTACGAGCAAGGTTTGAAAAAAAAAAAAGAAAAGGAAAGCGGAATGACTTCCAACTTTCTGTATTGGTGTTTCTTCTTTTCTTTAAATAAAATAAAATAACCTTCTGGTGAGAGGTGAAAGAGTTTGATTTTTTGCAAACCCATAGGACCCTTGAGGCGTTGGGACCCCCAGTTCAGGTGGGGCACCGGCCCCGTTGGCCCGCCCCTTAAGACACCCATGACTTCGTGTAGGGCCAATGACGTGCAGTGAACCTTATGTGTAGAAATGCAAAAATTATCCAACTGGCAGTTGTTCAATGTGACTCACGAAATTGCACCTCGCAACTTATGCAAATCGTGGTGTGCGTCGAAGTCTTTATACAACGGCAGCGCCAGTTAAAAATTTGCATACTGCTGTCCCAAGGCTTTTGACACTTCAATATATATATTTAAAAATTGGAAAGGGAGGGAGACAAGGTGACACTATATCTCCCAAACTCTTTAATGCCACATTGGAAAATGTCTTTCAATCACTGAACTCGGAAAACAAAGGGATAAAGATTAATGGAGATTATTTACTTACCTTCGTCTTGCTGATGACGTAGTCATTTTTGCAACTACCCCATCAGAACTGTAGAGTATGATCCAGGAACTTGCTGACAAGAGTAAAGAAGTGGGATTATAAATGAACTTTCAGAAGACAAAAGTGGCCGCCCCGGTGGCGTAGTGGTCTAAGGCGCTGGCCTCTGATCATTCGTCCGTCTGGGGTCCGGGTTCGAATCCCGGTGAGGCATGGATGTTGTGTTTGTCTTACGGCACTGGCTCTCTCCCTTCCCTGGAACCAGTGACCCTAAATTAGGGACGGGCGACTGCTTATAGCCCATTGAGTTGCTCACGGTGGTCGTTAAACCTCCAATCAAAAAAAAAAAAAAAAAAAGACAAAAGTGATGTACAATGCTTTTACAAAAATTAAGATTTATCAATTGATGGGGAAAAGCTGGAGATAACCAATACCTACATTTATCTTGGACAGCAGATATTAAGTGAGAGTCACATCGATGAAGAAATTAATCGGCGTATCAAACTTGCCTGGAGAGCTTTTGGAAGAAACAGTATAATTGGCAAGAGCAATAGGCCATTATGTCTTAAAAGAAAAGTGTTTGATCAATGCATCCTTCCAGTGCTTACGTATGGTGCAGAGACGTGGACCTTAACTAAAAGAGACATACAAAGACTGCAGACAACTCAAAGTAGCATGTGAGAGATGCATGCTTGGTGTAACCAGGAGAGATAAGAACAGGAACTCGTGGATCAGAAAAATGACAAGAGTGGAAGACATCATAATCAGAGAAAAATCCCTGAAATGGCAATGGGCTGGACGTATTGCCTGGAGGACAAACCATCGATGGACGGCTGAAATTTTAGACTGGATTCCGAGGGACAGGAAAAGACCCAGAAGAAGACCACATGAGAGATGGGCTGATGAAATTCAAAAGTATGCGGGAGTAACAAGGAGGGGAATGGCACAAGACAGACCGTTGTGGAATAAACTTGTGGAGACCTTTTTATTTTTTTTTTTTGATTGGAGGTTTAACGACCACCGTGAGCAACTCAATGGGCTATAAGCAGTCGCCCGTCCCTAATTTAGGGTCACTGGTTCCGGGGAAGGGAGAGAGCCAGTGCCATAAGACAAACACAACATCCATGCCTCACCGGTATTCGAACCCGGACCCCTTTCGGACGAATGGTCCGAGGCCATCGCTTAGACCACTGCGCCACCGGGGTGGCATGTGGAGACCTTCGTCCAGCAGTGGATTCATAATGGTTGACTGTGATGATGATGATGATTTCGTATTACAGTGTCGTCAAATTTCTATTGCGTTTACTAATTCCACTAAGTGACTATACTACTTGCGATTGGAATAATTACTTAAGTCTTCATTAGTGAAGTGCGCCTGAAATAAAAGGCGAACGGTTTGAGCGACTCCTGTATCGCTTAAAGTGAATGAATAAGAACGAAATTTACGTAGTGTTCCCAAATCCACATATGCACGTTTCAAGTAGTAGAGAAGGCTACACATTGGCACCTGATTGTGGAAAATGAATCTATTGGCCGTTGGGTTCTTCGAAAAATGTCTGATGTTTGTTCCCCACATCGTCTGGTATTGCCGCTCCGTGTGGCGCAGTAGTCTAAGCGCTGACTTATGGCTGTTCGTCTAATCGGTCGTCGCCGCCTCGGTGGCGCAGTGGTCTAAGCGATGGCCTCTGACCATTCGTCCGAAAGGGGTACGGGTTCGAATCCCGGTGAGGCATGGATGTTATGTTTGTCTTACGGCATTGGCTCTCTCCCTTCCCTGGAACCAGTGACCCTAAATTAGGGACGGGCGACTGCTTATAGCCCATTGAGTTGCTCACGGTGGTCGTTAAACCACCAATCACAAAAAAAAAAAAAAAAAAAAAAAAATTGGTCGTCGGTACGATCCCGGTGATCCATGGATGTTGTGTTTGTTTTCCGGCCTTGGCTTTCACCCTTCCCTAGAACCAGTGGCCCTAAATTACGAACAGGCGATAGTCTATCGAGTTGCTTACAATGGTCGTTAAACCTCCAACAAAAAAAGCAGTGGTTTAAGCTCTGGTGCCGCCCCGGTGGCGCAGTGGTCTAAGCGATGGCCTCTGATCATTCGTCCGAACGGGGTCCGGGTTCGAATCCCGGTGAGGCATGGATGTTGTGTTTGTCTTACGGCACTGGCTCTCTCCCTTCCCTGGAACCAGTGACCCTAAATTAGGGACGGGCGACTGCTTATAGCCCATTGAGTTGCTCACGGTGGTCGTTAAAACTCCAACCCAAAAAAAAACCAAAAAAATAAGCTCTGGCTTCTGATCATTCGTCCGTGATGGGCCCGGGTTCGGATCCCTGTGAGGCATGGTTGGGGTGTTTGTCTTACAGCATTGCCTCTCTCCCTTCCCTGGAACCAGTGGTCCTAAATTAGGGCCGGGCGATAACCCATCGAGCCGCTCACAGTGGTCGTTAATCGTCCAACAAAGGAAAGAAAAGGTTTAAGGGATGGTTTTTGACCATTCGTTTGAAATGAGTATGGGTTCGAATCCCGGTGAGGTATGGATGTTGTGTTTGTCTTATCGCGCTGACTCTGTCCTTTTTTTTTCTTTTGATTGAGGGTTTAATGACGACCGTGAGCAACTCAAATGACTATAAGCAGTCGCCCTTCCCTGATTTAGGGACGCTGGTTCCAGGGAAGGGAGAGAGCCAGTGCCGTAAGAAAAACACAACATCCACGCCTCACCGGGATTCGAACATGGAGTCTACTCGGACGAATGATCAGAACTTCAAAAGAGCATTTATTTACAAAAAAGACAACATACAAACACAAATTTTCACCGGGAAAAAAATTGCACAATAACTCACCGGCAACGACAATAACAACACACAATCAATATCGCAATAAACAGAGTACTCTACAGGAAGAAGCAGACGACATCAGAGCAAGTTGAAGAATAACACACGGCAAGATAAAAAGAAAACAGTTGCACAACAAACAATACATACAGGACAGACCACTAATGAAGCAAGGCGGTAAAGAAAAGTCAGCCGAGTTTGTCAAAACTGTCAAGGGAAAAAAAAAACACACACGGTCCGACAACAAGCTGCAGCCGGAAAAAAAAAACACCTGGTAGTTCGGAGAAATGCGTTGACAAATGGCTGTAAGCCGACGAACAACAAAAATTTACATCTAAAGCGTATCTCGGTCACTAAGACCGACAGCAACACAGAGAAAAAAACAACCACTAGAAACTAACACCCCGTACCAATAACACAACACACAAAGCACAATATTCAAATAACACCAAGAAATTAACACACAATGCACAATACACGAATAGCACCATGAACACAATAAAGAATGCACAATACACAAATAACACCATGAAAACTTTGTGAAAAAGAACACAGGGGTTAAACTTGCAGACAAGCATCACCACCAAATAAATTCGGGTCGAAACAGTGAATTCGCACTGTATGCACAGCACTAACCACAAAAATAAACACCGATTACACAAGACAAAACCAAGAAACACGTCGGTAAGGTTCAGAACCAACACACAAAAAAAAACCCTCGGTACCACGCGCCAGCAGTACCCGTTCAGCAAGAAAAAAAAAATTAAAACAAAAAAATAAAAACAACCACAGCATTAAACACAAAACCGTGCGACAGTAAACTGTGTGAAACCGACGAGTAATAAATATAAAATAGGTGAACGACACCAAAAGCAAACTAGAAAAAAAAGCCGACACTTGAGCAACAAAAAACAAAACAAAAACACATCAGACAATGTGCATGCCACAGCAAAAATGCAATCAACATCAACAAAACAACATAAAACACCTTGGTAACAGTAAACAATAAACAGAAAATACCAAAACGCTTAGCCGGCACACAAAAAAAAAGTTTGTCGACCAACGGCTTGAGGCCGACGGAAAATAAAATAAAAGAAAAGAAAAAGTCAGTAAACGCTACCGACAACAAATTAACGGGAATGTGTGTGCACGGAAAGCAACAAGAAGACAAACTAAAGGAGACACTAACCCACTGACACAGATCTACGGTATGTACAAAAATTATGCACTAAACAAAAAAACACCAATCAGAAAAAATAAATATAAATATAAATATAATAAACTCTGGCTATGGGAGGAGAGCAATAATGCCTGCAGAAACATGAAACCATGACAAATATGGAGACCAGAGAGAGAAAAAGGCAGGCACATCCTGCCGAACCCGCGCCATGTCATACTCAAGTTGGAGGACCGATCTGATGGATGATCGGTACCTCTTGCACAAAAACACCCGGGCCGGATGATAACGCCGGAGAGAAGCTCGATCCACGCTTGAGTGGTAAAACAAATAAATCGTCAACTTCGCTTGGAGAATGATGAATGCACAAACAGAACTGTGGACATCTACAGGGGGAGAATGGCGTCGGAGGAAATAAAAATGGAACATTGTATGAGGACAAGGGCAAACTTTGGAAAGAAGGGAAAACATAATCGAAAACAAGGGCTGCAACACCAGACAAGAATCATAGGAATGTGACACATCACCAAGTGTAGAACAAAAGAAGCAAAGCGGGGAAGCCAAATGACGAAAACGATGAAGGGTACGCGGAGTGAGCAACCGACGGTGTAGGTGCAGCCAATGAATGTCCCTGGCTTTCGGGGAAGCCAGGGAAGTCGATGGATCACTCCACGTACCTGGAAGATCTGTAGCTGAAACAGAAGGAATTGCTAATGGAGCTGTGAAATTGGTAAGAAAATGCGAATAAAGAAGCTTGGCTGTAACTTGATGGGGTAAAAATGGAGAATCGTTTAAGTAGAGAAGAAAGGGAAGACTGAGCGACGGGGCGGAAGACTGAATGAGGCCAATAGAATTGACAAGTAAAGGATAAAGACGAATAAGACAGGATTGAATAAGACAGAACTGTGCACGATGCTGAGGGGTATCAAGTAACAGAGGGGAAAGGCGATCAAAATGTTTCCAGTGAAGAGAAGAATCAAAAAGTTGAGAAACCTGAACGACGCCACTTGCAAACCAAGTGGAGAAGTTCAGGTACTGAGAATTTGGAGAACGAAGGGCAGAGGAGAAGAAAAGTGGTTCCGCAAGGAGATCGTTAGTCGAAGCTGGGGGAGGCGGACTGGACATAAGGAGTGCCAGAGGGAGAAAACGGTACGGTAAGTAGCGGGAAAGTGATTGGGAATGAGTGGAAAGAGGTCCATGCGGATAAAAGTAGCCAGAGAAAGAAAAGGACTTCGTGGAAAGAGCAAAGTGTCAATTATAGTAATCGAAGAACCGCAAGGAAGGGAAAAAATCCTCAAAAAATGTTGGAGATGGAAAGCGTTCGATTTAAGGGACAAATCCGGAAGGGCAAGACCACCAAAAGAAACCGGAAGGACAAGCGTGGATCGATGAACCCAATGTACGACATCCCATATAAAATTTGTAAAAAGACATTGAACGTGACGAAGAAAGAGGGGAGGAGGGAAATGAGCAAACCAAGTATGAGAAAGGGCCGGAAGAAGAAAAGCGGAAAGAAGATGCGACCTGCTAAAAAAAGAAAGAAACGGTTTCAAACGGCGAAAAGGGGCAAGGCGTCGATTCATGTCCTGCACCAAAGGGGACCAAGTGGCGGCAGCAACCGCCACCGGGTTCCCGATGAACACTCCAAGAAGTTTGATGACCGTGGTCGACCACCGGGCACCCCAAGGGCGGTCGCCGCGGGACGACCACGAGCCAGCCCACAAGCCAACAGATTTAGAGGTATTAAGGGCCGCACCTGAAATTGAAGCATACTCAGTATAGGTAGACAAAACAACACCAAAAGCCTGTTGGGAACGTAAAAAAAGAGTAAGGTCATCCGCATAGGCCGACAAAACCACGCGATGGTGCCGTGTGGAGGCCACACCACGCGGAATGCCTGCCAGCAAACGAGATCGAAGGGAAATAAGAAGTTGTTCAAACGTGAGGGCAAACAGTTGACCCGACAGGGGACAACCCTGCCGGATACCGCTTGCAAAAGGAATAGCAGCCGTCATAAAAGAAGAGGTCCGAACACGAAAGGAAGAATGGGAATATAGATTGGAAAGTGCCTGACAGAAAAGGGAAGGAAAGCCAAAGTGACGAAGAACAGAGAAAAGATAAGAATGATGGACAGAATCGAATGCTTGTTTCTGATCTAGGTTAAAAATAGCGAGAGGTTCAGAAAGACGGGAAGCAAGAGAGTGTAAATCACGGATGGTAGTGATGTTAGTTGCAATCGAACGGGAAGGGATCGTATAAGTTTGGTCAGGATGAATAATAAATTGTAGAACAGGGTTAAGGCGAAGAGCCAGAATTTTTGCAAAGATCTTGTAGTCGGTGTTAAGAATCGAGATGGGGCGCCAGTTAGATAGAAGACCAAGATTACCAGTTTTAGGAATTAGGCGGAGAAGAGCAAAAGCAAAGTCAGAAGAAACGAAAGTCGAAGAAGAAAAGATCGAGTTGAAACAAGCAACGAGAAGAGGAAGCAGAGCAGGAAGAAAGGTTTTATAAAAAGAAAGTGGAAGACCGTCAGCCCCAGGGGCGGAGCGGTCATTCAGACTAGAAATGGCAAAACGAACCTCCGAGGGAGAGATCGGTGAAACCAAGGAGGGGAAAAAAAGACGGGACCTGAGGAAGATGTGATAATAATGGAGAATTCTCTGCAGGCGGCAGGACCCGCAATCGAAACCGATCAGTGAAGTACTGAAAAGTTCGATCACAGATCTGCACTGGATCAGAAACAGTTGAGCCATCTGGAAGCGAGAGAAAAGAAATGTTGGAACTCAGAGCACGGTGGGATTCAAGATGTCGAAGGTGTTGAAACGGGTCATCATGAAAATGTAACTTGGAAAACTTTAACCGGGTAAGAGACGAAGAAGCAAAGGAAGATAGAATGCTATGAAGTTGTGATTGAAGAGCTGCAAACGATGGATCTGAAGGAGAAAGGAACTGTAGTTTACGGTGAAGAATAGTTAAATCATGAAAGCGGTGAAAACGGGACGAAAAAGAGAACTGACGTGCAAACGATAGGATAGAAAGTTTGGTGGAAAGCCACAGAGCTGCTGGGTCAACCGTGAGAGGAAGTTCAGAAATGGATGAAGAAATAATCGAACGAACTTCGGCCTGAAACGTGGGATCGGAAAGGAGAAAATCATCGAGAGACCAAACCGGGGAGGGGGACAGAGAAAGAGGACAAAAATATTTCCATAAGAACAGGACGATGGTCGGAGGAAACAGAAGGATGATGGGTTACTTCAACAAGGGAGGAGTGGAGGAAACTAGAAACATAAACCCGGTCGAGACGAGCCGCAGCATGCGCTAAGGCGGCCGGAGGAAACCATGTGAATTCACGGGACAGAGGGTGGATGGTACGAAATGCGTCAATGAGACAAAAATTACTAACTAGTTGAGACAGTTGGGAGGAAAGGTTAAGGCGACTCTCCCCGGAACCATCACGGTCAAGACCCGGTTGGAGAGTGCAGTTGAAGTCACCACCAATAAGAACGATTTCAGAAGGAGGAATTTGGGAAAGAAGGGAAATCAAATGCGAAAGAAGAGCATCAGCATCAACCGATGATTGTGGCATATGCAAATTGAAAACATGAAAACGACGGGAAAGATAACTAAAGGAGATACCTTGAAAGGAGCCCAGCAGACTCTGTGACTCAACGATATCTGAAAGAAGAGAATGAAACCGAGTACGGAATGCAATCGCTGTACCGGACCCAATGTGCGTCCGGTAGTTGTGATAAAAAGCGTAGGGCCAGCGTCTCCAGCAGGAATACCCGGTCGCCAAGGAACAGTTCGTCTCCTGGAAGAGGAGGATATCTGTCCTCAGGAAACGAACGTCCTCGAAGACCAAAGCATTCGCGGCTGAAGACGCAAGGCCTCTACAGTTAAAGCAGAGCACATTTAGGGAAGGCATCACTGGGGCGGCTGCATCCAACCTTCCAGTTCTGCCTTCAAAACTTTAAGTAAATACGCCAACCGGCGAGCGTACTGCTCTGTCCCGGATGGCAGATCAACATTTAATAAGAACTCATGCAGGAACGTCAGTTGGGTTAGCATCTCCGGAAGGTGAGAGAGTTTACTTGCTATACAAGGGAGAGTAATCAATTTCGCCCGTCTGGGGCGAGCAATCAAGGCATACAGATCTGTGAATGAGAGGGGAGTTAAGGGCACCTCAATGTCAGCAAACATAGAGGTGATGTCAACCAGAGAGGGGGCAGGAGAGTCGTCATCAGATTCAGCAAATAAAGTTTCTTCAGAATCGGGATCGGTAACGTCCATGGAATCATCGTTCGGCAAACAGGTAAAACGGTTGTAGATGGAAACTGAAGAAGTAACAGGAGCCGGTCCAGGTGAAGGTGACGAGGATGTAGCCGTCTTCCTGGATTTCTGGCGGTCCGAGGAACTCGCACGACGGTTCGCTGAGCCAGGGGAGTTTTGCCTCTTGGTCCGCTGAACCTTGGGGGTGGAGGCCCCTTCAGACGCTGGCAACGGGGAAATTCCTGCAGGTCAGTGGATGCCGAAGCAACACGGACCACTGGAGGTGATACGACAGAGGTGGAACCAGGATCGGCAGCTGGAACAGATTGAGTGGGGAAGGTGGGGGAAGAATCCGGAGCGGTGGGCAGAGTCCCCGCTGGAACAGCAGCATCAAGTGATTGAGTTGGAACAGTAGCAGCTGTGGAATGTGGGCATGCCGATGCAAGGTGACCTTCACCCTTGCATCGGAAGCACTGAACGCCAGCAAACAGATTGAAAATGTAGGTCCGGGTTTCAGTTATGAGTTCCAGGGTGGTTGGCCGGTTAACTATTGCTTGTGGGGTTGGAAAGATGACTCTGTATTGACGACGACCGCCCTGAACATGTTTCAGGGGGAGTCGCGAGCAGCAGCTGGGAGGTACTTTGTGGTACCAACCACTCGCCCCATGGTGTTAAGGGCATCAATTAATACCGAGTCAGGCACAGCTGTGGGTACTGGAGACAAGGTGACAGTCACTGGTCTTTGAGCTGCTGCAACTGGTTGGAGATGTACGGAACCAATGTCCAAGCCAAAAGCAAGGATTTTGTCCACTGCCTGTTGATGAGTGAAGTGCACTACAACACCCCCTCCCAAGCGGATAATAGACACAATGCTTTCTCCGGGTACAACTTTAGAAATAGCATTTAAATATTGGGGGAGGGGGGTGTCGCGCAGAGCAGGGACAAATACACTTAAAAGTAAGGCAGACGAAAGTTCCTTACCTTGAGGAGAGTCGAGTGGTAATGTAATCCTTAAAGCGGAAGCAACACGTGTAAACTCTGGTCGCGAAGACACAGAAGCACTTTGTAAAGTAGAAGTCGCACTCACAGCCGCGGCGAACGAACGAGACACAGGAATAGAAGAGCTGGGCACCTCTGACCCAGGCTCCGGCACATTTGTAACCAGCGGTACAGTTGGCGACGAAACCACAACACTATTTGACTGAACACCATTCATGGTGGTCACGGAAGATACAGACGACGAAGAAAGCGCAGAGGAAGGAGATATAGACGGGTATATGGCACTCATGCTGGTGGAGGTAGTAGCCAGCCCGGCTACTAACCCTCACGGCTCGAGCGTTGCAGCTTGCAACACTCAAAAACAGGCGAAAAACGAAAAAATAAGCACGTACAGCTTGTACGCCTCACTACTTGCGAGGAAGGACCTCAATTAATAACAACACACGAACTGTCAAAGAACAAACGCAAAAAAAAACACAAACTTCACACGAAACTTCTAATACTGGCAGGAGCTCGAAAAAATGCGACTGATCAGTCAGAAGCCATCGCTTGAACCAAGCGCCACCGGGGAGGCCTCTGTCCCTTTCCTGGAACCAGTGGCACTAAATTAGGGACGGGTCATAGCCCATCGAGTTGCTCACAGTGGTCGTTAAACCTCCAAACAAAGGAAAAACAATGGTTCAAGCTCTGACTTCTGACCATTCGTCCGAGATGGATCTGGATTCGAATCTGGGTCAGGCATGGATGTTGTGTTTGGCACTGGCTCTCTCCATTCCCTGGAACCAGTGGCCGTAAGTTTGGGACGAACGACTGTTTGCAGCCCATTGAGATGCTCACGGTGGTCGTTAAACCCCCAAACAAAACGAAAAACGTCTGGAATTTATGAAAATTCCTTCTCCGCTTCACAAAAAAAAAAAAAAAAAAAAAAAAAAAGAAAGAAAATGTGTTACATACGACAGAGATGAAGCACGTGTTTAGACAAATCTACAGCGACGTATTCCGTCGGTGTTGTTTAGTCGGTTAGAACAATTGGATTCGGAGCGAAAAGGCTTTAGTTCTATCTCCGTCACCGACAAATTTGTGTTTTCACGTAGTAATAATTCCTATAACCATAAAAAAAAAAAACCTGGGTACGTTCGTACTTTTGTCCTTTGCTCCATTCGAGAGTAATTATGACTGGAATTAGTAATGTGTCGCCATCTATTGTGAAAGTTACTGCTGAACACGAAAATTCCACAAAGTAAGCAAATGAAGTGCTGTTTTGAGTTAAAATTATTGCAAGAAGATTACTTTTGATTTATTAAATATTTTTCTGTTTCTTGGATGAAAACAAGTTTACAAAAACGCTCCTCAGCTTAAACACTATGTGACGTGCCTGCCCAGCAGGACGCACACGACATAAAGGCAGATAGCAGCGATAACGAACATCCGCGTAGCTCAATTGGTAGAGCGACTTATTCCGGAATGAGGGGACCCGGGTTCGAGCCCCGGCGTGGACAAAAATGACGGAGAAATTTACTTCGTTATAATGGCGCCCGAACTTCCCGGATGACCCGGCCGTTCAAGATCTCGCCATGGTGTGATGTTCTTTCCACACCGCGAGATAGGAAAAATCAGAGAATCCCTTCTTCAGCGCTTCGAAAAATAAATGTGTGTGACGTTGCATTCCACACACCAGATTGACTGGGAGATCTCAAGTGCACGTTTTACAGCGGATGGTTGCTTGCAACGATTCATGGTCACGGCTGACCCGTGGGCCATGCCCCAGGCCCTCTTTCGGGGGGGGAGATGTGACGTGCCTGCCCAGCAGGATGCACACGACATAAAGGCAGATAGCAGCGATAACGAACGTCCGCGTAGCTCAGTTGGTAGAGCGACTTATTCCGGAATGAGGGGACCCGAGTTCGCGCCCCGGCGCGGACGAATATGACGAAGAAATTTACTTCGTTATACCTACAAATTCTTCTAAAAAAGAAGTTCTTCTCATTCGCTTTGCTTTCCAGGAGAAAAGTTTATCAAGCTCGAATTTCTGTTTTTGGACATCCGTTATTTCCCTGTCATTTCTGTCGTGTAGTTGCTGGTAAAGTAATCCATTCCGAACACTAAAAAGATAAACAAATTTATTGTTTTGTTAGTAAAGAACACTAGACAAAGGAGTGTTCAGAAGATGCCTGTTTTTTGCCTGCATTTGAGAGTTCAGTGAAAGGTGAAAACATTTGTTTTAGATAACACGATGGATTACTTCCACGCTGGCTCAGTGTGGGAGAAAACACCTTTCACCTACCAATTTCTTCTCAAAAGTCTTTTTTCAAAAATTCATCACTTCTCAGAGTTTTGCTTTCATTCACTTCAGAATATTCGCTTTATCGAAATGTAATATTGCTTTATTGTTATCGTTCTTTCCTTCTGCAGTATAACGTCCAGCAAAAGAATCATTCCATCATCGATACCAGCCGTGATGTATTGCACAAAGATAACATATACAGCGAAAGTCGTGGTCTACGTTTCTGATAGCCAAGAGATTGAAGATCAGGTCCCCCGACAGTCGAGAAAGACTTTTCTACGTCACTGGAATGTATTGAATTTCGCATTATTTGCATTCCATTGGACTCCAGCAAATATTTCACAGATCCGAAAAGGGTCATCTTTTCTTTCGGTTCTGAAAATCCTTTCTCACAAAAAAGTGTAGGAAAGTAAATCCTTCTCTCCCGCAGAATGTGCACTACTTCTTAAAAATATATTTTTATCTATTGTCAGCTGAACACATAATTATTCAGTTGTGGTACATTCAGCGTTTCTGACATTACACCTCTTTGATAATAATACACACAATAATACATACGATAATACACAGTCGTCTCTGATAATACAGGGTGTCTATAAATGAAGTATATAGCTTCAGTACACTATTAAAAAAAGTACGATAGAAAATACTTACTTTAAACGTCGAGAGATGTTACAAGCGTTAAAGTTTGTTAAATCAGATGATAGATGGCGCTAGGTGTCTCATGTAATGAAAAAATCTCGTCTAACACGGAATACAACAGTTATGGCTCCCCAGTAGAGAAATCAGTGTATCAGCGTGTGTTCTGGAAGAGTGAATAAACATAACTGCCGAATCTGGGGCACGGAAAATTACCCATGTGGCCATAGCACACGAGAGAGACAGCCCGAAGGTTAATATCTGGGCTGGGTTAAAGGAAAACAGAGTGATAGGGCCCTTTTTCTTCGCTGAACCAACCGTGACTGTCATAACGTACCTCGACAGTTAGAACAATTCGCAATTCCATAACTCCAGGATATTCAAGACATCATTTACCAGCAAGATGAAACGCCTCCGCACTGGTTTTTGGATGTACGCAGATCGTTAGACTACCATTTTTCAGGGTGTTGGATTGGACGTGGGGGTCAGACGGCATGGCCACCCCGTTCTCCTGATATTACCCCATGCGATTTTTTTTGGGGGCTTTATTAAGAACATTGTGTACAAGGAAAAGGTTACATCTATCACTGAGCTCAAAGAATGAATTACTGCAACCTTCCTCCTTGTTACACCTGACATTCTGCAGTGTACGTGAGTGGAACTGGATTATCGTTTAGACATCCTGCAGCGTACCTGGGTGGAACTGGACTATCGTTTAGACATCCTGCAGTGTACTTGGGTGGAACTCGACTATAGTTTAGACATCCTGCAGTGTACCTTGGTGGAACTGGACTATCATTTAGACATCCTACAGTGTACCTGGGTGGAACTGGACTATCGTGTAGACATCCTGCAGTGCACCTGGGTGGAACTGGACTATCGTTTAGACATCCTGCAGTGTACCTGGGTGGAACTGGACTATCGTTTAGACATCCTGCAGTGTACCTGGGTGGAACTGGATTATCGTTTAGACATCCTGCATTTTACCTGGGAGGAACTGGACTATCGTTTAGACATCCTGCAGTGCACCTGGGTGGAATTGGACTACCGTTTAGACATCCTGAGAGCAACCGACGGAGCACACGTAGAAACCTACTGACATTTAAAAAAACTTTCACAGTTACCATGTGTTTTGACACTAAAAGTAAGTTGTTATTTATTGTAGTTTTTTTCAATAGCATAATGAAGTTGTATACTTCATTTATGGACACCCTGTAATATCAGGTTGTAAAGAAAGTTTCCTGGAAAAATGATATGTGGCGTGTGTAATGCAAGATACTGCAGGCCTGCGGTGACATAAACATCCCAGAATGCTGTGCACAAAAGAATAGTTTCTAATGACAGTATGTACGCTGTTGTGGTGAACATTAGTTGCACGTGGCGACGATACGATGACAATATCGATGGAAGGTGTGCGTGCAATATTGCTCTATGAATATTTGAATGGCGTGCAAGCACTTGAAAAATTGGACACAGTACTTGCTATGACTGGTACAGGAAATTCGTAACTGGTGTACGGGATCTGTATGATGCGCCCTAAAGGGACACACCCGCTAAGGTTGACGATGATGTACTGCAAGCCTGTTGCAACATTACGGGAACTGGCAGAGGAACTAAAGACCTCCCACACGACCATCAACACCCGACTTCGGAAGTTGGGATGATCGTGTAAACTGTGCAAATGGGTACCCTATACTTTGTCTGACCAGAATCGGATGCAACGCTACTCCATTGCTGTTGCTCTGCGTGGAAGAGAAAACCGGGAGGGCTATTTGCATCGGTTGGTCTCAGGTGACGAAAAATGGGTTATGTACGTGAATGTTACGCGACAAAGAGCATGGATCAAACAGGGACAACCCCCCACAGAAGGTCGCTAAGCCATCTCTTCATGGACGGAAGGTGATGCTGAGTTGCTGGTGGGATTTCCGCGGTGTGATTCACTACGGATTCTTACTCCGGCATAATATGTACCATCACAGCGGATTTTTACATCCAACAGTTGAACCGTCTCCATGCTGCACTACAAGAAAAGCGCTCAGCGTTGATTTATCGCCCTGGAGTTGTTTTTCACCAGGATAATACTCGTCCAAATGTCGCTTTACGTATCCAGCAAAAATTGCACGAGCTGGAATGGGAAATATTGTCTCCCCCGTTCATCTGCCGCTAAACTATAGGACCAGGTAAAATATTTGAGGAGGTAAAAGTTGGACCAGGTAAAATATTTGAGGAGGTAAAAGTTGGACCAGGTAAAATATTTGAGGAGGTAAAAGTTGGACCAGGTAAAAGATTTCAGGAGGTAAAAGTTGGACCAGGTAAAATATTTGAGGAGGTAAAAGTTGGAAAAGGTAAAATATTTGAGGAGGTAAAAGTTGGACCAGGTAAAATATTTGAGGAGGTAAAGGTTGGACAAGATAAAATATTAGACAAGGCAAAAGTTGGACCAGGTAAAATATTAGACAAGGGAAAAACTGCAGCAGGTAAAATATTAGACAAAGGAAAAGTTGGATCAAGTAAAATATGAGACAAGAGACAATTTGGAGCAGGTAAAATATTAGACAAGGGAAAATGTTGGACCAGGTAAAGTATTAGACAAGGGAAAAGTCGGACCAGGTAAAATATTAGACAAGGGAAAAGTTGGACCAGGTAAAATATTAAACAAGGGAAAGTTAGACCAGGTAATGTTACCTCAGAACATTCCACATGGCTGTATCGTTCCGTGTATCTGATTATATTGCACAACATGGTGGTCACACGATGTCAAAGTCAATATTGGTTTTTGGAAATTGGTGGCTGTTGTTCTTCTGCTCGTTCTCGGAATTTTTTGTTTTATTATTTTTTCTTTCTTTCAAAATTTGCTCCTTGGTTTCACATTTATATATATATATATATATATATATATATATATATATATATATATATATATATATCATCATCATCATCATTGTCAACCATTATCAATCCACTGCTGGACGAAGGTCTCCCCAAGTTTCCTCCACAACGGTCTGTCTTGTGCCAGTCTCCTCCATGTCACCCCTGCATACTTTCGAATTTCATCCACCCATCTCCCATGTGGTCTTCTTCTGGGTCTTTTCCTGTCCCTTGGAATCCAATCTAAAATTTCGGCTGTCCAACGTTGTTCTTATCTCTCCTGGTTACACTAAGCATGCACCTCTCATATATATATATATATATATATATATATATATATATATATATATATATATATATATATAAATCCCTGAAATGACAATGGGCTGGACATACTGCCAGAAGAACAGACCATCGATGAACAGCCGAAATTTTAGATTGGATTACAAGGGACAGGAAAAGACCCAGAAGAAGACCACATGGAAGATGGGTGGATGAAATTCGAAAGTATGCGGGAGTGACATGGAGGAGACTGGCACAAGACAGACCGTTGTGGAGGAAACTTGGGGAGACCTTCATCCAGCAGTGGATTGATAATGGTTGACAATGATGATATATATATATATATATATATCATCATCATATATCATCATCATCATCATCATTGTCAACCATTATCAATCCACTGCTGGACGAAGGTCTCCCCAAGTTTCCTCCACAACGGTCTGTCTTGTGCCAGTCTCCTCCATGTCACCCCTGCATACTTTCGAATTTCATCCACCCATCTCCCATGTGGTCTTCTTCTGGGTCTTTTCCTGTCCCTTGGAATCCAATCTAAAATTTCGGCTGTCCACCGATGATCTGTCCTTCTGGCAGTATGTCCAGCCCATTGCCATTTCAGGGATTTAACTCTGATCATGATGTCTTCCACTCTTGTCATTTTTCGGATCCACGAGTTCCTCTTCTTATCTCTCCTGGTTACACCAAGTATGCATCTCTCCATGCTTCTTTGAGTTGTCTGCAGCCTTTGTATGTCTCTTTTAGTTAAGGTCCACGTCTCTGCACCATACGTAAGCACTGGAAGGATGCATTGATCAAACACTTTTCTTTTAAGACATAATGGCATATTGCTCTTGAAAATTATGCATATTGCTCTTGAAAATTATGCATATTGCTCTTGAAAATCATATATATATATATCATCATCATCATTGTCAACCATTATCAATCCACTGCTGGATGAAGGTCTCCCCAAGTTTCCTCCACAACGGTCTGTCTTGTGCCAGTCTCCTCCATGTCACTCCCGCATACTTTCGAATTTCATCCACCCATCTTCCATGTGGTCTTCTTCTGGGTCTTTTCCTGTCCCTTGTAATCCAATCTAAAATTTCGGCTGTTCATCGATGGTCTGTTCTTCTGGCAGTATGTTCAGCCCATTGCCATTTCAGGGATTTATATATATATATATATATGAGAGGTGCATGCTTAGTGTAACCAGGAGAGATAAGAAGAGGAACTCGTGGATCCGAAAAATGACAAGAGTGGAAGACATCATGATCAGAGTTAAATCCCTAAAAGGGCAATGGGCTGGATATACTGCCAGAAGGACAGACCATCGATGGACAGCCGAAATTTTAGATTGGATTCCAAGGGACAGGAAAAGACCCAGAAGAAGACCACATGAGAGATGGGTTAATGAAATTCGAAAGTATGCGGGAGTGACATGGAGGAGACTGGCACAAGCCATACCGTTGTGGAGGAAACTTGGGGAGACCTTCGTCCAGCAGTGGATTGATAATGGTTGACAATGATGATGATGATGATATATATATACATAGTGTATAGTGTCTGTCATCCATTGAACTGGAAAAACAAGGGGATAAAGATGAATGGAAATTGTTTAACTTACTTTCGCTTTGCTGATGACGTCGTCATTTTTGCAACTACCCCTTCAGAACTTCAGAGTAAGATCCAGGAACTTGCTGACAAGAGTAAAACCGTGGCATTAAAAACAAACTTTCAGAAGACAAAACTGATGGACAATGGTTTTACAAGGAATGAAGATTTACCGATTGACGGGGAAAGGCTGGAGATAACCGATACCTACATTTACCTTGGACAGCAGATGTCAAAACGAAGGGCAGATTGATAAAGAAATTAATCGACGTATAAAACGTGGTTGGAGAGCTTTTGGAAGAAACAGTACAATTTCCAAGAGCAATGCGACATTGTCTCAAAACAAAAGTTTTAATCAATGCATCCTTCCAGTGCTTACGGAAGGATCAGAGACGTTGACCTTAACTAAAAAAGATATGCAAAGACTGGAGACAACTGAAAGATGAATGGACAGGTGCATGCTTGGTGTAACCAGGAGAGATAGGAAGAGGAACTCGTGGATCAGAAAAATGACAGGAGTGGAAGACATCGTGATCACAGTAAAATCCATCACGTGGCAATGGGCTGGACATATTACCAGAAAGACGGACCACCAATGGACAACTGAAATTTCAGACTATATTCCAAGGGACAGGAAAAGACCCAGAAGAAGACCACATGGGAGATGTTTGGATGAAATTCGAAAGCATGTAGGAGTGACATGGAGGAGACTGGTGCAAGACAGATAATTGTGAAAGAAACTTGGGGAGACCTTCATCCAGCAGTGGATTGATAATGGTTGATAATGATGATGATGATGATGATGATATAATATATATATATATATCATCATGATATATATAATATATAGGAAACTTAGGGAGACCGTCATCCAGCAATGAATGATATATCATCATCATCATCATTGTCAACCATTATCAATCCACTGCTGGACGAAGGTCTCCCCAAGTTTCCTCCACAACGGTCTGTCTTGTGCCAGTCTCCTCCATGTCACTCCCGCATATTTACGAATTTCATCCACCCATCTCCCATGTGGTCTTTTTCTGGGTCTTTTCCTGTCCCTTGGAATCCAATCTAAAATTTCGGCTGTCCATCTATGGTCTGTCCTTCTGGCAGTATGTCCAGCCCATTGCCATTTCAGGGATTTAACTCTGATCATGATGTCTTCCACTCTCGTCATTTTTCGGATCCACGAGTTCCTCTTCTTATCTCTCCTGGTTATACCAAGCATGCACCTCTCCATGATTCTTTGAGTTGTCTGCAGCCTTTGTATGTCTCTTTTAGTTAAGGTCCACGTCTCTGCACCATACGTAAGCACTGGAAGGATGCATTGATCAAACACTTTTCTTTTAAGACATAATGGCATATTGCTCTTGAAAATTATGCTGTTTCTTCCAAAAGCTCTCCAGGCAAGTTTTGTACGCCGATTAATTTCTTCATCAATGTGACCCTCACTTGATATCTGCTGTCCAAGATAAACATACGTATCTGTTATCTCCAGTTTTTCTCCATCAATCGATAAATCTTCATTTCTTGTAAAAGCATTGAACATCACTTTTGTCTTCTGAAAGTTCATTTTTAATCCCACTTCTTTACTCTTGTCAGCAAGTTCCTGGATCATACTCTGCAGCTCTGATGGGGTAGTTGCAAAAATGACTACGTCATCAGCAAAACGAAGGTGGGTTAGATAATCTCCATTAATCTTTATCCCTTTGTTTTCCCAGTTCAGTGATTGAAAGACATTTTCCAATGTGGCATTAAAGAGCTTCGGAGATATGGTGTCACCTTGTCTCACTCCCTTTCCAATTTTTATGTGTGTTGTATTTTCAAACAGCCGAATCTTTGCACTTGCATTTTCATAGATGTTATTAATAATATTAATGTATGCATCTTCAATACCGCAGGATTTCAGAGCCGTTGTAACTGCTGATGGTTTCACCGAATCAAAGGCTTTTTCATAATCGATAAAAGCCATGCACAATGGAAGTTCATATTCCCTCGCTCTTTCAATTAGTTCTCTCAGTACGTGGATATGATCTATTGTGCTGTAGCCACTCCTGAATCCAGCTTGTTCTCTCGGTTGAGCCATGTCCAGTGTTACCTTCAAGCGGTGTGAAAGAACTTTAGTGAAGATTTTATAAACCACTGATAGGAGGCTGATAGGTCTGTAGTTCCTGAGATCCTCAATGTCACCTTTTTTATGTAGCAGGATCATTGTAGCATTGTTCCAATCCTGAGGGATCTTCCCTTCATTAAGGCATCGAGTGAAAATTTGGGCGAGTACTGTTTCAATTTCTCCACTTGCTTCTTGTATGATGTCTATAGTAATTCCATCTTCTCCTGGAGCTTTCCCCCGCTTCATGTTCTTGATTGCATGAGCAACTTCTGCTGGGAGGACTGGAAGAACTCTGGTACCTTTCATGATGTCTGGAGTACATGTATCATCCCTTTCATATAATTTGGAGTAGAAATCTTTCACTCTTGTCAAAATTTCGCCTCTATTTCTTGTTATAGAACCATCTTCTTTTCTCAGAGCCATAATCTGTTTTCTTCCTTTACTGAGATGTCCCTTTGCTATCTTTAGGCTTTGGTTGTTTTCAATTGCTTTCCTCACTAGCTCACAGTTGAATTTCCTGACGTCTTCAGTGATACTTTTTCGTGCTGTCTTGCATAGCTCTATATATTCCACTTTGGAAGTCACATCTTCTTTAGTTGTCCTCATCTCTCTTCTTTTTTGCATCAACATTTTGGTTTTTCCTGATAATTTGTTTACATGCAACTTGTTCTTAGACCCAGCTAATTTTGTTGCTGTTTCCATAAGAGCTTTGGTTACTTTTCTGTTAACTTCCGAAATATCCACTTCTTCCGATGTTAGGCCTTCTAAAGCAGAGAATCTGTTCTTCATTTCCAACTTGAAAGTATTATGGTGTTTTTTAAGGTTGGTTATGTCAATACATTTTGTTTGTCTTATGAGCTTGCCACGTTCCAGTTTAGTGTTGAGGTGCATCTTACATCTCACCAATCTATGGTCACTACCTGTGTTGAACTTGTTTAGCACACTGCAGTCTTCGATGACGAATTTTTTGTTACACATAATAAAATCAATTTCACTTGTCATCCCAATTGGATGTCTCCATGTCCATTTCCTGTGTGGCTTTTTCTTGAAAAAGGAATTCAAGATGAAAAATCCTTCTGCCTCTGCAAACTCAACGAGAGTATTTCCACGCTGGTTTCTGTTGCCGTGACTGAATTTACCTACTGAAGTTTCATTCTGTTGCCGGTGCCCTATTTTTGCATTGAAATCTCCCATAATTATCTTCAAGTGCTGCTTACCTTTATTATTTAGATGACGAATTTCCTCATAAAATTCTTCAATTTCTTCTTCAGGATGACTTGTGGTGGGTGCATAAGTTTGAATGATATATATATATATATATATATATATCATCATTATAAACCATTATCAATCCACTGTTGGATGAAGGTCTCCCCAAGTTTCTTTCGCAATTATCTGTCTTGCACCAGTCTCCTCCATGTCACTCCTACATGCTTTCGAATTTCATCCAAACATCTCCCATGTGGTCTTCTTCTGGGTCTTTTCCTGTCCCTTGGAATCCAGTCTGAAATTTCAGTTGTCCATTGGTGGTTCGTCTTTCTGATAATAGTTCCAGCCCATTGCCACGTGATGGATTTTACTGTGATCACGATGTCTTCCACTCCTGTCATTTTTCTGATCCACGAGTTCCTCTTCCTATCTCTCCT
The DNA here is from genome assembly GCA_039090855.1 of Macrothele yani. Classification (NCBI taxonomy): domain Eukaryota; kingdom Metazoa; phylum Arthropoda; class Arachnida; order Araneae; family Macrothelidae; genus Macrothele; species Macrothele yani. Next base: position 10,051,253 of record CM077021.1, read on the forward strand.
GGTTACACCAAGCATGCACCTGTCCATTCATCTTTCAGTTGTCTCCAGTCTTTGTATATCATTTTTAGTTAAGGTCAACGTCTTTGATCCTTCCGTAAGCACTGGAAGGATGCATTGATTAAAACTTTTGTTTTGAGACTTAATGTCATATTGCTCTTGAAAATTGTACTGTTTCTTCCAAAAGCTCTCGAACCACGTTTTATACGTCGATTAATTTCTTTATCAATCTGACCTTCGTCTTGATATCTGCTGTCCAAGTTAAATGTAGGTATCGGTTATCTCCAGCCTTTCGCCGTCAATCGGTAAATCTTCATTCCTTGTAAAACCGTTGTCCATCAGTTTTGTCTTCTGAAAGTTCGTTTTTAATGCCACAGTTTTACTCTTGTCAGCAAGTTCCTGGATCTTACTCTGAAGTTCTGAAGGGGTAGTTGCAAAAATGACGACGTCATCAGCAAAGCGAAAGTGAGTTAAATAATTTCCATTCATCTTTATCCCCTTGTTTTCCCAGTTCAATGAATGAGAGGCACTATACACTATATATATATATATACCCAGGAGCAAATTTTGAAAGAAAGAAAAAATAATAAAACAAAAAAGTCCCAGAACAAGCAGAAGAACAACAACCACCAATTTCCAACCGCCGGAAGCAGGCAAGCTTCAAACGATTGAAAGTTAACGAACAGAAGAACGCTGGGAAGCATATCAATGACTGATTCTCTGATGCCTTCGTCAAGGTCAAGCATTAAGAAAAACCCTCATTAATCTACTGAGACCAAAGAATTCTGTATATCCGCCACATCACGAACGTTAGCGCAGGAATTAGGGTGTGTTGCGCAACAACATGTGTCAGCACGTACCGTTCGACGTCGTCTTCAAGAGCGGGGACTTGTCGCACGGCGCCCATTGCTCCGATTACCATTGACGTTACACCACCGGCGAGTGCGGCGGCAGGACTACGGAATGGCACGACATTGTCTTATCCGACGAAACCCGCTTCTGCCAGCAAAACCACGATTGTCGGATCCGCGTGTGGCGGTACCGTGGCGAGAGAGTGTATGACGCCTGCATTATGCATCGCCATACCGGTCCGTCACCTGGCATTATAATTTGGGGCGCAATTGGATATGACACCCGCACCACTCTGGTACGCATCGCCGGTACACTCAACAGCCACCGCACCATCTCCGACGTTTTGGAGCCTGTAGTCCTCTCTTACCTGCAGGACCTGCCAGCGGCCACGTTTCAACAGGACAAGGCGCGCCCGCGTGTGGCACGCATCGTGAAACAATTCTTCACGGCCAACCAGCTGTCACTGCTGCCTGTTCTCCCGATATGTCGCCCATCGAACACGTCTGGTCGCTGATCGGCTACAGAGTGGCCCGGCAAGAACCACCCGTGGCTACGCCTGATGAACTGTGGCAACATGTGGAAGCAGCCTGGACCGACATACCCCAAGCCCACATCCAAAGCCTCTTTCGTTCGATGCCGCGGCGTGTAGCGGCCGTTATTGCCAGCCATGGGGGCCACACTAACTATTGATGTCTGCGTGTTCCGCAAGTCGCACCAGCCTGTAAGCTCAATCGTTTCATCTTTGTATCTGTTGTTATGTGTCCAGTAAATCTGGCTTTGCTATTTCGTGTCCTTCTTGGTGTTGCATTTTGGGTGGCCAGCAGTGTATATATTGTATATACGAATTTAATAAGTTCGTTTAAATAACTTACAATTATGTTTTTTGTTGACATGGTACGCAATATCACTTTAACTTCCTCCCTAGTAGAATACTAGTCTGCTCAAACCATTGTTCTTGGATTAGAGAATTCAAAAAGCAGTGGTTTAAAGCACATTCCTGTTGAAATAGCGTCGTAAAATTAATCAGGTATAATTCCATTTAGGTAACTGATAATAATCTAAATAGCTATCAACATCTAAATAACCGCTTATAAACAGCTTAGTAGCGTTTCTTCTAATTTGGTTTATACATTGAAGAAGGTAATAAAGGTCATTTCTTCAGCAAGAAGTCAATAAAGTTGCCTTGGAGTGCCACTAGGGCAATGTCATTGTTAGAAGAAAAATAAGAAAAAACGCGGTATACTGGAGAATGAAAGAAGCGCAGCAATGAAAAGAAAAGTGGAAAGAAAAAAATAATCGAGGGGTAACTCAAAGAGGATGGAAAGCAATAAGGAGGAAGAGAAGAAAAAGTGATGCTGTGAACCGAGCGTGGAAAAAGAACAATAGGTGAACAAAAAACGGTAATACCCGAAGAAAAATTGTGATACATAAGCAGGAAAGTGGTCCTTAAGGAAAGGAAACAAACGCGATTGAACATCACGTGAAAAAAACAAAGAGTGGGAGCGATGGACACAAAGGAGAGTTTTACGGCTCACGTTATTTCACATTATGCGATTCTGTCTTTAAAATTGCTCGTTCAACGACACATATTTAAGCAATTTAATAAAATTTCCCGAAATTTCCCTTCATTTTCAGGTACGTACAGGGTGTTTCTCAAAACAAATTGGTTTTAATTCTTAATGAGTAATCAGTTCAGTTGATCTCTTTAAGTAAATGTGCGCAGTGGACATATTTTACCATGTGCAAACAAGTTTTGACATGACAAGCACCAATACACGCCACATTGTTTTATCTAGTCATATTCATTCCCCGATGGAAGAGCAATGGATCGACATAAAGTTAGTTCTGGAATAAATAGCCACGAGGACGTTCAACTAAGTCTGACTTACACAGCGGTATCAGAATAATCAAATAGAAGCCATCGCTCTTTCCATGTTTATAAGTGAGTCACGAAAAAATTCTCATCGGCCTCCACCGGGAATCGAACCCAGGGTCTTCCAGTTACGCGCCGGACATGCCGCCACTGCACCACAGCGGCCCCGAATTCTCCAGACTCACACACGACTAACTGCCAAACCACTTGGCAGGTTGCTTCTTGGAGCCCCGCACAATGCTGGGGATTCAATAAAGATGGTAAGCAATAACTGAACAAATAATACGATGAGAATTTTTCCGTGTCTCACTTATAAACGTGGAAAGAGAGATGATGTTATTAATCCACGTTAATTGTGTGTATTAATTATTCATTCGCCTCCTAGTTATTTGTTCAGTTGCTGCTTACCATCTTTGGTGAATCCCCAGCATTGTGCGGTGCTCCAAGAAGCAACCTGCCAAGTGGGTTGGCAGTTAGTCGTATGTGAGTCTGAAGAATTCAAAACCGCTGTGGTGCAGTGGTAGCATGTCCGGCGCGTAACTGGAAGACCCTGGGTTTGATTCCCGGTGGCGGCCGATGAGAATTTTTCCGTGACTCACTTATAAACGTGGAAAGAGCGATGATTTCTGTTTGATGTTCCTAGTACACGTCAATTGTGTGTATTCAGTATCCGAATAATATGACCACCTGCCTAACAATGGGAATAACCACCCTTGGCCCGGATGACAGTGGCGAGACAGGGTGGCATGGACGCAATGAGGTCCTGGAAGGTTGCTCGAGGCACACGTGCCTATTCGGACTGCAGCAGAGCACGGAGGCCCCTGAGATAACGTGATAGGGGGTCGGCACGTCGAACCTGTCTATGCAAATAGTCCTACACATGCTCTATGGGATTGAGATCGGGCGATTTCGCCGGCCAAGGGAGAACGGAGACATCGTTGTCGTGTTCTTGGAGCCAGTCACGCAACCCCTTAGTGGCAGGGCGCATTGTTGTTCTATTGGTAGATACCGTGACTACTAGGGTAAACGTCCAACATGAGGAAATGCATGTGGTGAGCGAGGATGAACAAGTAGCCATTGGCGTTCAGCGACCCAACCAGTGTACCAGCAGTCCCAGGTCGTTCCAGGAATACATGCCCCAGACATGCACACTGCCATCGCCGGCCTGTACGTGACCGAGAAGTGTGTCCCGGTGTTGGTTCCCGTGTGTCCGACACCCTATCCGTCACCGTCTGTAGAGTAGAAACCTCGATTCGTCGGAGGAGGCAACATTTTTTTACTGTTTCACTGTCCAACGACGGTAGTCCCATGCGAACTGCGGGCGTCGTTGCCGATGGGCTTGGGTTAACATAGGGGCCTTGACGCAGCGTCGACTCCGGAGACCCACGCGTAATGGGGTTCGCTCTACTGTTATCAGGGACATGTACCTGGGTGCCCCAGCGTTCATTTGCGTGGTCAATTGCTGCACTGTTGCCCATCGATTGCCCTTTAGCAGTCGACGGAGGCGACGTTCTCCTCTGGGCTCGATAGTCTTTGGGGCTCCACAGTTATGACGTCGGTTAGACAGCGGTCCGTTCTTGGAACACCCTTACTGCAGCACCTCGCGAACAGCCCACGAAGTCTGTTGTTTCTGAGATGCTTCCACTCTTGGCGCGGCAGCCAGTGATCATTCCTTTTTGATAGTCCATCAAATCACTACCTCCACCCATTGTGCTTACGTAACGCACTATGGCTGATCTGTCCTGGCCGGCAGCTTATATCTCCGTGTGTTCGACTTTGTCACGTGTTCTCTGTAACGTGCCTGGGCGGGTGCACTGTGATTCCGGGGGTGGTCATATTATTCTGATACGATCGTATAGATGTAATGAACTGGCAGTCTCGGAGCCCCAGACTTATTAAACCCGATGGAAACTGTCTGTTCGTTACTGGTCGGGCTTGTATATGAAACAAGCAAGCAATATTCTTCATCAAGAGAATTGATGAAAAATATACAGCGGGATTCATAAAGAAGTATACAGTTTTCAGATGCTGTAAATCAGTAACAGTTGAAGACTCGGACCACAACTGCAAACCATGATCATGATCATATGTAGAGGATTTTAGGAAGGGAGTGTCTTACCCCAGGTCTTAAACAACCCTTAGAAATAGGAAGCTAGGAGATTGACACGGAAGCGAAGTAGAAAGGGGGAGGAAGACGCCCTTATTAATTACCGGGGGGGGGGGGGCAGTACCCGTGGTCCGACGGCTTAACGTGCCCATCCGACGCACGGTGGATATTTAGTGGATCGAGCGTTCGTACCTGCTGGGATCGAACCTGAGGTCCTTTCCGCGGCAGTCACGAGCTTTGCCCACTAGGCCACCCGCGGCCCACAACTGCGAACCGTCAGGTAGATGTACTCATAAAGTTTGTGTCCGGCTACTGAGAGAAGTGACGTAGGCGACAGCGCGCGTGTTACGTGACTAGTCAGTCAAAATGGCAGCGTCTACAGTGGAGAAGGCGTTTTGTGTTCTTGAATTGAGCAAAACGGAATCTGTAACTGTTGTGCAACGACATTTTCGATCACGAATCGGAAATTACCCTCCAACCAGGAAATCTGTCTACGATTGCATGGCATTAAAAATTTGAAACAACGGGCTGCTTGTGCAAACTTAAAAGTCCTGGACGACCGCGTGCATCGGAAGAAGTCGTCGATAGTGTTTACACCGCCAATCAACGAAGTCCTGGAAAATCAACGCGGAGGGTGAGTCGTGAAGTGCAGATTTCACAGCCCGCTGCCTGGAGAATTTTGAGAAAGAAGCTGAAAATGATTCCATACAAGATGATCACTGAAAATGATCACTGAAAATGATCACAGCCACTATCACTGCACTTGATTCAGATATGTTACCTCGCGTTTGGTCGGAAATGGATTACCGGCTCGATGTGTGTCTTGTGACTAAGTGTGCACACGTAGAACATCTGTTACTGTCTCTAGAAAAACTTGAAACATTCCCCTATAATTCTGTTACAGGTAACATACGATATCTTACATTGTTCTTGTTTTATAATGCGTTGAAACTGTATACGTCTTTATGAATCCCCCTGTATATTCTTTAGGCTTCTTCCGTAAGTCATGCCAATCACAATATTTCGCTGTTGGGGTAAAATAAATGTTTGCACGTTAGAAGACTTGGTAACAGCAATGCCGAACAGAATGTATTGGCTAATGAAGGCAAATGGAAGTGCCATAAATTATTATATAAGTAAATATTATTTTCTGTTTTGTAATAGCTGATGTGGATTTATAATTTCTTCACAGAAAAATGTGCTTGCTAGCTGTTTTTTTTGAGGTTTCACGACCACCGTGAGCAACTCAATGTGCTATAAGCAGTCGCCCGTCCCTAATTTAGGGTCACTGGCTCCAGGGAAGGGAGAGAGCCAGTGCCGTAGGACAAACAAAACATCCATGCCTCACAGGGATTCGAACCCGGACCTCTTTCGGAAGAATGATCAGAGGCCATCGCTTCTTGTTGGATTGGAGGTTTAACGACCACCGTGAGCAACTCAATGGGCTATAAGCAGTCGCCCGTTCCTAATTTAGGGCCACTGGTTCCAGGGAAGGGAGAGAGCCAGTGCCTTAAGACAAACACAACATCCATGCCTCACCGGGATCCGAACCCGGACACCTTTCGGACGAATGATCAGAGGCCATTGCTTAGACCACTGCGTCACAGGGGCGGCGGCCATCGCTTAGACCACTGCGCCACAGGGGCGGCTTTGCTAGTTTACTTTTACTTATATTTACTGATGAAATAAACATCTTGAAACAATATACCACCTAACATCCTTCTACAATACAAATGAATTATATACAAGATGTTTTTTTTGTGTTGTAACTGTATTCTATAGCAGATAATCAAGAAATAGCAGGAATAGTTCTGAATATTTATAATTTCTTTAACCGTGTATAGTAGGGTAACGGTTGTTTAGGTTTCCGATTGAAGGCTTAAATTTATTTGCAGTGATACCGTTTTGAACTTTAGAGAATTTAGTTTTAAGGCAGCTGCTCTCCAGGCATATGTAACGAAGGTATTCTTTTGCGAAGCAGATTTTCCCCGGAATCCCACTCCTACTTTTACTAATGCAGATTTTCCCCGGAATCCGACTACCTCCTACTTTTACTAATTTGAAAGAATACCACGTACCTACGCTGCAGTGATTTCCGCGAAATTGCGTGGCTGATGCAGAGGGAATTTCTATGAAATCTCATGTACACGGGAACTGAAATGTTTACGTTACCACTCCTACAAGCTTAAAAGGCAACTCTCGAAATCTGCAAGTATTCTGAATCATGACCAGATATGATCCTTTTATTTCTAGCGGGGAATTTCCGCGAGACTAAGTGAAACTTACTTTAATGAAATGATTAGTTTGCCGAATTTCTGACAGAGGTTTAATAACAACCCCTGTGTTGGATATTTGGAGTGTCGTCGCGTTGGAGTTCTATCACTAAATTGCTGCGTGGGTAATGTAGAAACCTTTTCGGAAGAAAACAAAAGTTATATCGGTAGCGACGTCTCATATGTCTAGGAATTCGCTTTGGAATGACTTCCAAACAAGACTTATGCTGCTAAATTCTTGCTGAACTGAGCGAGTCATTTGTTAGACGGATTTCACATTTGTATCTGAAAGAATTTTAGGGTGTTACCTTTCCAAAATCCGAAGAATTCCTGGAACATTTTCTTACTTTGAGCTTCGATGTTATATCTCGTCAAATATTAATGCAGCCTTACGTAGCGATACAATTGTGCATCAAAAAATTGGGAAAACGACGAATTACACAGAGCTGCAATTAAGGAACGAGACTGAAGTTTTTAAAAAAATTGGAAAACAAAGGAAATCTTCCGGGAATATACTCAGTTGAGTCAGATTATTGCGACCACCTCCTACATTTTTAACGTCAACAGCGCGTAGCCAATGAAAGAAGCACGTGTCGTGAGCTGGCTTGGAGGGTATATAAGGTGTGCTATAGGAAACCTGAAAACATATCACTCGTTGCTGTCATGGATAAAATGAGCGATTTATCAGATCTGCAAAAAGGGATGATTTTCGGCTTTCGGGCCAAGGGTGACAGTATTTCTGAAACAGTACAGTTTGTGAACTGTTCGCGTGTTTCTATGGTTAAAGTGTATCGTGGTTGGAGAAATGACACCATTGCGAATAACTGACGTGGAAACTGCAGAGCACTGCGGTGAGAGGTGAACGTCGACTTCGAAGGTTCGTGAGGGTCGATCGACACGCCACAGTGGAGCAACTCACTGGTCGAATGAACCAGGGGGCTACCGGAAGTGTGTCTAAAACGACAGTTCAGCGAAGCCTACTGTGTATGGAGCTCCGATGTAGACGGATGGTCACTGCACCTATGCTAACGAAGGTGCATCGGCAGAAAAGGCTTACATTTGCATGGCGGTATTGGACCTCCGCTGATTGGCAAAGAATTGCCTTCTCCGAACAGTCACGTTTTCTGCTTCATCGAACGGATGGACGTTGGCGTATAAGGCGAGAGACATCGGAAAACAAACACTCTTCAACTATTACTGGAAGAACACAAGCTGGTGGGGGCAGCATTATGGTCTGAGGAATGTTTTCGTGGCATTCTCTGGGTCCACTCATACCCGTGGAAGGCACTATGGACCGAATTCGTTACGAATCCATCCTTGCAGAGCACGTACACCCATACATGCTGATTATCTTCCCTGGGGCAGATGGGATCTTCCAGCACGACAATACGACGCTAGAAATGTCCGAGAGTGGTTGGAAGAGCACGATGAAGACTTCAAAGTACTTCCCTGGCCCCTTAATTCCCCGGACTTAAACCCAATTGAGCATCTGTAGAACCATTTCGATCGTGTTGTTCGCTCTATGGATCCTCTACCACGCACACTCCAACAGCTGTCAGATGCACTGCAGTCAGCATGGCTCCACATACCTGTGAACACCTTCCAGCCCCTTATTGAGTCACTCCCAGCCCGTCTAGTTGCTGTCCGCGCTGCACACGGCGGTTATTCTGGATATTAGCTGGTGGTCACAATAACGTGACTCGACCGTGTATTTTATTCGAAGTACATTCCTCCTGTGTTAATAAAAGAACTGGGACGATCAGACAACCAAAGGAAGGACTTGCAGAGGTCATCTATTGGTATGAAGTGAAGAGGTGATGCCACAGTTCTTTGTATGTCTTCATATTTATTCGAAGTACATTCCTCCTGTGTTAACACAAGAAGTAGCACGATAAGCCAACGAAAGGAAGGACTTGCAGAGGTCATCTTTTGGTATGGGGTGAAGAGCTGATGTCACAGTTCTTTGTATGTCTTCATATTTATTCGAAGTACATTCCTCCTGTGTTAATACAAGAAGTGGCACGATCAGCCAACGAAAGGAAGGACTTGCAGAGGTCATCTTTTGGTATGGAGTGAAGAGCTGATGTCACAGTTCTTTGTATGTCTTCATATTTATTCGAAGCACATTCCTCCTGTGTTAATACAAGAAGTGAGACGATCAGCCAACGAAAGGAAGGACTTGCAGAGGTCATCTTTTGGTATGGAGTGAAGAGCTGATGTCACAGTTCTTTGTATGTCTTCATATTTATTCGAAGCACATTCCTCCTGTGTTAATACAAGAAGTGGGACGATTAGCCAACGAAAGGAAGGACTTGCAGAGGTCATATTTTGGTACGGAGGGAAGAGCTGATACAGTTCTTTGTGTGCCTTCAATGCCTTGAGAAACGTTTCCTTTTAAACTCAACTTTATTTTCGGGAATATAAAGTAGTCACACGGCGACAAATCTGGAGAACAGTTAAGCGCATAAATTGTTTTCGTGCCAGAAATTGCTGTACATTAACTGCTCGGTGTGCAGATGCGTTATCGTGAAGAAGAAACCATTACCCGTTTTTCGGACTGAGGCCTGAAACGATCAGTCCACTTCCACAATCGTTCCAAAATGGATGTGTAAGCATTGCCAGCGACAATTGCACCTTCAGAAATGTACTCGTGATGCAGAATTTCCTTGCTGTCGAAAAGCACACCAGCATTGTCTTGATTTTGGACTTCCGTAACCTGATCTTCTTTCCTTTGGATGACTGTGGCGACTTCCATTGAGCATCCTGACACTTCGTTTCAGTATCATAACGAAAACCCCATGTCTCGTCCCCTGCCATAATACTTTGCAGAAAATTTTGCATTGTTTCTGTAGTCTCCAGGATGATTTTAGCGTACTCCACTCATGTATGTTTCTGGCTGGCAAAGCATGCGGAAGAAAACGAGTACAAACTACACCTCCCCAAATTGTGCACTCAAATTTGACGAATCGTCTCCTCATTAACACCGAGCTAACATTCCAGCATCTTCAAGGTCACACAACGATCACTTTATGTCCTTTCGTGGACTTTCTCAACGAGTTCAGATCTGCGCACTGAAATCTGGCGTGCGGGCCATTCGTCATTTTCCAAATCTCCCTGTCCATCCTTGATATGTGCATGCCATCGGAATATTTGTGCGCCAGATAGGCAATTAGCCCCATACACACCACTCAATAAAATTCCACTGTCTGAGATGCAGTTTTTTCGTTCTCTACACCATGACAGAGCTGCGACAATGTTCTTCCACCGAATGACGTCATGCAGAAATTAAATAAACTTCTGCGCAGTTCTCACGCAAACGCTGTTGCCACCACATAGCTGATAAATGGTTTGTCAAAAAACCATGCGCGCCCCGTGTGTTTTATCCATTACTTGACTACAACACTGTGTAGATTATGGTTACAGTCGTGTTCTGGACTGCCAGTGCTAAAATAACATACACTGGTTTCCATAAATTAACGTAAAAATGGAAAAATACATGGTGAACTGTTATGAAATTTGTGAGAACTTGCATCATATACTGCATGAGAGAAAGACCATTAAACATGTCGTAAGGAGCACTTCATTCCGACCAAACTGGCTACACACAGAACCAGGTGAAATATAAAATACTAAAACGAAATAGCCATAGCACCTCAATAGGGAGTGTGGTCACTCTTCAGAGCAATACAGGCATCACATTGATGTTTTATGCTGTTCATGATGGCGTCAAGGAGCTCAATAAATAGCAGAGACCTTTGTTCCAGAGAAACTTGTTTAAGCCACTCCAGGTCTTGTGCAAGGGTGTTGAGGGTAGCTGTACGACTTCGTAGAACATCAGAGACATGATCGATCGGATTAAAACCTGGAGAGCTGGCTGGCCAATCCTTAAAATGTTGTTCTACCAGCCCCTCTCGGCAGCGTTATCGACTTGTAGGAGAAATGTGTATCCCATGGGGCAAACACAGGGGGTCTATGACATCATCCCTATAGCGTGGAACGTTCACTGATTCTTTTTGAAGTACATAGAGGTCTGTGTACTCACCTAACGAGATCTCACCTGAAACCAGCACGCTATCTCCACCATAAGTGCCCCTTTCACGGGTCATTCATCTTTGGTGAATCCCCACCCTTAACCTCTGAGCGCTACCAGCATGTACTGGCTGATCAGCTACACGTTTTCATGGCCGATTGTCTGTTCGAGCAAGACAATGCACACACCTCACCAGGTCAGATTGGATTCGGATTGGATTGGAGGTTTAACGACCACCGTGAGCAACACAATGGGCTATAAGCAGTCGCCCGTCCCTAATTTAGGGCCACTGGTTCCAGGGAAGGGAGAGAGCCAGTGCCGTAAGACTAACACAACATCCATGCCTCACCGGGATTCGAGCCCAGACCCCTTTCGGACGGATCTGTTTTTCAAACGTACCCCATACACTATCAATGGGGTTCAGATCTTTACTTTGTGGTGGACAGAGAAGATGGTGGAAGTCGCTTTCATGCTCGCTGAACCACTTCTGAACACATCTCGTGCGCTGGACAGTAGCATTGACGTCCATAAAACAGTCGGCCGCCGCGGTGGCGCAGTGGTCTAAGGCGTTGGCCTCTGATCATTCGTCCGTAAGGGGTCCGGGTTCGAATCCCGGTCAGGCATGGATGTTGTGTTTGTCTTACTGCACTGGCTCTTTCCCTTCCCTGGAACCAGTGACCCTAAATTAGGGACGGGCGACTGCTTATAGCCCATTGAGTTGCTCACGGTGGTCGTTAAACCTCCAATCCAAAAAAATAAAAAAACAGTCGTCACCTACTGGTTAAAAGTTCAACATTGCAGGATGGACGTGATCGGTAACAATGTTCAGATAATCCTTAAGGAAACCCAAACCTCCAGCGACATCACGGGACCCATTTCGTACAACAGAACCTGCCCCACACGATGACACCCCCTCCTGAACGTTGAGCTCTGTTTACAAGGCAAGATGGGTCTATTGCTTCATGGGGCTCCAGAAAAACACTCTGCCTATCGTCTGTTGGAGAACAAGGTGTAGCGCGACTCCTCGGACTACATAACGTTTTCCCCTGTCTTCCAGTCACGGTGTTCTTGAAACTACTGTAGATCAACTTTTGATTTCTTAGTAATAATCCGACGGGGCAAGATCCGGACTATATGCTGGGTGTGGGATCAGTTTGATGCTCTTAAGTTCCTGGAGTTTTGCCCGGGTCGTCCGCGCGGTATGACGCTCAGCGTTGTCCTGCTGTAGGAGAGCGCGCTTTCTGTTCACCAGTGCCAAAACGGCATACAGACGCTCTAGCTATTCAGAGTAGAGGTAGGCATTGATGGTCTGACACTTTGGAACAAATTCGTAATGGATTATCCCCTCGAAATCCCACCAGACGCAGAGCATCACCTTGTGCACGAAGCGCCCACGTTTGGCAACAGATTCTGGAAGCTGGAACGAGCTCAACCAACGCCGTTGTGTGTTAGGATTACGGAAATAGACCCGCTTTCATCGACGTAACAATTCTCTTGATGAAACGTACGTCGCGCGGGCTTTCTTGGAGTTTCGTGCACACTTGGACTCGGCGGTTTGATTCAGCTGGCGTCAGTTCGTGACGGACAATGCGGCAGCTCCTGTAGACCTTACCGAGGTCCTGAAGGTGATGAACTACGGTGGTCTGTGATATGCCCAGCTCGTCTGATAATCTCCGAGTGCTGGTTGTCAAATCTGCCTCTACGGCCTAGCGCACAGCCTCCGAATCCACGGTTCGCGACCTATTTCACCTTGGCTGATCGTCGAGGTTTCTGTCACCTGAGCGAAATTTCTTGAACCATCTGGTTGCGGTGCTGTGGTCCACGGAACCTTCCCCTTTCACGTGACAAATGTTTCGTGTTGCTTGAGCAGCGTTATGCCCGAGTTCAAACTCGTAAAGCAAAAGTTCCCTAATTAGCCGGTTGTGGCTGTTTTTTTTTTTTTTTTTTTTATTGTAGGTTTAACGACCACCGTGAGCAACTCAATGGGCTATAAGCAGTCGCCCGTCCCTAATTTAGGGCCACTGGTTCCAGGGAAGGAAAAGAGCCAGTGCCGTAAGACAAACACAACATCCATGCCTCACCGGGATTCGAACCCGGACCCCTAACGGACGAATGATCAGAGGCCATCGCTTAGACCACTGCGCCACCGGGGTGGCATTGTGGCTGTTCATCTTTTAGGTTTCCCAACCATAGACGGAACGACGACATGGAATGCTGTTCACAGCAACACTTTATATCTCTTTCGACTGACTGTAGTGTGCGACTTGAACTAGTTTAAACACATCCCGCCGCAGGACATGCGTTTATGGAAATATTGCCAAACGTTCGACTCGCCATCTGTACCACTTTGGCGACAGAATAATCCATCTGTCTTGCGGTTACAATGCATCCGCGATCAAAGTCACTCAGATCAGTACGTTACCGATGTTCGTTGATTGCGATACACTGCTGGGAACCCTGCTGTCCGCTTATTTATCGCCTGGCTTCGGTTTGGGTTTGTTTCCCCCTGCAATGGGTATGCCCATGACATTAGAGATAGGAGTGAAGCGCGGTTAAGGCAACACCTCATCGCCCGTTTCTCTAATGTTTTGTTTGCTGAGTGTATACCCCCCCCCTTTTGAGAAAGGCGGGGACATTTTTTTTATTGGAGGCTGAACGCCCACCGTGAGCTACTCACCAGACGTCTCCTTCTTGGACATCTCCTTCTGGCGGAAAGTGAAAAAAGAACACCAGACGTCTCCTTCTTGGTGTTCTTTTTTCACTTTCCGCCAGTGTATTTGTATATACAATAAAATCTTTAAATTCAGCCAGTGAATTTAAATTTGTAGTGTGAGTGCATCTTGTTATTAAGATCGTGCATTGAAGGCAACTACCTCGATTACTTTGGACTATTTCTGCACGAATTTGAATTCTCCTAGTGAAACATACACCTAGACAAAGAGAAATAGCATAAAGTGGCGAAACACTCATCCAATAGGAAAACTATATGCACATCTAATTGACTTGCGTACGTGGTAAAGCTTTCAACTTCCCGTCACTAGTTCAAGAAATGTTGGCCTACCGACCACGCATATCATTTTTGTATTCTGACGACGGAGCAGAATGCACATTTGAAATCCATGTAAATATGCTTCGGACATAGCGACTCAGGTAGCTTTCCTCTTTTTTCTCATTTGGAGAGTCCCCTTCCATTTTTTGTTATGGGACAAAAACATTTATGTACTATGTATTTTTGCCTCGCTGAACAAGTTTGTAATTGACTTTTTTGCCCTATCTGCAAAGGGGGCACGATAGCCCCCTCAACCCCTCCCCCAAAGGGGGCGAGAGGATCCCTCGTGGTATTATTGTGTGCACCATAGGAAGTTTCCTATACAACTGCACCAGAAGTAAATCGCTAACTGCCATAGTTCGTGAGATATTGACCTGATCACGGACTTTCCTTGTAACCCTGTATATATGTATTGTGCGCAGTAACCAATCACTAGCGGAAGTAAGGGGCCTTATGTACTTTTATTAAAACCTCAATCTCGAACTTAGTGGACCGTCTAATGCTTCTGTGCACAGGCTTTTCTTCACACAAATCCATCGAATTAAAGCTTTTCAGCCGAACATTACACATACGTGATGGCCTATGCCAGCCTCAGAAATTCCCACTGGAAGAGAAGAATCGGAAATCTATACTGCAAGCGTATTCATGCGAATTCGTTTCCTCGGTGTCGTATCTATGACCGAAGTTCGATCTAAAATGCTATCGTAGTTCTCCATTTACTTCATCGGCTTCTCTTGAAATGCATGTATGGTCTCTTATGCAAACCCGCTATTAATTGTCTTAACGGCACTCTCAAAGTAAATTCCCCCTCAGTCATTTCATTAGCGTGCACGATGCACCTAAAAACAAGGAATAAGAGATTTAGTATCTTATATGTGTACGTTGAAAATCTGAGTTTAAAAAAAAACGTTTCTCCTAAATTTTTCTATGATAAACGGGAGGAATAAACGTCCATCGATTTTAAACAAGAGGTGCCTCCAAAGTTTATAATGAAGTACGTTTTCTAAACCCAAAGGAAACGTGAGAATCGTGACGTACTACAGAAGTAAAGCACGTGTCAAGACGACAAATCTCCAGCGATGCATACCGTACGTGCAGCTTAGTTGGGAGAGCAACTTACTCCGCAGTGAGGGGGAGCGGAGTCGATTTTTTTTTTTTTTTTTTTTTTGCTTGGAGGTTTAACGACCACCGTGAGCAACTCAATGGGCTATAAGCAGTCGCCCGCCCCTAATTTAGGGTCACTGGTTCCAGGGAAGGGAGAGAGCCAGTGCCTTAAGACAAACACAACATCCATGCCTGACCGGGATTCGAACCCGGACCCCTTACGGGCGAATGATCATAGGCCAGCGCCTTAGACCACTGCGCCACCGGGGCGGCAGGAGTCGATTCCGTCACGGACAAACTTATGTCTTCACAGAATATAAGATACAGGGTGCTTCACTCGCTATTTTACCCGGCATTTATGTAATAACTGTAAGGGGAATGAAGATATCGTAACGAAATATGAACTGGACTTAACTTCAGGCTGTGAGAAAGCAAACGGGAGCGACGTGTAGTTGCGGCGGCGTCGTGGGCGTGGTCAATCGTTAAAGTCGTGTCAAAAAGAATTCGTTAAGAGGTTTGGAGGTCGGAAACCACCATCAAAGCCCTGCATTTTGGCCATGTCATGGAAATTGGAAATAACGGGATGTTTGTGTGACGCGCATGGAGGAGGTCGACGACAAATGCCTAAAGAAACGTTAAACCTCCAATCAAAAAATAATAAGATCATTCGTCCGTGAAGGGTCCGGGTTCGAATCCCGGTGAGGCAGGGATGTTGTGTTACGGCCCTGGCTCTCTCCCTTCCCTGGAACCAGTGGTCCTAAATTAGGGACGGGCGACTGCTTATGGCCCACTGAGTTGCTCACGGTGGTCGTTAAACCTCCAATCAAAAAGAAAATCTCTCGGGAAACGTTTTCTTGTGTCTGTCAGTAATTTTGAGTTATCCGCATTTCTTGGAATGACATTATTGGTTTCACACATCTTCCGGTCAGTATTTGGGATGATATTATTGAACTTCCGTTCCATTTCTTCAGTTGTACAACTGTGGACTTGGATATAATGTCTAATGCCGTACAATCACACATCCTGGAAATTTTCAGGATGACAGCCAAATTACTGACAGACACAATCTTTCCAAACTCTTTCCTTTCACTGGTCGAGTATCCTCAATTTGCGATACTCTTTCCACGAACTGACTGCTACCTTTAAAAGCCAACATATTTTACATATGTATTTCAACCTCACTCACAAATTCATTCACGCACGAGAATATCTTGGGATATTTTGTAGGGCAGTGTATTTTCTGCGAATATTTTTGCCCTGAGCTAATGCACAGAATTTTTATTATGTGAAGCACTTATCTTAATCAGAGGCGTCTGAAATCAAGGCATTGTTTCAAAGAGATAATGGACTGTCGTGTGTTTATCGAGCGGATGATACTAAAGATCAACAATTCATTAGAGACCCATAAACCCGGCTGCCTGAAGTAGCTTCCGGTTTCAACAGAGGAGCTTAAACTTCTGAAATTAGTTGAACAAACACTGTGAATTGTCGCCGAATGCGTTCCTCTCTTTTGAGATAAGTAGATTAGTAGCTTAAAACAACCATTTAAAGCAGAAATCATGCACCTTAATGAGCACAAATACGTCTCATCAGCATAGTGATACAAATACTAGACTCCTAGTTCTATTTACCGCACACATTTCATTTAGTAGAAAATATAGCTAAAAGAGTGGTTTTCACAATGCCGTTGCTAGGTATGAATTACACGTTATAACGAAGTAAATTTCTTCGTCATTTTTATCCGCGCCAGGATTCGAACCCGGATCCCCTCATTCCGGAATATGTCGCTCTACCAATTGAGCTACGCGGACGTTTTATTCTGATTCCTATCTGCCTTTATGTCGTGTGCGTCCTTCTGGCAGGTACGTCACATCTCCTGGTACGTTACATCATCTCCCCCTTATTTTTTTTTTCTCGAAGTGCTGGAGAAGGGATTCTCTGATTTTTCCTATCTCGCGGTGTGGAAATAACATCACACCATTACGAGATTTTGAACGGTCGGGTCATCCGGATAGTTCGGGCGCCATTACAACGAAGTAAATTTCTTCGTCATTTTTATCAGCGCCAGGATTCGAACCCGGATCCCCTCATTCCGGAATAAGTCACTCTACCAATTGAGCTACGCGGACGTTTTATTCTGATTCCTATCTGCCTTTATGTCGTGTGCGTCCTTCTGGCAGGTACGTCACATCTCCTGGTACGTTACAACGTGTCTGTTTTTTTATGCATTTTTACGTATCGACCTCAGAGGTGAGGCACATGTCAAGACGGAAAAGTTGTAGCGATAGGCATGGTCGGTGTAGTTTAGTTGGGATAATAACTGGCTCCGGAGCGAGGAGGCATGACGTCGAATCTCGCTCAAACGTAGAATGAATCTCCTGCCCGTGAGATTTCAAAAATGTGTAATGTTTCTTCCACACATCGACCGGAATGAATGAAAACTCCTTCAATGCTCCAAAAAAATGTGTCATGCTTCTTCCACATACCGCCTGGGATTAACCAGAATTCCTTCATCTACAGAAAGATACTTCAGCATGATTAGGCCGTCCCGGTGGCGCAGTGGTCTGAGCGCTGGCGTATGACCATTTGTCTGAGATGGGTCCGTGTTCGAATCCCGGAGGCATTGGTATTGGGTTAGTCTTACGGCACTAGCTCTTTACCTTCCCTGGAATCAGTGGCTCTAAATAAGGGACAGGAGACTGCTTATAGCCCGCCGAGTAGTGAAAAAAGAACACCAAGAAGGAATTGGCGGACGACCATGAAATTTGCCGCCCCGGTGGCGCAGTGGTCTAAGGCGCTGGCCTATGATCATTTGTCCGTAAGCGGTCCGGGTTCGAATCCCGGTCAGGCATGGATGTTGTGTTTGTCTTACGGCACTGGCTCTCTCCCTTCCCTGGAACCAGTGACCCTAAATTAGGGACGGGAGACTGCTTATAGCCCATTGAGTTGCTCACGGTGGTCGTTAAACCTCCAATCAAAAAAAAAAAAATCATGAAATTTACATATGGTCCAGTTTACGTAGATGTGATGTTAATTTCGGGACCAACCGGTGAGCGCTTACGCCATAGCACGGCACAATATGAAAATTATCATCGGTGGTTTTTAAGGAGTACGGCGAAGTGAATGTAACCAGTCGTCGGCGTACGGACACATGCGAAGACCCTGAAGAAGCTGCAATGCCTTTACATGGAAGACGTGTACGATTTCAGCAGTTATCGGACTTTGAGCGAGGTCATCTAGTCGGACTCCGCGAGGCCGGGGTCGTATCGTCGTATTGCGGAGCGAATTGAACGGCAAGTATCGGTAGTGGTACGATGGTGGCGTAGATGGTCCGAGGAACATTCCCACACGAGAAGACGTGGAACCGGGAGTCACAGACGGACTGATAAGCGCACCGATCGACGCATAAGAAGAGCGGCGTTGTCAAGCAGAACATCCACTGCGACGCAAATCCGAGCTGCCGTTGCACCTGAGGTGACTGTGCGAACAATCCGCAACCGTCTACTGGATGCAGGACTACGTGCACGTGTGCCTCTGGCATGTGTACCTCTGACTCCAGCCCACCGTCAGGAACGGCTGCAGTGGTGTAGCCAACGTCTGCACTGGAGAACGCAATGGCGATATGTCGTGTTCAGCGATGAAAGCAGATTCTGCTTGGGAGCCTCCGATGGCCGTATGCGTGTTCGCAGACGCACAGGGGAGCGTCTCCACCCTTCTTGCATCCGCCAGCGACACACAGAGCCTACACCTGGTCTCCTGGTGTGGGGAGCGATCAGCTATCAATCCCGTACACAACTAGTGTTTGTACCGGGTACGTTAAACAGCACCTCCTACATCAACAACATCATTCAGCCCGTTGTGGTGCCATTTGTAAGGTCGGTCTATCGTGGTGTTTTCCAGCAAGATAACGCACGCTCACACACGGCACGTGCAACGCAACATGCACTTCAGGGTGTGAGACAACTTCCATGGACTGCACGTTCACCGGATTTGTCCCCCATTGAGCACGTGTGGGATTTTATGGGACAACGACTTATCCGGTCTCCACGGCCAGCCACGACCATCCCCGATTTACGCGTCCAGGATGAGGATGCTTGGAACTTAATACCCCAAACTTACATCCAACATCTGTACGACAGACTCCTTGCCAGAATTGCACAGTGTGACGCAGTTCATGGCGGTTCAACCTCGTACTAACCATGTTACATGGAAATGTTATTCTTCAGTTTACCAGCAAATACAGCTGTATTTTGCCATAATGTTTTGATCACGTTATCCTCTGTATCCCGTTATTATGCTGTATAAATTTCGTTGGTATCAGACGTCTCCTTCTTGGTGTTCTTTTTTCACTTTCCGGCAGTGTATATATATATTTGCTACTTCATTGAAAGTTTGGTTTTTTATGTTACTGGACCTTGGTATGTTAGTTTGTTGCATCTAGTTTTTTTTTATTCAGCGTATTGTTAGGGTTCAAAGTGATATATATATATATATGCGCAGGGGTTGGACAACGTTATATGAACCTAAGCTGTAGCTAGCTGTGGGGGGGGGTAGAGAGGCCTCAGAACCCTCTGCAAGGAAAGCAAGCCGCCCCCTGGAAAATGGACGTTGAAAATCCTCTGAACTTTTACTGCCGATGGTTTGTGAAAATTTAAGCTTAAATAGTTTACATTATTTGTTCGCGTATTGTGCGTTTTTTTTAAAAGCAAAATTAAAATGATACAGCACGAACGATGGGTAACTCAAACGAAACTGCTTCTCGAAGTGAATCGATAGGGGAGACAGAGCGGCAGAAGCGTGTTGAGCATACGGATGAAATACAGTTCGTCACTTGGTAGGTGACTATGAGATACTAAGCTGCTGTTAGAATGTTCCAGGTGGTAAATTCCCTACAAGAAGTGTCGTGGGAACGGTTTAGCTAAATGCATCCTTCTGTGCTATGTAAAACAGTGCGGAAGAGTTACCTTTGTGCGAGAGAGAGAGAGAGCTTTCAATTTCATACTGTTCATTGTTTTGCGGTCAGTAGGAATGGTTCTGTGGGGGATGTGTGGGAGAACTGTTTGTTTGAGGAAATCTGACGACCTTTGTTTTTTGATGGAAAAGGGAAGTTTTCCTGTTGACCACGGTAAGAAGAGCCTACCTCCGAGCACCAGCAAAAGAGGATGTGCGTTTAAAGATGGCATCAACAACTCCTTGATACCATTGCGTGGATCCACGGAAAGGAACCAGGATAGTAAACCAATTAAAAAACAGGGATTTTTTTGCAAGCTCGAAGTTAGCTTTTCTCCAGCGATAATGAACCTCCAACTTAGCTACCGCCAGAGATATTCTGATAATGGGATTTGTTTTTTATATCTGAAAGGGGTCCTTCTCCTTCATATATTTAACTTCATTTTTGCTTTATTTTTAATTTTTGGCGTGGAGACTTTCTTCGCAGATGAAGTACATTAACAAAAGAAACGAAACCAGAAAGCAAAACTAGCATCTGTATTCGTAGATAAATGTGATTTGACGTTGAACGCAAAGCCCTCCCCTAAATGAGTTTTCAACCGCCACCACCTGGTTCTGAGACCCTGATGTGAACACCATTATTATAGGGCTTAATGTTATTCGTGTACAGGGTGTTTCAGAAGTGTCGGTCATAAACGGAAATATAGGTAGTACTCATCGAAACAAACAACAGGAAAGATGACACTGAATTTTCGGTTGTAATGAGCACGTCTTTTTTTAATCTGTTCTGACGCGAATAAAATTTATCAAAGTTATTCAAGTCAATGATGCCAACCCGGTGGCGTAGTGGTCTAGGCGATGGCTTCTGACCATTCTTCCGAAAGGGGTCCAGGTTCGGATCCCGGTGAGGTATGGATGTTGTGCTTGCCTTACAGCACGGGCTCTCGCCCTTCCCTGGAACCAGTGGCCCGAAATTAGGGACGGGTGACTGCTTATAGCCCATTGAGTTGCTCACGGTGGTCGTTAAACCTCCGATAAAAAAAAAGAAAAAAAAAGCCAATGGAGCCGGTTAGAAAATTAAATCAACCGGATTTCTACAATCGATAAAACATCGAGAAATAGAAACAGACACTTATTTCCACCAACGGCTCCAAAGTATGTTACAAAAATTAATACCCAAAAAGTTTCTAATAGCAGATGGAAGGTATCCCAGACAAAGAGATTTTCAAATCGAACAGTTAAAAGAAGTTATATAGAAGAATAAATCTACGACTTCTAGTACAAGAATTTTACGTAATGGAAAAGTTGAGAATAGGCGAAAAATATTCTTCATGTCAAAATCTGTGTTAAGAAAAAATAACTTTTCAAATACGTCCCTCGGAAGCAGAGAAAGTCTTTAATCGAGTTTTCAGATGTGCAGATTTTGCTGTAAATACATACACAGCAAAATCTGTTATGAGATAAGAACCATAGATAAAAACTACGAGACAACAGTTGCTCGTGTGGGGTGTTGAATGTGGGGGTGTTGATTTGTGTTAGAGATGTGTTTTGTGATTTCTATACTATCCTGAAGTGTTATTATCTGTGCTGGAGAAATAAAGCATCATTTACAGTAAGTTGACTTCTGTTTTAAATGTTTCATCTGGCCGTTAAGGTTTAATTTAAGAACTACACTGATGGAAAAAAATCCCAACACCACGAAAAAATAGTTGTAGAGGAATGAAATGGCGGCAATACATTTGTATAGGTAACATATTTAATCGATTAAGGTTTCAAGATCACAGCTTATTGTAAGCGCGAGAAGAGCCATTTTAAATGTGAAATGCTGGTACATTAATAACCGGTGTAACCGCCAGAATGTTGAATGCAAGCACGCAAACGTTCATGCATTGTGTCGTACAGGTGCTGGATGTCAGTTTGTGGGATGGAGTTCCATGCCTGTTGCACTTGGTCGGTCAATACAGGGACGGTTAATGCTGGTTGGGGGTGACGTTGGAGTTGTCGTCCAATGATGTTCCATACGTGCTCGATTGGTTAAAGATCTGGTAATCTAGCAGGCCACGGCAACATGTCGACACTCTGTAGAGCATGTTGGTTTACAACAGCGGTATGCGGGCGAGCGTTATCCTGTTGGAAAACACCCCCTGGAATGCTGTTCATGAATGGCAGCACAACAGGTTGAATCACCAGACCGACGTACAACTGTGCCGTCAGGGTGCGTGGGATAACCACGAGAGTGCTCCTGCTGTCATAGGTAATTGCTCTGCAGACCATAACTCCAATTGTAGGTCCAGTGTGTCTCGGCCGCAGACAGGTTGGTTGCAGGCGCTCACCTGGCCTCCTTCTAACCAACACACGGCCATCACTGGCACCCAGGAAGAACCGGCTTTCATCAGAAAACACAACAGACTCCACTCCGTCCTCCAATGAGCTCTAGCTTGACACCACTGACGTCGCAAACGGCAATGGTTTGGAGTAAGTGGAATGCACGCTACAGGGAGTCTGGCTCGGAGCTGTCCTTCAAGTAACCGATTTGTAACAGTTCGTTGTGTCACTGTGGTGGCAACTGCAGCTCGAATTGCTGCCTCAGACGCGGTACGATGTGCCACGGCCATACGCCGTACACGGCGGTCTTCCCTCTCAGTAGTGTCATGTGGCCGGCCGGAACCCGGTCTTCTTGAGGCAGTACTTTCCCTTGACCACCGCTGCCAACAATCATGCACAGCGGCTACATTCTTGCCAAGTCGTTCTGCAATATTGCGGAACGAAAATCCACCTTCTCGTAGCCCTATTACACGACCTCGTTAAAACTCCGTGAGCTGTTGATAATGGCTTCTTCGTCTTCTTAAAGGCATTCTAGACTAACATCAACACACTACGTCGAATCTCAACGATAACTAACGCTCACGAACGTTACAGCGCGTATTTACAGAAAACCTGCTTTGCATGTTCCGAGGGGCACTACTAGCGCCACACGTATGCGCCGAGCGCGAAATTTGCATGGACGTCATCTTACAGATGTACTCTCACCGCCTACCAACTGTCGTTTATCTAACACAACCCTTTCTTGGTGTTGGGATTTTTTCCCGTCAGTGTATTTCATCGTATGGTTATCTTTTTAAAATAACGTAAGAAGAACGGCAAAGGATCAGTACGAAAAGACTGTCATGTTATAGATACCTTAACACTACTTCTCCATTTAATCTTATGTTTACCAAACGCAAGGTTTTTCAACACCGGAATTTCCACCGTTCACAAAGGGCTGCTGAATTTTTGTTTGAAAATAATGCCCGTTGTTCTAAAAGTTTTTTTCATCCGATTCCTGCAACCATGATCGGATTTGCGTTGCATTTTCCAGCTTTTCTTTTACAATTTTTTTCCTTTTTTGTTGCAGACCAACGGCTTCCAGTATTTTGAAAAGTAAAAAAAAAAAAAAAAAAGAGCTGCGAAATAACTTTTAGAGTAGTAGATTTAAGTCTGTTATCAAAAGACGAGTTCACTGCGCCCAAAAATTCTATCCTTTTTAGATACTGTTTCATAGCTTTTTGCCCATACCACCAGCTGACAATTTGTGCAAGAAGCTCTTTTTCTTCTCCCTTGTTAAAAATCGTGAAAAGATCTCTGTCGGAAAACGCATCTTCTCTCAATATTCAGTTAAAACTTAATGGCATCAGCTATGGTAAATTCCTGGCTCTTCAACAATATTATGAACGGGAAAAATCTTCCAAATACACTGGCGTGCAAAAATTAAGGACGAGACGGTTTTTCGAATGTAACGTCATGCAGAAGTGCTCCACGTCGACTCAGATCATACCATAAGAACCCCAAGATGTAAGAATATGGGACAAGTGAGCAAACCGTCCAAACAAGGAATCCAAAGGATACAAAGGCACTTTATTGAAAAGGTAGCTTCGAGCACAACTGGACAGAAGACAGAAACGTCCATATGACAGGTGGCTGCCAAGAAAAATCCAGTCTTTACTACCCCTGACTGCGTTGCAGGATTTACAACGTCTGTCCATGCTGAGGACGAGGTTGTCAAGGAGCTGTTGAGGCATCGCGGCCCATTCCTCTTGTAGCGCCAATCGCAGCTGCGGAATCGTTGCTGGCGGCTGGTGACGTGCTGCCAAGCATCTCCCGAGAAGGTCCGGGGACCTTGCGGGCCAATCCATGCGTTGAATATCTTCACTCTCCAACAGCTGTGCGACAGCCACTGTACAATGAGGTGTAGCGTTGTCGTCCATGAAGAGGAACTCAGGACACACAACACCTCTAAACAGACGCACGTGAGGCAGGAGAACCTCGGTACAATAGCGGACACCACTGACTGAACCTCCTTGGAAGATGTGGAGGTCAGTACGGCTACCAAGCATGATACCGCCCCAAACGAGAACTCCGCCACCTGGTCTGGTCTCTTTCGATGATGTTGGAGGTGTGATTGCGTGTTCCCTGCTCTCTCCAGATGTGTATAAGCCCAGAATCGTTCGTCAGACTAAATCAGCTCTGATCCGTAAAGAGAACTCGACCCCATTGCTGATGTGTCCAGTTCTTGTGTTATTGGCACCACAGAAACCACCGTCTCCGATGAGCAGGCGTTAATGGCACACACCGTACTGGTCGTCGTGCAAATAGACCACATTTGTGCAGCCTCCTGGCCACGGTAAAACGCGATAACGGACGTCCAGTTGTCTGTTGCATGTGCCTTGCGATTTCTCCCGCTGTCTGCCGTCTGTCTCTTCTCGCCTGTAGGACAATATACCGGTTGTCCGCCGCCGTGGTTGCTCGTGGACGACCACTGCTAAACTCTCGGACAGCTGTTCCTGTCGTTTGAAATGCTCTCCAAGCTCGTGAAACGATGCTGTGAGCGATCCCGGACTCCTCGGAAACACTAGTCACATTTCGACCTTCTTGGAACTTCCCAATGACGCGACCTCGGGTAAAGTCATTCAGATGTCGTCTACTGGATCGCCTGTTGGCCATATCACATGGTGGCAGCAGCTCGACGTCGTTCAAACCGATGTAGACCGTGCAATAGCTTTTACCGAATTGCTGAGCGTACACCGCCTGTGTGCTTTATACCCTTCCGACACTCCCCTCCCCTTTCTACGTCATGCTGCATATATGCGCATGCCATACCGGTTGTCTTTCGTTCCGTTCTTCCGGCTCGTTCCGTTGTTATGCTAATTTCTCCTCTTCGTCCTTAATTTTTGCACACCAGTGTACGCGGAGGCAATGTAAATAGACAAAGTCATCGCTCTTCGCACGTTTTTTAAATTAACACACAGCAAAAATTGTATGTCGACACCGCTTAGATTGAACCCCAGTTCTCTCGATAACTAGCCGAGTGCGTTCGCTTTACGCTATTTTTTCGAAATACAATTTTTCGGTTGCTGTGAGTTAATTAAAGAAACACGCGGGAAGAGCGACGACTTTGTCTATTTAAATATTGTGAACAATTTGTCTTTCAACCTTTCTCGTTTAATTACGTACCTTGGTGACCGATGAGTATTTTTTGATACTTTAACGGGCATGTGACCCTGCTTTTTTTCATATTTTGTAATGTTCCTAGGTTTTAACGTGTGTAACATACGCAGTCGTATCAGAGTAATATGACCAACTACCTAATAATGGGAATAACCACCCATGTCCCGGTTGACAGCGGCGAGACGGCGTGGCATGGATGCGATGAGTCCCGGAAAGGTTTTCCGAGGCACACGTGTCCATTCAGACTGCAGGAGAGCATGGAGGTTCCGGAGATGACGTGGTTATGGCTCGGTACATCGAACCTGTCGGTCCAAATAGTCCCACAAGTGCTATATGGAATTGACGTCAGGTGATATCGTCGGCCAAGGAACAATGAAGGCATTGCTGTCGTGTTCCCAGAACCAGTCACGCACCCCCTTAGTGACACGGCAGGGCGCATTGTCCTGTTGGTAGACACCATCACCACCAGGGTAAATGTCCAACATGAAGGGATGCATGTGGTCAGCAAAGATAGACCGGTAGCCATTGGCGTTCACGTACCCACCCAGTGGTACCATCTGTCCCACGTCATTCCACGAAAACATCCACGAAAGCAGCTGCTAGGCTGTACTTGACCGACAAGCGTGTCCCCGTGTTGGTTCTCGTGTGTCTGATGCCGCCACCGCCCGTCACCTCTGTGGAGTACGAGCCTCGATTCATCGGAGAAGGCAATTTTCCCCCACCATTCCACTGTCCAATAACAGTAGTCCCATGTGAACTGCAGGCGTCGTTGCCGATGGACCTGGGTTAACATGGGCACCTTGACGCAGCTTCGACTCCGGAGACCCATGCATAACCGCGTTTTCTCTACTGTTATCGGAGACACCTACCTGGGTGCCCCAGCGTTCATTTGCGTGGTTAATTGGGGCACTGTTGCGCGTCGATTGCAACTTTTACCAGTCGACGGAGGCAACGTTCTCCTTTGGGGTCGATGGCCTTTGGAGCTCCACAGTTATGATGTGAGGAAGTACTCAGTGTGCCAGCGGTCCATTCTTGGCACACCCTTACTGCAGCACCTCGCGAACAGCCCACAAAGTCTACGGTTTGTGAAATGCTTCCACCCATTCCTGTTCGAACATCCGACAAACCACTACCTCTGCCCATTGTGCTCACTTAGCGCACTATGGGTCATCTATCCCGGCCGGCCGCTTATATCTCGTGTGGTCAACCTTGTCACGTGCACTCTGACTCGCCTGGGCCGGTACACTGTGATTCCGGGGGTGGTCATATTATTCTGATACGACGTGTACAAGCACCAACAAGGAATCATCCAATTAGGATGAAAATTGGTTTGTGGAATGTACATGTATAGGAAAGGAAATGATTGTAATTCCAGAGCAGTGGGGTTATTTATTCGTATAAAACAGCTACACGAGTTGAACAAGTCAGTACGTTGTAGATTCACCTATGGCTCGCATACAAACGGATACCCGGCGTGGCATAGACGCATACAGCTAACGGATACTGTCTTGAGGTATAGCATGCCAGATGGTGTCCAAATTACGAGCCAATTCGCCGACATTCCAGGATGAGCTTAGGGGCGTTCCATCATGTCCCAAACATGTTCGATCAGTGAGAGGTCTGGATATCGGGCTGGCCATGGAATGGTGTCAACATTATTGTGGCAGGATTGGAAGAGCCGTGCCGTGTGTGGCCGGTCATAATCAGGTTGAAAAATTGTTCGGTGGTGTTGCGAAAGGAATGACACCACAATATGTTGTAGAATGTCGTCGACGTACCGGTGAGCCATGAGGGTGGTACGGAGGATTACCAAGAGTGTCCGGCTATCGTAGAAAATGGCTCCCCAGACAGGCATTCGCCGTGTGCGAGCTGTGAGCCATTTCACCGGGCGCCGGCCGGCTCGTCTCCAGACACGTATACACTAGTCATATGCGCTAAGTACCTAACCGTGACTCATCAGTGAAGACAACACGACGTCAGTGGACACTATCCCACGTTGATTGATCAGCGGTCGGTGGCAGAGTGTCCTCCTCGAATGTAGTCCCCGTTCCGCAAGTCGTCTGCCAACGGTCGAGATGGCCACTTTCGTACCTGTAGACGACGCAAGACGCCCGCGGATGGTTGAGAGCTGCAAATTCGGTTCTGTTCGTGCAGCTGTAACAATCGCTCGATCCTCGCATTCTGTCGTTACCCACGGCCATCTACTGCCTGTGTGCCTCTGGGTTGTGACCTCCTTGACCTATTGGCGTCAACGTCGTTCGATTACCGCGTTGCACCGACTCAAATGCCACGGGATACGGCGACGTGACCAAACGGCCTTTCTCACCCCAATTGTACGCCCTTCCTCAAACTAACACAGCTGCTCGTGGTGTGCATGGATCCGACGTCGAGGCATTCTCATAGTCCGTGGAGGTTAATGCAGCGAGGGGCAGCGGACAGTGTAGTTCGTTGACCGGGCACGAAATTTCGAATCGTGGTGCACCCCCTCTCTTCCCGAATAGAAGAAAAACAATGTTTAAGGAGCTTTGTTGGGGATTAAGACCACCAGACCACTTACCTAGAGGAACTTTCTAAGGCACATCAAAACAATCGCACATATGCTAAATAAAAAAAATAAAAATAAAAATCTTGGCTGAATTTATTGAAATTATTGACTAGGCACGGGTGGTTCCGTCGCCACTGAATGCAAGCGCTGTCACAATTGTTCTCGTGTACGAGCTTCACTCCGATATATCGATGCGCGTTTCCCATGCGCTGTGGCGGGCCACTATTTCGTCATTGGTCGTTATTTTTTATTAATTTGCATATTCGGTCCTGAGGTGCTTGCATGCGGAGTTTCATCAGGATCGAACTACTTTCTCGGGGTGCTACGTTTTTCTTTTTTCGCAAGGAGGTGCAGATTTTATATGTCACACTACGCATAAAGACATGCTAACGCGTAAAGAACGAAGCAGTTTTATGGCAAAGTCAATGGGTTTTTAAAAACATTTTTTTTCATAAACATTGGAAAAGAAGAAAGTAACTGCTGAAACA
Source organism: Macrothele yani (assembly GCA_039090855.1). Lineage (NCBI taxonomy): Eukaryota > Metazoa > Arthropoda > Arachnida > Araneae > Macrothelidae > Macrothele > Macrothele yani. Next base: position 10,080,005 of record CM077021.1, read on the forward strand.
CGCTTCTCATTGACAAACAATGTAAGTAAATTTTCTTAAATCGCCATGAGTACATTAAATCCATGGGACGTGATCGGTTTCTCTCAGTAATTTCAATCCATTTACTAAGGTTTCTTTTTCTAAGAGAAGAATTAACCGATCTTTATTACGGAAACTCTGCGTTGGTAAGAGGTATATCATTTCCAGTAGTTCTCTGATAAAAAAAAAACCTGTTCTGAATAGGCCGCTCTTTGCCGTTAATGAAGTAAACTATCCAGGGCCGGCGCAAGGCATGTGCGAAGTATGCGACCGCATAGAACGGCGGCAAAATTACCTTTTCTTTTTTTTTTTTTTTTTTTTTTTGCAGCGGAAAAGCGTAAAAAGGTGAAAGCAACCTATCCTCTTTATAACGGACTTCTTTCATCCAATATTAAAAATATTCAGAAAGAAAAGAGTTAGAGTTGAGTTGTTTATCCTTTTGGTGTCGCTTACGTGAAAAGAAGCGATAGAATCATGTGCTTGTCCACAACGGACGCAGGTACGTTACGTTCGCCCCCTTACGGGCGTGATGAAGTGGGGAGGGGCGGGGAACAAGCAGTTTATTTATGAAGGAGATGATGAGCCCATAGAGGATCTAACGACGTGTTATAAAGTTGAATTTTACTTCCACTTTTTATACATTAAAATTACATTTTTGGAAGAAAGATTCATACAAATGAAATCTCCCTGTGATTCTTTTGATTTCCTTTATAACACGTTCCAAGATATGGCCATTGATCTGCTGAGCGAAAAAATGGTCTAACCTTTCCAATGTTTTACAGGACAAAGATTCGAAAGACTTAAATTCTAATGAGTTAAAAGATGAACTGAAAGGGCTCTCGACTTTAGTGGAACCTGGTATTGGTCCGATAGAAACGTTAAAATTCATTAACCAACACAATTTTGCCCCAAATGTAAGTATGGCGCTCTGTATCCTACTTACTCTACCTGTAACTGTAGATAGTGGGGAGAGAAGTTTCTCCAAACTTAAGCTTATCAAGACATACTTGCGGTCAACTATGTCACAGAATCGTTTGAGTGGACTGGCAATGATTTCAATGGAACATCAATTGGCTAAAAAATTAGACTGCACAGAGGCAGTCAAAGAATTTGCAAGATCTAAAGGCGGAAAAGTTCCTTGTATTTGAACTATCTTTACATTATTTTCTTCTTTTCCTGCTTAAACAAAACTCTCAATTATTTTGGCGTAATTTATTGATTACAAAATTGTGTGATGTAATGAAAATGTAGTTTTTTTTTCATTATATCACATAATTTTATTGGTACGTTTAAATTGTAATTTACTGAAAGTTCAATAATTCGTTTATTAACCAGCGGGTTCATAAATTTCTATTTTATTCCAACTTTTGTTTTGTCTCATTTAGAATACTTAGTACTCAACAGCAAGCAACCGTTTCGCAGCTAAAAGAATAAATACGGAAATAAGAAGTTTTATCGGCTTCCATATCAATCGACAGGAAGTAGGCTTTTCGCAGCTAAAAGAATAAATATAGAAATAAGAAGTTTAATTGGCTTCCTTATCAATCGACAGCAAGGAGGCTTTTCGCAGCTAAAAGAATAAATATGGAAATCAGAAGTTTAATTGGCTTCCTTATCAATCGACAGCAAGGTGGCTTTTCGCAGCTAAAAGAATTAATATGGAAATAAAAGTTTAATTGGATTCCTTATTAATCCAAGAGTAACTTTATATATAATATCGTTTTGGGTTGTGACAATGTTTTTCTCCAATATTTGAACTTCATGTGCTTGGTGTAATAATTACAAAATTTTGGGAGAATGTAAACTTTATTTACGAAGGAAAAATATTTAACACATTTTGTATTGAAATGTGAAGTAGAGAGGGAAGGAAAACGGGTGAAACCCAGGGTTGATTATGAGCTAAGAAATATTTACTGTAAGGAAGAATAAGAAGAACGAATTTGTGACAATGTTGCGGCAATTAGAGAGAGGAAGGAGCGGCAAAGAGAAAGTCGCACAGCGCCGGCCCTGTAACTATCTCCAGCCTTTCTCATTATCTGTGTGAAACACTACAGCGGACTTCGTCACAAAAAGCACACGCGGTACATCAAGATCAAGTTTCAAGTCCCTAATTAAATAACCTTACGAAGAAACTTGAGGAGAAACCATCTCTTCATTGTTCATTAATAGATCAGGAAGCGAACATCGCACTTTCACGAGCAGAGTCAGCATTACACAATCATTTGAGGGCAGAACGAGCTTGTGAATACGCTCAGTAAGATAGAGCACCATAAGTAAATTAAGCCTCAGAGACGTCAAAAAAAGGGGTATGAAGCAGTGGCGGCTCGTCGGGTGAAGTGCCACTTCACCTAACATTTACATAAACAAATTTTCGAATGATTTAGCTGGTTCATAAAAGTATCCACTTTCTTGTTTACTAGAATGATTTCTGGAAAATGCTGTAGGTTTGAAACGAAAGCTATCCCGTTTCTAAAACTCAGCTGTGAGCACACCGTTTCAAATGGCGCTACGAGTTGATGAACAGACGACCTTGCAGCAGCGAGTAAGCCATGTGGAGAGATAAGAGCTGCAGTTGTAAACCACTTCACTCCGAGATCGTAAAGAGCGCTGACATAGGAACTTAGAGTTCCCTGAATATGGGGGTTGCTATGGTAACCAATGACGTCAATGATCAAGGTGAAGTGACAGTAGCCGCCTTTTCCACGCAGTGCGATTTTAAGTATAGACGGTTCTCCTGGGTTTTGTCAGTAGTGTTTGTACAGCAACTGCGAGTGTGAACTTCAGTTTCGGTGCTGTTTCTGTATTATTCTCCGTGTGTTCTGTATCCATGCTTTTGTTTAAACAAATGAACCCGGAATATGATACCGTGTGCGCGTCGTTGCAGATATACAGAGTGATTTAAAAGTACCCGAACTCTATATTTTAAAACGTATTTGCTGTAAAACCATAAAAGATATCCAAGTATTGCTACTTGTGGCTGTTGTGTGTGATCTTGGGGAACGAGCTGCGCCATATGATAGCACCACGGGACAATACGCTTACGCGGACGCTGGCAAGCAGTAACGTTCAGTCAGCCATGAGTCTCAGAGAGTCGCTTTGTTAGAAGTTTATTTTGCGGAAAAATCCTACGAACGTTGCTTCCAGCTCTTTCAAAGGAAGTTTTCTGATACAACTATACAAAGGAAAACAACTGTGTATGACCTTGTGATCCGGTTTAGCGAGACAAGCAATGTTCAGGAAAAGCCTAAAAGCGGCCGGCCGTCCGTGGTGACGACCACGTTTCTGGAGAAAATTCCATTTTCCTGCAGCGCTCTCCCCGGAAGTCACTTCGGCGGCTGTCTCAAGAGTTAGGGGAATCGTATTCAGCCTTCCAAACGGCGGCTGTCTCAAGAGTTAGGGGAATCGCATTCAGCCTTCCAGAGGGCTACTAAATGTCTAAAGCTACGGCCGTACAGAATTCGAGTAGTGCAAGAGCTACGTCCTTTAGACTCGGAAAAGCGCATTGCCTACTGCCAATGGTTTAAGAGTTTCGCGCGCATCAATGTGATTAACCAGCTTAACAACACTTTTTTCAGTGACGAAGCATGGTTTCATTTGAATGGATATGTCAATAGCCAAAACACTCGCATATGGGCTGCGGAGAATCCACACGCATCGCATGAGGTTGGACTTCACTGTCAGAAAGTTGGAGTGTGGTGCGCCTCTTCTAGACGGCGAATTGTAGGGCCATTTTTTTGACACAACTCTAAATTCCACTGTGTATGCAGACATCATCCATCAATTTGTAGCGATGCTGGAAGAACACGAACGTTACTGTTGGTTTCAACAAGATGGAGAAACGTGCCACACATCAAACGACACAATCAAGATGCTCCGTGAGTTCTTCCACGATCGATTAATCTCGAAAAAACTTTGGCCGGGCCGCCTCGCTCACCAAACTTGAGTTCTCTAGACTTGTATTTGTGGGGATATCTGAAAGACATAGTTTACCACAACAACCCTAAGATGGTACAGGACCGGCGGAACAACATCATTACAGCCGTAAGGGACATACCAGCCAACATGCTGAAAAGAATGTCCGCCAACATGTGTCGTCGGGTGAAAGTGTGTCTTCAACAGAATGGTGGACAATTCCAGCATCTATTGTAAAGTGGGTTTCATTACCTGTAAGTATGAGTGTCAGTATATGTAAAAATAATTATACATCACTATATTCGTTGTAGAAATATTTGAATTTAGAGTTCGGGGACGTTTAATCACTCTGTATAATGTGCATGAGAATATATTCCAAGAAGTGCATAAATTGCTTTCTCCAGCTCTTGCTTTATTCGCAATCACTGTGCCAGTAGAAACAAATTTTTGCTATTGGAAACGTATAAAAAATTACTTAAGGAACACTATTTCACAGGAAAGACTATCATTGTTATCTAATATCGCAATACAGAAAGAACTTCTGTCCGAATGCAGCTAAACAACCGTTTTACGATGACATCATAGACCTCTATCATTCCTTGAAAGGCTGCCCCGGTGGCTCAGTGTTGTAAGCAATGACTTCTGACCATTCGTCCGAAATGGGTAAGGGTTTGAATCCCGTTGACGCATGGATTACGGCATTGGCTCTCTCCTGACGCGTTGTCTTACGGCACTGGCTCTCTCCCTTCCCTGGAACCGGTGGCACTAAATTAAGGACGGGCCTTGGCGACTGCTTACAGCCCAGTGAGTTACTCATAGTGGTCGTTAAAGCCCCAATCAACAAAAAAATCCTTGAAAGATAGAAACATTTACCGTCTTTATAAGAAATAGATGAACTGCTTTCACGGATTCTCATTTCTGTAACACTTCACATGTTCCTCTGGTCACGAGCCGCTACTGAAACTTTTTTTTTTGTTGGAGGTTTAACGCCCACCGTAAGCAATTCGATGGGTCAGTCGTCTGTCCCTAATTTAAGGCCACTGGTTCCAAGGAAGGGAAAGAGAAAGTGCGGCAAAACTACCACAACATCTATGCCTCACCGTGATTTGAACCGGGCCTTTTCACGGAAGAATGTTCATAAGCCAGCGCTTAGACCACTGCGACACCGGGGCGACGCCACTGATATGAAAATATACTGGGTTGAACTACTACTTTATTTAACCAAAAATATGGAGCTCCGTTTTCATATTCACTTCAACTGCCGGAATAATTTTTATCAAAAACGAGAGAAAGAGTAAACATTAATTAATGAAGTGGTAACGTGACAGTCTGAAGCTAGGCAAATTTAATAGGATATTAGCTTTGAGCAAGCGCCCCCCTCCAAAAAAAGAAGGAGACGCGTGAGCCTCCATTGGAAAATTAATTTTGCTGTAAATACAAGGGGCATCCTGAAAGTAATGTCACCTCCATTAATAACTTAATAACTTTTGAAATTTTAAAGTGATTTTAATGAAACTGCACTGACATGTACTATGATATGTTGGCAACGTGTGAACAAATTGTTTTCAGAATCGGAAATGAAGATCATGAATGACAGAAAAAAGCAGCAAGCTGTAATTGAATTTCTGGGAAAAGAAGGATGTGAGGCCCCAGAAATCCAGAGAAGACTCCTACCGCTGCCACAATCTATATCAGTAATGTCCGAAGATGGATGAAGAGGTTACGAGAGGGAGAAAGTTCAGTGTCGTACAAACAATGGAGTGGAAGACCCTCAACTGCAGTGACAGATGCCAACAGGCAACGAGTGACAGACCTTATCACAGCTGATCGTCGTGTCACCATCCATGAGTTGCAATAATAAACAGTGCTCACTATATGTATACATTGAAGAAGCTAAAGGAAGCTATCGGAAGGAAAAGACATGACATTCCGCTTCATAGTGTTGTCTTACACCATGATAACGCACGTCCCCACACCTCAACGAAGAATTCACAGGCTATTGCCAAAATGGGATGGACGTTGATGCCCCAACTCCCCTAGAGTTCTGATTTGGCTCCCTCAGACTTTTTCCTGTTTACCCCTTTGAAAAACACCCTTCGTGGGGAATGTTTCGACGATGTGACAGACTGTGAACTCATGGGTGAAACGACAGCCTCAGAAAATTTTCCAAAATGGATTTTACCATTTGGGTTCAAAGATGGCACAAATCTATAGAAAGTGATGGACAATACTTTGAATAGGCTAGCATTATTAACAATATATCCAAGTATGTTGCCACACAGTTTCACGTTTTTCTGCTACAAATAAAAATCTTATGAGGGACAAGGCATCACTTTCAGGCTGCATTTTGTACTATGCCTGTCTTCCCGTACAATAACACCTATTTTATTGATGTTTACCACTGTAACACTCGTTGAAGGTCTTCCTCTATGAGCGATTAAAGCCGCCGACTCACGATCATCCATAAATTCTTTATGCCATCTGTCAATTGTTGATTTTTCTTGATCTTTATAAGCCTCTTGCATAAGACGGAAAGTGTCTCCGACAAACTTCTTAAGTCGAGAGCAAAATTTAGCGTCGCAATTTTGTTCTTCTTTCATATCCACTTTTTCGAAAACTCACAGCGCGAAAACACTTGTGTATTCTCTCTGCGATGTCAGAGACTATTTCTTTTTACCACCTCTGACAAACCAATATATATAAATTGTAACTTCTCATTGTACAGAATCATGTATATAGGTCGTTTCACGAACCACAGACATCTGTAAACTTTGTCGTTTTTACAGTATATTCTTACCTTCAATTCCTGATTCAACAGTGTAATTTTACTTTTCAACTGTGTAAATTTGTGTTCTCCAATACTCACTGTGATGAGTTGTGTCTTCTCTCTGTATTTTCAGAGATTATTTTTTCTTTTGTATTCTCAGGAAAATTATTGTATATAACTATTTTTCATATCACCGTTGTATGTAACATGTAGTACCGCGAGCCACATTCATCTGTAAATTTTTCATCATCTGTCTTTCGAACTTTCGATTTCATGTTTGTCCCTTGATCACCTGCAACCTCCTGGTTTTCCAGGTCACCCACAATGTATCACCTTTCGGTCAGAACTTTTTTTTTTTTTCATCAATATTGTGTAAAATTTATACTCTATAGTGCTCATCATTCTGGATTGATTTTACTCTCTGTATTACCAGAGATTCATATTGCCTCGCCAGATTTCTACTGCACTTAACTGTTGTCATGCAAACGTTGCACCGAATCCTGTAATTAACGTAGCGCAAGCTGCACATTCTGTTAATTTCTCATCACCTGTCTTTTGAATCTATGTCTGCAAGCTCGAATTCTGTATTATTCCTTGCATCAATACTGTGCAAAATTAATATTGTATAACGCTCTTCAAGCTGAATTGTTCCTATTCTTTGCTTTGTCAGAGACTTTTGTTGCCTCACCAGACACTCGAGTGTAATTAACTGTTTTTTTACTATCATCAATGTACAGAACCGTGTAAATCAGCAGTAGCGTAAGCTACAAGCATCTGTAAATATTTTTTTTTGTCATACATCATTTGAGATGATTTATTCAAGCACATCTCCTGTATCTTTCTTCTAATAAATACTGTGTGAAAACTTGTTAGAGGTTCATGAAACAACGCTTTTTAAACTGAGCACTGCCAACGACGCATGCGAGATAAACAGGTATGGCCGGTTGCTATGGTTACTAAAACGACTACCGTTTTTTCCAGACTCGTGCCAATATCTAAAGCAGTATTGCACATATTTTATAAAAATTTTCTCTGTTGTTTTGGGACAAGCTATGCATTTTTTTATAACAAATCAGAGGTGCAGAAAATATTTCACAATTTCAGCTTACTTACGTCATATTTTTAAATTCACTGTTGTGCAAAACTTAAGGACGAAGTGGAAAAAGGGAAATAACTCCCTAAATAGCTGAAGCACCCAACCACAAATTAACTCAAGACCGTGTCCAGGAACAGGAGAAACGGCACATGCGTATTAATGGAGCATGACGTGTGGTTTGCGTCACGTGAGAACAATAGACCCTCACGCAGTCTAATAGCATCAGTTGAACGGAAGTCACCGGACGGTGTGCATAAGTCTAACACACGTTCGATTGTGTTTGTTGTGTCTTAGAACATCTTGACGATTTTACTCGCGGTCGAATAATTGGAAGGCTCGAGGAGGGCAGAACTGTGACGAGTGTGGCCCAAAATTTCGGTATCAACCATAGCATTGTATCGCATGTGTGGTTGGTTTTCAGGATTATACGTAGAGCTGTGCCAAATACCGGTGATGGTCGTGCACCAAAACCACCCCCAGTAAGGACCCCTATCTGCTCCAACAGACAAAGAGGGATCGACACCAAACAGTAAGTAACCTTGAAAAACAACTGAACATGAGCACAGGATGCACAACATCGCGGTTTACAGTGGCCAGGCGACAGCACAAAGGTGAACTGTTTTCCCGACGACCACTAAGCTGTGTTCCATTAACAACTGCTCACCGGAGACACCGTTTACAGTGGTTCAAGAAACATAAGGGTTCGGCAGCAGAACAGTGCGGTACGGTACTCTTTGCTGATGAGTGTATATTTTGTCTCTCTAGCGAATCTGGACGTCCTTATCTGGCGTGAGATAGGCACTCGATGTTGCCCAGAAAACATCAATGAAAGGGATAGATATGGCGGCCTGGTGTTTTAATATGGAGTGGCCTTCTGGTCGATGAATGTATGGAGCTCCAGATACTGGAAGGAGGTAATGTAAATGGTGCGCGCTACTGTAATGAGGTAATCCTTCTCCGTGTTCGTCTGTTCCGAGGTGCCTCTGGCCCACAGTTCAGGTTAATGGACCACAACGCCACACCCCATCGTACGGTGACTGCTTATGAGGTGTTGGAAAGTGGAGACAGTCAGCGGATGGTTTGGCCTGCACGTTCTCACCTGAACATGAACACAGGACATAATATATCGCGGTTTACCGTGGCCAAGCGACTACACAAAGGTGGGCTGCTTGCCCGACGACCAGTCTGCTGTGTTCCAGCAACAACTGCCCAACAGAGACACCGTTATAAGAGGCGAAACGCGGTGGACCAACATCGTACCAGGCATGTCGTCATAATATTTTAGATCTTCGGTGTACCCCGATGAGCCATTACATTATGACCACCCCCAGCCTAGAGAAATGAGCGCACCTAGAGACCAAACGATGGCGCAGGTGAAGTTCACAGAGAAGTATATATACAACCCGAGGACCGGCTTTCGGTTAGTAGAGTGTTCGGAGTCAGAATGGGAAAAGCTGCCGATTTATCGGAGTTTGATAAGGGACAAATTGTGATGGCACGGCGCCTCGGAACTACGATCTCGGAAACAGCGTGGCTTGTGGGTTTTTCACGTGCCACTGTAGTGCGTACGTTATAACGAAGTAAATTTCTCCGTCATTTTTGGTCCACGCCGGGGATCGAACCCGAGCCACTTATTCCGGAACAAGTCGTTCTACTAACTGAGCTACGCAGACGTTCGTTCTCGCTGCTATCTGCCTTTATGTCGTGTGCGTCCTGCGGGGAAGGCACGTCACATCTCCCCCCCGGAAGAGGGCTGGGGGCATGGCCCAAAGGTCAGCAGTGACCATGTATAGTTGTAGACAGCATCCGCTGAAGAACGTGCGCTTGAGAACTCCCAGTCAATCTGGTGTGTGGAATGCAACATCACACACATTTTTATTTTTCGAAGCGCTGGAGAAGGGATTCTCTTATTTTTCCTATCTCGCGGTGTGGAAAGAACATCACACCATTGCGAGATCTTTAACTGCCGGGTCATCCGGGAAGTTCGGGAGCCATTATAACGAAGTAAATTTCTCCGTCATTTTTGGTCCACGCCGGGGATCGAACCCGAGCCACTTATTCTGGAACAAGTCGCTCTACCAACATGGCTACGCAGACGTTCGTTCTCGCTGCTACCTGACTTTATGTCGTGTGCGTCCTGTGGGGCAGGCAGGTCACACACACTCCCTCCCTGAAGGAGGGCCAGGGGCATGGCCAACGGGTCAGCCGTGACCATGTATCGTTGTAGACAGCATCCGCTGAAGAACGTTCACTTGAGAACTCCCAGTCAATCTGGTGTGTGGAATGCAACATCACACACATTTTTATTTTTCGAAGCGCTGGAGAAGGGATTCTCTTATTTTTCCTATCTCGCGGTGTGGAAAGAACATCACACCATTGCGAGATCTTTAACTGCCGGGTCATCCGGGAAGTTCGGGAGCCATTATAACGAAGTAAATTTCTCCGTTATTTTTGTCCACGCCGGGGATCGAACCCGAGTCCACTTATTCCGGAACAAGACGCTCTACCAACTGAGCTACGCAGACGTTCGTTCTCACTGCTATCTGCCTTTATGTCGTGTGCGTTCTGCGGGGCAGGCACGTCACAGCGTATCGAAAGAGGTGCACAGATGACGAACGTTCGTCTAGCCGTGTGACGTCCGCAGCTCATTGATGCCAGAGAAGAGCGGAGACTGTCGCGCATTGTTCACAGAGACCGCAGAGCCATAGTGCGACAAACCACCTGCAGCTACAACAGTGGTGATTAGGGCAATGTGTCACAGCACACAGTTCTTCGCACCCTTCTGAACATGGGCCTGCATAGCCGAAGACCCAGTCCGGCCCCCATGATCACTGCACGTCATCGCCAACCAACGCATGAAATGGGCCCAAGATCATCGAGAAGGGATCGTGAATGATTGGGAAAAAAGTGGCCTGGTCTTACAAATGAAGATTCCTGTTGCATCACGTAGACGGCTGAGCGCGGACACGCCGATTAACAGTGGAGGCTATCGCACTTGGATGCAATGTTGGGAGGAAACAGGCCGGCGGTGTTATGCTGTGGGCGACGTTTTCTTGGGACACTTTACGCCCCATTATCCCAATAGCACAATCCCTGACAGCTGTCAGGTATCTGAACATCTTTGCGGACCAAGTTCACCCATTGATGGCAACTGTGTTCCATGCTGGTGATGGCCATTACCAACAGAATAATGCGCCATGCCACACTGCCAAAAATCGTCATGGAGTGGTTCGAGGAACATGCTGGTGACTTTCTGTTAATACCTTGGCCTCCAAAATCACCTGACATGAACCCAATCGAGCATTTGTGGTTCGACTTGGAAAAGCGGGTTCGCGCTAAATCACCACCACCCCGAAATGTACGGGAAGTGGAGGACCTGCTGTTGACATTATGGTACCAGATACCCCAGGATACCTATCACCACCTCATCGAATCGATGCCTCGCCGAGTGGATGCTGTTTTGCGATCTGAAGGAGGTCCCACAGCTTATTAGGTTGGTGGTCATAATGTAATGGTTCATCGGTGTATAAAGTCGTACTTTTTGCATTATGTGTAAAGAATTCTGAAGTCATAGAAAATAAATTTTATGGTTTCATGAGGAACTGTGAAAGGAAACAAAAGGTGATGCTGAACATCGCCACACAATGTAATGATAGAAAATGAAAAACAACATACCGGAGGGAGAAAGGCTCTAAAATAAAACAATTTTCTACTAAGAGGATTAGTCCAGGTCTTTAGAAAATCGATGAACAAATGAAGGTTCAGTTTTTCTCAAACTCGGAAGAACCGCGTTCATGGACTTTGCTCAAGCGCGCGAGAAAAAAGAAGCAAACAAGAGACCACAAAAAGAAGAAAGCCCTTAAATTAAATACAGTTCTGAATGAAGATTCAATCTTCCGTGCTTGAAACAGATGACCTGTCTGGAGTGAAAAAAACACACGAGGGGTTGCAAAAAACTTTCACCTCTGGAAAAGAACTATCATTAAATTTCTCTGAAAAAGAAACACTCCGAATTAAGTTGTCGACGAGCAGGAGGGAAATTGTTTTGTCGTGATTTTAAATTTAGGTGCAATATAGGGAAGGGAGTAATTTGAGATCATGTAAATATCGAAAAAAATGACATGGAACTGCGCGAACCTGTTACCTAGTTGCCCCCCGAGAATTTATTTACTCTTGCGTAGAAATATGAAGGGTTATTAAATGAAACGCAGATATTTAATCGAGTTTGTGGAAAAAACTGATTGTGTTTCAATTCTAATTTCGTGCTTCATTAATTTCTCTGCCCCAGCTGCTAGCAAGGCTAGTAATCCCTGTATCATAAATCTCCACCGGTCGTCCAACGTCTTACAGCTACCTTGACCTCATCATCCATTTCAAAGGAAGTCTTGCAGCCAGAAAAAGATGTGATGGCAGTATGGAGAAATGACACCACAGCACGGAGGATGTTGATTCTATATCGCTAGTATCGACACAGCTGTTACTGGAGAACGTTCGTTTCTTGGGGTAGAGCTGCAAAACAGTGCCTTATGCCAGCATACTACTTTCGCTTTGACTTAATCACTTGTCGCAACCGTTCCAAGGCGCCGGCGTACACGGCAGAGTTTACCGTGCCACTATGAGATAGCCCATTAATTAGAAGAGGTCCGTTTCTGTCAAAAGGCTAGCATCACTTTTCCAGAGCGAGGTGGGGGAACGGATATTTTGGAGGGCATGTTTCCCCTAATAGTAAGCAGTCGGAGCTTCGGAGTCACAATTATGAGAGAGATATCACGCCTCATCTCCTGCTGACATTTGATCCAAAAATGTGTGCTATTTTTAGCACGTCTTTTGTAAAAACGTACGCGCTTACAGTATCACTTTGTCCGTCCGTCCGTCTGTCTGTGGACATCATATCTCTGAAAGTGGTTATCCTATTTGAAAATTCTCCCTCCGGTGGCGCCGTAGTCTAAGCGCTGGCTTCTGATCGTTCGTCTGAGTTGGGTCCGGGTTCGAATCCCGGTGAGGCATTGTGTTTTTCTTACGGCTCTGGCTCTCTCCCTTCTCTGGTACCGCTGGCCCTAAATTAGGGAAGGGCGACTGCTAATAGCTCACTGAGTTGCTCACGGTGGTCGTTGAACCCCCAAATCCAATCCAAATTTGAAAAATGCTTTGGCAGTAGAAAGCTTGAAATGTGAGACGCTTCAGTAGCGTGCCCAAGAAAGGGGTTTGTAGAGGGTTAACACCCTTCAACAAAAAATGATACCTTTTGATAATTCAAAGACGCGATTATAAAAGGCAAAGTTTTGTTAGCATTTGAAATTGTTTTTATGTCTCATGGCAACAATTGAACATGTTTCCATGAAAACGAGGAAGAGGCAAGGACCAGAATGTCCCATTGCAATGAAAAGCGGGTATACTGGAAGTTTCTGTGGCGACGAGGCAATGCCAAATTTGAGTTCCATGACTTATTTCAGATTACTCTATAAAGCACGCTGAAAAGCAAGGAGGTTTGATTAAAATGCGAAGAATCACATCGAAATAAAACCAAAGCTGTACCATACACCCACTAAACCTAGAAGACTGTTACAAGATTTCAATTTATGTACCATTTATAATGAATAAAATTCTCCGGCTGGACGTGTAGTGCAGGAAAGCTTACGTTAAGTCACGTTAGGGTTATTGAAAGGTTACTTGACGTAGCTAAAGTGTGCTTAATCTTCAAAGTGCTAGAGTTTGTTTAGGTAAGACACGCACGTGCAATAAATTCCAAGAATATGGAATTTATTTTTACTCAGCGTTCCTCATTATCTTGAATATCAGTAATATAACTTCGGTTTTAGTACATTAGTACCTTCAAGGCTCCTTATTAGAGCGGTAAACACAATATACCCTGAACTTAACGTAAACACTCAATGAAATAGACTTAACGGCCAGACAGAGGTCTGACAATAAAATGAACTAAGTAAACGTACTCACTTTTAACCTTTTATTGGGGAGCTCCTGGTATTACTCAAATACACACTCCAAAATAACACAACTACTGATAGCCCGAACTTTCGTACTATCGTAATATCGTAGAAACGTAGGTAAATCGCATATCAATAATCAGGAAGAACCTATCACATATAAAACGAAGCTCCTCGGTATACTTGAGCGCGCCTATATATATATACTGCATACCACCACGTCATGACTTACACTCGTTGCCACATATAATTCAGCGGGAGAAACAACATTTCGTTAAGTGAGAAGATAATTTGCATAGGGAAATAAAATAACAAGAGATAGAAAAATTAAAAAGAAACTGAATCTAGAGTATACGTTACACATTTTTAGGCATGTTTACTAGTGCTTTGGAAAATAGATTTCTCGCATACAAATCGGTCTTATCAGGATTCCAGTCACTTTTTCCAACAAATGCCAATGTGCCACCATCTTCTCAAGATATGATGTACCATTTTTAGACATGTTTATTAGTGCTTTGGAAAATAGATTTCTCGCATACAAATCGGTCTTATCATGATTCCAGTCACTTTTTTCAACAAATGCCAATGTACCACCATCTTCTCAAGATATGATGTGCCATTTTTAGACATGTTTATTAGTGCTTTGGAAAATAGATTTCTCGCATACAAATCGGTCTTATCAGGATTCCAGTCACTTTTTCCAACAAATGCCAATGTGCCACCATCTTCTCAAGATATGATGTACCATTTTTAGACATGTTTATTAGTGCTTTGGAAAATAGATTTCTCGCATACAAATCGGTCTTATCATGATTCCAGTCACTTTTTCCAACAAATGCCAATGTACCACCATCTTCTCAAGATATGATGTGCCATTTTTAGACATGTTTATTAGTGCTTTGGAAAATAGATTTCTCGCATACAAATCGATCTTATCAGGATTCCAGTCACTTTTTCCAACAAATGCCAATGTGCCACCATCTTCTCAAGATATGATGTACCATTTTTAGACATGTTTATTAGTGCTTTGGAAAATAGATTTCTCGCATACAAATCGGTCTTATCAGGATTCCAGTCACTTTTTCCAACAAATGCCAATGTGCCACCATCTTCTCAAGATATGATGTACCATTTTTAGACATGTTTATTAGTGCTTTGGAAAATAGATTTCTCGCATACAAATCGGTCTTATCAGGATTCCAGTCACTTTTTCCAACAAATGCCAATGTGCCACCATCTTCTCAAGATATGATGTACCATTTTTAGACATGTTTATTAGTGCTTTGGAAAATAGATTTCTCGCATACAAATCGGTCTTATCAGGATTCCAGTCACTTTTTCCAACAAATGCCAATGTGCCACCATCTTCTCAAGATATGATGTACCATTTTTAGACATGTTTATTAGTGCTTTGGAAAATAGATTTCTCGCATACAAATCGGTCTTATCAGGATTCCAGTCACTTTTTCCAACAAATGCCAATGTGCCACCATCTTCTCAAGATATGATGTACCATTTTTAGACATGTTTATTAGAGCTTTGGAAAATAGATTTCTCGCATACTAATCGGTCTTATCATGATTCCAGTCACTTTTTCCAACAAATGCCAATGTGCCACCATCTTCTCAAGATATGATGTACCATTTTTAGACATGTTTATTAGTGCTTTGGAAAATAGATTTCTCGCATACAAATCGGTCTTATCAGGATTCCAGTCACTTTTTCCAACAAATGCCAATGTGCCACCATCTTCTCAAGATATGATGTACCATTTTTAGACATGTTTATTAGTGCTTTGGAAAATAGATTTCTCGCATACAAATCGGTCTTATCCGGATTCCAGTCACTTTTTCCAACAAATCCCAATGTGCCACCGTCATTTGAAGATACTGATGGTCTTAAAGCTTTAATTGAATTTTATACAGGTGACTTGAATGGCCCGCAAGAAGAACTAATCGCAGGATTGAAACTGTGGTACCGTAAGATAGCCCGCAAAGAAAAGGACTGGCCAAAAGATGCATTAATTGCTTTAAAACTGTGCTACAGTGAGGTGTTACCCAATATAAAAACATTGTTTCACATACTGGGTACTCTAGCAGTGACTAGTTTAGAAAGTGAGCGTTCGGTTTCAACACTGCGTCTCTCAAAATCACATCTACGTAATACCATATCAGAACTGAGACTCAATGGGTTAGAATTACTTCACATTGATCGAGAATACACAACGAAACCTGAAGAAGTTTTAGTTGAACTAGCAAAAAAAAAAAACGCCGAAGGCTGGATATACGACTCAAGTAATAGTAAATAAAAGTAACATAAGAGTTGAATCAAATAAAAAAATATTTGTCGAAACGAGTGTCATCAGCATCAGGGATTATTAGTCGTACTGCACAATGAAAATAAGTTAGTAAAATCATGCAATGAATTGATTATGATACGCTTTCCAACATACCAGAAACAATTACTCAAGTTATGAAGATAATGGCTGTGGAATAAATCTCGCTCCTGTGTCCTGACCTTTGACCCCATTTCGATGATATTCAACAGAACGGATTCAGTATACCTCCGAAACAACATACTAAAGTTTTGTCGCAATAAAAACATTTTTACGTACGTTATGACGCGTAAGAGCAATGGAATGGATCCCACTCCTATGTCGTGACCTTTGACCCTATTTCGTCCATTTTCAATAGGGTTCGTCCCTAGTGGTCCCCTACCACGTACTAAAATTTCATCGCAATCGAACCCTTTTTACTCAAGTTATGACGCATAAGAGCGATGGAATAGATCCCGCTCCTATGTATTGACCTTTGACCCCATTTCGCCCATTTTCAATAGGGTTTGTCCCCAGGTGGTTCCCTACAACATACTAAAATTTCATCGCAATCGAACCCTTTTTACTCAAGTTATGACGCATAAGAGCGATGGAATAGATCCCGCTCCTATGTATTGACCTTTGACCCCATTTCGCCCATTTTCAATAGGGTTTGTCCCCAGGTGGTCCCCTACCACATACTAAAATTTCATCGAAATCTAACCATTTTTACGCGAGTTATCGTGCGGACAGACGAACAGACAGACTGACAACGCTGGAGCATATACGCTTCTTCAACCTAGGGTTGGAAAGCGTAAAACAGGCAATTATTCAAATGAAGAATGTTTCACTAGAAGGCAAATTTTTATTTCGTTCTAGAATTACTTGCATCTTTTAACCTTTTACAAGTAAGTAGTGTAGTATTCTTGTTTTTTGCACAGATAAATAGCAAAATATAAGTGAGCAACCATTATGAGGTGATAACAATATAAGTAATAAGAATATGAATAATAATTTCCAGCAATATTTCAGTATCTTTGTGCGGACGTTGCATACATTTTAAAAATGCAGCTCATACCACATTTAGTTGTATAAAAAAATTAATTTCGTAACCCTCTAAAAAGATTTCTGATCATGCCAATGAAAACGATTATACTGCTTTTCCGGAGTTCTTTTTTTACGATGCATAACTTCCTCACTAGAGGGCGTTAATGCAG
Organism: Macrothele yani; assembly: GCA_039090855.1. NCBI lineage: Eukaryota > Metazoa > Arthropoda > Arachnida > Araneae > Macrothelidae > Macrothele > Macrothele yani. The sequence continues at coordinate 10,097,274 of CM077021.1, forward strand.
ATGCTATCGAATGCAAAATACAGTTTATTCCATATGAATACTTCTAAATAACCGATTAAAAAAAAAAATTCCGCCTTTCAATGTTATTCATAGCGAAGACTATTTTGGGTACAATTTCGTTCTCACGTAATGCATAGACTTTCCGCTAGCGGCGTAAAGGTAAATTGTTATTTCCTTAATATCTCTGCTTCTAAACGTCCTATTTGAAACATTCTTTCTGCATGGGATAGAGTTCCAATTGGAAATTGTTTTGCACATAATTCTTAAGTCCTAGCAAAAAATGGTTTGGCCACCAGGGGGTATAAGCGTATGCACTATGTCATCAAAAGTATTCGGAAACTACCAAATATTTGCATAAGTGCTAAGAACGTTTGCGCTGGAAGGCGCGTTGTGAGTGGGGTTGGTACATATACACTGGCGTGCCAAAATTAAGGACAAGACGGTTTTTCGAATGTAACGTCGTGCAGAAGTGCTCCACATCGACGCAAATCATACCATAAGAACCCAAGATGTAAGAATATGGGACAAGTGAGCAAAACCGTCCAAACAAGGAATCCAAAGGATACAAAGGCACTTTATTGAAAATGTAGCTTCGAGCACAACTGGACAGAAGACAGAAACGTTCATGTGACAGGCGGCGGCCAAGAAAAACCAATCTTTAGTAAGGGATATGATAACCCCCTACTGCGTTGCAGGATTTACAACGTCTGTCCATGCTGAGGACGAGGATGTCAAAGAGCTGTTGAGGCATCGCGACCCATTCCTCTTGTAGCGCCAATCGCAGCTGCAGAATCGTTGCTGGCTGTTGGTGACGTGCTACCAAGCGTCTCCCGAGAAGGTCCCACACGTGTTCGATTGGATTTAGGTCCGGGGACCTTGCGGGCCAATCCATGTGTTGAATATCGTCATTCTCCAACAACTCTGCGGCAGCCACTGTACGATTAGGTGTAGTGTTGTCGTCCATGAAGAGGAACTCAGGACCCACAGCACCTCTAAACAGACGCACGTGAGGCAGGAGAACCTCGGTACAATAGCGGACATTGTATGTGTCCAGTTCTTGTGTTCTTGGCACCACAGAAACCGCCGTCTCCGATGAGCAGGCGTTAATGACACACACCGTACTGGTCGTCATGCAAATAGGCCACCTTTGTGCAGCCTCCTGGTCACGGTAAAACGCGATAACGGACGTCCAGATGTGTCTACCGTCTGTCTCTTCTCGCCTGTAGGACAATATACCGGTCGTCCGCCTCCGTGGTTGCTCGTGGACGACCACTGCTAAACTCTCGGACAGCTGTTCCTGTCGTTTGAAATGCTCTCCAAGCTCGTGAAACGATGCTGTGAGCGATCCCGAACTCCCCGGCCACACTAGTCACACTTCGACCTTCTTCCAACTTCCCAATAACGCGACATCGGGTAAAGTCATTCAGATGTCGTCTACTGGATTGTCTGTTGGCCATATCACACTTTGGCAGCAACTCGACGTCGTTCAAACCGATGTACACCGTGCAATAGCTTTCACCCAATTACTGAGCGTACACCGCCGGTGTGCTTTATACCGTTCCGACACTCCCCCCTACGTCATGCTGCATATATGCGCATGCTCTACCGTACCGAACCCTAGTCTATCTCCTGAGTGGTCTTTCGGTCCGTTCTGCCTGCTCGTTCCGCTGTTATGCTAATTTCTCCTCTTCGTCCTTAATTTTTGCACACCAGTGTATGTAGAGGATTTTAGGAAGAGAGTGTCTGACCCCAGGTCTTAAACAACCCTTAGAAATAGGAAGCTAGGAGATTTGGGGTAGAGTGCCCGATAGGAAAGTGACACGGAAGCGAAGTAGAAAGAGGGGGCTGACGCCCTTATATATCCTTATTTATTACCAAGGGCCAGTGCCCGGAGCCCGACGGCTTAACGTGCCTATCCGACGCATGGCGGACATTTAGTGGTTCGAACGTTCGTACCTGCCTGGGATCGAACCACAGGTTTTCTCTGTAGCAGTCACGAACCTCTGGTTCGATCCCAGGCACTTTACAACTCTCTCCGTTGTGATACTTTTATAGCCACTGATACCGTATCACGTGAGAGACGTTGTCGTAATTTCATGTCCGACCACTGAGGAGCTGTCATAAACACAAGAGGTGGGCCTCTGTCGCTCCTTTTCCGTGATATAAGAAGATTACCCGCAGTTTTAAAGGCAATCTGGCCCACGTGATCTATTGGAATGTTCCATTTTTGTTGCGGAAGGGGGTCTCCGGAGACTTTTTGCCACATCGGGCATTTAGATATGACATATATGATTTTTGAATCAGTTTACGCCAGAACTCTCTGGAATCTATTATACCCGTCGTAAACCGAGTCCCACCTGTAATTTTAATATAGCAGAGCTCATTAAACACAAGTCACCGCTCTTTCCACGTTTATAAGTGAGTCATGGAAAAATTCTCATTGGCCGCCATTGGGAATCAAACCCAGGGTCTTCCAGTTACGCACCGGACATGCTTCCACTGCACCACAGCGGACTCGAATTCCTCCAGACTCACAAACACTAACTGCCAAGCCACTTGGCAGGTTGCTTCTTGGAGCCCCGCACAATGCTGGGGATGCACCAAAGATGGTAAGCAGCAACTGAACAAATAACTAGAAGGCGAAAGAATAATAAGTACAGACATTTGACGTGGACTAGGAACATCAAACACAAGTCATCGCTCTTTCCACGTTTATAAGTGAGTCACGGAAAAATTCTCATTGGCCGCCATTGGGAATCGAACCCAGGGTCTTCCAGTTACGCGCCGGACATGCTTCCACTGCACCAGTAAACTCTTGGGAAAAAAAACCCGACGTGGATCAGGAACACCAAACAGAAGTCATCGCTCTTTCTAGGTTAATAAGTGAGTCACGGAAAGATTTTCATCGGCCGCCACCGGGAACAGTGGTAGCATGTCCGGCGCGTAACTGGAAGACCCTGAGTTCGATTCGCGGCGGCGGCCGATGAGAATTCTTCCGTGACTCACTTATAAACGTGGAAAGAGCGATGACTTGTGTTTGATGTTCCTAGTCCACGTCAAATGTCTGTATTTATTATGTAACAGAGTTTAAATATTTAATAAAGCCGTACTTTTGCCAAAGGAGTTTGTGAGATATGAAGAAACCCATCCTCTAAAATCTTCATTTTAATATATTTAAACGAATAGCTTATTTATGGTGCTGAAAGATTCCATTCCAATGAAATTTGTATTTCCATTACGCTAATGCATCGATGAAAGTGACAGGTCAGAAACAGATTGACTACGAGGCTGGATATTATGTTACAGCAGAAGAAGAAAAAGCAGCATTAGTTCACAGAAGGTGTTGAAACTTGCAGGGGAAGGCTGAAGTGAAGAAAAAAATGAAGAAGGCGAGAAAGTTAAATCATACGCAGACAAGGCGAGAAGCTACCTTGATAGCTTTATTAAATTTGCACGATCTGGTTAGGAATGCGAAAAATATTTTTCTGCTGCGAGAGAAACAGAGATCGTTGTTATGCAACTGCAGGGACACTTAGAATTACCAATCTTTTTAAAAAGATGAGACGACTAGGCTGGACCGTCAGCTTCTAATTGAATTCGTACGAGCTAATCTTGGACGCAATGCTGAAAGTTTTTTTTCCTGTTTACGGAAAAAACCTCGCTCATAGCGTTCGGCTTTATTTGAAAACAATGTATTTAAAATGTATACCACGTGGACAAAATAACGGAAACACCCTTTGCATTGTGGTACATTAAAAATATACACAGTCGTATCAGAATAGTATTACCACCCCCGTAATCGCAGCGTACCCCCCCCCAGGCGCGTCACAGATTGCACGTGATAAGGTAAACCACGCGGAGATATTAGTGGCCAGCCAGAAGAGATGGGCCATAATATAGAAGGTAGGGATTTGACGGACGTTCAAAAGAAATGATCAACGGCTACCGCTCCAAGGGTGAAAGCACCTTATGACGTATGTTTTAAAATAACTTTCATTTTTAATTCCTTTTCCTATGTAAATTTCAGTTTGTTCTCCTTTATACTTCCAAACTTAACGTGATATCTTCTCTCTCTCACGAGAATGAGGTTGGCAACACATTTGAGGTCAGAGAGAAAGTGGCGTATGAATGTGATAAGAACGATGGATAAAAAGGACTATACAACAGTTGCTCACGTGGATGTGTGTGTGTGTAGACGTTCGATCACTAAGTATAATGTGAAGTTTACCTGCTGTGCTATATGTTGGATCTATTGAAGTATTGCTGGACCAATAAAAAGTTATCGTAAGTTGACTTGTGTTTATGTTTCGTCTGGCCGTAAACTATTGCATTGTATTCTTATTTAATGGTTTTAGACATAGTGTAACACCAATCTTGCTCTCGAAAAAGACGTTACGTTATAATCTCAGAAACAGCAGACTTCGTGGGCTGCCTGCGAGGTGCTGTAGTAAGGGTGTACCAAGAACGTACCGCTGGCACACCGAGTACTTCTCGATGTCATAAATGTGGAGCCCCAAAGGCTATAGATCCCAGAGAACGTCGTCTCCGTTGACTGGTAAAGGGCAATCGACATGCAACAGTGCAACAATTGCCCACGCAAATGAACGCTGGGGCACGCAGGTACGTGTCCCCTGTAACATTAGAGCGAACCCTCTTGTGCATGGGTCTCCGGAGTCGACGCTGCGTCAAGGTGCCTATGTTAACCCAGGTCCATCGGCAACGACGACTGCATTTTACGTGGGACTACCGTCATTGGACAGTGGAAGTGTGGGAAAATGTTGCCTTCTTCGACGAATCAAGCTTTCTACTCCACAGTAGTGGCGGATACGGCGTCAGGCATAGGAGAACCAACACCCCCACACGCTTGTCGGTCAAGTACAGGCCAGCAGAGGAAGTGTGCATGTCTGGGGGATATTTTCCTGTTATGACCTGGGACCACTGGTACCACTGGTACCACTGGATGGGTCCTTGAACGCCAATAGTTACCTGTCCATCCTTGCTGACCACATGCATTCCTTCACGTTGGACGTTTACCCTGGTAGTGATGGTGTCTACCAAATGGACACTGCGCCGTACCACGTCGCTAAGGGGGTGCGTGACTGATTCCAGGAACACGACAGCGATGTTTCCGTTCTTGCTTGCCCCGCGAAATGGCCTGATCTCAATCCCATAGAGCTCTTGTAGGATTATTTGGATCGACACGTTCGACGTGACGACTGCCCTACCATACCGGACCCTAGTCCATCTCCTGAATGGTCTTTCGGCCCGTTCTGCCTGCTCGTTCCGCTGTTATGCTAATTTCTCCTCTTCGTCCTTAATTTTTGCTCACCAGTGTACTAACGAAAATGTTATTTTCAAAAAGTTACATACTAAAATAAATAATTAAGTCAGACAAACTGACAAGAAGAAGGTGCGAACACTTCGTAGCCAATACATCAAAGGTCTCACCACAGGGAGCATAACCAAAGTAAATAATAATTACAAAGCACCAAAGCAATACTGCAATCTTTTAGTTTTAAATAATTTGAAGCACTGCAACAGATTCTTTATTACAAATCGTTGCGATGTAATGTGGCAAGGGGAACCAGGGGGAAAGGCTAACAAATAGCCTGACGAGCCCCTAGTCCCCCCAAAAAAGAATCTAAATCGTCAAGTCAAGGAACAATTTAACCGTAAAGCAGTAAATTGAAGTAATAATACATAATATATGACCAACCATTAATTAAGAAAGTCTTAAACTCTCTTTTAAATACCGATTACTGTGTCATCGTCTTGATCCGAAGCAGCGACCCATTCCGGGATCTAGGGCAGGTCACGTTAATATTATTAAATAATAAATTAGTACGCGCTCTAGGTATTAAAAAACTAGTATTACCGCGAGTGTCATGATCATGGGAACGCAAATGTAAGGTAATTAGATCTGAATATTTATTAGCATATATACGTTCATGCATAAAGAATAATAATCGAAAACTGTATAATTTATCAAATGACATTATCTGATAACTAAGGAAAAGAGAATGTACCTGTAAAGACGGATTCACCAAACGTTTTTTTTTTTTTTTTTTTTTTTTTTTTGCAAAACATGAATTCTGTTAACCTTCCCAATAGTTGTGCGACCCCAAGCCAAGAGACAATAAGATAGAAATGGATAAATAAATTAAAAATACAATATCAACTTAACCTTGGCAGGCAACAGTCCTATAAACGACACCAATGCGGGATCTGAGCTCAACCGTAATTTCACTAACCTGTGCATCCCATCTCAAATTATCTTGTAAATATACACCCAAGAACTTTACAACAGCCTGAAAGTCAAGGGGCACTCCATTAAATAATATCCCATTTGCAATATCCACTGGTCGCCTACATCGCGAAAAAAAATACACTAGTAGTTTTGGAAAAATTTTTGATTAAGCAATTACAGCAAAACCAACGATAGTAATCCTGAAGTTACAAATTTACACGTGGGATTAACTCAGATAGAGTGTCCCCAGGAAAAAATAGGCTTGTCTCATCAGCATACAAAAGAGGAGTAGCACTTGAAGTAATAATAAATAAATCATTAACGTAAATTAAAAATCACGAATCATTTACTGATATTTTTTTTGGATTCTTGGAAACAAGTTTGTAAGTCTTTTTCTGCTCATTTACGATAGTAAATCGACCTTTTTGTTACAGTCGTTTAGGTAGATCCAAGCTTCATCAATTGTCACAATAAATTTCCATATGTCTCCAGCTAAGTGATTTTCATAAAGAAGCCTACACAGTGTTCTGCACTCAGCCAGGTGCCTAGGCAAAAGGTTATGAACATTAAGTTTTTTTGTAATGTTTGTTTTGCACATTCAAATCTTTATTACCTTAAGTACAGTTGATACAGAGATTTTTAGCGACTTCGTAATTGCTTTTTGAGTCGGTGGATTTTCTTTTAAGATCAGAGATTTTACTTTTGAAATAGTCGTAAAAGTACGTACCTTATTTGGATACTCGTTTGATGTACTTTTTCCTGTTAAAAGCAATACTTGACGATTTCCCCCTTTATTATTAATAATATCGTTTTATTTTACATTTAGAAAACCAATACCATGATTTTCACAGGATTTTTTAAATTACAGAATACAAATGTTTCTCTTCGTAAAAAGCAAAAACATAACCAACCTTCTATCCACAGCTTGAGCCATTTTCTTACCAGAAGATATTAAACGGCAGCAGATGTTTTTTATCGTGTTAATCTAACACTCTGTTGCCAGTTTCAGTTCTTCGAACTTCTTTCATTTTCTTATCTAAAAACGTGTGAATATTCTTTGCGTTATTTAAGGGTCTGGTACGATTCGTCCAACGACAATTGGTCCAATGCCGATTCGTCCGATTCCGTCCTATCTGTCCAAAGTGCAACTCGTGTTATAAAAATCTCAGCTGTTCTGATTTTATCTCCGATGTTATACGAAAGTGCCGGTAGTACAAAGAATGTAAAATAATGTTACATTTCATGCGTAATATTGTGGATACCGATTTTTTTTTACTGTCCTTGTTGCCGTATGAAGTTACTGATGTACAAGCCGTTCAATTAACTTCAATGTTTCTCTTTTGCATGAAATAATATAAAATACTAGTTTTCCGTTTCTGTTTGTAGCATGCAGTGGGGTTCCGCCAACTGGCCAATGGAAACGTTCTGGTCGGGTTCGGACAGAGGCCTTTTCACAGTTTTTTTATCCTAGCGATGTCATATTCATGACGTTTACATATCAAATCAAATTAATAATATTGCTTCATAAATATTAATTCATAGGCTCTAGGCCTAGGCTTTTTTAACAGTTTTAATTCTACCGATGTCAGATTCATAACATTTACATATCAAATCAAGTTAATAATATTGAGTTTTTACTTAGGCACTAAATATTAATTCGTAAGGCCTAAGCCAAGGCCTTTTTAACAGTTTATATTCTACCGATGTCAGATTAATAATGCTTACATATCACATCAAGTTAATGATATTGTGATTTTACTTAAACATGAAATATTAATTCATAGGCCCTAGGCCTAGACCTTTTTAAAAAAATTATTTTACCGATGTCAGATTCATAACGTTTACATATCAAGAAAACTTACTAATGTTATGCTAGTATTTCTAACTTTACTTAAACGTTAGAATATGACTTCAGTCGAAAAAAAAGTGTTAAAAGGCCTAGGCCTAGGTGCGTGTAAAAAGCTAAGAAATGATAAGATGAGTGCCTTTTATTAGATTTTATAACATATTTGCAAATACCAAATACCTAGGTTGTAACTTAAAGTCTTCTAAAAAGGCCCGCGGCCTAGGTGCCTGGTAGAGAGCTGAGAAATGATCCGTTGAATGCCTTTTATAAGGTTTTATCAAATGTTTACAAATACCAAATATCTGGGTTGTAACTTAAAATCTTCTAAAAAGGCCGGCAGCCTAGGTGCCTTGTATAAAGGCCTGATAAATGATACGATGAGTGCCTTTTGTAAGGTTTTATAAAAGGTTTACAAATACCAAATATCTAGGTTGTAACTTAAAATCTTCTGAAAAGGCCCGCGGCCTAGGTGCCTTGTTAAGACTTGAGAAATGATCCGATAAGTACCTTTTATAAGGTTTTATAAAAGGTTTACAAATACCAAATATCTAGGTTTTAACTTAAAATATTCTAAAAAGGCCCGCGCCTAGGTGCTTTGCAAACAGCTGAGAAATGCTCCATTGAGTGCCTTTTACCAGGTTTATGAAAAATGTTTACAATTACCAAATATACGGAAATGATCTTTCAAAAGGATATAATGAGCAGAATAATTTAAATCCTTATTTCTTTCTGGAAAATAAAACAGTTTACCGTTGGTAAGATGATACCATTGGACGAATCGGCATTGGACCAATCGTACCATTGGACGAATCGGACATTGGACAAATCGGCATTGGATCAATTGTCTCTTTGGACGAATCGGCATTGGACCAATCGTCGTTGGACCGGTTATTTCCATCTTCAAAGGGTGTGAAAACACCACTCCGGGCATCAAACTTGGTGGTCCCTCACTCCAGCGTAAGTCGCTCTCCCAACTGAGCTACGCGGACATGTATTCTCACTGCTATCTGCCTTTATCTTATGGGCTTCCTGCGGTGCAGACACAGCGGGAAGTACATGAGATAAAGGCAGATAGACAATTTAATTCGCAGAATGCACCTGTAAAAATTGTCACACCGCTAATAGTCCGATTTTCCAGGTGTAATATTTTCTCGCTAGGAGACGTGCCGTTATATTTGCAACGGTAACTATGCCTTTGCTTGCATAAACCCCATTTCTGACATTCTTTTCGCAGCCAACCACTGCATCTGTCATCTTAACTTTCCATGCATTCTTGAATCAAATTTTCTGCTCCACACGAAGTAAATATCGATTACTTAATCCAGTGATACGCCGATTTCTACCTCTATTATTAATAATGGTCGAATTGAAACACATCCCTAATAGGAATCAGTAATTTCTACCTGGAAATTTATTTTCCCGATGCACTGTTTCCAGCTAAAGCGCATGATGATATATTTGTTTTTCACACTAAATTTACGCTTCAAAAGCCCTATTTTTTAAATACTTTTCCTACGAACGGTGGAATCATGCCCACGATATCTCTGATGCAAAATGTATCCACAAGGTGGCTCTTAATACATTTTGTTCATAACGCTGATAGTTGCACAGTTTAAAATAACTTAAAACTTTAAATACTTTTAGCGTAGTAGGTTTGAGGCCTTTGCAAAGGGCCACGTTCGTTGCACTCGATAATTAGAAGTCATCCTTCATGTTTTACAAAAGTACTGTGAAATATCTTTAGCTTTGTAGGACTAAAACGTTTGCTTAAATGTGTGCTCATTACACCAGAGAACTCGATGTCCTGCTCCTCGTTTTACAAAAATACCTTACAATACCTTTAAGGTAGTAGGTGTAAGACTTTTGTCAAGAGACGAGCCTATTTCTCCGGAGAATTCAGTGTCATCCTTCTTGTTTTATAATAATACCTTGAAATATCTTTAGCATAGTAGGTTTGAGGGAAATGACGGTGGATTTTCCAGAGAACACCCGGGAATTCGGTGTCATCCTTTTTAACGCTTTCCAACCGTAGGTTGAAGAAGCGTATATGCTTCAGCTTTGTCCGTTTGTCCGCACGATAACTCGCGTAAAAATGGTTCGATTTCGATGGAATTTAATATGTGGTTGGAGACCACCCGGGGACGAACCCTATTGAGAATGGGTGAAGTGGGATCAAAGGTCAGGACATAGGAGCGGGATCCATTCCATCGCCTTATGCGTCATAACTTGCATAAAAATGGATCGATTTTAATGAAATTGTGGTATGTGGTAGGGAACTACCTGGGGACGCACCCTGTTGAAAATGGCAGAAATGGGATCAAAGGTCAAGACATAGGTGAGGGATCCATTTCATTGTGCTTATGCGTCATAACTTGCGTACAAATGTTTCGATTTCGATAAAATTTTATTGTCTGGTAGAGAACCACTTGCGGACGAATTCTATTAAAAATGGGCGAAATGGGGTCAAAGGTCAAGACATAGGAGCGGGATCCATTCCATTGCCCTTATGCGTCATAACTTACGTTAAAATGCTTTGATTGCTACAAAACTTTATCATGTTGTTCCAGAAGTACACTAAACTGGTTCTGTTGAATATTATCGAAATGGAGTCAAAGGTAAGGACACAGGAACGATATTTATTCCACAGCCATTATCCTCATAACTTGACTAAAAATGCTACTATTGCGACAAAACTTTGGTATGTTGTTCCGGAAGTATACTGAACCAGTTCTGGTTAATATCATAGAAATGGGGTCAAAGGCACAGGAGCGATATTTATTCCACAGCCATTATCCCCATAACTTGAGTAATGTTTTCTGGTATGTTGGAAAGCGTATCATAATCAATGCACTGCATGATTTTACTAACTTGTTTCTTTATAAAACTACATTGAAATACATTTAACATAATAGGTGTGAGAATTTTGTCAAAAGCCGTGCTCCTTCCACCCGAGAATTCGGTGTCATCCTGCTTGTTCTATTATAATACCTAGAAATACCTTTAGCGTAGTACGTTTGAGACTTTTGTCAAACGACTTGCTCATTACACCCGGGAATTCGGCGTCATCCTTCTTGTTTTATAAAAATACCTTGAAGTACCTTTGGCCTAGTAGGTTTGATACTGTCTTCAAAAGCCGTGCTCATTCCACCCGAGAATTCGGTGTCATCCTTCTTGTTTTATAAAAATACCTTGAAATACCTTTGGCCTAGTAGGTTTGATACTGTCTTCAAAAGCCGTGCTCATTCCACCCGAGAATTCGGTGTCATCCTTCTTGTTTTATAAAAATACCTTGAAATACCTTTGGCCTAGTAGGTTTGATACTGTCTTCAAAAGCCATGCTCATCCCACCCGAGAATTCGGTGTCATCCTTCTTGTTTTATAATAATACCTTAAAATTCCTTTAGCGTTGTAGGTTTGGGACTTTTGCTAAAAGACGTGCTCATTACACCGTATAAAATTCGGTGTCATCCTTCTTGTTTTATAAAACCACCTTGTAAACCCTTTGGCTTAGTAGGTTTGAGACTTCGTTCAAAAGAGGTGCTCATTGCCCCCTAGTATTCGGTGTTATCCTTCTTCTTTCATAAAAATTACTTTATAATACCTTTAGCGTAGTAGGTTTGTGACTTTTGTCAAAAGACGTGCTTATTTCTCCGGAGAATTCGGTGTCATCCTTCTTGTTTCATAAAAATACTTTGAAATACCTTTAGCGTGCCAGGTTTAAGATTTTTGTTAAATGACATGCTTATTTCTCCGGAGAATTCAGTGACAACATAATGTCAGATGCTGGCAGAAAAGCGCACATAGCGCCGTGGATTGTTGGCCACCGTGGTGTAAGGCTAACGCGCTCGGCTGGATATCGAGAGATCCGGGATTGAATTCCCGGCGGCGGCCGAATAACATTTTTTTCGGTTGCTGTGCGTTGCGAAAGAGCGATGCCTTGTTTATTCACTGACGCCACGTATTTGGAGGATTTTCACTTTGGGTTATCCTTTTTGTTTTATGAAAATAGCTTGAAATACTTTTAGCTTGGGAATTCCGAGGCTCGTGAAAAGACGTGTTCTTTTCCCTTTAGAATACGGTGTCATCATCTTTGTTCATAAAAATCAAAGAACGTTTAACAAAGGCTGAGCGTTAAAATCATTTACCTTTGCACTTCTCCTTCCTGTTTAAAGGAAAGCTGACTGGCTTTAAGTGTCAGCTTTTGTTCAGATCGATAAACACGCGTTTCCTTCCACTCAAATTTTCGAAAAGTAAAGAAGGAGTAGTGTTTTTGAAATAGAAGCTCTTCAAGTGTTAACTGGCTCCTGTTTCCTTATGGCTAATGCATTTTACCTTTCTTGTAGCACATTTTTACAGGTATGCCTGTTTTCTAGTTAAGTTCAGAATAGATAGGATTTGTTTTCTCCCGGAACATGGTGGAAATCATTCTCAAGGCTTTCATTAAAAAAAAAAATATAAGGGAGATAATTCCGTGTAATATCACAAAATGCAGTCTTATGCTTTACTGGTGAAATTAACGTGTTTTACCCGAATGTAAGTTCTTGGCACTTAGTAAAGCCGTACTCTAACACGATGTTAAACTTAGACGTGCAAATCATGAGGTTGTCATGTCTATAGTACACTGGTGTGCAAAAATTAAGGACGAAGAGGATAAATTAGCACAACAGCGGAACGAGCAGGCTGAAAGGACCGAAACAGCACTCAGGAGATAGACTACAGTCCGGTTCGGTAGGGCATGCGCATATATGCAGCATGACGGGGGGGGTCGGAAGGGTATAAATCACGCGGGTGGTGTACGCTCAGCAATTCGGTGAAAGCTATTGCACAGTGTACATCGGTTTGAACGACGTCGAGTTGCTGCCAAAGTGTGATATGGCCAACAGGCAATCCAGTAGACGACATCTGAATGACTTTACCCGATGTCGCGTTATTGGGAAGTTGGAAGAAGGTCGAAGTGTGACAAGTGTGGCCGGGGAGTTCGGGATCGCTCACAGCATCGTTTCACGAGCTTGGAGAGCATTTCAAACGACAGGAACAGCTGTCCGAGAGTTTAGCAGTGGTCGTCCGCGAGCAACCACGGCGGCGGACGACCGGTATATTGTCCTACAAGCGAGAAGAGACAGACGGCAGACAGCGGGAGAAATCGCAAGGCACATGCAACAGACAACTGGACGTCCGTTATCGCGTTTTACCGTGGCCAGGAAGCTTCATAAAGGTGATCTATTTGCACGACGACCAGTACGGTGTGTGCCATTAACGCCTGCTCATCGGAGACGGCGGTTTCTGTGGTGCCAGAAACAACAGACTGGACACATCAGCAATGGTGTCGAGTTTTCTATACGGATGAGAGCCGAATAAGCCTGACGAGCGATTCTGGACGTATACACATCTGGAGAAAGCAAGGAACACGCAATCACACCTTCAACATAATCGAATCATCGAAAGGGACCGGTTTGAAGGTGGCGGAGTTCTCGTTTGGGGCGGGATCATGCTTGGTAGCCGTACTGACCTCCACATCTTCCAAGGAGGTTCAGTCACTGGTTTCCGCTATTGTATCGAGGTTCTCCTGCCTCACGTGCGTCTGTTTAGAGGTGCTGTGGGCCCTGAATTCCCCTTCATGGACGACAACGCTGCACCTAATCGTACAATGACTGTCGCAGAGCTGTTGGAGAGTGAAGATATTCAATGCATGGATTGGTCCGCAAGGTCCCCGGACCTAAATCCAATCGAACACGTGTGGGACCTTCTCGGGAGACACTTGGCAGCACGTCACCAGCCGCCAGCAACGATTCCGCAGCTGCGATGGGCCGCGATGCCTCAACAGCTCTTTGACAACCTCGTCCTCAGCATGGACATACGTTGTAAATCCTGCAACGCAGTCAGGGGTGATACTAAAGACTGGATTTTTCTTGGCAGCCGCCTGTCACATGGACGTTTGTGTCTTCTGTCCAGTTGTCCTGGAAGCTACCTTTTCAATAAAGTGCCTTTGTATCCTTTGGATTCCTTGTTTGGACGGTTTTGCTCACTTGTCCCATCTTCTTACGTCTTGGGGATCTTATGGTATGATTTGAGTCGATGTGGAGCACTTCTCCACGACGTTACATTCGAAAAACCGTCTCGTCCTTAGTTTTTGCATGCCAGTGTATTAAAGTACTAGTATATAGCCCGTCCTAAGTCGGTTGTTTATAAGCTTTAAACCATCATCATCATCATCATCATAATTGTCAACCATTATCAATCCACTGCTGGACGAAGGTCTCCCCAAGTTTCCTCCACAAGGGTCTGTCTTGTGGAAGACAAAAGTGATGTTCAATGCTTTTACAAGAAATGAAGATTTATCGATTGATGGAGAAAAGCTGGAGATAACAGATACGTACGTTTATCTTGGACAGCAGATATCAAGTGAGGGTCACATTGATGAAGAAATTAATCGGCGTACAAAACTTGCCTGGAGAGCTTTTGGAAGAAACAGCATAATTTTCAAGAGCAATATGCCATTATGTCTTAAAAGAAAAGTGTTTGATCAATGCATCCTTCCAGTGCTTACGTATGGTGCAGAGACGTGGACCTTAACTAAAAGAGACATACAAAGGCTGCAGACAACTCAAAGAGGCATGGAGAGGTGCATACTTGGTGTAACCAGGAGAGATAAGAAGAGGAACTCGTGGATCCGAAAAATGACAAGAGTGGAAGACATCATGATCAGAGTTAAATCCCTGAAATGGCAATGGGCTGGACATACTGCCAGAAGGACAGATCATCGATGGACAGCCGAAATTTTAGATTGGATTCCAAGGGACAGGAAAAGACCCAGAAGAAGACCACATGGGAGATGGGTGGATGAAATTCGAAAGTATGCAGGGGTGACAAGCTTTAAATAAATACTAATATATCGGGATGTTGTCCGTCCTATGACAGGGAAATTTTTAATTGAAGCTGACTGAAATCAAATCAAATCGACGACGGATTTCTGCACGGAAATATACACTGCTGGACAATTGCTAAGGACGGATCATAAACGGCTATATAGCGCACAAAAGTAAGTGTGGTTGGATGCCAAGTGAAATAAAATAATGTCAGAATGCCAGGACATTACAAGAAAGACAATTTATTGTGCTCTGAAATCCAGAAGGCTTTGGAACGTGTTCAAGGGACAAACAGGCCATTTTGTGCAGAATACGTAAACGTGAAAAAAATGAAATTACCGTCCGCAGGCGTTCCGGCGTAAGATCTCAATACGGGATATGGCCACCATGGAGGGCGATGCAAGATTCCACACGTCGTGTCAGGCTTTGCACAACATTATCAAGCAGCTGTTGGGGTAATTTATCCCATTCCTCTGTCAGTGCACGGATGAGGGTGTCCTTGTTTATTGGAGGGCATTGGCGACCAGCAAGACTCCTCCCCAAAGCATCCCACACATTTTCAATGGGATTCAGATCTGGAGAACGTGCTGGCCATACGAGGCGTTGAATATCCTCGCTCTCAAGACACTCCTGGACAGCGACTGTTCGATGACATGTTGCGTTGTCGTCCACGAAAATGAATCTATCACCGACAGCACCACGGAATATGCGAACATGAGGTAGCAGAACATCATTAATGTATCGTTGGCCAGTCATAGTCCCAGTTGGAAGCACATAGAGGAACGTACGGCCATTGATCATGATGCCAGCCCATACCATGACACTACATGTCGGATATCGGTCCCTTTCCTGTATGTTTGCTGGACAATATGCAGTACCACTATCACGCCAGATCAGTTGTCGTCGACAATCAGACGATAGACTGTATCTACTCTCATCTGAGAAGAGGACAGCAGACCAGTCGTTATCAGTCCAATTGCGATGTTGATGGCACCATTGCAAACGGGCGGTACGGTGACGTCTGGACAATGGGATGCACACAACAGGATGGCGGGCGTATAGTCCTCCTTCATGCAAACGTCTGACGACAGTTTTTCGGGAGATCCGGTTGCCAGTAGAAGCCATAAACTGATTTGCTACCTCACTAGCTGAGCTGCGCCGGTGTCTTTTTGTTGATAGCACTATGTACCGATCTTCTGCAGGTCTCGTAGTGCGAACACGACCTCCCCCGTGACGTTTGCTACACTCTCCACTTGTTTGAAATGATTTCCAAAGCCTTGAAACAACACTGTGTGGCTGACGTCAAACTCCCTGGCAACATCTGTTATTTTTCGCCCTTCTTCAATCTTGCCAATAATACGGCCACGCGTAAAATCCTCTAGGTGATGTCGGGAAGACATACTGAAAATTGCAAGTTCGTCAATTGATTCTTTCCCTTTCAACTTTGCGTTTGAACAACAACGGTCAATACGCGTCAAATCCTTTATATCTCTTATCAGCGCTATGACGTCACAAACAAGATCGGCAATCCAAAATTTGCATACGCACAACATGTCTTACTGTATCCCGCTCTTATGCTAATTTCCACATTTTCCTGCCTTCCATTTTATGGTTGCTATCGTTGCTATTGTCATCCGTCCTTAGCAGTTGTCCGGTAGTGTAGTAAAAACTTATATCCAATGGACGTTCCATAACAACTGAGAGTAAAATCACACATAATGAAGAAATATAGGTACCGCAAAATATATGTTATTCATTCTCAAAGTATCTCTCGTCGGATGATATGCAACGGTCTCATCGTTCAGTTCATTTATCAAAGCATGTGGCAAAGGCATTTTGTGGTAGATGCTTTAGCGACTCCTGTACAGCTTGAATAACGTCAGCATCTGCGTTGAATGTAGTTCCATAGAACTTCTCCTTCATTGCTGGAAACAACCAGAAATCGCACGGGGCGAGGTTAGGACTGTAGGCAGGCTATGGCGTGATTTCAATACCGCATTTCATAAGAAACTGTTGAACACAAGTCGGTTGCTACTAGAAGGCGTAACTTCATGTTCCCGTTTACTGCAACATCTGCGGGACTAAAACGCTGGCTCGGTAAGATCCTACTATTTATGCAAACTCTTTGTGTGCATTTTCTTCCCAAAATAATGCCCAATTTCTCCGCTAGATGGCGCAGATTTTTAATATGTTTCCCTTGATATCCCTGCTTCTAAAGGTCCGATTTAAAACATTCTTTTAACACCAGGTAGTATTTATCTTGTGCAAAGTTTTAGGCTTATATTTATGGAATTTTGTTTTTGTAGTTCGAAATTTTGTCACCAGGTGCTCTTTATGTACGTCTCTTTGTATCTGAGCATCTAAAAAGCCTGTAGAAAATTTTATTATTTTACTGTATGCCATTATCCTCTTTAAGTAATAAACAGCTTTCCCGCAAGTGTTCGTACATGTCAAAACGTTTATTCTCTCCTCTTCTTTCGGGAAGTTCGTGTTTAATATCACTGTCTCTAGTTTATCGGCGATGTAACCCAATAATACATACATCATTCGTGGATCCATTTATTAAAAATTTATCTCTGTTTAATGTTATTATATGAATGGTTTTGAGCAAAAACAAAAATGAGCAACTTTTGCCGTTATGGGAATACATATTTTCAGGTTGTTTCATGCTGTGTTTCACAGAGAAAGTACCATAATTTGTGATAACGTAGGATGATAGGAAGAAATCAATGAAAAAAGTACTCATTCTTTTTTTTTCCTGTAACGGAGCTGAGCTTCAAAGAAAAAATTAAAATCTGAAGGTGTAGTCCAGAGAGATGAAGCCTGTGTCTGCTGTTGATTTTCAGTGTCATATAGAGCCAGAGGTAAGAGAAAATAACGTTCAAAATTATGAATTCTTTCTTCTTTTGTGGGCATCATCTCCAACCTGATGCTCAACTACGGAAATTTATCTGTTCAATACTGGAAAGAAAGTTATTATATTTTAAAATGGAAGCTTATGCCACGGCAATTTTGTTTTATGATAAGTCCGTGACTTTAATCTGGGACAAAACATAAAAATTTAATCAGAAACTTCAATTTTGGCGCGCAGTAAAGAAGCTTTACGCATGAAAATTTCGAATACAAGCAGAATTTCTTGTGTACTCTTCAGTCGCTTCAACGGATAGAAAGGGAACACGATGAAACTGCATGAAAGCTTTCCATACAAAATAAACCCAGCTCGGAATTTTTAAAATTTAAACGAAAAACCTAGCCAAAGATTTGTCTGACAAACACCGAGGCAGTGGCGTAACTACCACCCCTGCAGACCCCGGAGCAGCGAAAAAGGAGGGGGAGTACTGCAGCTGCCACCTATATTTTTATGAAAAAATCCGAACACGCACAATAACAAACAAACACATGATTAACCGAAAGGCTGATATTTTCCTATACGATACGGGGGTTGGAAAGAATAACGTGAACACCTAGGAAAAGAAGGTTTTACATTTTACGTTCCTAATAGGGTGTGGGACCACCTTTATCATTTCAAACCGCCTGAATCCTTCTTGGAATGGACGCATACAAATCCTGGATGGTGGTTAATGGGATGTTACACCATTCTTCATGCAGAAAGAAGGTTTTACGCACCTAGTAGGGTGTGGGACCACCTTTGGCATTCAAAACCGCCTGAATCCTCCTTGGAATTGACGCATACAAATCCTGAATGGTGGTTAGTGGGATGTTACACCATTCTTCATGCAGAAAGAAGGTTTTACGTATCTAGTAGGGTGTAGGACTACCTTTGGTATTCAAAACCGCCTGAATCCTTCTTGGAATGGACGCATACAAATCCTGGATGATGGTTAATGGGATGTTACACCATTCTTCATGCAGAAAGAAGGTTTTACGTACCTAGTAGGGTGTGGGACCACCTTTGGCATTCAAAACCGCCTGAATCCTCCTTGGAATTGACGCATACAAATCCTGGATGGTGGTTAGTGGGATGTTACACCATTCTTCATGCAGAAAGAAGGTTTTACGTATCTAGTAGGGTGTGGGACTACCTTTGGTATTCAAAACCGCCTGAATCCTTCTTGGAATGGACGCATACAAATCCTGGATGGTGGTTAGTGGGATGTTACACCATTCTTCATGCAGAAAGAAGGTTTTACGTACCTAGTATGGTGTGGGACCACCTTTGATATTCAAAACCGGCTGACTCCTCCTTGGAATGGACGCATACAAATCCTGGATGGTGGTTAATGGGATGTTACACCATTCTTCATGCAGAAAGAAGGTTTTACGTATCTAGTAGGGTGTGGGACTACCTTTGGTATTCAAAACCGCCTGAATCCTTCTTGGAATGGACGCATACAAATCCTGGATGGTGGTTAGTGGGGTGTTACACCATTCTTCATGCAGAAAGAAGGTTTTACGTACCTAGTAGGGTGTGGGACCACCTTTGGTATTCAAAACCGACTGAATCCTTCTTGGAATGGACGCATACAAATCCTGGATGCTGATTAGGGACGTTAACGACTCTTCATGCAGAAACTGCATCAAGTCCTTGAGAGATGCAGGAGGAGGATAACGGGGTCTTACTTTGTTTTCCAACACGGACCGCAGTGGCTCGATGATGTTAAAGTCAGGTGATTGGGGAGGCCAAGGAAGGTGTGAAAGTTCGTCTTCATGCTCCTAAAACCATGATTGGAAATTCCATGCTCTGTGAATTGGGGCGTTATCATCTTGATAGATAACATTCTGTGCAAGATACAATACCTGGGCCATTTAATGGACTTGGTCTGTCAAAATGGGTTCATACGCCCTGCCAGGCCATCTGTCCTTTCAAGGTGATCAGGGGTTCAGCTGAAAACCATGATATGATAGTCCAGAGCATGACATAACCACCACCATGTTGCACTGTTGGGAGCAGACAGTCTGAGTTGCACGCTTCTAACTGTGCTCGCCACAAGTAAACACCTCATGCGGTGGGGAATAGTGTGAATGTGGATTCATCCGACTACATTACACGATTCCATCATAGGCAGCCCAAGTTGTATGCTGCTGGTATCACTACCGTCACCGTTGTGCATTCACCCAGGTCACCAGAGGCTTTGCGATAGCAGCTCTGACATGGACATCTGTCTACGCACTGTTTTCGTTGATACTGTGGTCTGAAGATGCAGACTGAGTCCTCACTAATTTTTGGAGACGCGGTCTTCTTATTACGGTTAAAAATCTTATATAATGCTCTCCTGTTTCTGTCAGCCAGGGTCCTCTTGTGTTTCGCAGACGAGGTTTTGCCACGAACACGGTATGCTGCCATGACGCCAGACACAGTAACTCTCGATACCCCCACCACCCTGGCGAGAAGGAGCCAACCAGTTGGCCACCAACAGTTAGCCATCTTTCGAAGTCCTTTAGGTAGCTCATTCCGTCGTCACCCTGAAAGAAATTTTGCAACAAGACACTTTAAATGCACTTGAACAGGTTTTTGAGGTTCTAAACAAAGCCACTGTATAAAAACCAAAAAGTGGTAGATACTTTCGCGTATTGCGACGTATACAGGTGCATTAAAAGTCACGTCTCTGAGCGTGGTGTTCACATATTTGTGTCCAACCCCTGTATATTTAGTTTTTCCTAACTAAATATCAAGTTTCACTTTTAAAACAGTGGATGTTCTACAGGTAGAAGCTTATCGATCCTTTGGCTCCGGGTTTTAGCACGATCGCTTTAAAATGGGTTGTAAATAATACGATCGCTCTCCAATTGCCCTCTCTTTGTGCATCTGAAGAAAAGTGCAAGGGCACATAGCGATTCCTCGTGGAGGATGTGGCGAAACAGACATCTAGAATTACGTACACGGCAGTTGTTGGACAGAATAATGTGAACACCACATTATTCTGTCCTAACCCTGAAACTATTCTGTACGCCGACATTCATTCACAGCAGCCGCAGATTTGCGGTGTATAAGAGGGTGACTTCTTCAAGTGGCTTATTTTTGTTTTGGACAAAATAATTGGACGTTTGTATGTTTTCGTTTTTTTTTGAAGGTTTAGCGAACACCGTGAGCAACTCAATGGGATATAAGCAGTCGTCCGTCCTTAATTTAGGGTCACTGGCTTCAGGGAAGGGAGGGATCCAGTGCCGTAAGACAAACACAACATCCATGCCTCTCCGGGACTCGAACCCAGACCCTTTCACGGACCAATGAGCAATTTAGTATGTGGTTGGAGACCACCCGGGGACGAACCCTATTGAAAATGGGAGAAATGGGGTCAAAGGTCAGGACATAGGAGCCGGATCCATTCCATTGCACTTATGCGTCATAACTTATGCAAAAATGCTTCGATTGCGACAAAACTTTAGTATGTTTTTCCGGAGGTACACTGAACCAATTCTGTTTAATATCATTGAAATAAGGTCAAAGGTCAGGGCACAGGAGCGATATTTATTCCACAGCCATTATCCTCATAACTTGAGTACAAATGCGTCTATTGCGACAGAAGGTTAGTATGTTGTTCCGGAGGTATATTGAACCAGTTATGTTTGATATCATCGAAATGGGGTCAAAGGTCAGATCACAGGAACGAGATTTATTCCACAGCCATTATCCTCATAACTTGAGTAATGATTTCTGGTGTGTTGGAAAGCGTATCATAATCAATGCATTGCAGGATTTTACTAACTTGTTTCATTTTTGAAAGAAATAGATTGGTAGATTTGGGTGTATGACTGGTTGCCTTATTCTGATGGAGTCCTACTCTTTGAATGCCCTGTGGATACAGGAATGGTATTTCCTCTTTAAATATAGGAGTTAAAACATTATTTTGGTAATATGATACCTCGCCGAGTGGCCGCTGTTTTGCTGGCTTAAGGAGATCATTCAGCTTATTAGACAGGTGGTAATAATGGAACGGCTGATCGGTGTATGTGTTCGTCTGAATCTGAATAATGTATAATAATGAACATTGTTTCTGAAAAACTAAACAGTAAAAATGCTTGCTATTCCCGCTGCCATGGTTTAGTAAATATAAACTTTTATGACTCACATATCTTCTTTCATTGTTTTTTTTTTTTTTTTGATTGGAGGTTTAACGACCACCGTGAGCAACTGAATGGGTTATAAGCAGTCACCTGTCCCTAATTTAGGGTCACTGGTTCCAGGGAAGGGAAAGAACCAGTGTCGAAGATTCAACACAATATACATCCCGCACGGGATTCGAACCTAGTACCCATCACTGACGAATGACTAGAAACCACCGCTTAGACCACTGCGCCACTAGGGATGCATAGCAATCATCAATCCATCTACTTAAATACCGCTCAATATCCGTAATTAATAAAACTTATTGTTTGTTGTGGTTTAGTTACACTTAGTATGTACCAGACTATGGCTCGGTGTGGTCGGGAATGACGCGAATGTTTTGTACGTAAATAAATACACTATATTGACAAAAGCCACTGGACACCTAGAAGAGAAACACAACATAGCATTTATTACCACATATTAGTACGGTGTCGGTCCACCTTTGGCTTTAATGCATGCACTGACCCTTCGAGACATGCTTTCGACAAGGTTTTGGAACACAGCGATAGGTATGCGCTTCCATTCAGTACAGAATGCTGCCGTTAACTATTGCTTAGTAGTAGGTCTTGGTTCCAAACTTCTTATGCGGCGCTCTAATTCATTCCATATGGGATTAAGATCAAAGCTTTGTGCTGGCCAGTCTACACATGATACGGAATTATAATCAAACCACGCCGTAACAGTCCTTGTTTTATAGGTTGGTGCATTATTCTGCTGGTACCAACAAGGCTCGGTTCCATAGTATTGCCACAGAGTTGGTAGAGCATAATTGTCCAGAATATCGAGGTAGACTTGCTGGTTAACAGGTTTGTCCACAATAACCAATGGGCCGGGACCATACCTCGAAAAACACCCCCACACGACTACACTGCCAGATCCAAACTTGACACTGTGGTAAATAGCGTTCCCCGGCTGCCGCAATACCCACACACGGCCATCAGATCGATGGATCGTGTATCTGGATTCATCAGTCCACAGGAGCCGTTTCCATTGATCTACGGTCCACGATAAATGTTCTACCCACCATGATAAACGACGAGTAGCAGTCCGAGTGGAGACGAAAAGTTTATGAGCACCTCCCAACCAAGGTAACACATGGAATGAAGCTCTCTACGAATGGTATGTGTACAAACCGGGGTTCCAGCATTTTACTCACCTCTACACTGAGGTCTTGTGCAGTACTCCGTCGATTAGCTGTAAAGACTTTCCTGAGACTTCGACGTCCTCTATCACTGACTTTCTTTGATCTGCCGGTACGTTTTGCTGCTTCAGGCACACCATGTGTCTTCCACTTATTCAGTACATTCAAAACAGTTGACTTGGGTATGTTTAAACGCCTCTCGGTTTCTCTTATGGACAACCCACTAATATAACACCCAACAATCTTTCCTTTCTCAAAGTCAGTTCAGCGACATTTTCACTCAACCTCACAGTGCGATATGATCGCGGTCAGCTGCAGGCTTGTATTATTCTCTTATGGACAACCCACTAATATAACACCCAACAATCTTTCCTTTCTCAAAGTCAGTTCAGCGACATTTTCACTCAACCTCACAGTGCGATATGATCGCGGTCAGCTGCAGGCTTGTATTATTCTCTTATGGACAACCCACTAATATAACAGCCAACAATCTTTCCTTTCTCAAAGTCAGTTCAGCGACATTTTCTCTCAACCTCACAGTGCGATATGATCGCGGTCAGCTCACCATGATAAACGACGAGTAGCAGTCCGAGTGGAGACGAAAAGTTTATGAGCACCTCCCAACCAAGGTAACACATGGAATGAAGCTCTCTACGAATGGTATGTGTACAAACCGGGGTTCCAGCATTTTACTCACCTCTACACTGAGGTCTTGTGCAGTACTCCGTCGATTAGCTGTAAAGACTTTCCTGAGACTTCGACGTCCTCTATCACTGACTTTCTTTGATCTGCCGGTACGTTTTGCTGCTTCAGGCACACCATGTGTCTTCCACTTATTCAGTACATTCAAAACAGTTGACTTGGGTATGTTTAAACGCCTCTCGGTTTCTCTTATGGACAACCCACTAATATAACACCCAACAATCTTTCCTTTCTCAAAGTCAGTTCAGCGACATTTTCACTCAACCTCACAGTGCGATATGATCGCGGTCAGCTGCAGGCTTGTATTATTCTCTTATGGACAACCCACTAATATAACACCCAACAATCTTTCCTTTCTCAAAGTCAGTTCAGCGACATTTTCACTCAACCTCACAGTGCGATATGATCGCGGTCAGCTGCAGGCTTGTATTATTCTCTTATGGACAACCCACTAATATAACTGCCAACAATCTTTCCTTTCTCAAAGACAGTTCAGCGACATTTTCACTCCACCTCACAGTGCGATATGATCGCGGTCAGCTGCAGGCTTGTATTATTCTCTTATGGACAACCCACTAATATAACACCCAACAATCTTTCCTTTCTCAAAGTCAGTTCATCGACATTTT
Source organism: Macrothele yani (assembly GCA_039090855.1). NCBI lineage: Eukaryota > Metazoa > Arthropoda > Arachnida > Araneae > Macrothelidae > Macrothele > Macrothele yani. The sequence goes on from CM077021.1 coordinate 10,121,774, forward strand.
CACTCAACCTCACAGTGCGATATGATCGCGGTCAGCTGCAGGCTTGTATTATTCTCTTATGGACAACCCACTAATATAACAGCCAACAATCTTTCCTTTCTCAAAGACAGTTCAGCGACATTTTCACTCAACCTCACAGTGCGATATGATCGCGGTCAGCTGCAGGCTTGTATTATTATCTTATGGACAACCCACTAATATAACAACCAACAATCTTTCCTTTCTCAAAGACAGTTCAGCGACATTATCACTCCACCTCACAGTGCGATATGATCGCGGTCAGCTGCAGGCTTGTATTATTCTCTTATGGACAACCCACTAATATAACACCCAGCAATCTTTCCTTTCTCAAAGTCAGTTCATCGACATTTTCACTCAACCTCACAGTGCGATATGATCGCGGTCAGCTGCAGGCTTGTATTATTCTCTTATGGAAAACCCACTAATATAACACCCAACAATTTTTCCTTTCTCAAAGTCAGTTCAGAAACATTTTCACTCAACCTCACAGTGCGATATGATCGCGGTCAGCTGCAGGCTTGTATTATTCTCTTATGGACAACCCACTAATATAACAGCCAACAATCTTTCCTTTCTCAAAGTCAGTTCAGCGACATTTTCACTCAACCTCACAGTGCGATATGATCGCGGTCAGCTGCAGGCTTGTATTATTCTCTTATGGACAACCCACTAATAAAACATCCAACAATCTTTCCTTTCTCAAAGTCAGTTCAGCAACATTTTCACTCAACCTCACAGTGCGATATGATCGCGGTCAGCTGCAGGCTTGTATTATTCTCTTATGGACAACCCACTAATATAACAGCCAACAATCTTTCCTTTATCAAAGACAGTTCAGCGACATTTTCACTCAACCTCACAGTGCGATATGATCGCGGTCAGCTGCAGGCTTGTATTATTCTCTTATGGACAACCCACTAATATAACAACCAACAATCTTTCCTTTCTCAAAGTCAGTTCATCGACATTTTCACTCAACCTCACAGTGCGATATGATCGCGGTCAGCTGCAGGCTTGTATTATTCTCTTATGGAAAACCCACTAATATAACAGCCAACAATCTTTCCTTTCTCAAAGTCAGTTCAGCGACATTTTCACTCCAACCTCACAGTGCGATATGATCGCGGTCAGCTGCAGGCTTGTATTATTATCTTATGGACAACCCACTAATATAACACCCAACAATCTTTCCTTTCTCAAAGTCAGTTCAGCGACATTTTCACTCAACCTCACGGTGTGATAAGATCGCGGTCAGCTGCAGGCTTGTTTTTATACCGTTTGCAGCTGTACCGCGCATCTTAACAACGCAGCGGATCCGTTCATTTGCTTTTGAAGGGGTGTGCGGTGACTTTTGTCAATATAGTGTATATACTCTCGAATCACTCTTTTTATCTCACACCCACCGAGATCTTGGCATTCGAAAGATGTATAGCATAAAGTATCTACAAAGAGTACCAGGGTACTCCTTGATAGTTTTCTGGCTTTTACGATCCCTATAAGTATCGAAACAGCCGCGTGTATGTAATTTAGGCCGACTGGTTACAGGAGAGGAACGGCGTACAATGACAGTGGACAAACGCACAATGTATGTCTGTCACGGAACCAGAACGCAGGCTCAAGTCGAACGATTATCTGGAAAGTAGCGTCCTCTCGCCACTCAGACATCGCAACGAGAAGTAAAGATGAATAATTTAGAACTTGAAATGATCTCGTAACGGAGTTCTGTCGAGAAAAACTACATTCATTCTTAACTTTCGCAAAGATTTAGATTTATTTCCTTCGATGCTTCTCTTCTTTATCAGTTTATACAGCGGGTGAGTCGAAAGTTTTGCAATATTTGCATAAGCGCATGTGTTGCGGCGAGTATGTCACGTGTTTAAACTAGTTCAAGTCGCACACTGCAGTCAGTCGAAAGGAATATAAAGTGGTAGTCGTTTCTGTGGTTGGGACGCCTAAATGATCAACAGCCACAACCGGTTAATTAGGGAGCTTTAGCTGCACGAATTTGAACTCGGCCATAACGTTACTCAAGCAACACGAGACATTTGTCATGCGAAAGGGGAAGGTTCTTCCCCGCAACCAGATGGTTCAAGAAATTTCACTCAGGTGACGGAAACCTCGACGATTAAACAAGGTCAGGCAGGCCGTAAACCGTGGATTCGGCCAGGTTGTAGAGGCAAATTCGACAACCAGCACTCAGAGATTATGAAGTGAGCTGGGCATATCACAGACCACCGTGGTTCGTCACCTTCAGGACTTCAGCAAGATCTACAGGAGCTGACGCATTGTCCCTCACGAACTGACGCCAGCTGAAGCAAACCGCCGAGTGGAAGTGCGCACGAAAATCCTAGAAAACCCACGTGACGTACGTTTCATCAATAGAATTGTTACGTGCGATGAAAAGTTGGTTTATATCCGTAATTCTAGTAGACGACGGTCATGGTTGAGCCCGGACCAGCTTCCTGAACCTGTTGCGAAATGTGTGCGCTTCGAGCACAAGGTGATGCTCTGCGTCTGGTGGAATTTTGAGGGGATAATCCATTACGAATTTGTTCCAGATGGACGGACCGTTAACGCCCATCTCTACTCCGAACAGCTGCAGCGGGTGTATGTCGTTTTAGAGGAGAAGTGTCTCGCACTGGTGAACAGAAAACGCGCTCTCCTACAGCAGGACAATGCTCGTCCTAATACCGCGAGAACTACCCGGGCAAAACTCCAGGAACTTGTGGGCATCGAACTAATGCCACACTAACCATATAGTCCGGACCTTGCCCCGTCGGATTATTGCTCTGTCCGATCCATGGCCCACTTCCTTCGTGGGAGGCGCTTCAACGACCAGGAGGAGGTGGCAGCTGGGGCGAAGGAGTTCTTCGCATCGAAGAACAAGAACTGCGTAATCAAAGAACTGGCAGACAGATGGTTAAAGATGGTGCAACACGATGGCTTGTACTTCTAATGCTAGTCAGCTTCCATCGTAAAGGTATGTATGATGACATAAAGAGATTCAAAAATTGCAAAACTTTGGACGCGCAACAACTACACAGGGACATTTTTTGACGTTTTCCAACAGTAGGTTGAAGAAACGTATAGGCTTCAGCTTTTTCCGTCTGTCGGTCCGTCCGCACGATAACACGCGTAAAAATGGTTCGATTTCGATGAAATTTTAGTCTGTGGTAGGGGACTGCCTGGGAACGAACCCTGTTGAAAATGGGCGAAATGGGGTCAAAGGTCAGGACATAGGATAACTTACATAATATTTCATCGCTTTTACGCGTCATAACTTACATAAAAGTGCTTCGAGTGCGACAAAACTTTATCATGTTGTTCCGGAGGTATACTGGAAAATTCTGTTTAATATCATCGAAATGGGGTCAAGGGTCTGGACACAGGAGCGAGATTTATTCTACAGCCATTATCCACATAACTTGACTAAAAATGCTTCGACTGCGACAAAACTTAATCACGTTGTTCCGGAGATATACTGAACCGGTTTTGTCGAATATAATCGAAATGGGGTCAAGGGTCTGGACACAGGAGCGAGATTTATTCTACAGCCATTATCCACATAACTTGACTAAAAATGCTTCGACTGCGACAAAACTTAATCATGTTGTTCCGGAGATATACTGAACCGGTTTTGTCGAATACAATCGAAATGGGGTCAAGGGTCAGGACACAGGAGCGAGATTTATTCTACAGCCATTATCCCCATAACTTGACTAAAAATGCTTCGACTGCGACAAAACTTTATCATGTTGTTCCGGAGATATACTGAATCGGTTTTGTCGAATATAATCGAAATGGGGTCAAGGGTCAGGACACAGGAGCGCGATTTATTCTACAGCCATTATCCACATAACTTGACTAAAAATGCTTCGACTGCGACAAAACTTTATCATGTTGTTCCGGAGATATACTGAACCGGTTTTGTCGAATATAATCGAAATGGGGTCAAAGGTGAGGGAACAGGATCGAGGTTTTTTCCTTGATTTCTGGTATGTTGGAAAGCGTATCATAATCAATGCATTGCATGATATTACTAACTTGTTGTTTGATAGTTTATGACCACCACGGGCATAGCGTATAGCGTAGTTGGTTAAGTCGCTATGCGCTGTGTGGAAGGTGGACGTTTCTGACGGCTGTTCGAATCCCTTTCCTACCGGCCATCTAGTCTGGGGTTTTCCGCAGACTCCCTGTGTTTCGGGACCTGAATGCTTGGGTAGTGACCTGTGAAGTCGGTCCCGGACGCGATTTGTCCATCACCCGTATGCAGCAGAGGAATGAGAAGCCAGCTGCATTAATTTGCCAGTAATCCTCCGGAGCGCATAGTCGTCTTTGGGGAGCTCAACCCGCCATGGGAGAACGAGAGAGAGTTTAATACACGACCACCATAAGCCATTTCTTGGGCAATAAGCCTACGTCCGTCTCTAATTTAGGGTCACCGTTTTCAGGGAAGGAAGCGCCGGAAAACGAGCACACGACCAATGACTCATTCGGGACTAGCCCGAAATCTATGTCTCTGACCACTGAGGCACAGGAATCCGACTTTAAAAAACAACAGCATCTTAAATATTGTCCGTGATCTAGATTTAAAATCCCAAAGGCTCTTACCGATTGCTCTCAAACACCGTAAAAATGCGTATCCGACAATTGTTTACTTAAGGTGGTTCCACCCAAAATCTCTGCCTTATGTTTCCAATGGTAAAACTTCTTTTCATATTTTCTTCGCAATTAATGTATTCCTATGGATGAAAATTTGCACATCGATAAAACTAACTGTACGTTATAGTATGTGTGACGTACCTGCCAGCATGACGCATACGACATAAAGGCAGATAGCAGGCAGAACGAACGTCTGCGTAGCTCAATTGGTAGATTGACTTATTCCGGAATGAGGGGACCCGGGCTCGAGCCCCGGCGTGGACAAAAATGACGGAGAAATTGACTTCGTTATAATGGCGCCCGAACTTTCCGGATGACCCGGCCGTTCAAAATCTAGCATTGGTGTGATGTTTTTTCCACACCGCTATATATCTTAAGAACAGAAGTAACTATAGTAAAAATTAAGACATTTTTGAAATTTCCATTAAATCTCGGATCTAGTGACATATGAACGATGAAATAGCTATGAAAGTTAATTAGTTATACAAAGAGTTTGTGACGTACCGGCCAGCAGGACGCACACGACATAAAGGCAGATAGCAGTCAGAACGAACGTCCGCGTAGCTCAGTTGGTAGAGTGACTTATTCCGGAATGAGGGAACCCTGGTACGAGCCCCGGCGTGGACAAAAATGACGGAGAAATTTACTTCGTTATACATGGGATAATTAATACTTGCTAGAATATAACCATAACGATATTAAAAATCAATCATTTTTCTTTGAGTAATATTCAGATTAGATGTAGCGTCCTGTACATTAATGACGCCAGTACACAAACAAATGTTGGATTGCTTAATTATTGTTCTGTTTTAGCAAGCATTAAGTATCTCATGCTATAGCTTAAAGTTAGTTTTATCGATGTGCAAAATTTCATCCTTGGGAATACATTATTTGCGAAGAAAATATGTAAAGAAGTTTTATCATTGGAAACACAAGGTAGAGATTTTAGGTGGAACCTTAACAGTAGAAATCATTATTTGAATTTTTAAAGCAGATTATCGCAAAGTCAAAGAAGACGTTAGCATAATGAAATATATGTCGCTCTGCGTCCAACGGATTGCTGAGTCATGGTATTTATCGCATTGTTCCCCCACTTATTTGCGAATGAAGACATATCTCGAAACCAAAAGCTAATTTAATTGCAACGCTGCTTTCCGGAAAGTCCCTGCAGATAACAATGCTAAATATTTACTATGGTTTCCCAGCCAGTTTCCAGATAATGACTTTAGCTTACGTCTTGAACCATTGTTGAATACATCGACTTTACTAAGAATGCAAATAAAGCTTCAAGTTCTCTCTCAATATACCCTTTCCGTTAATCTCATGGTTCTGTGGGATTTACTATTTTGTAAGCTGATGCTTCCGAATAAATGCTTGCAGTTTCTATAAAACTTGAGCCAGCTGTCTATTAGAAAGGATATATCCTGTGAGCTATATATAGACTTGAGCGTGCCTTCCGCATTACCTCTTTCACAGTGCATATTTGCTGTACAAAATGCTACTTCACAATATTTTACTTACGAGTATTCACACTCCCTTATCTCAAAACTATGAAAGTTTTCGACTTCTCATAAATTTAACCTCCTTTTCTGCACATTCATTTAAACAAATTTTGAAAGTTTTCTTTTGCCGTCCCGGTGGCGCAGTGGTCTAAGGCGCTGGCCTCTGATCATTCGTCCGTAAGGGGTCCGGGTTCGAATCCCGGTCAGGAATGGATGTTGTGTTTGTCTCACGGCACTGGCTCTCTCCCTTCCCTGGAACCAGTGACCCTAAATTAGGGACGGGCGACTGCTTATAGCCCATTGAGTTGCTCACGGTGGTCGTTAAACCTCCAATAAAAAAAAAAAAAAAGTTTTCTTTTTAGTTTGGCTGTTGTCCGTAACCCCTTAAGATTCTATTAGGAGTGCAACTTAATTCTCGGCCCCTAACCACAAGCGATCATAGAACGTCGGCAAATGCAAATAGTTGTGTGCGATAATGGCTGATTGCAGCACCATCCAACAGCTTTCCAGCCAACCGTAACAACTCACAGCTGTAGTGATAGAAGGGACGAAAGTTGACGATGAAAGCAAAGTCGTTCGAGAAGCAACATTTGAGGCACTGCCTCCTGTTCGCGTTTCAGCTGGAAAAAAGTGCCACGGAAACCCAGCTAATGATCTGTCCTGCTTTGGGTGAGCCTGCTGTGCCCTACAATACGAGTAATAAGTGGTTCCAGCAGGGAAATTTTGATCTCCGTGATGCAGAACGTCCGGAACAGCCACAGAAAGTTGACGATGAGGAACTGGGACAACTGTTGGACGCGGATCCCTGTCGCACACAGTCAGAGCTCGCCCAGGAACTCGGAGTAACACGGCAAGCCATTTCAAAGCGTCTGCACAAGCTTAGACGGATTCACGAGGAGGGCCGTTGGGTGCCCCACCAACTCACAGCTGCGAGCAAGTCTACGCGCTACGGTATTGCTGTGTCCTTGCTCTCCAGATTCAAGAAGATAGATTTCCTCCACAAGATTTTGACCTGTGATGAGAAGTGGATCCTCTAAGATAATCCTTAGCTGCGCAAATCGTGGGTTTATCCAGGTCAGCCTACCACCAGTACCGCCAAACCGAATATCCATGCCAGGAAGTTGTTGCTGTGCGTATGGTGAGATCAGCGCGGTGTACACAATGAGTTGTTCAAACCTGGTGAAACGGTCAATGCTGAGCGTTATTGTCAGCAACTCATTCGTGTGAGTGACTCAATGGAGGCGAAAAGGCCATACACCGGCAAGGGCAGAAGGTCGGTCCTGTTGCTTCAGGATAACGCGTGTCCTCACACCGCGAAAACGACTTTAAACACGATCACCGACCTGGGATGGGGAATTTTGTCCCACCCGATGTATTCTCCAGACTTCGCCCCGTCGGATTAGGACCTCTTTCGCTTCCTGCAACATAACCTGAGTGATACGCACTTCACTTCTGTCGAGGAGTTCCACACAAGTATTTATCAACTCGAAACAGCCCTCTTTTTTCCGCAGTGGCATTCAGCAGCTCCCTGACCGATGACTCAAATGTAACCAACATGACAGGGATTATTTCCCTGATTAGGTACGTATTCGATTTGCTATACTTTGCTGTCAGCGTGTCGTGCCTGTGGCCTAGAATCAAGTTGCACACCTAATATATTTATGAAAATTATAAAAAAGTACCCATTTTTTATTCAAGAAATTTAACAGATACTGAGTTTCTCGATGAAATATACAATGATTTTTGTACAAAATTTAAGCTCTTATAGAGATATAATAAATTTGACGGAAAAGCCAAAATGCACGGGGAGTAAACTTTGAACACTTCAATTCGATCAACTCATCATTCACAAACTGCTCAAAATATTGCACAGCACTCAAACTTGGTTCAAAACGGACATTTACTTTAGGTGTTCCAAAAAAATCTAAAATGTTGGGGTGCACGATGTAACACAACAGGTAACATTTTGTGCCATTCACGTCCAGGTAACAATACGACTCCACCACTAATGTCACTAATACTAAAATTATCATCCAAATCGCTTGCATCATCCGATTCCATAACGCGTACAAACAGGAAAACCCAGCAAACCTTTTTCACAAACCAACAAACCACGTGTCTTCCGCAAAGAAAATACAAAAATCTGCCGATAATCCCAGCAATATACTCTATATAAACGACATACAGGGGTTAGGCTGAATGATGTGAACACCCGGCTCAGAGACGTGACTTTTAATGCAGTTGCGTACGTCGCAATACGCAAATATATGCATCACCTTTTGGCTGTAATAGCTTTGTTTAGAACCTCAATGTCCTGTTTAAGTGCATTTAAAGTGTCTTGTTGCAAAATTTCTTTCAGGGTGACGACGAAATGAGTGACCTAACGGACTTCGAAAAAGGGCTAATTGTTGGTGGCCGGCTAGTTGGTGCCTCCGTGGCAACAGTCGCCAGGGTAGTGGGGGTGTCGAGAGCTACGTCATGACAGCATACAGTGTTCGTGTCAAAACCTCTGAGAATCGCAATAGCCGCCGAAAAACGAAAACGACCCGGACTGATATAGACAGGAGAGCATTAAAAAGGTTTGCTACCCGTAAAAAAACCACAGCGCCGAAATATAGTGCAGAGCTCAATCTGTATTTCCAGACCCCAGTATCAACGAAAACAGTGCGCAGGGAACTGCGTAAACCAGATATTCATGGCAGAGCTGCTTTTACAAAACATCTGGTGACCCAGGTGAATGCACAACAGCGACGGCAGTGGTGCCAGGAGCATACAACGTGGACTGCCAATGCATGGAAGCGTGTACTGTGGTCGGATGAGTCCACATTTGTTCTATTCCCCACCACAGGACGTGTTTACATATGGAGAACACCCTCAGAAGCGTACAACCCAGACTGTCTGCTCCCAACAGTGCAGCATGGTAGTGGTTCTGTCATGTTCTGGGCGGCCATATCGTGGTTTTTAAGAGGTCGCCTGATCACCTTGAAAGGACGGATGACTGGCAGGGCGTATGAAACAATTTTTGCCAACCAAGTCCATCTAATGGCTCAGGCAGTGCTTCCTACAGACGGTGCCATCTATCAAGATGATAACGTCCCAATTCACAGAGCTCGGAATGTCCAATCATGGTTTAAGGAACATGAAAACGAACTTTCACACCTTCCTTGGCCTCCCCAATCACCAGACTTTAACATCATCGAGCCAATATGGTCTGTGTTGGAAAACAAAGTAAGACCCCGTTATCCTCCTCCTGCATCTCTGAAGGACCTGGAGTAGTTTCTACATGAAAAGATTGGTAAAATTTCTAAATTGGGTCAAAGTTCAAAGTCTAAGCTAGGTCAAGGTGGCAGAGATTTTAAGCTGGTTCCTCATGAACTATCGGGGCGCAATCTGAAACAACGAGTGGAGGTCTGCACGTATCACCTCTGTAGATTGAAACGAAACCTTGTCTGAATTGAATTGTTGTTGCTGATGAGAAATGGATTGTGTATAACAGCATTATGCGTAGAAGACAATGGGTGTCCTGCAATGAGACACCAGCTCCCGAGCCAAAGAGAGGATGCCATCTGTGGAAGAATATGCTGTCAGTTTGGTGGAATATGGATGGGTTTATCCATTAACAGCTGCAATCAGCCAACCACACCATCACGAAAGAGCGGTATTGTCAACAACTGGACCGGCTAAAGCAATCCATTGAAGATAGAAGGCCAGCACTGGCCAACCGAAGAGGTGTCATTTTTCATCATGATAACGCCAAACCTCATAAGGTAAGGCACTCTCCAAAAACTGAGGCAGTTTGAATGGGAAGCTATGTCACAGCTGCCATATTCTCCGGAACTGGCACCATCGGATTATCATCTTTTCCGCAGCCTCTAGCACCACATTAGTGGGAAACGGTTTCATAAAGTGGATGATGTCCGAAGGGAGCTTGATACATTCTGCAGCTAAATACCAAAAGAGTTTTACCGCCAGGGAATTGAAAGTTTAAGATTACGATGGAAAGAAGTTGTAAGTAATGGTGGTAAATATATTTCGGATTCACAGTAACTTGTCAGACTGTTCGTTGCCTTTCAAAACTACCTCTGAAAAACCGTATTACTTATGGGATGACCCAATAAATGCAGTGTAAGAATTATCAGTGTCGTACGCTCTTCCGATCTCTGATCTTCAGCTAGATCTCGAAATAAGAACAGCAGATAAGAATACTGAGTGCTATTTATGGTGCTTCACGATAGGAAGGCCTTCAAGAAAGCAAATAGCATGTAGGAGTTGGAATAACGAGAGTGCAATGAAAGTAGCGAAAGAGAAGAGCCCACTACTACTACTAAGAAGCATTTCCTTAATGATCACGGCACGGTGTAAGAATTTCTGGATGGCTTTGAGTCACTTGTTTCTAGATATAATGTGATCTTATGAGCAGATGAGGAAAACGTAATGGCTCAAAACCAAATGAGGATTCGTACTTACACGGGATTGCATCATTTTCAGCAATTTGAGCTTTCTCAAGATAATTTTTGAAATGTTCTGCTAAATACGGCATTACGTTTAGGAGCTAAGAAATATTTTTTTCTATCTAATTATACGGTTAATGACGAACTCAAAGCTTAAGACAAAGCTCAGAATTTCAACTCTTAGAAATACGTGAAGCGACTGACATCTACTCTGTTAGAAACTCGAGTGAAATAAGGTTCGTTGCTTGTGTATTAATACCGTAAAAGCTCATTTTACCATTTCGGGGATGTATATTGACCGCGTTAAAACACGTACCAAGTGCAAGTTTACGCCTAACGGTGCTGGAAAAATTCCCCTCAGAGATCATTAACGATCGATGCTATCATGAATATGGGCTGAGGTGCAATTTAACGAGAGTTTGTTGGGTCCTTAGCTTCCAGTAAAAATACACTTAATTGACAAAACATTAGAGATACCTATCTAACAGCGTATTGGTCCTATTCCAGCGGGAATAACAGCCTGTACACACCGAGGCAACGACTCCATCAGATGCCGGAGGCTTTCTAGAGGTAATAACATGCATTACTGTTGCAGCATTGTCCACAACTCCATCCAAGACGTCATCCAGGACCCACGGATTTTATTGTTCCGCTGAATGGCATCCCAGATAACTTCCACAGGGTTTAAATTCTGGGAACTTGGCAGTCACTGAGTGCTTCCAAACTTAGATGTATGTTCCTCGAGGTGGTTGCGGCCCGGTGGGGCAGCGCATTGTCCTTCTGAAACGGGACCATCGGCCGCAGGAAGCGCGAAGGCCATGAAAGCGTGTAGTTGATAGGCCAGCACGTGCTGATAGTGAGCACAGATTAAGAACCTCTCCAGACACCCTAAGGAACCGAATGTGTCCCACGAGAAGGCTCCCCAAACCATCACATAGCCACCAGCGCCTTGAACAGAGCTTACCTGGCACGACGGGGTCATAGCCGACTGCTGTCGACTCCACACCCGCACCCTCCCGTCTGCTCGGTACAGCTGAAAATTGGATTCATGTGACCACACGACGCGGTGTCACTCAGCAGAAGTTCAATTTTTATCCTCCCAGCACAAGGCGAGGTGTAATTTCCGATGACGAGCAGTCAACAGTGGTACGGGAGTATGGCGTCCGCTCCCGTAGCCCATGGTATGCATTGTGCGCCATGCCGTTCATTCGCTGACGCTGCTTGGGCCTCCGACATTTAACCGTTATGTGATTTCGGCACAATGTTCGATGACGAGCAGTCAACAGTGGTACGGGAGTATGGCGTCCGCTCCCGTAGCCCATGGTATGCATTGTGCGCCATATCGTTCACTCGCTGACGCTGCTTGGGTCTCCGACATTTAACCGTTATGTGATTTCGGCACAATGTTCGATGACGAGCAGTCAACAGTGGTGCGAGAGTAGGGCGTCGGCTCCCGTAGCCCATGGTATGCATTGTGCGCCATACCGTTCACTCGCTGACGCTGCTTGGGCCTCCGACATTTAACCGGGATGTGATTTCGGCACAATGTTCGATGACGAGCAGTCAACAGTGGTGCGAGAGTAGGACGTCGGCTCCCGTAGCCCATGGTATGCATTGTGCGCCATACCGTTCACTCGCTGACGCTGCTTGGGCCTCCGACGTTTAACCGGAATGTGATTTCGGCACAATGGCTGATGACGAGCAGTCAACAGTGGTACGGGAGTATGGCGTCGGCTCCCGTAGCCCAGGGTAGAGAGTGCGCGCCGTAACATTCCCTCGCTGACGCTGCTTGGGTCTTCAACATTTAAACTGGATGTGATTTGTGCCGTCGTTGTCAAGAGGTTGGTCTGCACGAGCCTGGAGTGTCTAGTTCGAAACCGGTCATCAATGGCGTGTGATCGGCCATTGCTTGCTTTCTGGACGCTGCTACGTCCGTCAATGGTATACCCGCGGTACACCCTTGGTACGCCGCCACGTGACGCAGTGGTCTAAGCGATGGCTTCTGACCATTTGTCCGAGAATGGGTCCGGGTTCGAATCCCGTTGAGGCATGGATGTTGTGTTTGTCTTACGCCAGTGGCTCTCTCTCTTCCCTGGAACCAGTGACCCTAAATTAGGGACATGCTACTGCTTATAGCCCATTGAGATGCTCACGGTGGTCGTTAAACCTTCAATTAAGAAAAACACCCTTATTACGATAGAATTACCCATCTGTTTTGCGCCGACAATGTGTCCACGACCAAAGTCGCTCAGATCACCACGTTTATCCATTTTCGTCGATTGCGATACACTGTTCGAAAGCCCTGCTGTCCACCTATTCATTGCCAGCATTCGATTTGGGTCTGTTTCATTCTGCGCGGAGGATGCCCATGTCAACTGCCCATCACCCCTGTCTCTAATGCTTTATCTGCAGGAAATTTTAATAGTGTAACCGTAAATACAAATACGTAAAACCACAGACAACAGTGGCGTGTAGTGAAGGTATACAAGGTGGTGGTCTGCTCGTGTTCGGCATCCTGGGTTTATTTTAGTTAATTTTATTCTTCTTATTGCAACTCACTGAGGACATTTCGAACTCTTGCTCTGACATAGACTTGCATAATTGTTGTCATAGATTACTTAGAGTGTGCTTAATAACTAAAATGAAAATTAACTTCATAGTCTTTATTGCTTGCACTCTCAACATATACTATAAATCGGAAGTGAAGCCTATCCGGCCCGTTGTTGATATATAGCGAAACAAGTGCGGTGTCAGAACTTGAACTCACACCCTATTGCTCTTGAGTCGAACTTTCCGTCTTAAGATGCAGTCCACCTCTGTAGTACGTCACATACACCCCCGCCCCCTTGAGAAAGGCTGCGACGGAATCGTAGGTTTCCAGGCCAGCCGTCAAACTACGCTTGAAGGAGAGCTCACTGTAGAAGAAAGGATTCTGACTAATGCCGCCCCGGTGGCGCAGTGGTCTAAGCGATGACTTCTGATCTTTCGCCCGAGATGGGTCCGGGTTCGAGTCCCGTGAGGCATGGATATTGTGCTTGTCTTACAGAGCTGGCTCTCTCCCTTCCCTGGAACCAGTGGCCCTAAATTAGGGACGGACGACTTCTTATAGCCTATTGAGTTGCTCACGGTGGTCGTTAAACCTCCAATCAATCAATAAAATTCTGACTAATTCAAGATGATGTGTGGAACGAACATAGCACATGTCACATATATCCCCCTTGAGAAAAGGCTGGGACGGAATCGCAAGTTTCCGGGTCAGCCGGCAAACCACGCTTGAAGGAGAGCTCACTGTAGAAGAAGGGATTCTGACTAATTCCAGACGATGTATGGAAGAAGCATTGCACAGTTTCCCAGAACTTAACTACAATTAAATTAATTTTTACGTTTCTGGCGCCAATGTCAAATTCAAACCCCGTCTCTGTCGGTGGCACACTCGAAGCCACATCCTTCTGCTCCGGAGCCGAATTCTTTCTCAGCTAAGTTACGCCGGCGAAGGCTTATCACCGCAACTGGGCGTCTTGATATGTGTGTCAACTTTGTAGTACGTCACATATAAGGTGATCATAATTAAAGTACCCTTATTCAACGCTGTCTAGAGAGATAGTTAGCAGTCCAAATGCAACCAAATTTGGTATGGTGACATTTCAGGACACGAAGAAGACATTTTCTTAAAAAAGTAGTACCAAAACTCTCCACTTTGGCATTTGTAGCGCTGCAAGCAACAAATATTTTAATTTGTACAAGACACTCATGCTATACAGAAATACTGGCTTTAGCGATACTGCTCAATGTGGGATACTGCTCAATGTGGTCTCTATTCTGATCACATTGAGCAGTATCAACAAGGGATACTGTTCAATGTGGTCCCTATTCCGTAGTTGTAAAATCTGAAGGCGATGGACATTGTGTTCAACGGCCTACTTGAAATGATCCTCTGTGGTGCTTCTCACAAGTACTGTGATACTGTCTTCCAAGGCTGCCAAATTTGCAGCATGTTCTTGATGAACGACACCTTTTAAGTGTCCCCACAACCAGAAATCGCAAGGATTAAGGTCCGGTGAACGAGGTGGCCATACTGCGCCCCATAGGATAAATTAAACTGCCGCGACACTGCACGTGCACTACAGGAGCCTCCAACATTATTGACTGACTGTTCAACAACAGCATGGGCAACATCTTCAACGACTTGGGAAGTGATAGGTTTGTGTCCTCGACAGGGTTTAACTCCTAGATGTCCGGTTTCCTCGAAAGGAGTGATCATTCTCCTGAAAGCTTGTGGAGTCAATGGTCCTCGGCATAATTTTTAAGAAGCCGAAATTTCCAAAGTGCAGCTGCAGCATTGCCGTTCTTTTCATAAAGGAGTTTCACTAGAAATGCAAGTTCCGGCATGGTGATGGTCATCGTAGCTGATAAGAATGACATTCAGCTGTTGTGGCCACATTTATACCCAGAACTTGGCTGCAGCACGCGGGTTTATGCAAATTAAACTGCTTTTTGTTGCTTGCAGCGCCACAAAGGCAATAGTGGAGAGTTTTACGGAAAAGTCTTCCGTATGTCCTGTCACGATACCAAAGTTGGTTGCATTTTGACTGCTAAATACCTCTCTACACAGAGTTGAATAGGGCTACTTTAGTTATGATCACCCGGTATGTCCCCCCTTGAGAAAAGGCTGAGACGGAATCATAGGTCTCCGGGTCAGCCGGCAAACCACGCTTGAAGCAGCTCACTGTAGAACAGTGTTTCTGAACCGGGTTTCCGCGAAATTTTCAATGACCAAATACACTATCTACTGACAAGTAATTGGACACCCCGGCAATCGACGATATCTGCGGTCCTGATACACGTCACGGCCGCCGCTGTTAAATATCATATGGGAAACAACAACGCAACCAGTCGCATGCAAGATGCCACGCAGTTCGAAGCTCTCTGATTTCGAGAAAGATGTAATCGTCGGGTATCACAGAAATGGCCGATTCATACGTGACATATCCAGCGAGTTGAAGTACCCAAAATTGACAGTGGCTTACGTGATTGGCAAGTGGAAGATCAGAGGTGACTGTCGGAATGTGCCCCGACCCGGCAGACCCACAAAACTGGGAGTTAGAGACCGAAGGGTGCTGGCCAGAGAAATTCGGAAGAACCGCACCAAATCGATGGGCCACATCCGCGAGGAGTTTCAACAGGCATCCGCGAGTGTTCTTTCGATGAATACCATCCGTAAGGAAGCCCATCTGCTCGGTTGTCATGGACGTGATGCCGTTCACAAGCCTTTGATCACCAAGTCCAGTAGCGCTGCTCGGCTAACGTGGTGCAAAGAACGTCGACAATGGACCGTTGAACAGTGGGAACAGGTTCTCTGGAGCGATGAATCAAGGTTCATCCTCTACCGTTCGGATGGCAGAGTCTGGGTTTGGCGTCTGCTTGGAGAACACCTCCTGCCGGAATGTATTGTGCCAACTGTGAAGTTCAGCGGCGGTGGAATTTTGCTATTGGGGATGTTTCTCCTGGTATGGCATGGGACCCTTGGTCGCAATTCCTGGTAGACTCAACGCCGAGACCTACTGCACCATTTTGGATGACCATGCGCTTCTTACGTTGTGGCAGTTTTACGGGGTGGAATCATGTTACTTTCAGGATGGCAATGCCACCTGTCATGTTGCGAGGTCCACCATGGCTTGGTATGGTGACAATGGACTTAATCAAATGGACTGGTCTGCGCAGAGCCCGGACCTTAACCCTATCGAGCACCTCTGGGACGAGTTGGAGCGTCGACTTAAGGGGTGCCCCCACCGTCCGAAATCGGTGAAGGAACTGACCGGTCTTCTCCAAGCCGAGTAGAAGAAAATACCGCTAGCCGTCGTACAACGCCTGGTTCAGAGTATGCCCCGGAGGGTCGCAGCTGTAATCGCCGCTCGTGGAGGCTCCACCAACTATTGAAGGTGAATAAACTTTGTTTTCCTTTGCTATCACAGGTGTCCAATTACTTGTTGGTAGATAGTGTATTTACACTAGAGTAAATGCACATGTTGTTTATAAGACGTAAGAATAATGAAAATCAAATGTAAGTATGCTGTATTTTGTCTGTAGATAGAGCGCCGTCATGATGGAGTAATTTTTTCTAGAGGAAAATTTAGTTGGTCAACTTGCTACCGCGTCAAAAGTAGGAACACACTTGTGGTGACACGCCTCGTGCCCTCTGTTACAACAGCATTAGTTCCGAGAATCGGCATGACGCCGGCAGATAAGGCGCTCATCCTTCTTAGAAATCACGTTTCTAGAAACTTCCAGGTCCATAACTTCTAAACTTCCCCTAACGTTTCAGACTTCCTCTATTGGCCTACAGTGCTTTAATCAGTGATGATATATTCAAAAAGTGGGAACTGTACACCAAATTATACTCAAAATTGTATAACTATACTCTAAAAATCCGAAATTTTTTGGCGTAGAATAAAGATAAAATTTTTCAAGCTTTCGCACATCAACCAGATGGCTTTCTCAAGGAAGGTAGACAGCTAACTGCAAGCAAAAAAATAAAAAAAAGGTTGGAGAACACTGTTGTAAAAGAAGGAATTCCGACTAATTCCAGCGGTTTTGTGGAACCGCTGGAATTTAAATCTTTTTGAAGTATCTAACGACTAGTAGATCCATTTTAACGTTCTGGAGACAATGCGAAATTCATACCCTCTCTCTGCCAGTGGCGGGACTGGAACCTACATCTGTCTGCTCCGGAGCAGGATGCTTTCCGAATTCACCTACGATGGCAAGGGCTTACCACTGTTACTTGCCATCTTGACATGTGCGTCACCTCTGCAGCACGTCATAGATAGGTACAATTTTTATCACTTTGAGCAGCCGAACATGTTCTCAAAGTTTGACTTCAACCTTTTGAAATCCCCCTGTATTACAAGCTGTAATAGCATTTAGCGATCGCAATATTACAAGCTCCCTGGCGAAATTTACGAATTTACAATTTGGAGGAAAATAAACCACATGCACGCTTCCTAATTCCAAAAGTATTTCATCACAGTGAGCGAGAAAGCTATCTAATGCCAGAGTTATTTTACAGTCATTACCTAGCAGCTTACATTTTCAAGGAGCACGTGCTCCGGCCCAAAGTAATTCACAAATCAATCTATCATTAATTGAGAAGTTATCCATGCACGTTCATCAGCGTAGTAGTGGACAGGAAAATTCTTTAGGCCCTTTAAAGCACGAGGCGTACACTTTTACCAATTAGAGTTAGCTTCATTTCGTGCTTACCTGCTTCATTTGCCCACGCAAGAACGTGCAACGTTTTCGTCGGAAACTTCGATTTAAACGCCGTATCCACTGCGAAGGGTTTTCCTAGGACGACATGGCCAAAATCTCTGTTCCATCCCCTTTATATAACGGTCGAGGAAGTAAACGCTTCATCCAAAATTAATTTCGTGGATTAAATTACAGATTTCCCCGCAGCATACAAATCAACACTACGTTTTTCCTCAGAACAAGTTAGTAAAATCATGCAATGCATTGATTTTGATACGCTTTCCAACATACCAGAAATCATTACTCCAGTTATGAGGATAATGGCTGTAGAATGAATCTCGCTCCTATATAACCTGACCTTTGACCCCATTTCGATGATATTCAACAGAACTGGTAAAGTATATTTCCGGAACAACATGATGGAGTTTTGTCTCAATCGAAACACATAAGAGCGATGGAATGAATCCCGATCCTATGTCCTGACCTTTGTCCCCATTTCACCCATTTATAATAGGGTTCGTTCCCAAGTGGTTCCCGTCCACATAATAAAATTTCATCGAAATCGAACCATTTTTACGCAAGTTATGACGCATAAGGGCGATGGAATACATCCCGCTCCTATGTCCTGAACTTTGACTCCACTTCACCCATTTTCAATAGGGTTTGTCCCCAGGTAGTCCCATACGACATACTAAATGTTCATCGAAATCGAACCGTATTTACGCAAGTTATGACGCATAAGGGCAATGGAATGGATCCCGCTCCTGTGTCGTGACGTTTGACCCCATTTCAGTCATTTTCGATAGGGTTCGTCCCCAGGTGGTTCCCTACTACATACTAAAATTTCATTGAAATAGAACTATTTTTACGGGAGTTATTGTGCGGACAGGCGGACAAAGCTGGAACATAAACGCTTCTTCAACCTACGGTTGGAGAAACGTATATGTGTTATTTATTATCCATGCACGTTCATTAGCGCAGATGATGAACGTGTTGTAGTCAGTCTGTTTGAAGAACACCAGCGTTACTCTGATTTACTCAGTGAACGTCTGAATGAGTTGAAGGCGTGCGGAGGGATGTAGAAAAGAAGTGGGAATGTTTTAAGAACTGTGCTGTCACTGCTGCTAAAGAGATCGCTTCTTCTCGATGTTAAGATTTCCACGCTGATTAGTTTAACGAATTGTACACTCTTGAAAGGTTTCAAAGATAGCTTTGTGAGCGGTGTTAAATATCTTCCACATCGAATTTTCTCAGTATCTCTTAAATGCTAGATAGCTTAATTTAAGTATTACATTGTTAAAAATTTTGTGGCAGGTTGCACCAAGAAGTGGTGCTGCATCAGCTGCACCATTTTCAGAGAGAAAAAATACACCATCGTGTTTTGCAAACCAAACCAAACAACGTGGTTCAACCTTTCACCACGTTATGGTACAAGGTTGCACCATCTTTTTGGGTTTATTTTGCACCACAGAATGGTATATGTTTTCTAAGAAAGTGTTGCAACTGGTGTAGCACCACGTTTAGGCGCAACCTACCACAAAAGTTTTGATAGTGTATCTCCTTATTTTGCTATTTATACACTATCTACCTACAAGTAATTGGACACCTCTGCAATCGACGATATCTGCGGTCCTGATACAACGTCACGGCCGCCGCCCGTAAATATCGTGTAGGAAACAACAACGCAACCAGTCGCATGCAAGATGCCACGCAGTTCGGAGCTCTCTGATTTCGAGAAAGGTGTAATCGTCGGGTATCACAGAAATGGCCGATCCATACGTGACATATCCAGCAAGTTGAAGTACCCAAAATCGACAGTGACCTACGTGATTGGCAAGTGGAAGATGGGAGGTGACGGTCGGAATGTGCCCCGACCCGGCAGACCCACAAAACTGGGAGTTAGAGACCGACGGGTGCTGGCCAGAGAATTTCGGAAGAACCGAACCAAATCGATGAGCCACATCCGCGAGGAGTTTCAACAGGCATCCAGGGGTGTTCTTTCGATGAATACCATCCGTAAGAAAGCCCATCTGCTCGGTTATCATGGACGTGCTGCCGCCCACAAGCCTTTGATCACCTAGTCCAATCGCGCTGCTCGGCTAACGTGGTGCAAAGAACGTCGACTGTGGACTGTTGAACAGTGGAAACAGGTTCTCTGGAGCGACGAATCAAGGTTCACCCTCTACCGCTCGGATGGCAGGGTCTGGGTTCGGTTTCTGCCTGGAGAACGCCTCCTGCCGGAATGTATTGTGCCAACTGTGAAGTTCGGTGGCTGTGGAATAATGCTATGGGGGTGTTTCTCCTGGTATGGTACGGGACCCTTGGTCGCAAATCCTGGTGGACTCAACGCCGAGACCTACTGCATCATTTTGGATAACCATGCGCTTCCTACGTAGTGGCAGTTTTACGGGGTGGACCCATGTTACTTTCAGGATGACAATGCCACCTGTCATGTTGCGAGGTCCACCATGGCTTGGTATGGTGACAATGGGGTTAATCGAATGGACTGGTCTGCGCAGAGCCCGGACCTTAACCCTATCGAGCACCTCTGGGACGAGTTGGAGCGTCGACTTAAGGGTGCCCCCACCGTCAGAAATCGGTGAAGGAACTGGCCTGTCTTCTCCAAGCCGAGTGGAAGAAAATACCGCTAGCCGTCGTACAACGCCTATTTGAGAGTATGCCCCTGAGGGTCGCAGCTGTAATCGCCGCTCGTGGAGGCTCCACCAACTATTGAAGGTGAATAAACTTCGTTTTCCTTTGCTATCACAAGTGTCCAATTACTTGTTGGTAGATAGTGTAATTCTTTACGAAAGACCGTCTGTAAAAGCTGAGATCGCGTCTTTTCGTTAGCTTTCTTTAGTGAAATAAAAACGATGTAACAAAGCTTGGTATTTAACTTAAGCTGGTCGTTCGATGAATTGCCTTTTTCACTCTGCTTTTATGATTTGTTTAAAGTATTTTTCCTCTGCATGCGCAGAATAGAAATACTAAGCATCCGGTTAGGGATATTGAACGCGTAATTTTTAAAAAGGAACTTTCTCCCTTCTCCTCCTTAAATAAGAGCAAAATGTTCGATGTCTCTCCGTACTCCAATTAGTGGTAATGACCTGCAGTGCTGGCCGTAAATCCTTGTTCCATTCCCAGCTGTGGTTCCGACGAAGTAGAACTTCTGACAAATTATAATTAAAAGCATGGAAAGGATTGCGGGTTGTTGCAGTATTTTGTTTTAAGCCGGATAAGGAAAACAATCAAGGAGATTTCCCGTTTCGAAAAATGTGCGTTACATAATGTTAAACATGCAAATAAAACGAAATGAAATAAAAGGAAAGAAAGAAACGATAAGAAAACATAATGCTGTTCCCATGATTATTAATAGCTAAGTTGTGCCACACATTCAACTTGTACATATACACAAAATGGTAAGATAGCCTTTATTGTGAACAAATGTAGTAGCGAACAAAAGTGTTTGGCGAAACACTTTTTCGACCATAATATTTTTTTCTGCTGGACCAAATCGGGTCATTTTGGGATATGATATATGTTATTCAGTTGTAAACATGACCCATATGCAGATGGAACCTTAACACAGATCAGGTACCGAGCTTAATCGCAAAGATCATACAAATTGACCAACAAAAAAGTAGGTGTGTATCACATTCATTTAATGCAACGATAACAGAAAACAAGTACGAGAAAAACAATAACTAATACTTAGTGGGATAACCACGAGACTTAATAACAGCTGCACAACGGGCCGGCGTCAAGTCTGCTAGCTTCTCGACGGTGACCTGCGGAATTCGCGCCCATTCTGCAGACAGCTGGTCGAACTTTTTTTTTTTTTTTGATTGGAGGTTTAACGACCACCGTGAGCAACTCAATGGGCTATAAGCAGTCGCCCGTCCCTAATTTAGGGTCACTGGTTCCAGGGAAGGGAGAGAGCCAGTGCCGTAAGACAAACACAACATCCATGCCTCACCGGGATTCGAACCCGGACCCCGTTCGGACGAATGATCAGAGGCCATTGCCTTAGACCACTGCGCCACCGGGGCGGCTAGCATGTTCTGGTTTGCCCATGGGAAGACATCGTTGATGAGCATGTTCGTGTAGTTCTGGCCGGTCATTATTCCGTCAATCTTGATGACGGGGCCCATTCCATTGCGAGAGAAGGTGCCGTAAACCATGAGCGATCCTCCTCCGTGCTTGACAGTCGGCTGAATGAACTGGGGGTTGAATCTCTGGCCACACGGACGTCGTACGTATCGGATGCCATCACTTCCGAACAAGTTGAACTTGCTCTCGTCGGTGAAAAGCACCTTACTCCAGTCCGCCGCGGTCCAGTGTCGATGACGGCGTGCAAACGCGAATCTGGCTCGTCGATTCTTGACTCCGATGAGAGCAAGTTCAACGATGAGAGCAAGTTCTCCGATGAGAGCAAGTTCATCCACCAGCAATGATACGACGGAAGATGGTCATTCGGCTGACGTTCAGGTCGTCGCTGTCGCGGAATTCGGTGGCAATGTCCATAGCAGTCAAGGTGGGATCAGCACGAGATCGACGGAGGATGCGTCTATCCTGACGCAACGTAGTGGAACGAGGCCTACCACATCACAGACTGTTCTCGACGGTCCCAGTCTTCTTATAACGTTGCAGGATAGCAGAAATGGACTGGTGTCGGATCTTCAAGGCCCTCGCAATGTCGATGACGCGCATTCCGTATTCCATCATGTTCACGGCCGCCTGGCGAGCTCCAACAGGGATCTCCGCCTTTTATCCATTTCTGAAAACCTAAGATTGACTTATTATCACACTACACATCACAAAACCCACAAAAATCACAAGAAAAACATTAATACATGCAGCAAACAAATGGGTAATAATTGGCGACTCTTGAATATGGCCCATTTCGAACGACAAATTCGCTCTGAGCGAAATAAAAACTACGTGGCGTTGTACCCACGAATCAACACATATCATATCCCAAAATGACCCGATTTGGTCCAGCAGAAAAAAATTATTGTTGAAAAAGTGTTTCGTCAAATACTTTTGTTCGCTACTGTATAAACTTATATCTAAGACCCTTTCTGAACGACATCCTTTATTTTTAAAACACAGGAGATGTTTATACATTTTTAGAACGTTTTGATAAGGAATTAAATAAAAAAAGTTAAAATAATTGAAAGTGACAACAGTGTGTTAGATGAATACAAGGAGGATAGAATAATGGGAGAGAGCATGTGCTCTCACCATTGAAGCCAGTTAAGTTGCGTGGCCGCCATGTTACATTACCCTCAGTTGCTCATTTTTGCTTTGTAAGTTAAGGAAGATTTCAGTTTTTCATTTCGTGTGAGACGGGCGTTTGCTTATGACTGATTTACGGAATTTTTCATTTGAAGTTCAACTAACATTAAAAGCTGAAGAGAGATCTATTTGCGGATCAAAAACTTATGATGGAATAGCTAAACATTTCTAGTACGAAATAGAAAGTTGTCCAGTTTTCAATAACTCCTGGTCAAAGATCGCATTCCTGAAAATGTTTTATTAAAACTTTGTAAAAAGCAGTCGTTTCTCGCGCGCAATAAAATCCGAGTTTTTTTGTTTGTTTGTTGTTATTTTAAATTCGTAAATTATCGCATTTCTTATTAGTACATAGTAATCTATCAACGCTAACGGATTTTATTTTGCGCTACAAACGCTTTGCAATTTGCATATTCCATGTACTCTTCTTTAAAATTTTGTAAATTATCAAAGTTTAGCACGAACTATTGTTTCTAAGGTAACATTTCGTTGCGTTTCTGTCTTCAAAAACATTCACTTGATCACATAAAATAAATCAGGGTTTACTTCTTCACTTTAGAGTTTGTGAACGGCTTCATGTATTACTTTAAACAGCATGTACTTTTCGTGTGACGAGTGAAAGGGATTTTTGTCGTACGCAGCAGTAAAACGTGACCTAGCAGTGCTTTGAAAGAAAAGAAAGCAGTGGTGATATTATAGATTACATCCATAAATGTACATGATATTCTTTTCTTTTCGCAAGAAGGTTTTAAAAGTGTTAACCTGCTTATATTGTTAGGTATGAATTCGATGGGAACGCAGTCAGAAGGGTAACATAAGATGGTACCGCTCAGAGCGTCGGGTTCAGAGCTTGCTTGTTAAGCTCCCTCCCCTTATTCGATCCTCCTTGGATGAACACGAAAGAAATATCTGCTGCAGTTAAATATCGTCTGCTAAGAAAATGGCGCATAAGCTGTAGATAGAAGGTTATATTTTTTCTCCTTACAAAAGGATTTTTTTTGATTGGAGGTTTAACGACCACCGTGAGCAACTCAATGGGCTATAAGCAGTCGCCCGTCCCTAATTTAAGGTCACTGGTTCCAGGGAAGGGAGAGAGCCAGTGCCGTAAGACAATCACAACATCCATGCCTCACCGGGATTCGAACCCGGACCCCTTTCGGACGAATGATCAGAGGCCATCGCTTAGACCACTGCGCCACCGGGCCGGCACAAAGGGAAATATTCGTATTCTGTAATTATAAACCGCTGTGAAAACTACGCATTTTTTTATTGGAGGTTTAACGACCACCGTGAGCTTCAACAATATTTTATTTGGAGCAAACATGGACAGGAAGATACAGATGGCCCGTGCTTAACAGTTACCAAAAGATAAACAAGTGGATGACCTATTTACAATGACAATGAGATATTTACATTATGTGGATGCACTATATACAATGTAAGCAAATTCATAACACTGACAATACTGGACTGATGGGTTGACTTACTCTATGTACAACATATGTTCGCAATGTGCATCAGCAGAGTGCCATCTCTAATAGGTGAACACCAGTACAAGGTATAACTATAAATTTTACAGTGCAAAAACAAACATGTATATTTTGAGCAATCTTGAAAAAAGAAGAAAAGAGAAGAAAAGAGCAGAAGGTTTATACTTTTCAGTATCTGAAAGATAAGCGAATAAATGATCTATCCACAATGATGGTGTGAACTCTATACAAATTGAATGCAATATCTCTCTTGTGAAACGCTGTCAAATTACAAAAAGAACTATTTCTTAGGCTTAAACAAGTGCCTCAATCACAGTGCTATAGATTAACTTGTAATGAACAACAACATATGTACACAAGATGCAACGGCATAGGGAAGACACTAATAAGGAATTACAATTCCATGGTACAACTGTAAATTTCACAGTGCAAAGAGTAAAGTATATTAGTACAAACAGAACTTGCGTTTTACAGAAAATTTATACTTCGAGTACAATACAAATAATGAAAATATGAAACTGACTCTTTGTACAGCAAATATGCAATACAGCGCAGAACATTATCTAATAGACTGATTATTTCCTATTAGGCACATGTGACATGAGAAAAACCACACTGTGTAACATTAACATATAATTGAAATACTATCAAAGCGTTTGCTCCGCACCATGAGCATAAAACTTAAGACATGTAATCGTGACCCAACATGCGAAATGTGCCAAACATAAATTTTACAGTGCAATTAGGAAAGTACATTAGTATATACAAAACTGAGCTTTTGGCATAGCAACTATACTTCAGGTACAGTACAAATAACCGAATGATGAACAATTACCCCCTGTACTACAAAAGTGCTAAACCTTGCAGAACATGGTGTAATCGACTGATCATATCCCTTTATGTACATGTAACATGATCAGAAACCACACTGTGCAAAATCAATAAGACAATTTAAACACTATCAAACAGTTGCTTAGCACCGTGAGCAAAAACCATATTTTATAAAGCCCGGCAGACATAAGGAAAGTGCCGAAAAAAAAACAAAAAACTTTAAACTTATTTTAAGTGCCTGTGGTATAACAAGAAACTCACCTACAGGACCTTGTTGGTGAGAAACATGCAAACATGCAGTAACATTAAGAAGCGATTATGACAAGGGCACCTAAGAACACGATAATCACAAAACTATATTTCAATTAGTCCAAACAATTTCACAGACGTCAGAACAAAAGTCTAAGGTCTTCTGATGGACCAGAAAACCATTGACGAAAAGGTGACCACACTGACATAAAGTGTGGGATTCGATTCGCAGCCTTAGCAACAGTGAAAGCAAGCCTCAAGCGTGAAATCATTCTGTTCCGGAACTGACTGCACATCGCAGCTCCCGCCTGAAAGATGGTAGGCTGTATAGGGGTAGAACGTAGCTGTTGATAGTAGCAAAAAATCACATGTTTTGCTAATATGAATACATAAGCACATGACTCTGATATAGGAATAGGCGGAGTACTTGAGCTGAGTAGCGTGCTATAGGCTGAGAAGGAGAGATCATTAGTACTAAGGCACTGTGCAGTAGTGAAGGTCAGATGTAGCAAGGAAGAAGCACTGTGCAATGTTGATACACATGATCTACATCCGCAATCGTAGAGCAAAACATGCAGTTAGGCGAATCAACAAGCGTCATCCTGAATAATTTGGTAGGAACTGGTAACCGCCGATGAAGAAACAACCATTGGATGTTTTTTTCTGCTGGAATAGATAGTGACGAATTAGACATGGACCACACTTGTGAAAGGGCGACATTCGGAACATCTGGAATCATCAATGGTGTAGCATACAGTGGATCAATGAGACAACGGTAAAGAGACGAGACAGAAAAACTGGAGAGAGGAAGCGATGAGCCCCGAACGGAAAGGAAAAAGGGAAGAAGAAGAGAGGCAGAGGGAACAAGAGTTAACCCAGCTTGAGAGGCAAGGTTAGGGAAGAGGGTAATGATTGAAGAACGGAAGGAATCATACAGCGAAAGAGAGGAAGAGGTAGGGGAGATGTGGGGGGACAGATCAGAGAAGGGTTTCCAAGAAAGATCTGGAGAAATTAGATCCTGAACAGATACTATTCCGGCGGGGAGCCAGGAAAGGTCAGTAAAGTAGGGAGCATTAGGGGGATGAAGGATGGAAGAAAAGAACAGGGGCTCAGCTAATAGTTCAGTGGTGGAAGCCGGTGGAGCACGGAAGAGGGGTAGAGAACGGAGAAAGGAAAGGACCTCTTTGTAGAAAGGGGAAAGTTTAGAATGAAAAAAAGGAGATTGATCCATTAGAAGATACGTGATGAAAGTGATTCGGGGATTCCTAGGCGATATCATGACATCTCTAACGAGCGTAACTGGCGACTCTGGTGCACTTAGTAGCCGCAGGAAAGAAACCACTTTATGTGCTTTATAGTAGGTGCGAACTTCCAGCAGTGAAATACCTCCATCAGTGACTCGACGACAGAGAGTGGAGACCTGGATCCAATGGTACCTGTTCCATATTATCGTTGAGATGATTCGAGTGATTTCATTGAGGTGATAAATGGGCATACGTTCTGCTGACCATGCATATAAGCATGGTGAAAGAATATAAGTCTGAGCTATTCTAGCTCTTGAGAAGTAAGAAGTACAAAACTGGGAACCTCGCCAGAATGCAGCAGTTCGAGTAAGGCGTGTTCTGAGAGCATTCCATGTTTCATTTTGAGCAGAAAGACGGACTCCGAGATGGACCCCAAGGAATTTTTGGGATGAAGCAGTCCATGAGGCGCCCCACGGGGTGTCAGTCCTAGAGGCCCACGCTCCGCTCCATAGGCCTGCACTCTTGGATGTATTAAGTGATGCCGCTGAACATGAAGAATATTGATCGTAAATCTGGAGCAAGATGTCGAATTGAGCGTCTGTCCTTACACAAAAGGTCGCGTCATCGGCATATGCAGAGTATGTCACAGAAAAGTGCCTAGTACTTGCAGTAGGTGGTGGCAGTGCATCTATAAAGGCTCGATGGACAGACCAAAGAAACGGCTCAAAAGCAATGGCAAAGAGCTGTCCAGAAAGTGGGCAACCCTGCCGAATGCCTCGCCGAAAAGGAATAGGTGCAGTCAAGAAGGCGGCCGTCTTGACATGGAAAGCAGCGTCCTGATAAAGGGCAAGAATAGAGGTAACAAAAGCAAAAGGAAAGCCGAAAGCAATAAGAACAGCAGAAAGATACGAATGTGAGATATTGTCGAAAGCAGCTCTTTGGTCAAGATTAAAGAGGGCAAGTGGTTCAGAGTTAGTACGAGCCAGATGTAGGAGATCTCGAAGGAGATTGAGATTAGAAGTGATGGACCGACCAGGAACCGTGTAGGTCTGGTCGGGAGAAAGAAGAAATGGAAGAACTTGGTTGAGTCGACTGGAAAGGAGTTTAGTGAAGAGTTTATAGTCAATGTTTAGTAGCGAGATAGGACGCCAGTTTCCCAAGTCAAGCAGATCGCCTTTCTTGGGAAATAACACCATATGAGCCTCTGTGAAACCCCTCGGAAGAAAAGAGGAAGAAAGAGCAGCATTGAAAGCGGCGAGAAGAAATGGAAGCAACGAAGGGAGAAACGTACGGTAGAAAAGGAGCGGAAGGCCATCTGGACCTGGGACAGCACGGGAATTTAGAGAGACTAGAATGGTCCGAAGTTCAGTCTGCGAAATAGGTTGTAAAAGGGAATCAGAGAGATTGGAAGGAACTTGGGGAAGAGCAGAGAGTAAAGTAGCAGAAGCAGAAACAGAAGGCTGAGGAGTTTCACTGTATTTGATAGTAAAATACCGACGAACCTGAGAGCAAACTGCATCCGGATCAGAGATGATTTCACCATCAGGCCGCCGAAGTAGTCGAAGCTGATGCGACGAGCGGCGTTTTTCTTCTAACGCGGATAGAAACTCAAAGGAACAGTCCTCTGGTGATAGATGTTGTAGACGGAGACGAAGAATTACCTGACGTGCACGAGGCTCAAGAAGTGCTCTAAGATCCGCTTGGTAAGCTGTATACATGGGATGACTCGCACCAAGCTGTAACAGGATGTTTCGGAGATTTTGCTCTTCCATGGAGCGCTTCGTGCCTTCGGAGAAGGAATGACGTCTAAGAAGATAAATTAGGTAAGATTTTACCTCGAGCCAGTAATTGATGGCACAAGGTGCAGTGGACAGGCCCTCTCGCATATGATCAAGAAGATCTCTGATCTCGGTGCATATATTCTCATCAGCTAGGAGAGAAGTGTCTAGTGTCCATGACCGAGACCTAACATGCAGACGAGATGAAGAGTTACAGGAGATAGTGATGGCACAATGATCCGATGA
The DNA here is from genome assembly GCA_039090855.1 of Macrothele yani. NCBI lineage: Eukaryota > Metazoa > Arthropoda > Arachnida > Araneae > Macrothelidae > Macrothele > Macrothele yani. The sequence goes on from CM077021.1 coordinate 10,150,791, forward strand.
AGCTGTAGGAGAGTGCATACAATCCGTTGTAATGGGCAATAACGGAGCAGAAGCGTAAAATCGATCCAGCCTGGCAGAAAGAGAGGAGGATGCAGATGCAGCTCTCCAGGTATGTGAAATGGATGTCGGATGCAATCGTCGGAACACGTCATGTAAATCAAAATCAGACACTAATGATCGCAATTGCTCCACAAGACGTGAACGATGTTCAATCCTCGAAGGAGCGCGATCGAGCTCTGGTTGAAGTGTACAGTTAAAGTCTCCTCCAATGAGCACATGATCTGATGGTAATGCTGACTGAAGTGCAGTGCGGAGCGACGAAAATAACAACGTTAGATGTGTAGATGAACATGGAATATATATGTTGAAAACTAAATATCGTTGTCCATCTAGGACGAAAGTGAGTCGCTGCAATAAATCTCGGCACAGGTTATGAACTTTAACAGAGAAGAGTGCTTGACGAAATCTATTATGTACACCAATCGCTAAACCTCCACGAAGAGAGAGCCTATATGCGTGATGAAATTGATAGTCCCATCTCCTCCAGCGATGGAAGGGTGAAGTGGAGAGACAATTTGTCTCTTGCAAAAGTAGGAGATCTGCTTTGAGGTGGTGGACGTCTTCATATGCTAAAGCATTGGCCAAAGGGGTACACATACCCCTACTATTCAGTGAGACTGTCTTGAACAGAATAGTCTGATGATGGTTGGAGGATGTTGTCGGCTGCGTTCTGTAACTTGGCCAGACGGCTACGGAACTTCTTTGCCCAGTAGGGACCACCCAGATCTCTGCCCGGAACGGTGCGTAAATGAGAATGTATCGCCAACATTTGATTCATGGTGTCAGACAGACAGTGGGAGTAACCTTCCAAAAAATTGCGAGACAGCTTGTCTCTACGGGGACTTATTAGGAACGCATACACCTTCTCTCCAGACACAGGTGTCTGTGGAAGAGAGGATGCCTCTAGAATATGTAAAACGTTTTCACAGGAGATCGGAATAATTGTTCCATCATCTGTATCAGATTCCATAGAGCCTTCAGACGTGAGCATCTGACTACTAGAAGGATCACGTCCTGCCCTAAGTGTGGTTGTCATTCTAAACTTCTTATTCTGGGCGCGTGAAGTTCTACGTCGCTTTGCCCGTCCACGACTTTGTGCTGTAACCGGAATTGGAACTTCCGGCAATTTAAAAGGAGCTGAAGAAACAACCTCAACGGTCGGTGTAGCAGTATGACCAGAATCGTCATCAACCATCTCTATAGGAGACTTGGGATTAACAATTGATGCCTCTTTCGACTGAAGAGATGATGGGGGCGCCAATGCATCACCCGAGGTCGAGGGTTTACCCGTAGACGTCGGTTGACCAACGGCTGTCTCACTACTTCTGGTAGATGTTGGCCGACCAACGGCTGTCTCACTACATCTGGTAGACGTCGGCCCACCAACGGCTGTCTCACTACGTATGGTAGACGTCGGTTGACCAACGGCTGTCTCACTACTTCTGGTAGACGTTGGTCGACCAACGGTTGTCTCACTACTTTTTGTAGACGTCGGTTGACCAACTGTTGCATCATGCATCACTACGTTTTGAGGAAGTCTGCTGTTGCTGGTCTTTAGCACCAGAAGAGGAAGCCGATTGACGTGACAAAGAGGAAGAAGGTCGTGCTGTTGACTTGGAAAGAGTGTTCGCATTATGAGGGCATAGAGCGCGGGGATGTCCCGTGCCTTTACAATTCGGACAGACGGAGCCTACTGTGATGAATATCTCTCTAATGTGCGTGTAGCAGCGTACACGTAAAGTGGGTGGAATACGCAGCATGTGCTCCTCTGAAGGGAAGACCACACGAACATTGCGGCGAAACCCGAGTAGGTATCTGTCTTCTGGCACCTCTGGAAACGAAGAGTAGGTAGTTACACCTCCAATGATCCGGCCATAAGGAAGAAGAGCGGCAATCAAGAGATCATCTGAAACTTCAGGTGGAACTGGTGAGAAACTTACAACAACGGAACTCTGTGAAACAGGTTCGGCATGGATGTGACGATCACCAATTGAGATGCCCTTTGTCAGTACATGTAGGGAATGGGCAGGAGTAGAGAAGTAAACAACTACTTTGTAAGGCTTCCTGCCCACATGAGTTATGGCTGATGCAGGAACAATCTCTCGAAGAGCAGCAGTATATGCAGTGAGTTTTGTATTTCTCAGACTCGGAAACACAACACCATTCTCCATAGTTTGAAGAAATTTCAGCCCAGAAGGGGTATCTTCTTTAAGGACAACCTCAATGACTTCGGCATTATGCGTCATCACATATTGTCCAGGAGAAAAAGAAGACTGGGAAGGTCCCGACTTAGATGCGGTTACGTCAGCATATGAAAGGGTAGATGTACGTTGCTTTGGAGATGACTCCGGCATGGAGTGCGAAACATCCATGGCGTCATCATTAGCTTTCAGAGAGGACATCGTATCACCGCTGGGAGACTTGGAAGAAGAGGCGATATCCGATGGTAAGGCAGCAACAGAAGGCTGCAAGGAGGAGTGGTTTATCGAGATAGACACGTCATTGGTAGTAGTATTTAGAGAAGCTGTTATCGGGAGATCATCATTTCCGGTAGCAAGGGTTAGGACGTCATTCTCCCCGGAAGCCGCCATTTGCAATGGCGAGGAGAAGCTTAGCCCTTAGCCAGCTTGGCCAAGGCAGAAAAATAAGGATAACTAATCAAAATAAGCACTTACCAGCTCGGCAGGCATATAAAAAGAAACACGGGACCTTCACACACAACACACACACGAAATAGAACACTGACAACGAAGAAAAATAGCACACACCGACGAAAACGTGAGGAGCACAGAAAAACACGACTAACCCACCGTGAGCAACTCAATGGGCTATAAGCAGTCGCCAGTCCCTAATTTAGAGCCACTGGTTCCAGGGAAGGGGAGAGCCAGTGCCGTAAGACAAACACAACATCCATGCCTCACCGGGATTCGAACCCGGACCCCTTTCGGACGAATGATTAGAGGCCATCGCTTAGACCACTGCGCCTTGTAAATGCTAATTCCGTGGGCGGCACCACGGAATTAGCATTTACAAATGTAAACTAAACAATATTAATAATAAAGAGAAAAATCGTTAAGCATTGCTTTTAACAGGAAAAAGAACACCAAACGAATATCCAAATAACACTGAGAAAAAAAAAGTTTGTTTGAAAAACAAAATAACTTTGTTGAGCTGTTTTGCTGACTTATTTTGTAGCTTCAGCAAAACTCCATCGGAACTGTTTTGTTGGCCACACAAAATGATTTCGTTGGCTATATTTTGTTAATTCAACTATAAGGAGGTGGCATCGAACATACGACAAAGCGCAGGTGATTACTAGCTACTCCATACGGGAAGTACCAAACTACCACTGACCAGAAGAATCTCGTTTTGCGCTTAAGATTTGGCTTTGAATTATGGCTGACTACGAAGTGAGTGCATTGTTAGAAGACTGGGAACTGTCAACTCTCATAGAGACATTCCGAGGTAAGCATTTCTAATACATCTTAATAATTCCGACGTATTTTTATGCTAGTGTTTGTTGTGTGTTATTTTGGTTGGATTCAGTGAATTTTAATGACAATTTGGCCTCACTTTGTAGACTCATAATTACAATAAACACGATAGAATCCGCATCTTCTTAGATGCACAGGGGCACATATTAAATGTAAACCCAGATTTCTGATAAAGCAATAATACATTTCTTATGTATAACGGCTTGCGGTTCATGATCGCAAATGAAAAATTGCACATGAGGTAATAATAAGAGTTGTAATTTATGTATAGAGCTTGATTTCATGTATAGGTTATATATACAGTGTGTTTCAAAATTCGTGCGGCAACCAAAGATTGCATGGTGATAGTACCCTGGAACATATAGAACGTTAAAAAAAATATTACGATCTTTTTTTGTCTAACCAAAAATGTCAATAATTTGTTTCGTCAGAAAACTAAGGAAAACATTTAAAAAGAAATCGGATTTAGAAACATGTTACTACGCACCAAAATAGTGTCAATACATCGTTATGTCAAGTACAAATCGTCCATGAGCATTCTAGAACGAAATAAACCCACCTTCAAATGATGAATTCGCAGATAAGAACAAGCTTGCAGGTGTAGGTATAGCCGAGTGTGTAGCACGCCTAGTTTCTGAACTAAAGGGCGCAGTTTCGAATCCGCTTGGTAAGCGAGTTTTCGCTGGCTCTGAAAAAATTCTTTGTGACGTAACAGCGTTCAAATTCATTTAAAGACCACTGGAAAGTAAATACGGCGAGAAAAATAAAAAATGGCGAGCACCCCGGGGTCAAAGGCCACCGGCAAAGTGCTGCCATCGGGAAAAAGTTTAGGAACAAAGTGGCCCAGCTACATAACTCTAAATTCTGTTGGAGCAAGAAATTGCTGTGTCAGGATAACAATGTGTTTGGTTGCAGCAACAAAACGTTTTATCACGATAACAATACATATTGTTGGACCAAACAAATTCCTAAAATTCGACAAAATTATTTTTTTAAATGAACAAAACGTTCTGTTATGATAACAATACATTTTGTAGAATGAACAATAATTTTCATCAAAATAATTTTGTTAATTTACCAAACTTTTTTGTTGACTGTATATCGAAAGATTTTTTCTTGATTCAACAATGTTTTTGTTGTGTAACAAAACGTTTTTCTCAGTGAAGGTACGTACTTTTACGACTATTTCAAAAGTAAGGTCTCTGGTCTTAAAAGAAAATCCACCGAACCAAAGAGCAATCGCTAAGTCGTTAAAAATCTCTGTATCAACTGTAAATAAGGTAATAAACAAACAAACAAACAAAGAGCCGCGGTGGCGCAGTGGTCTAAGCGATGGCTCGTGATCATTCGTCCGAAAGGGGGCCGGGTTCGAATCCCGGTGAGGCTTGGATGTTGTGTTTGTCTTACGGCACTGGCTGTCTCACTTCCTTGGAACCAGTGACCTTAAATTAGAGACGGGCGACTGCTTATAGCCCATTGAGTTGCTCACCGTGGTCGTTAAACCTCCAATCAAATGAACAAAGATTTGAATCTGAAAAAGACAAAAAAATAATAATGTTGACAGCCTTTGCCCGTGACTGAGCGCAGAAAACCGTGTAGACTTCTTTATGAAAATCGCTTAGCCGAAGACAGATGTAAATTTGTTGTGACTATTGATGAAGCATGGATCTACCTAAACGACTCTAAAAAAAATTGTCGATTTATTATCGTAAAAGAGCAGAAAAATACTTATAAACTTGGTTCCAAGATTCCAAAGAAAGTTTCAGTAAAGGATTCTTGATTATTGCTGGTTTCTCGTACAATGGGAAATTAAAGTTAAAAAGAAAGTTAAAATCAATTCAACATATCACCAAAATAATGTTTTAACTCCTATATTTAAAGGGGAAATACCATTGCTTTATCCACAGAGCCTTCAAAGAGTCGGATAAGGCTACAAGTCATACATCCAAATCTACCACTCTATTTCTTGAATAAATGATAGAAGAGAAGGGTATTAAGTCTACATCTTTTGCTGATATTCCTTCAAAGTCCCATGATGTGTTACCAATGTACAATTGTACCTTCGGACTGCAAAAAAGTGCGCTTCCTAAATTCAGACCTAAAACAATGATTGGACTATAGAAAGCAATGGAGAGGAGTGGAATGAAATATCACTACTAATATTAAAAAATGCCCTGTTATCTTGGAAATCTAGATGTAGGTTCATAGTCCAGAGAAAGAGATATCAGCAGAACATTTAGGAAAGAAATAATTTTATTTTAAACATTAATTATATTGCTGGAAAATCGTTCTAAAATGTGTGAACATCTTTTGTAACTACCAGCGAAAGCCAGGAGGCATTGCGAAGACGGAAAATATTTTCACTTCACAACACCCTCCCACTTAGCTATAAAAAAAGTATGTACTATGCTAACAGCTGCGTCCTTTATTTTACTTTCTGAATGTTTGTACACATGTGTTTGTACACTATATTGACAAAAGTCACCTGACACCCCTTCAAAAGCAAATGAACGGATCCGCTGCGTTGTTAAGATGCGGGGGACAGCTAGCTGCAAACGGTATAAAAACAAGCCTCCTGCAGCTGACCGCGATCATATCGCATTGTGAGGTTGAGTGAAAATGTCGCGGCGGGAGATAACTGACTTTGAGAAAGGAAAGATTATTGGGTGTTATATTAGCGTGTTGTCCATAAGAGAAACCGAGAGGCGTTTAAACATACCCAAGTCAACTGTTTTGGGTGTACTGAATAAGTGGAAGACATATGGCGTGTCTGAAGCGGCAAAACGTTCCGGCAGACCAAAGAAAATCAATGATAGAGGACGTCAAAGCCTCAGGAGAGTCGTTACAGCTAATCGACGGAGTACTGCACAAGACCTCAGTGTACAGGTGAGTAAATATGCTGGAACCTTGGTATGTACACGTACCATTCGCAAAGAACTTCATTCCATGGGTGACCGTGGTCGTGTGGCTGCTCATAAGCCCTTCATCTCCGCTCGGAATGCTACTCGTCGTTTAGCATGGTGTAAAGAACATTTATCGTGGACCGTAGATCAATGGAAACGGGTCCTATGGACTGATGAATCCAGATACACGATCCATCAGTCTGATGGCCGTGTGTGAGTATGACGTCAGCCGGGAGAACGCTATTTACTACATGTACTGTTCTTACGGTCAAGTTTGGAATTGGCAGTGTAGTCGTGTGGGGGTGTTTTTCGTGGTATGGTCCCGACCCATTGGGTAACGTTGACAAACCTGTTAACCAGCACGTCTACCTCGATATTCTGGACAATTATGCTCTACCGACTCTGTGGCAATTTTATGGAACAGAGCCCGTAGAGCATCTATGGGATGAATCAGAGCGTCGCATAAGAAGTTTGGAACCAAGGCTTACTACTAAGCAACAGTCAGCGGTAGCATTATGTACTGAATGGAAGCGCATACGGTGTTCCAAAACCTTGTCGTAAGCATGTCTCGATGGGTCAGTGCATGTATTAACGCCAAAGGTGGACGACACCGTATTAATGTATGTCAATAAATGCTATGCTGTGTTTCTCTTCTAGTTGTCCGGTGACTTTTGTCAATATAATACATATCTGTGCAATCGGTATTCGACCTGATAATGAGGTGAAGGTGACCTCGAAAGATCTCGCCTTTAGATATTTTAACTAGTGTTTTTAGTTGTAAATAAATTTCATCTTTTAAAAGTGAACATTGGTTTTGAATCGTGCTTAGACAGCCTTTTATTTTTCCAAGTGTTATTTCAGCAGTCATGTTTTTGCTCCTTGCTTAGGTTTTACTTCTAATAAATGGGCAACATCTTTCTTCCGAAGCAGAAAGTTTTCTTTTACGTACTTCTAAAGAAAGAATTGTTTTTAATAAATTTAAACTAACTAAAAAATTGAATAGTCTCTTTCTGTATTCAGCTAATTCCCGGATTTAAAAAAAATGCACTAAGTACTTGGTTTCAACAAGACACCGATCTCTCCCCCCCCTGAAAAAAGAAAATTACACGGATTTATTTCGAATGTGGTTTATTATATAATCATTTCTTACGGCTGCAAATATTGTGACGCTTAGAAAAATTTTCGGTCTTTTTATGAATTTCGTAGTTCGCGGTGATGACGTTGCAGGAATTTTGTTAAAAGAAACGGTGTTTCGGCACTGTTGAAAAAATTAAGAAGTACCGAATTTCCGAGAATAAAATTATCCATGCTTATGCATAAAATATTTCAATAACTCAATTTTTGTTTCAAGTACATTGTTGAAATGATTGCCCTAATTAAAAGGTAATTATATTTAGCGAAAACGCTCCTTTTCTCGCTATTTATTTGCACAAGCGTGTCAGTGCTGTGTGTCGGGAAAAGTTAAAGCAATTAATTACAGACATTACTGTAAAAATGAACTTCTATTATGGAAGGGAACACTTTGTGGCGTTGGTAACCAAGACAACAACGCGTCTGCTTTACGGACTGCATTCTATTTTGCATTAGGGACCTGAATAATAAACAAGAGAGATGACACGAAATTGTCGGTTGTAATGAGCATGTCCTTTGATTACGCGAATCAAATTTATCAACGCTATTCAAAGTCAATGGAACCGGTATGGAAAATATTAGTATCTGTTTGAAGAAAGAAGTTTTTCAATCGGGTTTTTAATCCCGCAGATGTTGCTGTAAACGGAATCGTGAACTTACGGCCTCAGGTTGCAGACTTGTGCGTTAACAGAAATTCGAAATTATACGAGAAACATTTCGCAGCGGAAACGTTCTCCGACAAAGAAAGAATTTTTCAAATCGAACTCTTAGGAGCAGAGATATCGACAAATATAAGATGCGTATCTACGCCCCCTGGCGGGAAAAACATGCATTATTTTAAAAAGAAAGTATTCTCAAAAGTTTTCTCGATGGGTGCGGTATCGGTCCAGGAAAGAATTTTTTCAGTCGAGTTTTGAGGAGCTCAGATTTTGCTGCAAATACATTAGAAGCAAAAATTAACGCTTATGCTCCTGGTGGCTAAGCCATTCGTTACAGAAACATTATAAATTATATGAAAAGCATTTCTCATCAAGAGCTGTATGCGATAAAGGAAGAATTTTTCAAATCGGAGTTTTAGAAGCAGAAGTGGAGTTTTAGAAATTTTTCTAGTCGGATTTAGAAGCACTTGTGGGGCACTATGGAAAGGCATATCAGGCGTCTGGACACACAAATCACCTCCATACCTGTATTGAAGGCCGTATTACACACAGCTTGGTTGGCCATACGTCCCAGCTGTATCTTGTTCAGTCGATGCCACGTCGGATAGCTGCTGTACTGAGGGCGAAAGAATGACCTACGAAGTATTAGGTAGGTGGTCATAATTCAGTGATCACTCAGTGTATGTTGAATCGATGCCACGTCAGATAGCTGCTGTACTGAGGGCGAAAGGAGGACCTACGAGGTATTAGGTATGTGGTCATAATTCAGTGATCACTCAGTGTATGTTGAATCGATGCCACGTTGGATAGCTGCTGTACTGAGGGCGAATGGAGGACCTACGAAGTATTAGGTATGTGGTCATAATTCAGTGATCACTCAGTGTATGTTGAATCGATGCCACGTTGGATAGTTGCTGTACTGAGGGCGAAAGGAGGACCTATGAAGTATTAGGTAGGTGGTCATAATTCAGTGATCACTCAGTGTATGTTGAATCGATGCCACGTTGGATAGCTGCTGTACTGAGGGCGAAAGGAGGACCTACGAAGTATTAGGTATGTGGTCATAATTCAGTGATCACTCAGTGTATGTTGAATCGATGCCACGTTGGATAGCTGCTGTACTGAGGGCGAATGGAGGACCTACGAAGTATTAGGTATGTGGTCATAATTCAGTGATCACTCAGTGTATGTTGAATCGATGCCACGTTGGATAGCTGCTGTACTGAGGGCGAAAGGAGTACCTATGAAGTATTAGGTAGGTGGTCATAATTCAGTGATCACTCAGTGTATGTTGAATCGATGCCACGTTGGATAGCTGCTGTACTGAGGGCGAATGGAGGACCTACGAAGTATTAGGTATGTGGTCATAATTCAGTGATCACTCAGTGTATGTTGAATCGATGCCACGTTGGATAGTTGCTGTACTGAGGGCGAAAGGAGGACCTATGAAGTATTAGGTAGGTGGTCATAATTCAGTGATCACTCAGTGTATGTTGAATCGATGCCACGTTGGATAGCTGCTGTACTGAGGGCGAAAGGAGGACCTACGAAGTATTAGGTATGTGGTCATAATTCAGTGATCACTCAGTGTATGTTGAATCGATGCCACGTTGGATAGCTGCTGTACTGAGGGCGAATGGAGGACCTACGAAGTATTAGGTATGTGGTCATAATTCAGTGATAACTCAGTGTATGTTGAATCGATGCCACGTTGGATAGCTGCTGTACTGAGGGCGAAAGGAGTACCTATGAAGTATTAGGTAGGTGGTCATAATTCAGTGATCACTCAGTGTATGTTGAATCGATGCCACGTTGGATAGCTGCTGTACTGGGGGCGAAAGGAGTACCTATGAAGTATTAGGTAGGTGGTCATAATTCAGTGATCACTCAGTGTATGTTGAATCGATGCCACGTTGGATAGTTGCTGTAATGAGGGCGAAACGAGGACCTATGAAGTACTAGGTAGGTGGATATAATTCAGTGATCACTCAGTGTATGTTGAATCGATGCAACGTCGGATAGCTGCTGTACTGAGGGCGAAAGGAGGACCTGCGAAGTATTAGGTAGGTGGCCATAATTCAGTGATCGCTCAATGTTGTTCTGATTGTTCTCTATAACTAGTGTCCTTAAATTCGAGATGTGCAGCTGCTTATATTCTTGCGGGTCATTGAACCTCAAATCAAAATTAAACAAGTTAGTGAAACCTTGCAATGCATTGAATATGATACGCTTTCCAACATACCAGAAATCATTACTCAAGTTATGAGGATAACGGCTGTGGAATAAATCTCGCTCCTGTGTCCTGACCTTTGACCCCATTTCGATGATATTCAGCAAAACCTGTTCAGTATACCTCCGGAACAACATACTAAAGTTTTGTCGCAATAGAAGCATTTTTGCATAAGTTATGACGCATAAGAGCAATGGAATGGATCTTGCTCCTATGTCCTGACCTTTGACCCAATTTCTCCCATTTTCAATAGGGTTCGTCCCCAGGTGGTCCCCTACCGCATACTAAAATTTCCTCGAAATCGAACCGTTTTTACGCGAGTTATCGAGCGGACGGATGGACAGACAGACGGACAAAGCTGGAGCATATGCGCTTCTTCAACGTATGGTTGGAAAGCGTAAAAAAAGCAAGCAAAACACATCTTTGAGAGCAACTGCTTCAAAACTCCTGTTTCACTAGTGTTGCGAAATTTTCCATCTGGTAATTTAATGTCAGATTTTGTAACACGCCATTTTTTAGGTACAGCTGTATTTTTTTTCAGAAAAACAAGATTATTTTTAAAACCCCATTCTTCTCCAGGACGACAGTTTTGATTCCTCTTCCTTATACATCACAACCTGAACTGAAGGAGAAATATTCGGAGAAAACTCGCATTCTTGGTTTAATATTAGTTTGTTCCTAAAGGGTGGAGAAGTCTTTTTTCACGTTCCATTATTTTTAAGCATCGTTAATGCCAGATGTGTAAAGAAATCATGATTTTCCGCTTTGTGTTTGAAAAGTAGCGTGTGATGGGAAATGTACAAATTGGGTATGCAGATAGCGTTCTCCCAGAAACATAATTGGCTGAATTTTTCGATTCTTCGAACGTTCGTTTTACGTATGTAACAAGGAGTATAATTTTGCGATTGTGTTCTTTCCTCTTAAAATATGTACTTAGACACTATAAAAATAATGCTAAAATACGGATAACGAATTTCTTTGCCGCCAGTTTCTTTTGGTTTGGTACCTATGCAGCAACAACAGGTTTAAAAATTATCTTTTTACGCTTTCCAACCGTAGGTTGCAGAAGCGTATATGCACCAGCTTTTTCCGTTCGTCCGTCTGTCGGCACGATAACTCACGTAAAAATGGTTCGATTTCGATGAAATTTTAGTAGGTGGTAGGGGACCATCAGGGACGAGCCCTATTGAAAATGGGTGAAGTGGGGTCAAAGGTCAGGGCATAAAAGTGGAATCGATTATATTGCCTTTATGCGTCATAACATGCGTAAATATGGTTCGATTTCGATGAAATTTTAGTATGTGGTAGGGAACGACCTGGGCACAAACCCTATTGAAAATGGGCGAAATGGGGTCAAAGGTCAGGCATCACATAAGAGCGGTATTTATTCCATTGCCCTTATACGTCATAACTTGCGTAAAAATGGTTCGATTTCGATGCAATTTTAGTATTTGGTAAGGAACCACCTGGGAACGAACCGTATTGAAAATGGGCGAAATGGGGTCAAAGGTCACGGCATAACAGTGGAATCCATTCCATTGCCTTTATGCGTCATAACTTACCAAAAAATGTTTCGATTGCGACAAAACGTTATCATGTTGTTCCGGAGGTATAGTGAACCGGTTCTGTTGAATATAAACGAAATGGGGTCAAAGGTCATTGCGCAAAAGCAAGATTTATTCCATAGCCTTTATTCTCATAACTTGCGTAAAACTGCTTTTATTGTGACAAAACTTTAGTATGTTATTCTTCAGGTGTACTGAACCGGTTGTGTTGAATATCATCGAAATGGGGTCAAAGGTCAGGACACAGGAGCGAGATTTATTCCACAGCCATTATCCTCATAACTTGAGTAATAATTTCTGGTATGTTGGAAAGCGTATCATAATCAATGCATTGCATGATTTTACTAACTTGTTCATTTATCCCGTTGAAGAACTCCGCTCCCATTTAAACTTCGAAAATGAGCATTCCACTATATTTTGAGGGCAGTTTCTTTCATTACATCATGTATTCCATCACATGGCTCAACTTCATGGGTTTAGGACACAAGAATTTATTAGTACATTGTACCGCTTCCTTTGGAGGTCAATACAGCTTCAATTCGTCATTGGAAGGACCGATACAAGTCCCGTACAGTGGCCAGAGGCATTTGAAGCAATTCCTCTATAGCAGAAAATTGGCTAGTTAACGACGTGATGCTGGTGGAGGAAAACGTTTCCTGACTCGCTCTTCCAGAACACCTCGGAGTGGTTCAATAATGTTCCAGTCGGGTGACTGTGCATGCCATGACAGATGCTCAACCTCACTTTCATGCTCAGTAAACCAATCTTCCACCAGTCTCGCTCTGTGTACCGGTGCGTTATCATCCTGATACACGGCACCACCGTCAGGGTACAATGTCTGAACCATTGGGTGCACCTGGTTCTCCAGAATTGTCCGATAGCCCTTAGCAGTGATGTGCCCTTCAAGAACAATCAGCGGGCCGACAGACTGCCACAATATTGCGGCTCAAACGGTCACTGATCCACCTCCGTGCTTCACTGTGAGCAATAAACAGTCCGGGTGATAAGCCTGTGATGGATGTCTCCACATGTAAACTCTCCCGGTTGTGCAAAAGACAGTGAAGGACGATTTACCGAAGAACAATACGCATTTCATGTTGTTTAACGTTCACGATTTGGGCTGGTGGCACCATTACAACCGACGTTTGTCATTCACACTGGTGATCCAGGGTTTGGCGACAGCAGCATGACCGTGAATGTTGACCCGGCCCACCTCCCGAAGAACAGTTTTGATGCAAACAGGTGAGTTGCGGTGCGTATTCAACTGTGCGGTGACTTGGGCAGCTGTAGTTTTATGCTTTTTGGCTACCATCCGTGTTAGCACTCTGACGTCCCTGTCAAACAACTTCCTGTTACCTGGACAGTTACTCCTATTGGATGTGGTTCCTCCCTCTTGCAGGTATCCCGACATGACCCTGGGTACCGCGGTTCGTGATACACCACAAAGATTTGTTATCTTGGACACAGATGCACCAACGAAACGCGCACCAACAGTCTGTCCTCTTTGATAATGAGGACATGTCTCCCATTTTGTTGTGTGGATCGCACTTTTTGAAGTTCAGCTGTGCTACTGCTCTGCTAACGGAACCTTCACATTCCATTCTCGTTGATCGACTGCGAAATCGATGCTTGCTGGCCACCAGGTAGCGCGTAAAGCGTCATCACACGTGGGATGCTATTTGCGCATGTATTTTAGTTTCGTTGTCCACCCCCTGTACATTCAATAGACAAATGGGTGTGAAATAAAATGAGTGATTAGAGAATATACGTTTACTAACGTACAACACATTGCATTTATTCGCGCCACTCACGACCACACCGAGCCACAGTCCGGTACATACTAAGTGGAATTAAATCATAACAACAAACAATAACAACACATTTTGTGCACTCACGGCCACACCGAGCCACAGTCCGGTACATACTAAGAGGAATTGAATCATAACAACAAACAATAACAATACACTCGCATCACTCCCGACCACATCGAGCCACAGTCCGGTACATACTAAGTAGATTTAGATCATAACAACAAACAATGACAATACACTCGCGTCACCCCCGACCACACCGAGCCACAGTCAGGTACATACTAAGTGGAATTAAATCATAACAACAAACAATAACAACACATTCGCCTCTCTCACGAGCACACCGAGCCACAGTCCGGTACATACTAAGTAGAATTAGATCATAACAACAAACAATAACAACACATCCGCCTCACTCACGACCACACCGAGCCAAAGCCCGGTACATACTAAGTGGAATTAAATCATAACAACAAACAATAACAACACATTATCCGCACTCACGGCCCCACCGAGCCACAGTCCGGTACATACTAAGAGGAATTGAATCATAACAACAAACAATAACAACACATTCGCCTCACTCACGGCCACACCCGAGCCACAGTCCGGTACATACTAAGTGGAATTAAATCATAACCACAAAAAATAACAACACATTTGCCTCACTCACGACCACACTGAGCCACAGTCCGGTACATACTAAGTGGAATTAAATATCATAACAACAAACAATAACAACACATTATCCGCACTCACGGCCCCACCGAGCCACATTCCGGTACGTACTAAGTGGAATTAAATCATAACAACTGTGACGTACCTGCCAGCAGGACGCACACGACATAAAGGCAGATAGCAGTCAGAACGAACGTCCGCGTAGCTCAATTGGTAGAGTGACTTATTCTGGAATAAGGGGACCCGTGTTCGAGCCCGGCGTAGACTAAAAATGACGGAGAAATTTACTTCGTTATAATGGCGCACGAACTTTCTGGATGACCCGGCCGTTTAAAATCTCGTAATGGTGTGATGTTCTTTCCACCCCGCGAGAGAGGGAAAATAAGAGAATCCCTTCTCCAGCGCTTCGAAAAATAAAACAAAATTGACTGGGAGTTCTCAAGTGCACGTTCTACAGCGAATGGCTGCTTGCAACGATTCATGGTCACGGCTGACCCGTGGTCCATGCCCCCGACCCTGTTTCGGGGGAGATGTGACGTACCTGCCAGCAGGACGCACACGACATAAAGGCAGATAGCAGTCAGAACGAACGTCCGCGTAGCTCAATTGGTAGAGTGACTTATTCCGGAATGAGGGGACCCGGATTCGAGCCCCGGCGTAGACTAAAAATGACGGAGAAATTTACTTCGTTATACAACAAACAATGACAACCCATTCGCCTCACTCACGACCACAACCAGCCACAGTCCGGTACATACCAAGTGGAATTAAATCATAACAACAAACAATAACAACACATTAGCCGCGCTCACCGCCACGCGGAGCCACAGTCCGGTACATACTAAGTGGAATTAAATCATAACAACAAACAATAAGGTTTACTAATTCCTGATATTAAGATGTACTTAGGTAGGTGGATTAATGAACGTTATTGTAAAACTATGGAAAGAAGACATGGGAGTCATAAAAGTAAATATTTACTAAACTATGATGGGGGCAATAGTGAGTATTTTGACTGTTTATTCTTTTGAAAACGATATTTATTATTATTCAGATTTAGTCAAATGTAAGAAACGATCTATACACCGATGGAATGTGATATAGCAACGAAAGTCCATCAAGCTAAAATCTGACTCAAGATAGAAAGAAAAGCTGAACCGCAAGTGTGTTAGTCAGGGCATTGTTAACTTTTGGTCTAGGATATCTACATGTTACACCCGATTGTGTTATACAGCATTTTGAAGCTCTCGTCAATAGCAGGTAATCCAACTGTGGGGGTGATCAAGAGGGGGAGCCAAATTTCGCTATGAAGCATATTTTAGTATTATCGAGAAGGATTCATAGCATCAAAATGCGTTTTGTATTGGCTTATGCCACATTTAGCTTGGAGTAGACCTTACTGTCACTGGTCAAGCTTTTTCCTGGCCGCATAAATTACATGATACATATTTTAACTACATTACGCGTAATTTGTACTTGTTATCCGGATTTCGGATTTCAAAATGTCCGAAATATAGTAAATCCGAATTCCGAATTGCCGCATGAAATCAGAATTTCAAAATCCGTATATTTGGATATCCGGTTAGTGCTGTCAAGAACCGGATATTTTGAAATCCGGATTTCAGATTTCAAAAAATATCCGAAATATCATAAATCCGGATTGCCGCATGAATTCCGATATCCGGATATCTCTTTCCATCTTTTCTTTCTTCACTGCCCCAGTGGCCTAGTGAATTAATCACAAACACCATAAGTGCTAGTGAGTGGGAGATACCTGATTTACCCGGTTCAGCAATAATATAATCAGTCATCGTTTCTTTTGTTCGTTCTTTGTAAATTTTTCTTTGCGTCTGTCTTCTTAAGCAGAAAATTTTCCCCCTTTCGAACGTAAAAACAAAATGCTTGGCGTATTATTGTGAAATTCAAGTTTCTATAGTAATAAATACATCCGAATATCGGAAGTTCGAAATCCGGATATCCGCAGTTCATAATTCGGATATCCGGAGTTTAAACTATTCGAATGCTAAAATCCGGTTTTCAGATAGTAAGATATCCGAAATCCGTGAACAGCACTTCCAAAGTTCAAAATCTGGTTAACCGCAGTTCAAAATCCGGATATCCGGAGTTCGAACTACTCGAATGCTAAAAATACGGTTTTCGGATACTAAAATATCCGGATATCCAAAAATCCGAAGTCCGTGAACAGTACTAATGTTAACACAACTAGAAGTAGACATTAATTTTAAATTGTTTAGTTTATAACCACACAAAAGGAAAATAATTACAGTGGTGAAATATCAGAAACACACATAGGTAATGCGAATGATAGAGCATTTTTTTCAAAAAGATTAACGTTTCTTTTAATTGGGCAGTTGTTGTTGTTGATGTTCATGGTTACCAACCTAAACTAATATCATTCTAAACAACTTCAGTGCCATTCGTTTTATCCGAAGTAACCAGAAAAATTAAACGTCTTTTACAGTTAAACTAGAATTGCCCTTTTTTAACACTAAATAATATGTTATACAGGGACATTAATTTTATTCTAAGAAAAAAATAAAACGTAACGACAAAAAGTTTCACACTTTTCACTGTCGTTTATTAAAATTGAAAGATTACAAATCTGTGAATTGTTCACCCATTTTTTAATGATTTACAGCATTTATTAATAAATTTTTGCCGCCCCGGTGGCGCAATGGTCTAAGCGCTACTTGTGACCATTCGTCCGAGATGGGTTCGAATCCCGGTGAGGCATGGATGTTGTGTTTGTCTTACGGCACTGGCTCTCTTTCTTCCCTGGAACCAGTGACCCTAAATTAGGGACGGGCGACTGCTTGAGTTGCTCACGGTGGTCGTTAAACCCCCAATCAAAGTAAATAAATTCTTCACTATATCCAGGCGTAATTGTTGCTTTAGTTTGTGTTTTACTTTAATAATGTCATATTGTTAATAATTTTATCGAAACTAAATTGAAACATTTGGCGGCACATTATCACATATTGTCTACATACAATTCGTATAACACTTGCCTAACAGGTTCATTCATTCTATAACGAAGTAAATTTCTCCGTCATTTTTGGTCTACGCCGGGATTCGAACCCGAGGCCGCTTACTCCGGAACAAGTCGCTCTACCAACTGAGCTACGCAGACATTTGTTCTGATTCCTATCTGCCTTTATGTCGTGTGCGTCCTGCTGGCAGTTACGTCACAATTCTTATTTTTCTTAGCACTTTTTAATAATCATCACACTTTTGATCATTCATTTTTAGAGTGTAATATACTGTATATGCACTATTTTCTTAGAATTTTCAAAGCTTAGTCGGTTTCTTGTTGCGTTATGAATGTACGACCAGTTGGAAAACAACCTTTCAAGCTGTGCCGATGATGCTGGTTTGTTGAACAGTCTAATGGCTAATTTCGCGAGTTGTTTGTGATGTCTTTTAGCAAAATGCTAAAATGTTGTTGGAGCTTGAACTTCTTTTTCAAGTAATTTACCAAATATTTTCGCACGATCTCTATATTGTTGGTAGCCTATGATTACGGCTGCATCCAAATTCTGCAGTATAAAATTTATATTGTTGGTAGCCAATGATTGATTACGCCTGCATCCAAATTCTGCAGTATAAAATCTATATTGTTGGTAGCCCATGATTACGCCTGCATCCAAATTCTGCAGTATAAAATCTATATTGTTGGTAGCCTATGATTACGGCTGCATCCAAATTCTGCAGTATAAAATCTATATTGTTGGTAGTCTATGATTACGGCTGCATCCAAATTCTGCAGTATAAAATCTATATTGTTGGTAGCCTGTTACTCTGGCTGCATTCAAATTCAGCAGAAAAACGTGAAAAGAGCGATGACTTTGTCTATTTACATAGTCTCAACGTATTTGGAAGATTTTCACCATTTCTCTCGTTCTTTCTATTTATCAGCTATAATTAAATAGCTTGTGCCGTTAAGCCCCACCATATGGAGACGTCTCAGTTGCTGAGCCCATCTCTACGGATTTGTGAAGTCAGATGCTGACAGATAAACACACCTAGCGCCATGGATTGGTGGCCACCGTAGCGTAAGGCGAACGCACTCGGCTAGTTATCGAGAGATCTGGGGTACGATCCCAATGGTGTCAGGATAACAATTTTTCGGTTGCTGTGTGTTAATTGAAGAAAAAAGTAGAAAGAGCGATGACTTTGTCTATTTACATTATCTCCACGTATTTATAAGATTAAACCTATTCTACCACCTCAAGACGTTCTTCATTAAGTTTCTTTCCCTGATACAGAGTATTTAGGATATAACACGTTAGCAGCGAGGCTGTATTTATTCAGGGAATGCTTTCTTCTTTTATTGAGGCAAAGTAGCAAATGGTCATGGCTTTCAGGAAGCTTCATATTGAACCACAACTCTAACGCATCGACAACGTTGCAATATTCTTTTTGGCAATAGTTTATCAGTTCGCTCACAGGATTTAGTAGTTGAGCAGTATCACTAACCTGGTCAAGGAAATCATTGTCATACAGGAGAGACCGTACAGTGTATGGTATCTTCTTTTTTCATCATTAGCTGTCACCTTTCTCATTGCAGTGATATGATTTCTTAAGGATAAGCATGGATCTCTTTGGGAGCACCAACGTATATCTGCAGCTAGTTGAACTTTACTACCGCCACATTCCAACAACTCATGTTGCCGGTCAGTATGCTTAAACACTTTTAGCACACTGTTACAGGAGATGAAATGTCATTGGGCATTTGGTCCTTTGCGAAAATATTGCCCGTATGTGAACTGCAGCCATAATCCGTGAACATTGCTCATTGTGATCGTATCGCTTGGGTTATTTGACATCAGGGTTATACTTCACTTTTGCTAGCTTCTTTGCTTCTTGTATGATTTCGCATAACTTTTCTCCCGTTTCCGCGATCCCAAATACACTTATCGTCAAAAAAATTGCTGCACCCAGAAGGACGTGTTGGATTGCAATGCTATTCTGGAGGAAGGTAAAGGTTACCAGGAACAATAACTGATTAAACATTGAAACTGATACGGGCAGTATGGCGTCGGGCCGCCATGTTTGCTCACACAGCATGCCAGACGTCTCGGCATGGAGTTGTACAAGTTCCTAATGGTGTCCTGCGATAAGCCATCCCATGCAGCTTGAATCTTCTCACGCAGTTCCTGCGGATTGTGCGGTACGGATGGAGTGTTGTTAGCGCGTCCAATAGCATCCCACACATTTTCAATCGGCGATATGTCTGGCGATGCGGCTGGCCATGGCACAGTGTCAGTGCTTTGAAGGCAAGCTCTCGAGGCAGCAGCAGTATGCGGACGAGCATTGTCCTGTTAGAAAATCGCACCGCTGGTTGCAGGACCTCATTAACGTACGTAATGTTGGGCTCTCAAAGTGCCTGTAATGAACACCAAAGGTGATCTGACATCGTAGGCAATTGCATCTCACACCTAGACACCAGGACTTCTGGACGTGTGACGCTCGACAAAAAACCGTTCATCTTGGCGCTAACTACCGTGCCTCCACACACGGATTCGTCGGTCGTCTCCTCCAAGACAAAAGCAGGATTCATGACTGAAGAACACCCTTTGCCATTCTTAGTGGCCCCATGACAGTATGGCACGACACCATTGCAGTCTTTGGAGACGATGCACTGTTGTTAAGGTCAGTCGGCGTAACGGTCTGCGTGAGTGTAGTCTTACGTCATGAAGCCGTTTGCCAATGGTGCTGGCACTAATCGGATGATGTATGGAGGGCACCAGTGCTCGCTGAATATCCGAATCATGGCTGTTGGGTCACTCCGCGCATGTCGGAAAACCCGTCGGTGCTCTCTCTCCGTGGTTCGTCCAGGTCTACCAGACCATTCCTGTCGCTTCTGCGTGCCTTGTTATATCCACTGCCGCCAACAGCGTGCTATAGTGATATCCGCACGACCGGTATAGCGCGTTATACGGCGATAAGATCATCCCGTTCCCCGGAGCCCGACGATGTGGCTCCTCTTTAACTTCTCTAACTGCTCGAATTGCTTCCGAGAACTTTTCTCTGAGGCATACTTTACTTGCAAAGGATGCAACCAACACAACATCACGAGTCAGGATGGCAAGCACGCGCAACGGGACGACCTTATAGAGCCTGTCAAGCACAGCGTTACGACGCCTCCTTGCTGGCGTCACATGCTGGACCGCGCGTGATTTGCATGTCTCACGATGTCAAACCTACCCACCAAATTTCATTCCTGTTGGTTGCTTCCTTCTGAGTGACACTATTGTTTTAACGATGAGTGTATATCAGCTATTTTTTCTTGGTGTTGCAATTTTCACAAACAGTTGTGACGTATATTCTAATTTAAGTTTCATTTTTAGTTCCTTTTTCTATGTAAATTTGAGTTTGGTCTCTTTTGCACTTTCCAAACTTAACGTGATATCTTCTCTCTCACATGAATGAGGTTGGCAACACTTTTGAGGCCAGAGAGAGTGACGTACGTATGAATGTGATAAAAACGATAGATAACAAGTTAGTAAAATCATGCAATGCATTGATTCTGATACGCTTTCCAACATACCAGAAATCATTACTCAAGTTATCACTCAAGTTATGAGGACAATGGCTGTGGAATAAATATCGGTCTTGTGCCCTGAACTTTGATCCCATTTCGATGATATTCCACAGAACCGGTTCAGTATACCTCCGAAATAACATGATAAAGTTTTGTCGGAATGGAAGCATTTTTACGTAAGTTATGATGCATAAGGACAATGGAATAGATTCCGCTCCTGTGTCCTAACCTTTGACCCCATTTCGCCCATTTTCAATAGAATTCGTTGACCCCATTTCACCCATTTAATAGGCAGGCCCCTACAACATATTAACATTTCATCCAGATCGAAGAATTTTTACGTAAGTTACGACGCATAATGGCGACGGAAGTGATTCCGCTCCTATGCCCTGACCTTTGACCCCATTTCGCCCATTTTCGATAGGGTTTGTCCCCAGGTGGTCCCCTACCATATACTAAAAATTTAATCGAAATCGAACCTTTTTTACGTTAGTTATGACGCATAAGAGCAGTGGAATGGATCCCGCTCCTATGTGCTAACCTTTGACCCCATTTCGTTCATGTTCAATAGGGTTCCTTCCCAAGTGATCCCTTTCCACATTACGCGAGTTATCGTGCGGACGAACATACGCACACAAAGCTTGACGTAATGAGGCAGATGGGAATCGCAACCATCTGCTCGCAACAGTGTGACGTCATAAAACTTTAATAGAATCCACACACAAAGCGTGACGTAATTAGACAGATGGCGTGACCGCGCGTCAACATATCAAGCGCGAGAGTGTGACGTCATAATATCGTCCCCAGGTGGTCCCCTACCACATAATAAAATTTCATCGAAATCAAACCATTTTTGCGCACGTTATGACGCATAAAGGCAATGGAATGCATCCCACTCCATTGTCCTGACCTTTGACCCCACTTCAAATATTTTCAATAACGTTCATTCCCAGGTGGTCCACTACAATATGCTAAAATTTCATCGACATCGAACCATATTTACGCAGGTTATGACGCATAAAGGAAATGGAATGGATCTCGCTCCTATGCCGTGACCTTTGACCCCATTTCGTCCATTTTGAATAGGGTTCGTCCCCAGGTGGTCCCCTACCACATACTAAAATTTCATCGAAATCGAACCATTTTTACGCGAGTTATCGTGCCGACAGACGGACAGACGGACGGACAAAGCTGGAGCATATACGCTTCTTCAACCTACGGTTGGAAAGCGCAAAAAAGGACGATACAGCAGTTGCTATGTGTATGTGTGGGTGTGGAAATGTTAGCTCTGTGTAAAAACTAGATCATATGTGGCTCTATTGTGGATCTACTGAAATATTGCTTGACCAATTAAAGGTTATCGTAAGTTGACTTCTGTTTATGTTTCGTCTGGCCGTAAACTATTGCATCGTATGCTTATTTAGTTCAACATTCCTTAATCATGGTTTTAGACATAGCGTAACACCAATCTGGATCACGAAAAAGGCTTACGTTATACAGTAGTGTATTTCTTGTTAGATTTTATTGGACTCACTATTGTCTATTATACTTTTCTACTTTTTTTATTCCACTTCTGCGTGATCTCGCGCATCAATTCCCATTTTGTTAAAATCCTTACATTCGGCCTCAATTGTGTACATGGCTTTTTTCGAATGAAATCCAAAGATTGACCCCATCATTCAAGTTGTCAAGCATCAGGTTTCTGCCTAGGAATCTCTCGCCAGCGCGTTGAACAAATGAACAAAGGACAGCGCTGCCATCACTCTCAACGATACTTCAGAGACCAATCTTTTGGGAATGGATTTCAGAGAACGTGTCATCTGTTCATTCACAGCAAGCTTCGCATTGAAATATCTCGTAACTTTTGTAAAATATTGAAAGCTTCGGGTTTCAAAATTGTAAATGATTTTGCGCTTCGTGGCTCTAAGCGCATGCTAGTTTCTGTGTGAGTATTTGTCATGTGACACCCACAGACAGACACACATCCAAAATCCATTTAAGGACCCTTTTCTCCCACGCATTCAGGAGGTCGTAGCAGCTTGCTCCTTTTATTCGTAGTGAGCATACGAAAGAAATGGGGACAGCTTCTGTTCGCTGGAGGTGGTGAGGCTTCTGTAACAGAGATATTAGAAACTCCATTTTCAAGCTACTTTTTAACATGCTGATGCACTTCAGTGACCTTCTCACCTGAATTATTCAACAGACCAGAAAAGCTCGTTCGAGAAATGCCAGACTACAGATTCGCGTGCGTCAGGTTGCGTGGTTCAGGTGTATTAACGCTCCTCTTCGCATTTGCAACACGACTTTTGGCATTCACAGGACAAAATTATTCGTGCTAGTGGTTTCGTTATGTCTATCCCTCCGTTTTCGTGTGAACACTATCTCTCTACACCTAATAGTCGAATTTGAAGAATTCTTTTACGGTTCGGTTGCATTTGTGTGAGAACGAAGATACACACCTTATGTTTTCTAAAAATTAGATCGAATAAGTTGCATTTTCGTCGGATATCTTTCACTATGACGAACGGTGGACAATTCCTTTTTCAAGTAATGCAGTCTTTCCACTATGGATCCACTCTGTAGACAAAACATCAGAGAGATAGGTGTGATGGGCAGTTGACATGGGCGTCCCCTAAGCAGAGTGGAACAGTCCCAAACCGAACGCAGCCGATAAACAGAAGGACAGCAGGGCATCCCAACAGTGTATTCCAATCGACGAACGTAGGTTACGTGGTGATTTTTGATCATGGACGCATTGTCGGTGCAAGACATGAACACAATTGTACTATGCGTTATGATATGCACATAATACTTGATATAACGCTATGTCCTTATGTTTAAGATAGCTTAACCCTTTAACGACCATGACCCAAAAGTCTTGTATTACTCTAAATACTATAACGTAATTTGTCTTTGCGTTGTAACCTCGTCCTTACGTCAGTAATTACGTTATGTGTGCTAAAGCCAATGTAATATTAGAAGGTACCCATACGCATTACAAGAAAGGGGTCAATTGTAGTACTTACAAATACGTTTATTTTGCTTGCCTGGTTTGCACTCCACACTCACATCCGGTTTATTAGCGTACTTAATACAGTATCAGTGATTTAACATTCAATATAACAGCACGTCTATCATCAATAACATCAATCCCTGTAAAAAACCGCTCAATTGCCTTTTTATCTATCGTTCTTATCCAGCCATACATACGTCACTCTTGTTCTGACCTCAGTGTGTTGCCAACATCATTCTCGTTTGAGGGAAAAGATATAACGTTAAGGTTTGAAAATGTCTAAGAGAACGAACTGAAATTTACATAGAAAAAGAAACTCAAAAGGAAAGTTGAAATAGAATATACACTGAAGTTCCAGAAAAACTGGTACACCAGTCTAATACTTGGTAGGTCCCCCACGGGAGCGCAGGACTGCAGAAATACGAGGGGGCATGGACTCCCCTAGCTTCTGGAAATATGCTGTAGGCAATGCACACCATAACTTCCCGCAGAGCGTTCCACAATTCGGGTGTATTCCGAGGTCTCGGATTCCTGTGTTCGATAGCGCGTTGCATGGCATCCCAAGTGTGTTCTATCACGTTCAGATCTTGGGACTTGGGTAGGAATGTCAACACCCCAAATTCAGATGAATGCTCTTCTAACCATACTGTGGCGTCCCGACACTTGTGTGGAGGCGCATTGTCCTATTGGAACAGGCCCAACCCATCAGCATGAATGCAGGACATGAACGGGTGTACCTCGTCAGAAAGAATGCGCACATAGCGTTGGCCGGTCACAGACGTTTGTAGACGTATCAGGGGTCCCAGTGAAGTCCAGCTGAACACACCCCATACCATTACGGAAACCCCACCAGCCAGTACAGTTCCCTGTTGCCAGGCGGGATCCATGGCTTCATAGGATTTGCGCCACACACGAATCCTTCCATCTGCCCGTTACAGTTGGAAACGCGACTTGTCAGACCAGGCTACTTGTTTCCATTCATGAAGCGTCCAGTGGCGGTGTTGCCGTGCCCAAGCGAGGCGCATAGCTCTGTGTCGTGCACCCATCAAGGGGACTCGAGTTGGGCGTCGGCTCCCAAAGCCCATATCGTGCAGGGTACGTTGCACAGTCCGGTCGCTGATGCTTGTTTAGGCTCCAGCATTGAATTCCGATGCTACCTGCGAGAGTGTCGCGTGAAATGATTCCTGACATCCGACGATGGTGACGTTCACCCAATATCTTTTGCGGCCACACTGGTATCGTAGGTTGGAGGTTTTGCCGGAGTTCTTGCAGTCACGGTAAACCCTTGGAATGGTCGTCCGTGGAAATACGAACATCGTTTCTACCTCCGAAATACTATGCGGACGCCACTGAATACGCGCATAGGTGACGTTGCTATGTATTTTGCATAAGTTCGTCTGTACCAGTTTTTCTGGCATTTCAGTGTACGTTACAATACCATAACGCCCGAAATTGTCTGTTGGTTCACTTCTTTGTTTAGTCACAACAATAGTGACATAGAGTGACACCTGCTGATCCATCATAGGTCGTGCAAATTTGAAGAGCAGGTAAGGGTAGGAAATATGACTCATTCTAGGCAGGCGTTTCGGGCGGCTAAGGTCGCTTGTATATATGGGCGTTTTGTGCGTTATGGTCGTTAAAGGGTTAAACCTGCCTGTAGGATTATTGATGTCTGGAAACGTAATTCGATTTGTAAATCGGTTTTTATTGCTCGCTAATCGGATGCTTTTTTTATGATAACGATCCTTCTGACGTATACTGCAATTTAAATTTCCTTTTTAGTTTCTTTCTCTATGTAAATCTGCGTTCACTCTCCTTGGCGATTTTCAAACTTAACGTGATATCTTCTCTCTCGCAAGAGTATGGTTGGAAACACCTTGAGCTCAGAACGTATGTATGACGCGTGGATGTGGTAGATGAGAACAGATCGATATATAATGTGGGAGCAGCAACAAAGGTGTGGAGATGATGGTAGTATGATGATATAACAGTAGCTGCGGAAGTAGAAGTATTGAATACATGAAGTTGTGATTTCTTGACGTCTGCGTTTTTAATATTTAGAGTTTTTGTTTTTGTTTCTCGTTAAACGTTCTCTCACAAGTAATTGTATTTTTCCACTAATGTTGTTGAAGACTGAGTCGCGCTAAAGAAGTGTTTGTTGAATAAAGACTAATAATAAGTAACCTTTACTGAAGTTATTAGTGTGACTCCTGATTCACTTAAAAGTGAAGTTATTAAGAACTGATTTATGTAGTGTTCAGTCAGCTATATACTAAGAGTATCCTGAAAGTAATGCTTCGCCCTTTATAAGATTTTTATTTGTAGCAGCAAATATGTGAAACTTGGTGGCAAAATACTTGGACATAGACAGTGCGTCAAAGAATTTTTAAGACTGGCGCTAGATTTCAGCCTACGGTGGCGCCACCAGTGTAATCGCGAATGCGTTATAAACCGTGACCATCTGCTTGCTTTCTGCCAAAAGTACTGCGCAGTTGTTAAAGTAACTCAAACGAAACGGGCGTTCATTAGAGAAGTAACAGTTTTTTCATGTTGAATTATTAAGATGGAACAAAGGGTTGTTATTAAATTTAACGCAAAACTTGGTAGAAGTGCCTCGGAAACGTACCAAATGATGAAACAAGTTTACGGTGAGTTTTGCTTAAGTAGATCAAATGTTTTCCTGCGGCACAAAAACGTTTTTTGGACGGAAGAGATACGCTAGAAGATGATAAGCATACCGAAAGACCAAGTTCATCTAGGACACCTGAGATTATTGAAAAAGTGCTTGATTTCGTGGCAAACAATCGATGTGCGTCACTAAGAATGATGGAAGAGTCTTTAAACGTCAACAAAGAAACGATTCGAACCATCCTGCATGAAGATTTGGGCAAAACAAAAGTCTGTGCTAAATTTGTTCCACACACGTTACCCAATGAACAAAAATCAAGAGGTGCACATTGCAGAGACATCATTTCAGCCGCTGAAAATGATCCAGACTTCTTAAAATCGATTGTTACAGGTGATGAAACATGGTGTTTTCAATATGATCCTAAAACAAAGCAACAAAGTGCGGAATGGAAGTCAAAAAACTCTCCACAAGCCAAAAAAACAAGAAAAGTTCCATCGAAAATCAAAACAATGCTCATTACATTCTTCGATAGTAAGGGTATTATCCACAAAGAATTTGTTCCAAGTGAACAAACAATTACTGGTGAGTTTTATTTAAATGTTTTGAGGCGTTTGATGGGCAGCATTCGTCGCATTCGTCCAGAATATCGAGATGAAAACAGTTGGTGTTTGTTGCATGATAATGAACCCAGTCACACCTTCCTTCTTGTTCGTAGATTTTTGGCGAAAAATAACGTCTGTGTGTTGAATCTTCCACCGTATTCGCCTGATTTAGCAGCCTGCGACTTTTCTTTGTTCCCAAAGCTTAAAATGACGTTAAAAGGGTGTTATTTTGATGATATTTCGACCATACAAACAGCTTCGACGCATGCTTTGGAGGCAATTCCGCAAAGTGAACTGGAACAGGCATTCGAATCAATATAAAATCGCTGTAACAAGTGTATTGAAGCCGGAGGGACTGATTTTGAATAACAAACCAAAACAAATTATAATTTCTTGTTTCTATTTTATTTTATAGACCCAGTCTTAAAAATTCTTTGACGCACTGTTTATTGTGGATAATGCTAGTCTATTCAAAATATTGTCCATCACTTTCTATACATTTCCGCCATCTTTGAACCCATTGGTACAATCCGTTTCGGAAAAATTTCTGAGGCTGTCGTTTCACCTATGAGTTCACAGCCAGTTTAACATCTGTCAAATCGTCGAAACGTTCTCCACGAAGGGTGTTTTCCAAAGGGGTAAACAGGAAAAAAGTATGAGAAAGCCAAATCAGGACTGTAGGGGGGGGGCATCATTGCCCTCCCCATTTTTGCAATAGCCTGTGAAGTTTACAATGCATTGCATGATTTTGCTAACTTATCCATACCGGTTAAACTGACTTTGAATAGCTTTGGTAAATTTAATTCGCGTCAGAACGGATTCAAAAGACGTGCTCATTACACCCGAAAATTTGGTGTCATCTTTCTTGTTTTTAATCAAATTGTTGCATGCCGCCCCGGTGGCGCAGTGGTCGAAGCGATGGCCTCTGATCATTCGTCCGAACGGGGTCCGGGTTTGAATCTCGGTGAGGCATGGATGTTGTGTTTGTCTTACGGCACTGGCTCTCTCCCTTCCCTGGAACCAGTGACCCTAAATTAGGGACGGGCGACTGCTTATAGCCCATTGAGTTGCTCACGGTGTTCGTTAAACCTCCAATAAAAAAAAATGTAGCATCAGGAGATTTAATAGATCTCAGTGACGGAACATGCAATCGCATTTCCAATCCCTTAATAAACAAAACATCAACTTATTTTCGAAATTTAAATTTTAATTCTGGAAGTATTTCTTCAGCTAAATGGTTTAAGAAACAGATTGCAAATAAAAAAAAAGAAAAAAGGATTTCAGATATATCCCTTCTAATAAAATACGGAATGAGAAAAAATGAAAGTCTCGAGAAACTGAAGATAAGGACACTTTAAACCCTCGACTAGGAAGGAATAAAAGTAAAGAAAGGAGCTCAATCAGTAGTAGCTGGTAAAGAGGTACGTGGAAGCAAAGCGATCTTTCACTGGTTGAGAAAAACGCTTGATACGTACACAGTACACTGAGCCATCGAGTGAAAAAATTTCAATCGCCTTCACCAACTCGATTTTTTTATTGATTTTCGGGCGGAAGTAGAATTCCCTAGAAAGGAAAGAGTTTTTCTACGTACGTCCGTATGCTGTGCGAAGTCAACGAACGTCAAAGGGAAAGAGTCTAAATTCTTCTCCCACATATCTTTATTTATATTTTCTCTCTCGATAGATCACAAACGACGGAAAAGGTGTCAATAAATATTTCCTTTTTGAGTGAGAATTCTTTTAGCACCGGATACCATTTACCTAGTGGAAAGCTTTGCATGTACCAGGGAGAGTCATAAGTTCGTAGCTTTTTGGGGTACAACGTCAGTCCGGTACCACATGTTGACCACATATGGTTATTTGGCAAAATACAGTCCATCAGAGTCTATGGTCCTTTCCCAACGTTCAGCCAAAGATGCAATGGCGTTGCGATACCAGGCGGCTCGCTTGGATGCAAAAAACTCACTCAGTGATGCCATCTTTTACAACCTCCAAGGAATGGAACTGTCTGCCGGCTAAGAAGTGCGCCATGAAACGAAGCAGGTGAAGATCCGGGCTATAGGCTGTGTATGGTAGGATTTCGATGCCGCCCAAATTGGGGGACAATCCGTGACCTATCACATGGGGTTTTGTCGAATTGCAGGAGGACCTTCTTTCGGTTCACCATTGCGGGATAGCGCTGGCGTAGAGCTTTATATGCGTGTTGCAGGTGGCCGTTAAACCTCCAAATACAGTCCATCAGAGTCTATGGTCCTTCCCCAACGTTCAGCCAAAGATGCAAAACCGTTGCGATACCAGGCGGCTGAATTGGATCACAGCCTCCAAGGAATGAAACTGTTTTCCGACGAAGAAGTGCGCCATGAGACGAAAGAGGTGGAAATCCGATGGCGCAAAGATCCGGGCTATAGGCTGGATGTGGTAGGATTTCGACGCAGTCCAATTCCTGAATTTTCTGCCGGACAATCCGTGACCTATGACATGAGGTGTTGTCGAATTGCAGGGGGTGTTCTTTCGGTCACCATTGCGGGGTAGCGCTGTCGTAGAACGTCATATATTGTACATGTTGCTGTTGAACGGCATACAAATTCTCATCCATGTGGCACAAGTTCTCTGTGGAGAGGACCCTCGAATTTCCACCATACACACAACTTTGTCTTCACTTCAAAACACCCTGTTTGAGCCACTGCTTGAGCCTCATCCTCTGGCCGGAGCCATTGGCTTCCGGTATCAGGATAACGTAAGAAGACCCACTTCTCATCATTCGTTACGATTCTTCCCCAAAACCGGTCGTCACGTGGATTTTACAGCAATTCTCGACACAGAGTGACATGCTCCCCAGCTTGCTGTGGGCTCAACTCATGGGGAACCATTTTTGAACGTCTGGAGTGAAAACTGAGCTGGTGTAGGTGACGAACGATGGAGTCTTGTGATGCATGGACCTCCTCTGCTAATCGATGGGTGCTGGCTCCTGGGTGCTGTTAAACAGTTAGACGGAGGGCTTCGGTGTTGGTGGTGAGGGGTCTCCCACACCTCCATTTGTTCACGAGCTCTGTGTCTCCGGACCAGAAACGTTGGAACCATTTTCTTGCTGTTGCAGGGTGCATTGTCTCTTTTTTTTTTTTTTTTTTTTTTTTTTTTTTTTTTGGTTGGAGGTTTAACGACCACCGTGAGCAACTCAATGGGCTATAAGCAGTCGCCCGTCCCTATTTTAGGGTCACTGGTTCCAGGGAAGGGAGAGAGCCAGTGCCGTAAGACGAACACAACATCCATGCCTCACCGGGATTCGAACCCGGACCCCTTACGGACGAATGATCAGAGGCCAGCGCCTTAGACCACTGCGCCACCGGGGCGGCGCATTGTCTCTTCACCTTCTACACTACAAATTTCCTTCGCGGCAGCTGTCGCGTTCAACCCTTTTTCCAATAATGGCGTAGGAGCATACGAACAAGTTTCTCCTCCGACATTCTCATCTCGTATGAGCAGCGCACACGTGTTGGGCCCGGCGCATGCCTACCTGTTTGAGCAGCGGAGCACATCACCCAATCAGGCGTGGGACACATTCCACTTTACTGGCCATGTTCTACCTGTTCGGCGGAGCTTCTCCATCTGTACCGCGAAACACCACGAACTTATGAGTCACCCTTGTACTTGCGGAGGTTTGTTGCACACACTCGGACAATGAAATTTGCGCACCTGAAAAAAACATGCTACAGCCGCGAAACTTTGCAAATAGCTAGAGTGCATGCTGGTATGCAAATGATCCACGTTTGGCACGATTGCGCATGACCGCACACCCTATGGTGGCGCTGCAAGCACGAACCGGCAGCCTTATAAACTGCCGTGTAGTCGATGCCCCACGAAAGCGAAAACCACCGGCCGACGCAACCGACAGTACAGAGTGGCAAGAATGCCAGGTAGACGCCAGAGACGCCGATTTACGCAACTTACGTATTTTGAGATAGGCCTGATCATCGGGCTGAAAACCACAGGGTGGTTGGCGCGCCGTACAGCCCACCACGTGGATCGTTCTGACCATACCGTACGACTGTGTTGGGAGCAGTGGACATGTGACGGCACTGCCACACTGCGAAGCGGCTCCGGATGGATCAGAAGGACCAGCGGTAGAGAGGATCAACGGATCGTGCACCAGGCACGAACGGATCCCACGGGGACCCGGTCCACTATACAGGCAGATGTAGCGGCTCCAGTGTGCCCATGAACCATTTCCCGACGCCTCGCGGAAGCGAATCTGCGATCCTAGCACCCCTTACGTGTGCTGCCATTAACATCAGAACATCGCCGGCTCAGTGTGCTGTGGTGCCAGGCCAGAGCTACGAGGAACGCCACAGACTGGTGAGGTGTGGCGTTTAGCGATGAGTGCCACTTCGTTTTGAGGGCAGATGATAATCGTGTCCGGGTGTGGAGGTTCCGGGGTCAACAGCGCAATTCCAAGCTCGCTATCGAGCGCAACACCTACCCCACTGCAGGTATTACGATAGCCGATCAGCTCTATTAGTGGTAAGTGGATCATTGACGGCCCAGCTGTATGTGGATGAGATCCTACGGCCACATGTGCTGCCATTCCTTGCCAGAATCCCAGGTGCGCTATACCAGCAGGATAATGCCCACTCGCACACGGCTCTGGTTGCCCAGGGCTGCCTACGTCATGTCCAGATAATTTCATTGCCTGCGCGCTCCCCGGACATGTCCCCTATCGAGCATGTGTGGGACCAGTTAAAACTCCGGCAGCCGCCGTGACGCACTATCCGGGATTCGGAGCACATCGTCCAACACGCGTGGGTCAGTCTGCCGCAAGACAACATGAGTCGTCTGTTCGCCTCCATGGCGGATCGCATTGCAGGTATCGCCGCAGAAGGCGGTGCGACGCACTATTGAAGATGACCAGACTTCTTGCCACAGATCCCTCTGTAATTGTTCTGCAGCTCTGTTTTTGCCATCATGTGTATCATTCCTCTGTATCATTACGTCTATAAAATTTCAGTTCAATCCGATGCTTCCTTCTCGATGCGCAAATTTCATTGTCCTTGAGTGTAGTTCCCAGTCCTGTCGCTGCGTGGTGTTTGTGTACTTGTGTTTGTAGTTGTACCTTCGCTTCTAAAAATACGATTGTAAAATTGCTTTTTTATTGTTGTCATTCGCTGCAGTTAAGATGGGAGACGTTAGAGTCTTTAAATGATACACAGCTTTCCCGCTAGGGGGCGTAAAGGTCAAAAAGTTTTCTCGCTATCTCTTTGAAAATTTCTTTTTCCTTAGCATAGCTTTTTACATGAATAATGGACACATTTGGAAATTTCTTTTTCCTTAGCATAGCTTTTTACATGAATAATGGACACATTTGGAAATTTCTTTTTCCTTAGCATAGCTTTTTACATGAATAATGGACACATTTGAAAATTTCTTTTTCCTTAGCATAGATTTTTACATGAATAATAGTTCTCGCATGCAGTAGAGTACCGGTTATGCGCTTCTCTGTTATACGTTTTTATCATTTATACATTGCATTGTTGCAGTCCCGGCAGACGGCGATAGGCGCTAAGGTTAATTTATTTCAATTATACGTTATTCTTCAGTATGTAAGCTTCGTTTATACGTTTTTATTTTCTTGCGAAAAGGAAGAATTCCGGTTCACTGTATACCGCCACAAAGGAAAAGTGCCACACATCTTTCATTCAGCAACTTGGAAAAGTGCCACTGATTAAAAAAATGCCCCACTGGAAATCTGCCACACATTCAAAGTGTTCCTCGGAGGAAAAGCAATTTGTGACCGGCCTTTTAATGAAAAACATGTGGCAGTTTTCCTGTGTGGCACTTTTCCAAGTTTCTGAAAGATGTGTGGCACTTTTCCTGTGTGGGGTTTATCGGCAATCGAAATTCCTCTTTTTGAGCTTTAGAAGAGTAACGAGAACCACATGCTCTTTTTACTGTAAACTTCCGTTTCTTCTGTTCCCTTAATCGCTGCCACAGGCGTCTAGTGAGGAGGACAGAGATGTGTCAAACGCCTCCTTCAATAAACCACGTCGTCGTCCTTATAAAGGGAGTGAGGTGAAAGCAGTGTTTTTTTGTTTGCTATACCATTCTTCCTTCGAGCAAAAACGGACATCGGTAATTAGTGTGACACTTTGCCTTATGTTCGGGGATCTTTCTCAAACTTTTTCTATCGAAAGTTATAAGAAAACTTCAGTGGCCGGCACAGTCACCGGATCTTAATCCCATAGAGAATCAGTGAGTGAGATTGAAGCAAAAGATCCGTCAATAAGGATCCACATCTAAAACAGCATTAATTGAGTCTGTAAGGGCCGTATGGCACCGTGTTATCACCAATGGACAACTAGAGAAGCTCATAAGTTGCATGCCAAGAAGGTGCACTTTGTTACTAAGAAACCGTGGTTATCCAGTTAAATAATAAAGCGTATTTTGCTTGTTTGTAAGTTATTTCAAGTGTCCTGCAAGTTTCAATAATGTACTGTACAGTAATTTTACGTTAAATGCATTGTACACTAATTTCACAAATTCCACTATTTTTTGCTTTTTATGACTAGACGCAGTACTTTTGCTTGTAGCTTCACTTCTGTTACCGGTAATAACATTCTGTAAAAATATTTAAGTTCAGCATAAAATTGCCTTTAAAATGATGTATTCCTGACTTTACCATTACGCTGTATAAGTTGACTTCAAACATCAAAAATTGACTTTCGGTATACTGGTGAAGGACTTTTGGCCACGATTGTAGTTGTGTTTTATCATGAAACGGAGTTAATTTAATTGCGAAGTCTTGAAAGTGCTTTGTTCTAAGAATTGTATGTGTTTTTGATAGGAAGTTCTTCAAGTGTTTATTATTTGAAATTAATTGATTGATCTGTCGGTTTTAATGAAAATTTTATTGAAAATGGAATATTGTAAATTCTTCTATTCGATTCGTTGGGCACTGTTTAAAATGGGAACTTTGTAAATTTCTCGATTTTTAAATATTAATAGTGCTCTGTCCTTTCATTGGTTGAAAATATTGAAAATTGTATTTTTGAAAATAATGCTAGTACAATGTATTGTTCTAGATTGTAATAAAGAACCAAACAGGTTCCAAATTCGGGGAAGGTCTTCCATTGAGGATGAGACTTATTCCGAAATTGGGACCTCTATCTGATCGGAATTGTTGTAGCAAAAATATTTTCAAACTATTGATAAGATAGTTCCATTAATCCCCGTAAAGCCTGACTAAGGTAACACGGGAGGATATTATCAGTACTTACCAGTCCGAATGATCCCGTTTCTATCATAACAGTTCGTTGGGAGCTCCATCATGTCGGTATTTACGGCCGTGCTGCAAACCAAAAGCGTTTATCACCAATATCAATGCAACACAACGTGTAAGGCAGGCGCGACGCTATGGGTGGGCTGGGGTGGGCTTCAGCCCACCTAACTTTTCTTTGAGCCCACCATTTAGCCCCCTGCCCCAAAAAAGATTTAAGCAGTTGGAATATAATGGTGGGTGCAACCATCTAAGATTCTAGGGAACTTGGATCAACATATGTGAATGTCTCGATTTCACTAAAATTTTGTAATATAAAATGAATTCTTTGTTAAATTTAGCGTTTGTGCTCAATGGAAATGGAGGAAGTCCTTTGAACGAACTTTTGTTAGAGTAGTAGGAACGTACAATTTTTTGTAATTATAGTTTTAAACGATAAGAGAGGAGACAGAGAGAGAGAGAGAGAGAGAGAGAGAGAGAGAGAGAGACAGACAGACAGACAGACGAAGAAAAAAAACGAAAAAAAAAACGAAAAAAAAACCGACCTAAGTAAGCTAAAATTACGAAGAAATAGTAACTTGCTAAAAACCGACCTAAGTAAGCTAAAATTGCGAAGAAATAGCAACTTGCTAGAAACCAACCTAAATAAGTTAAAATTGCGAAGAAATAGGAACTTGCTAAAAACCGACCTAAGTAAGCTAAAATTGCGAAGAAATAGCAACTTGCAAACCTAAATAAGTTAAAATTGCGAAGAAATAGGAACTTGCTAAGTAAACTAAAATTGCGAAGAAATTGTAAATTGCTAGAAACCGACCTAAATAAACTAAAATTACGAAGAAATAGTAACTTGCTAGAAACCGACCTAAATAAGTCTAAATTGCAAAGAAATAGTAACTTGCTAAGTAAACTAAAATTGCGAAGAAATTGTAACTTGCTAGAAACCGGCCTAAATAAACTAAAATTGGGGAGAAATCGTAACTTGCTGGAAACCGACCCAAGTAAACTAAAATTGCGAAGAAATTGTAACTTGCTGGAAACCGACCTAAGGTAAACTAATATTGCGAAGAAATAGCAACTTGCTATAAACCGACCTAAGTAAGTTAAAATTGCGAAGAAATAGTAACTTGCCGACCTAAGTAAACTAAAATTGCGGAGAAATCGTAACTTGCTAAAAACCGACCTAAGTAAGCTAAAATTGCGAAGAAATAGTAACTTGCTAAAAACCGACCTAAATAAGTTAAAATTGCGAAGAAATAGTAACATGCTAAGTAAACTGAAATTGCGAAGAAATTGTAACTTGCTAGAAACTGACCTAAATAAACTAAAACTGCGAAGAAATTGTAACTTGCTGGAAACCGACCTAAGGCAAACTAAAATTGTGAAGAAATGTCAGCCATTTTTGTCCACGCCGGCATCGAACCCGGGTCCCCTCATTCCGGAATAAGTCGCTCTCCCAACTTAGCTGCGCGGACGTATGCTCTCGCTGTTATCTGCCTTTATATCATGTGCGTCCCTTGAAAGAGGTCCGGGGGCATGGCCCACGGGTCAGCAGGGACCATGTGTCGCTGTAGGCAGTCATCCCATGAAGAATGTGCATTGGAGAAATCCCAGTCAATTTGGTGTGTGGAACGTAGCATCACACACATTTATTTTTCGAAGCGCTGAAGAAGGGATTCTCTTATTTTTCCTGTCTCGCGGTGTGGAAAGAACATCACACCACTGCGAGAACTTTAACGGCCAGGTCATTCTTGAAGTTCGGGCGCCAATATGACGAAGTACATTTCTCCGTCATTTTGTCCACGCCGGGCATCGAACCCGGGTCCCTTCATTCCGGAATAAGTCTCTCTCCCAATTGAGCTACGTGGACGTATGCTCTCGCTGCTATCTGCCTTTATGTCATGTGCGTCCTGCGTGGCAGGCGCGTCACAGTTGTGTGTCTAAGGGGGCACACATCGAACATCTGTAAATTGCTATAGCAAA
Organism: Macrothele yani; assembly: GCA_039090855.1. Classification (NCBI taxonomy): domain Eukaryota; kingdom Metazoa; phylum Arthropoda; class Arachnida; order Araneae; family Macrothelidae; genus Macrothele; species Macrothele yani. The sequence continues at coordinate 10,187,377 of CM077021.1, forward strand.
CTTCAAGAGTTTCCCTACAAAACGGTGCAATGTGAGTTTCAATATCTTAAACAGATTTGGTTTTACAAAATGTTGAAAGTGTCTATTTCATTTGTAATAACGCTGTGTATGTTACAAATTTAAAGGAAGAAGCTATGCAGAAAAAGAAAGAAAAGAGAGAGACGTGTTGAAGCATTTCGCAAGGTAAACTTTCTAAGGATGCATTCTGGTTTAAAAAGAGAGATACAGCAAAGTTGCTTCCAAAGAATAATACCCAAATTTGAAAAATTAAGGATTGTGCAGTGTGAAAACACAAGTTTGTCTGTGCCGGTGTTCGAAACCGCGCCGCTCCCTTTACCCGGAGTAAGTTTCTCTCCCAACTAAGCTAGCTACACGAATGGAATGTACCGCTACAGATTTGTCGTCTTGACACGTGATTAACTCTGTAGTACCTCACATTAGAGATGAGCTCTGGCCCGGCCCGGGCTAGGACGGGCTCAGAATTCATTAACTACCGAAAAACCCGGACCCGGGCTCGGAATTACACGTCTTGAATTTCATTACTGTAATTAATTCAACACGTGTAATTCCGAGCCCGGTTGAATTACACGTGTTGAATTTCATTGTGGATTTGTTACCATGGTGGAAGGATTTTCAATTTCCTAAGCTAGCTGCCATTGCAAGACAAATTTTGCTTAGCAAGACTTGCATTATGCATTGTCCAAAGCTATGGCCCAAGCAAAGGATTAGTTTACGGAGGTCTGCTATCGAAAAACTGTTCCCATTTTTTGTATTTTATTAAAAATCAAGAATCTTATCTTCAAAATGATGTATTATTTTCCAGAATTGTGCAGTTAGAAGTATTGTTATTTATTTTTTTAAATTTCTTCACTCCCGCGATTTTTGGGGTGACGTTGGTTTTTAGTGCATTTCGAATTTTAGAGAAAAGAAGATCAAGTTGAAGCGCTGAGGCATTAGATGCAATTCTCTCTCTCTCTCTCTCTCTCTCTCTTTTCATGATGAACTTGATCTGGAAACTGCACACGCATGTGATAATATTGTGATTATTATACTATTAAGCGCAAAACTTTATTAATGTTGCAAAATGCAAAATATTCTGGTCTGGAATTTTTACGTTCTTTTTTTTTTATTTTGGATATTTCCCTACATGCTTTTTTATATTCTACTACATCACTCTAAACTATCTTTACCAATTAGCATATATGTAAATTATATTGCAAAGATTAGTTTTCTAGAGTCAAAATTTCAAGCACTTGCAACTGTCTGTACGGCGTTGTACGTTTTATAATGCAATTTATTCAAAATAAAAGTAAATTTAGAAATCAAAAAGAAATAACGAATGGAATTTTTTGTTTCTAAACGATTTTCTTTTCTTCAGCTTTTACCAAAATTACTGTTTTCCCTGATACGGTCGAAGGGGTTGATTATTTATTTATTTTCAAATCCACATTTTAGAACATTTGGCTTTATACGTAGTATTTGTAAAAACATTAATATTGTGAAGTGGATTAACTGAACTAAACTTTTTAAACTAATCCTTGCTTGGGTCATATCTTTGGCCAGTGTATAATGCATAAATGCAAGCCTTGATATTTTCCAAGAATCCAGGCTTTGGCTCAGCAAACACATGTAATGAAAGAAAGCGGCCCGGGCTCCTAAAATTGAGCCCGAACTCATCTCTACCACACGTCATCTCCCTCTTAACTTTTTTTTTTTTGAAGCGAAGTAGGAATTTTTCATTAATTCCAGACAATGTGTGAAACAAGCCTTACACATTTTTCGAAGAACCCAAAGGCCAGTAGGTCCATTTTTACGTTCGGGCGCCAATGTGAAAACACAAGTTTGTCCGTGATATGGATCGAACCTCCGCCCCCTCACTCCGGAGTAAGTTTCTCTCCCAACAAAGCTACACGGAAGGAATGTACCGCTGCAGATTTATCGTCTTGACACGTGATTCACCTCTGTAGTACGTCACAGCTAGAAAAAAAAAAGGATTTTTCTAAAAATAGGAAACTGCGTTGGTGCTGAAATCGTACGTATGTAGATGAGAAGAGGCTGAAGATTTTAATATGTGTTAGGAGCAAGAATGGAGAGATGATCTCATAGCAGGAGAGAGTTAAGTGAAAGATGAGGTGAATACTTTATTAGTAAGCACCACTGAAATATGGAGAGAAGTGAATTATTAAATTATAAATTTTCGCAGGTCTTCGTGCAGTAGAAGGCAAAACATCTAAGCTCACAAAATTATTGATTAGTTAGCTAGACTTTGCCTAGCATGTTGGGTATTACGAGTTGATCCTGCTAATTGGAGAAATATTATTATCGTTCTTTTGCATAAGGTCAAAGATGACAAATCTGCATCACAGTATTACTCTGAAATCGGATTATGAGCCTGCCAGGAAAATTTCTCGGAAAGGGGATTTTAGGGTCTTAACTTCAAAGAAAGTGTTGAACGTACCAGGTGTCTGACGTATATGCCCAATTTAACTTTCCGCTTTTGTTTGCTGTCTGTTATGTACATTTTTGGTTATTTGTCGTTATACTTTCCAAAATGAAATCACACCGCAACTCCTAATATTTTTTATTTCTTCAGTACATAAATACAACGGCGGTTCCATAAAAACAGAGTAAAATCACACAAAATGAAGAAGTATAGGTACAGCAAAATATATCTTATTCTTTCTTCCGGGTTGCCTAATGGGCAACATTCGTGACTGCCATGGAGAAGACCTCAGGTTCGATCCCAGGCAGGTACGAGCGCTCGATCCACTAAATATCCGCCGTGCGTCGGATGGGCACGTTAAGCCGTCGGCCCCGGGTACTGGCCCCCGGTAGTAAAAAAGGGCGTCTTCTACCTCGCTTCCGTGTCACTTTCCTATCGGGCACTCTAGCCCAAATCTCCTAGCTTCCTATTTCTAAGGGTTGTTTAAGACCTGGGGTCACACACTCCCTTCCTAAAATCCTCTACATATAATATCAACGGTCCCATCGTTCAGTCCACTTTTCAAAGCATGTGGCGATAACATTTTGTGGAAGCTGCTTTAGCGACCCCTGTACAGCTTGAATAACGTCAGCACCTGTGCTGAATGTTGCGCCACGGAACTATTCCCTCATTGTTGGAAACAACAAGAAATCGCACGGGACGACGTCAGGACTGTAGGCAGGCTGTGGCATGATTTCAATGCTGCATTTCGTAAGAAACTGTTGAACACAAGCAGCCACATGTGGGCAGGCGTTATCATGGTGTAGGGTCCACTTGCCCACTACTTCCGGTCTCTTAATCGATATGTGTCGTCGCAGACACTTTAAGACTGAAATGTAATACTCAGCATTGACAGTAATTTGTGGAGGAACGGCATGCTGGTAGACTACACCTTTATGATCGAAGAAAATTATCATCATCACCTTCCCAGCTGATTTGGTTTGGAAGACTTTTTTCGGGGGAGGTGAGCCGGTGTGTTTCCAGACACTCGTTGCGCGCTTCGTGAGGGGGTCGAAATAGTGGGCCCATGTTTCATCGGCAGTTATTACTGTGTTTAGAAAGTTTGGATCCTTTGCAATCATTTGTTTCCACTCATGTCACACATGAACTCTGGCTAACAATTGTTTTCTCGTCATGTGATGATGTACCCATCAGGAACACACATGATGCAGCAGTAATTTGTCGCGTAGAATGCTGAATGCCGACGTTTTTGAAATATTAGTTGATGCCGTTATGTCTTCACACGTTATTTGTCGATCTGCTTGCAGGATTTCCCAAACAGTGTTAACAATACGCTCCGTAACAACACTTTCAGGTCGACCAGGCGTAGGAGCGGGTTCTGCCACAATCATTGAAAACCGTCTAAAAATCATTGACTCACCCGAACTTTTATCTTTGTAAGTTTTTTTTCACTAAATTGTTTTTGGAGCCGTGTTACCCAAGCGATAGCAACATTTTATCGCACAACGCACTTCTTAACGTGGGAAGCTTCCTGATGCCTCGTCGCAGAATACGGCAGTCATTCCAGCACGTTTCGGAGTTCGACAGAGGACGAATAGTGGCTTATCGCGACAGCGGTTTATCGTACCGAGACATCGGTGCCCGTGTGGGACGACATCCAGCCACAGGGAGGCGAGTATGGATTCGGTGGGTGCAGGAGGGACGGACGGACCGGCGTGAGCGATAGCCGCAGCCGCGGCGCTCCACCGAACGGGAGGACCGGCATGTTGTGCGGCGGACATTGACGGCTCGCACCGCCACATCACGAACGTTAGCGCAGGAATTAGGATGTGTTGCGCAACAACCTGTGTCAGCACGTACCGTTCGAAGTCGTCTGCAGGAGCGGCGACTTGTCGCACGGCGCCCATTGCTCCGAATACCATTGACGTTACACCACCGGCGAGTGCGGCGGCAGTGGGCCGCTGAACGCCGCACCTGGACTACGGAATGGCACGACATTGTGTTCTCCGACGAATCCCGCTTCTGCCTGCAACACCACGATGGTCGGATCCGCGTGTGGCGGCACCGCGGCGAGAGACTGTGTGACGCCTGCATTATGCATCGCCATACCGGTTCGTCGCCTGGCGTTATGGTTTGGGGCGCAATTGGATATGACACCCGCACTCCTCTGGAACGCATCGCCGGTACACTCAACAGCCACCGCACCATCTCCGACGTTTTGGAGCATGTAGTCCTCCCTTACCTGCAGGATCTGCCAGTGGCCACGTTTCACCAGAACAATGCTCCCCCGCACGTGGCACGCATCGTGCCACAATTCTTCACGGCCCACCAGGTGTTACTGCTGCCGTGGCCCGCCTGTTCTCCGGATATGTCGCCCATCGAACACGTCTGGTGGCTGATCGGTAACCGAGTGGCCCGGCAAGCACCACCCGCGGCTACGCCTGATGAACTGTGGCAACGTGTGAAGCAGCCTGGACCGACATACCCCAAGCCCACATCCAAAGCCTTTTTCGTTCGATGCCGCGGCGTGTAGCGGCCGTTATTGCCAGCCATGGGGTCACACGAACTATTGATTTCTGCGTGTTCCGCAAGTCGCACGGGCCTGTAATCTCAATCGTTTCATCTTTGTATCTATTGTTATGTGTCCAGTAAACCTGGCTTTGCTATCTCGTATCCTTCTTGGTGTTGCAGTTTGGGTGGCCAGCAGTGTACATACTAAAGGAATCAAACTCTTCAATGCCACATTATTGAAAAGTGTCTTTCAATCATTGAACTGAGAAAACAAGCAGATAAAGATTAATGGAGATTATTTAACTCATCTTTGTTATGCTGATGATTGATGCATTCATTTTTAGAACTACACTTCAGAACTGCAGAGTATGATCCAGGAACTTGCTGACAAGAGTAAAGAAGTAGGATTAAAAATGCACTTTTAGAAGACAAAACTGATGTACAATATTTTTACAAGAGAAGAAGATTTGTCGATTGATGGAGGAAATCTAGAGGTAACCGATACCTACATTTACCTTGGGCAACAGATATCAAGCAAAGGTCACATTGTTCAAGACATCTGCATAGTGATAATGCCGATCAAGCCAGATTATTTGTAGGCCACTAGGAAGGTTGTGAAAACACAAATTTGTTCGTGACGGAGATCGGAACCGCCTGTCCTCGCTCAGGAGTGAGTTTTACTAACCGACCAAAATGTACCGACGTAATGTATCGTTGCAGATTTGTTGTATATGACTCAAATTGAAATTTAATAAAGTCAAATACTCTATATTGACAAAAGTCACCGGACACCTAGAAGAGAAACACAACATAGCATTTATTGACATACATTAGTACGGTGTCGGTCCACCTTTGGCCTTAATGCATGCACTGACCCTTCGAGACATGCTTTCGACAAGGTTTTGGAACACAGTGATAGGTATGTGTTTCCATTCAGTACATAATGCTGCCGCTAACTGTTGCTTAGTACTGGGCCTTGGTTCCAAACTTCTTATGCGGCGCTCTAATTCATCCCATATGGGATTAAGATCAGGGTTTTGTGCTGGCCAGTCTACACACGATACGGAATTATCGTCAAACTTCGCTGTAACTGTCCTTGCTTTATGGCTCGGTGCATTATCCTGCTGCTACCAACAAGGCTCGGTTCCATAGTATTGCCACAGATTTGGTAGGGCATAATTGCCCAGAATATCGAGGTAGACGAGCTGGTTAACAGGTTTGTCCACGAAAAAAATTAGCCGGAACCATACCACGAAAAACACCCCCACACGAGTACACTGCCAGCTCCAAACTTGACCGTAGGAACAGTACACTGTGGTAAATAGTGTTCCCCGGGTTGCCGACATACCCACACACGGCCATCAGACTGGTGAATCGTGTATCTGGATTCATCAGTCCATAGGACCCACTTCCATTGATCTACGGTCCACGATAAATGTTGTTTACACCATGCTGAACGACGAGCCGCATTCCCAGTGGAGGTGAAAGGCTTATGAGCAGCCGCACGACCTCGGTGACCCATGGAATGAAGTGATCTGCGGATGGTATGTGTACATACCGAGGTTCCAGCAATTTTACTCACCTGTACACTGAGGTCTTGTGCAGTACTCCGTCGATTAGCTGTAACGACTCTCCTGAGGCTTCGACGTCCTCTATTACTGATTTTCTTTGGTCTGCCAGTACGTTTTGCTGCTTCAGGCACGCCATGTGTCTTCCACTTATTCAGTACATCCTAAACAGTTGACGTGGGTATGTTTAAACGCCTCTCGATTTCTCTTATGGACAACTCCCTACTATAACACCCAACAATCTTTCCTTTCTCAAAGTCCGTTCTCTCCCGCCTGTACATTTTCACTCAACCTCACAGTGCGATATGATGGCGGTCAGCTGCAGGCGTGTTTTTATACCGTTTGCAGCTGTACCGTGCATCTTAACAACGCAGCGGATCCGTTCATTTGCTTCTGAAGGGTGTCCGGTGACTTTTGTCAATATAGTGTATATATGATCAGAGCATTTATTTGCGCATGAAATCTCATAACTAAGAGCTGATGAACTTACCGCAGTCACAGTTTAAGCTACCCAACGGAAAATAGTTTTAGAATTATATAAATCGTTGCAGAGGTACGATGTATACGATGGGTCGGACAGACATACCAATAGCAAAATGTCTTACTTAGAACATAAAAAGCAGTGCTGAAAAGTTGACATACCAGCGGTAATGTTTTAAAACTCTAGTGTTGTAGTTGAAACTGTAGAATCACGAAAAAAAAAATATCACCATGCTGTCACTTATGCCATGAATTGGAAAACAAAACATGAACACTTGAACTCCAAGTGCATCACTACTTACTTTATTGACTTCTAACTAAAATACATGTGAAGGAATATGAGACAGAAAGAGAAAATAACGAACACTTTTGGCTTTGTGCTTGTTTTCCCAAAACAAACAATACATAAACACTTTAGATATATGCTAGTCTCATTGGAAGTTACTCTGCTGCAATGCGACAAAAACCTCTTTTAATTGTTGTCACGTGATCTGGTTGCGTCATTTGAGTCTGTCAGGTTTTAGCCATCAGCTCGGAGCACGATGAACGATTACGCAATACAAGGTTACACTTCAGCAGCCCAGGTGACACGCATACACTCCATTAGTGTCGAAATAAAACGAGCTTTTCAAAATCAAAAACGTTAGCAATGAATCTTAAATAACGTGATGCTTTATTCTTTAAAATTCAGTATGCGGTTTAAATTTTACGTTACCGAAATTCTCTAATAACCATCAGCACTGAGTCGTCTTAATATCTCGTTCCACATTCAACAAGGCAATTTTACCAGCGAGGTGTTCACTTTTCAGAAAATGTGCAACCTCTGAAAAAAAAATTAATCGCTGCTCTATTTCAAATCTGCATGGAGAACGAATATTTTTGCTTCAAATTAAAAGCTAAAAGGATAAAAGCAAATTTCGCCAAAGCATCATAAACCAAAGAGAAGTTAGATATATGAAGCGCCAATCCGGAAGCTTACGTGACGTGACGTAAGACAAATGTATTCGAGATAACGAACGTTAAAAGTTCATGCTGACGTTTGACTTCCCGCAAGATTTTCGGAACATGACAGAAATAGTCTTCTGACGAGATAGATTGTTACTGCCAAGTGTTCATCTAACCTTTTAGTTGAACTCAGAACTCAAACTTAAGAAACCATTCGCTTATGAATAACATTTTTTTATCTGGGTATTACACAAGACACTAAAAATAGAACGTGTACCCAGCTAGAATGTTTGGCCGCTTTGTTTTATGATGCTATCAATTAAAGACCAGAATATTCTTTATTAACATGACACATCCTTTTGTTACGGACATTGTTGAAGACAAAATGAAAGTCCGGAAAGAAACGGCATTATTAATGGCATTTAAGGTGGTTCTACCTAAAATCTCTGCTTTATGTTTCCGATGGTAAAAATTCTTCACATATTTTTTGGCAATTAATGTGTTCCCAAGGATGAAAATTTGCACATCGATAAAACTAACTTCAAGTTATAGCATGGGATATTTAATACTTACTAAAACATAACCATAATTATATTAAAAAACAATCATTTTTCTCTGAGTAACGTTCAGACCTGTTGATAGATGGCGCAACCTGTACATTGATGACGTCAATAGACAAACAAATGTTGGATTGCTTAATTATGGATATGATTTAGCAAGTATTAAGTATCCCATGCTATAACTTAAAGTTGGTTTTATCGATGTGCAAATTTTCATCCTTGGGCATACATTAATTGCGAAGAAAATATGTAAAACGTTTTACCATTAGAGACATACAAGTGCGTCAAAGAATTTTTAAGACTGGCGCTAGATTTCAGTCTACGTTGGCGCCACCAGTGTAATCGCGAATGTGTTATAAACTGTGACCATCTGCTTTCTTTCTGCCAAAAGTACTGCGCAGTTGTTAAAGTAACTCAAATTACACGGGCGTTCATTAGAGAAGTAAAATTTTTTCATGTTGAATTATTAAGGGGGAACAAAGGGCTGTTATTAAATTTAACGCAAAACTTGGTAAAAGTGCCTCGGAAACGTACCGAATGATGAAACAAGTTTACGGTGAGTTTTGTTTAAGAAGATCAAATGTTTTCCTGTGGCACAAACGTGTTTTGGACGGAAGAGATAAGCTAGAAGATGATAAGCATACCGGAAGACCAAGTTCATCTAGGACACCTGAGATTATTGAAAAAGTGCGTGATTTCGTGGCAAACGATCGATGTGCGTCACTAAGAATGATGGAAGAGTCTTTAAACACCAACAAAGAAACGATTCGAACCATCCTGCATGAAGATTTGGGCAAAACAAAAGTCTGTGCTATAAATTTGTTCCACACACGTTAACCAATGAACAAAAAATCAAGGAGAAGTGCACATTGCAGAGACATCATTTCAGCCGCTGAAAATGATCCAAACTTCTTAAAATTGACTGTTACAGGTGATGAAACATGATGTTTTTAATATGATCCTAAAACAAAGCAACAAAGTGCGGAATGGAAGTCAAAAAACTCTCCACAAGCCAAAAAAACAAGAAAAGTTCCATCGAAAATCAAAACAATGCTCATTACATTCTTCGATGGTAAGGGTATTATCCACGAAGAATTTGTTCCAAGTGGACAAACAATTACTGGTGAGTTTTATTTAAATGTTTTGATGGGCAGAATTCGTCGCATTCGTCCAGAATATCGAGATGAAAACAGTTGGTGTTTGTTGCACGATAATGCACCCAGTCACACCTCACTTCTTGTTCGTAGATTTTTGGCGAAAAATAACGTCTGTGTGTGTTGAATCATCCACCATATTCGCCCGATTTAGCACCCTGCGACTTTCCTTTATTCCCAAAACTTAAAATGACGTTAAAAGGGTGTTATTTTGATTATATTTCGACCATACAAACAGCTTCGACGCGTGCTTTGGAGGCAATTCCGCAAAGTGAACTGGAACAGGCATTCGAATCATTATTAAATCGCTGTAACAAGTGTATTGAAGCCAGAGTGACTTATTTTGAATAACAAACCAAACCAAAAAAATTTCTTTCTTATTTCTATTTCATTTTACAGACCCAGTCTTAAAAATTATTTGACGCACTGTGTATGGCAGAGAGTTTAGGTGGAACCACCTTAACCAACTTCTATTTCGTTTCAGTTTGATTTCTGCGGTATGCAAGCCGATAGGCATTTCGAAATTGGAAATCCTGGGGTATATTGTACACTAGATTCGTTCACGTAGGTATCGCTTACATTTTATACAACTCTAACTCCTTTGAAATAGGTTTGATGATGTCACTCGTTCTAAGAGCACTGTGCCGCCCCGGTAGCGCAGTGGTCTAAGCGATGGCCTCTGATCATTCGTCCGAACGGGGTCCGGGTTGGAATCCCGGTGAGGCATCGATGTTGTGTTTGTCTTACGGCACTGGCTCTCTCCCTTCCCTGGAACCAGTGACCCTAAATTAGGGACGGGTGACTGCTTATAGCCCATTGAGTTGCTCACGGTGGTCGTTAAACCTTCAATCAAAAAAAAAAAAAAAAAGAAATAGCACTGTTAGTAAGACCTTATTTCCAAATGTGATAAAATAATGCCATGAACAGTAGGAACAAACCCTGACGACGACGCCCAGGGTTCCAGGGGCAGGAAAATGGTGAAACCCCCATGTAGATAAAATATTTTACATACATGCATGTCACTAAGGTGTTCTCTGAGGTTCAGAGGTTAGCTCCACAAAGAAATACGAACTACCAGATAAATTTCTGATTATTTAATTACTGTTGCCGGATAAAACTTCTCCATTTACAGCGATCTTCACATACAACTCGGGCTTCATTGACATCCATCACACGACGAACACAAAACTTAGTTTACTTCATAATAATAATCTTTTTCTCATGCAGACAATTCTGAATCTGGTCCTCTCACGATTTCCTTGGCCTTCTTGTACTTTTCTTTCCTGACACTTGGGCTGAATAAATTTTCTTAGTAAGCATATCATCACCCATTCTTTCAACATCGCCAAACCACCTTACAATATTAATCTCCGCCTGACTAACAATAGTTTGCCTCACATCACACAACTGCAACACAACTTCATTCCTCACACGATCAACGCGAGTCTTCTACAACCCCACCCCCCGTAAGAAACGCATCTCTCCAGCACATAAACGACTCCTATGTCTCTTCTGCAATACCCAGGTTTCACTGCCATACCTCAGAGTAGGAACAATTACACTTTCATACACAGCCATTCGAGACTTTCTTAAGAATCCATCGTTCGTGTGAAAATCTCCTAAAGCAGCTATGACTTTCAATGAAGAATTTACTCGCCAACTGATTTCACCGTTTAATTTGTTCTCTCTATCAAATAATGCTTCCTAAATACACCAACTCCTTCACCTGGTCAATCACTGCGCCATTTATACGTATCCTGCATTCAGTACTCACAGTTCCTCGCTCAAAAACCAAAGCTTTGGTTTTCCCCTTATTTATAATCCGTTTGAATTTCACACTAACTTCGTACATCCCGGACAACATACTCTGCAACTCACTTTTTCTTTCTGCCAACAGGACAGTGTCATCAGCATACATCAATCTGAACACACTGATATTACCAAGACATAAACCAGTCTTGTCCATTTTGGCATCACGCATGCACGCTTCCATAAATATATTAAACAGCCATGGTGACATTACACAACATTGTCTGACTCCTGCACCAGTAGAAAACCATCTCGATACAACACCATTCATTCGTACACAAACTCTCTTGCCAGCATACATGGCTTATTACAAAATATTTTACTACTCGTAATATCTAAGAAACAGATGTCGCGTGATACGCGCGACACGTTTTTGTATATATACACTGAAGTGCCATAAATACTGACAAGCTTATGCAAAATACATAGCAACGTCACCTATGCGCGTACTCGGTTGCGTCCGCCAGTGCGTATATAAAGCGATAGACATCCTTGCCAGCTGTAAGAGCTGTTTTCGGCATGAGAATGACAAGTAATAACGATTTAAGTGATTTTCAACGCGGTGTCATAATTGGCGCTCGTGAGATGGGCCATAGTATATCGGAGGTAGAAACGAAGTTCGGATTTTCACGGACGACCATTGCAAGGGTGTACCGTGACTACAAGAATTCCGGCAAAACCTCCAACCTACGATACCAGTGTGGCTATAAAAAGACATTGGGTGAACGTGATCATCGTCGGCTGTCAAGAATCGTTTCACGCGATACGCGTGCAACACTCTCGCAGGTATCATCGGAATTCAATACTGGAGTCTCAACAAGCATCAGCGTCCGGACTGCGCAACGTACCCTGCACGCTATGGGCTTCGGGAGCCGACGCCCAACTCCAGTTCCCTTGATGGGTGCACGACACAGAGCTACGCGCCTCGCTTGGGCACGGCAACACCGCTACTGGACACTTGATGACTGGAAACAAGTAGCTTGGTCTGACGAGTCGCGTTTCCAACTGTATCGGGCAGATGGAAGGATTCGTGTGTGGCGCAAATCCCATGAAACCATGGATCCCGCCTGTCAACAGGGAACTGTACCGGCTGGTGGGGGTTCCGTAATGGTATGGGGTGTGTTCAGCTCGACTTCACTGGGACCCCTGACACGTCTACAAACGTCTGTGACCGGCCAACGGTATGTGCGCCTCCTCTCTGACGAGGTACACCCGTTCATGCCCTGCATTCATGCTGATAGGTTGGGCCTGTTTCAACAGACAATGCACCTCCACACAAGTGTCGGGACGCCACATTATGTTTAGAGGAGCATGCATCTGAGTTTGGGGTGTTGCCATTACTACCCAAGTCCCCAGATCTGAACGTGTTAGAACACATTTGGATGCCATGCAACGGGCAATCGAACACAGGAATCCGAGACCTCGGAATACACCCGAATTGTGGAGCGCTCTGAAGGAAGTATGGTGTGCATAGCCTACATCATATTTCCAGAAGCGGGTGGAGTCCATGCCTCTTCGTATTTCTGCAGTCCTGCGCTTCTGTGGAGAACCTACCAAGTATTAGACTGGTGTACCAGTTTTTGTGGCACTTCAGTGTATATATATATCCTCACCTTGTAAACCATTATCATTCTACTGCTGGATGAATGTCTCCCCAAGTTTCCTTCACAAGGTATATATACACAGTCGAGTCACATTATTTTGACCACATCGTTCTTTTGACGTCAACAGCGCGTAGCGAATGAAAGAAGGCACGCGTCGTGAGCTGGCTTGGAAGGTATATAAGTTGTGCTGCATGCATTCTGAAAACATATCACTCGTTGCTATCATAGATAAAAGGAGCGATTTATCAGATTTGCAAAATGGGATGATTATCGGCTTTCGGGCCAAATGTTGCAGTATTTCTGAAACAGCGCAGTTTGTAACTGTTTGAACGTCGGCATTGAAGGTGCGTGAGGTCCGATCGATATGCTACAGTGGATCAACCCACTGGCTGAATGAACCACGGGGCTACCGGAAGTGTGTCTAAAACAACAGTTCAGAGAACTTTGCTGCCTATGGGGCTCCGATGCTGACGGATGGTCACTGCACCTATGATAACGGAGATGCATCGGTAGAAGTGACTTACATTTGCACTGTAGTATCGGAATTGGACCCCTGCTGATTGGCAGAGGGTTGCTTCCTCCCATGAGTCATGTTTTCTGCTTCATCGAAGGCATGAACGTTGGCGCATAAGGCGAGAAACATCGGAGAACAAACACTCTTCAAACATTGCTGGCAGAACACAAGCTGGTGAGGGTAGAGTTATGGCCTGGAGAAAGTTTTCGTGGCATTCGCTGGGCCCACTCATACCTGTGGAACGCACTACGGACCGCATGCTTTAAGAATCCATCCATGCAGAGCAGACCACGTACATCCATACATGCTGATTGTCTTCCTGAGGCGGAAGGGATCTTCAAGCACGATAGTGCGACGTGTCACACAGCTAGAAATGTCCGAGAGTGGTTGGAAGAGCACGATGAAGACTTCAAAGTACTTCCCTGGCTCCCTAATTCCCCAGACTTAAACCCAATTGAGTAGCTGTGGGACCATCTCGATCGTGTTGTTCGCTCTGTGGATCTCCACCACGCACCCTCCAGCAGCTGTCAGATGCGCTGAAGTCAGCATGGCTCCACATACCTGTGAACCCCTTCCAACACCTTATTGAGTCACTCATTGCTCGTCTAGCTGCTGTCCTCTCTGCACACGGCGGTTACTCTAGATATTAGCTGGTGGTCACAATAATGTGACTCGACCGTGTATAAATTGTTAACACGTTGGCAGAAAGTTGTTGATGCCCATGGTAATTATTTTGATGAATTAATTGCTTTTGTACTACGTATTTCTTACACTTTGTGTCAGTCTCCGAAAACGGCAAATACTCTTGTGATTACCTGATATATTATCTTACATAAAATGTTACATCCTTGCTACCAATTGATTCCTTCTTTGTTCCATGCTTTCAACTGACTTTTGTGTGTCTCGTCAAAAGTGCTATAGTCGTGCCCGAATTATAGTTTAATTTTGAAATGCAATTTGCATTAATTGAAAAGTTTCGGGTCACCCAGCTTCCTGTGATTTCGCAATGTTGCATAGCATAGCCAAAATACTCGAATGTTACAATATCGCGAATGAGCTGCGAACACACACTCTATACTACAGGATTAGCAGAAACGTACCATCAAATGTTCATCGAGGACTTATTTCCTCCGCAATCCTATTTCTCACTGATACAGAGATTTATCCTCCACATATTTTCAGCAGCAGTTTAATTTATCTGCGACACTCGCTGTTTAATTCCCTTCAATAGATTTTCCTCAGTCTTAATCTGCATTCCATGCCATTCGATTCAGTTTCGAAAGGATTTCCTCAGCCGTTATACACTGAAGTGCCAAAAGTCATGGGGTAGCAGTATGCAAGTTTTTAACTGGCCTGTCGTCGTATAAAGGCTTCGACGGACGCCACGATTCTTATCAGTTGCGAGGTGTAATCTCGTGAGTCAGGTTGAACAACCGCCAGTAAGATTATGGCAAACCGACTTGAATTATCAGAGTTTGAGCGAGGCATGGTAGTGGGAGTCAGACGGATGCGACATTAGTTTCCGAAGTTGTGCGAACATTCAGCATTCCTCGATCGAAGATGTCTTGTGTGTACCAAGATTACTTTATGGAAGGCATTACCACCCACAGTGTACAGCGCATTGGCCGACCACGGGTGCTGAATGACCGTGACCAGCGGCGTCTAACCAGGATTGTCCATGCTAACAGAGAAGCGACACTGGCTCAAATAACATCCGCGTTCAACGCAGGAGGACCAGAGACATATCCATCAGGTCAGTGCAGCGTAATTTAGCGTCCATAGGGTATGGGAGCAGAAGACCCAGCAGAGTGCACTTTTTTAACACCATGGCACCAGACACAAGCTTCACCTGGGATCGTGAACACGGTAATTGGACTTTGGAAGACTGGCAACATGCGGCGTGGTCCGATGAGACACGCTACCAGTTGTTACGAGCTGATGGTAGGGTTCGGGTGTGGCGCAGACTCCATGAGGCCATGGACCCAAGCTGTCAACAAGGTACTGTGCAAGCTGGTGGTGGTTCCATACATGTGTGGGGTGCCTTTACGTGGCACGGTTTGGGTCCTCTGGTCCTCGTAAACGCGTCATTAACCGGTAATCGCTTTGTTGCTCTGCTGGAGGACCATTTGCAGCTCTTCATGGACTTCATGTACTCCAACAATGATGGGATTTTCCAGGCGGACAGTGCCCCATGTCATAGGGCCCAAGTTGTCCACAATTGGTTCGAAGAGCATTCTGGACAGTTCCGACGGTTGGTGTGGCCACACGTTCGCCCGACATGAACCCAATAGCGCACTTATGGGACGTGGTGGAAAGGTCCATTCGCCCCCAAAGTCGGGCACCTGCAAATACCAGGGAACTGTGGGCGGCTACTCAGACGGCATGGATCAACATATCTCCAGAAATCTTCCGGAACTTCTTGAATCGATGCCACGCCGCAGGGCTAGAGGAGGTCCTACACCATACTAGGTATGTATTCCATGACTGTTGGCACTTCAGTATGCACTAGCAGGACAATTTACTCTACACACCCACCTAATAACGTGTGAGGCACGTTTCGTCCTCACAACATTAGCGACACGTCACGGAAAAGACCATACCAGCTGATGGAAACGTTATTTCGACCCATGACTCTAAGATGGAAGACTGTAAAAGCTCAGAGATTTGCTGTAGGTGTGTTTTAGGTTAGAAGGCATTGATGTTCAACTGGGTTCAAATAATAAAAGTGAGAAGGTTATTCGAAGATTACGTGCTCCTGAATTGCTTATCCAACCAGCCTTTCGCCAAACGGTAGTGATAAGACGGAGGTAATGTCTTGTTGAAAGAACGCATCCTGCTGTGGTAAATGGTAGCTATGAACGGATGAAGGTGATTAGCATGTTCGTAAATATCTTCTTGTGAAACGATGTTACTGGGGGACCCACAGTAGCCCACGAAAACACGTCCCAATGATTTTCACTGCTTCCACTGGCCTGCAACATCCTACACTGTTAAACATTTTGTGGCAGGTTGCACCAAAAAGGTTGCACCACTTTCTGAGAAAAGATACACCATTCTGTGGTGCAAACAAAACGCAACAACATGGTGTAGCTTTGCACTTCGTTATGGCGCACAGCTCACTTACAATGCAATGTTGCATCATGTTGGCAAACAAAACGCAACAACATGGTGTAGCTTTGCACTTTGTTATGGCGCACAGCTCACTTACAGTGCAATGTTGCATCATGTTGGCAAACAAAACGCAACAACGTAGTGTAGCTTTGAATTTCGTTATGGCGCACAGCTCACTTACAGTGCAATGTTGCATCATGTTGTTTGGTTTGGTTTGCATCACACAGTGGTGTATCTTTTCTCAGAAAGTAGTGCAGCTGATGTAGCACCAATTTTGGTGCAACCTACCACAAAATATTTAACAGTGTAACAAGACATTTGGAGTTAATGACCTTGTGTAGTACAGACCACGCACGCGCACTCCCGTCGGGTTGTTGTATTTGGAAATTCGATTCGTCGGACCAAGCTACTAGTTTCCAGTCTTCCACGGTCCAATGGCGACGTTTTTTCGCCTTATTCAGCCTACACTATATTGACAAAAGTCACCGGATACCCCTTCAAAGGCAAATGAACGGATCCGCTGCGTAGTTAAGATGCGCGGTATTGCGTTGTTAAGATGCAAACGGTATAAAAACAAGCCCGCAGCTTACCACCATCATATCGCAGTGTGAGGTTGAGTGAAAATGTCGCTGAACTGACTTTGAGAAAGGAAAGATTGTTGGGTGTTATATTAGTGGGTTGTCTATAAGAGAATAATACAAGCCTGCAGCTGACCGCGATCATATGGCACTGTGAGGTTGAGTGAAAATGTCGCTTAACTGACTTTGAGAAAGGAAAGATTGTTGGGTGTTATATTAGTGGGTTGTCCATAAGAGAATAATACAAGCCTGCAGCTGACCGCGATCATATCGCACTGTGAGGTTGAGTGAAAATGTCGCTGAACTGACTTTGAGAAAGGAAAGATTGTTGGGTGTTATATTAGTGGGTTGTCCATAAGAGAAACCGAGAGGCGTTTAAACATACCCAAGTCAACTGTTTTGGATGTACTGAATAAGTGGAAGACGCATGGCACGTCTGAAGCATAAAAATGTACCGGCAGGCCAAAAAAAAAAAATGAATGAGAAGGGACGTCGAAGGACTGAGGTTGGGCGATTTAGCCGGCTAAGGGAGAACAGAGACATCGCTGTCGTGTTCCTGGAACCAGGCACATACCCCCTTATCTACGTGGCACTGCGCATTGTCCTGTTGGTAGAAACCATCGCCACCAGGTTAAAGGTCCAGCATGAAGAGATGTATGTGGTCAGCGAGGATGGCCAGTTAGCCATTGGCGTTCAGGGACCCATCCAGTCATACCAGCGGTTCCAGGGCATACCAGGAAAACATCCCTCAGACATGCACACTAACCCCACTGACCTGTACATTAACACCACTGACCTGTACTTGACCTAGGAGAGTGTCTGGGTGTTGGTTCTCGTGTGTCTGACGCAATATCTTCTACCGCCTATCACTTCTGTGGAGTAGAAGCGTCGATTCGTCGGAGAAGGCAACCTTTTTACACTCTTCCACTGTCCAATGATGGTAACCCCATGTGCACTGCAGGCGTCGTTGCCGATGGACCTGGGTTAACATGGGCACCTTGACGCAGCGTCGACTCCGGAGACCCATGCGTAAAAGGGTTCGCTCTACTGCTGTCGGGGACACGTACCTGGGTGCCCCAGCTTTCATTTTCGTGGTCAATCCCTGCACTGTTGCCTGTCGATTGTCCTGTACCAGGCGAAGGGGAGACGTTCTCCTCTGGAGTCGATGGCCTTTGAGGCTCCATAGTTAAGACGGCGGGAGGTATTTGGTGTGCCAGCGGTCCATTCTTGGTACACCCTTAGTACAGCACCTCACAAACAGCCCATGAAGTCTGCTGTTTCTGAGAAGCTTGCACCCTTGGCACGGTAGGCGCTGATCATTCCTTTTTGAACGCCCATCAATTCACTACCTCAACCTATTGTGCTCACCTAACGTACTATCGCTCATCTGTCCTGGCCGGCCGCTTATAACCCCGTG
The DNA here is from genome assembly GCA_039090855.1 of Macrothele yani. Taxonomy (NCBI): domain Eukaryota; kingdom Metazoa; phylum Arthropoda; class Arachnida; order Araneae; family Macrothelidae; genus Macrothele; species Macrothele yani. The sequence goes on from CM077021.1 coordinate 10,206,071, forward strand.
TGGTCGACCTTGCCCCGTACACTCTGTGACGCACTTGGGCGGGTGCACTGTGATTCCGGAAGTGGTCAAATTATTCTGATACAACTATGTATATGCGTACAAGTGTAGTTAAACTGTTTGGGTGGACTTCCGAATTTTACCGCTTTCAAGTAAATCCGTGTATCGTTCCGCTCTGGTTTTTTGTTTTTTTGCTTTGAAGTATCAACGCCAAGAGGTGTAAACAGATTCCATTCCTAATTTAAGGACACGGGTTCAAGGGAAGGGATAGAGCCAGTACCGTAGGACAAACGCATCACCCATGTTTACTATGAGACTCGGATGAACGGTCAGATACGAGCGCTTAGACCACTGCGACACAGAAGCACCTTGATTTGTTTACATAAGCCTGCGTACACCCACCATTACGGGGCAAAGAAAGTTGCTCTCCATGCATTTCATACAAAATATCTGTTATAATACTGATAATAATAATAATAATAATAATAATAATAATAATAACAACAACAATAAACACCAGAAACTATCGGAAGCATACCCTGAAGGACACGTCGGTGGTAAATGACACATGTTGGCAATGCCATGAAGTGCCAGAGGCCATCCAGCATACCACAGCAAGGTGCAGAGTCCTCACACAAACAGAGTACACGAACAGGAATGATCAAGTCGCCAAGATCCTCCATCAGAAATTGGCCAGAAAGCATCACCACATTACAATTCAGCCTGTCCCCTACTACAGGTATGAGCCAACAACGCTCTTAGAAATCAACACCCACAAGATGTACTGGGACAGATCGATCAGAACAGATGAGACCATCCATCAAAATCGGCCCGACATCGTCCTGGTTGACAAGGAGAAGTAGCCAACAGACCTCACTGACATAGCCGTGACCAACACATGCAACATCCAGAAGGCGCACGGACAGAAGCTGCCAAAGTATAACGAACTACGATACGAAGCCAAAGAAATGTGACACATGGAGAACGTCTTCACCGTCCCCATAGTAATATCAGCCACAAGAGTTGTACCTTAAACCATTCACAGCTCTACACAGACACTAGACCTTCAACCTAACACCTACATGGAACTACAGAAAGCAGCTATCCTGAACACTCTTAGGATAGAAAGGAAGCTCCTGGACAACTAAGAGAAGGAAATACCACTTCCTAGACTTGGTACGTCGTATCCGTCCCGGAAGGAAGAGAAAAACATTTCCCCAGAAAGGGGTAAAATCCTAATAACATAATAATAATAATAATAATAATAATAATACAGATAACAAAGTTAGACATGACAGGGTTGCACAATTGATTCATTGGTCATTATGCAGAAAGCATAGTCTGCCAGCATCGAAAAACTCATGGGAACACAAGGCTGAGAAAGTCATAGAAAACAAAGGTCAAGATCTTGTGGGATTTCAGAATTCAAACCGATCGACACATAGAACATAATACATCAGACATAACAGTCATAGAAAATCGGAAAGTCTGGCTAATTGATATAGCGATCCCTGGAGATGCCAGAGTCAATGAAAAAGAATTGGAAAAAATGGCTAAATATAGAGACCTGGCCATAGAATTTACCCGGTTATGGACTAAACACACAACGGTAGTCCCCATTGTCATCGGGGCACTTGGAACAATGTCAAAAAATTTTATGAATCATTTTGAAAAATCGCAGCTTTCTGATATGCCACCGACAGAACTGCAGAAGACAGCTTTACTTGGGACATCATATATTTTACCGCGATTCTCGACTGATACCTAGGTCTCCGCTGGAAACTCGTATCAGTTCAACAATACCAGTCAATGATAATTTGCTACTTATTTTGTTTGTCAGAGGCTGTGATTCGTATATATTTCGAATAAAGATAATAATAATAATAATAATGAACCTGAATACTTCTCAGTTCCTTCTTCAATCAGAAAAAATATTCAAATCTCCTACAGAATTGGAAAAACAAAATTCGGCACGGTAAATATCAAAAATCCTTAGATCTGGAAAACATTGACAAAAACTCTTCACTACAATGCAAGTAGACATGCCTCAGAAAACTTGAAAATTGCATCGTCCTGGAAAGGGAATCGAACCCGCATCTCCCGATTTACGTTCGAGTAGCATGCTACCGCTACACCATCCATAACATGGAACCTCCAAGCAACTGAGGAGCCCGTGCCATCTATTTGACCTCAATACAATGGTTAAAAAAAAGGAAACTTTATCCAGAAACCAAGGGATCCTTCATTGGGATTCAAGATCGCGTTATCGCAACAAAGAACTACAAGGAACGTTCAGTGAAAGTTGCAAATTACTTGTAGAATGTGTGGAAAAGCCAATGAAACCCTAGAACACATTTTAGCCGGCTGCTCTCTTCTTGTTTCAAAACAGTACCATAACAGACACGACAAGGTAGCCAAGACCCTATATAAAGAGTTTGGCGCTAAATAAGCCAATGAAACCATAGTACACATTTTAGCTCGTTGCTCTCTCCTTTCTTCAAAACAGTACTTTGACAGACACGACCAGGTAGCCAAGATCCTACATCAAGAGCTTGGCGTTAAATATGCCAATGAAACCATAGAACATATTTTAGCCGGGTGCTGTCTTCTTGCTTCAAAACAATACCTTGACAGACACGACCATGTAGCCAAAATCCTACATCAAGAGCTTGGCGTTAAATAAGCCAATGAAACCATAGAACACGTTTTAGCTGGCTGCTCTCTTCTTCCTACAAAAGAATATCTTAACAGACACGACCAGGTATCCAAGATCCTGCATCAAGAGCTTGGCTTGAAATGTGGCATTATCCAAGGCTATACTCCACCTTATTACAAATACCAACCTATAATTGAAAATCAGAGTTACATCATGTACTGGGACAAACCTATCATCCCAGACAAGACCATTGACCACAATCGACTTGGCATTGTAGTTGTAGACAAAAAACTGAAGAAGACACAATTGGTAGATGTAGCGTTCCTACTTTAAGAAAACATCCAAAGGGCAGTATCTGAGAAAATCTCCAAATATGAGAACTTGCGAACGGAAATCCAAAGGATCTGGAAACAAAGCATAACACAGCTCGAATCAGCTGTCATTTCGCCAACCACACTGGTACCAAATAACTTTCTGAAAACTCTCGACGAATTACGATTTCCACATAGACTGCTTCACCCAATTCAAAAGGCAGGCATTCTACAAAGCTGCCATATAACTAGAAAACTCCTGAATTTCCAAGCTTAAGATGATCTCCACCTTTTGCTCACCGGCTCTGGCCGAGAAAGTCGACTGTAATAATAACAATAATAATTTCGGCGCTCTAATAACACGGATTTTTATGCGAAAAAGTGCGTATTAATTTATACGGAGGTTATGTAAAATAACAATAGAACGATATATTTAGTAAATAGTAACACTGTACTAGTGATCCGATTTATTGGCGTAGGAAGTAGACACATTAGCGTTTCCAAGCTTTTGCACATCAACCAGATGGCCTTTTCAAGGAAGTTAGACAGAAACTGCAACTGAAAATTAGAACGCATTAACAATTTGAACGAGCAAACTTGACTTCACAACAATAGATACGACGTTATATTCATTTAAAGATGTGACGCATCACGTTGGTTGCACGCGTGGTATCCTAGTAGGCAGAAGGCTTTACTTGAACAATTGGTTCCAAATTTGTGGCAACTCGAGTGAGACGCAATCATTGCAAGTATCGCTGTTGGTAATGATCTCCAAAGTTTGCAAAAATGACTGTACGTTTAGGGATAGAGTAGGTAGCTAATTTGGTTATATCGTCCCACATAGGAGTAGTGGACTTGAATTTGACTTCTCTGGATAGTGCCGTGGCTACTTTACCGTATTTTGTGTCTCTTTGATGTTCGATGACTCTGATTCCAAACGAACGCTTAGTCATTCCAATGTAGTATCGTTTAGAGCCGTCCGGATACTGTAGGGGGATCGCATAAACACCTGTTTCGCAGAGAGAGGTGGTTTTTCACTACTTTAGCATAGTATATAAAGATGCAGGAGACCTTATGCCGACGCCGTAGTTCATCTTCTTCAGGGCGTTTTTGGGTTTGTAAGACACATTTGGTATGTAGGTAATTCAGCTTAAATAACGTATCTGTGGCACAGGAAGATTAGAATGTTTGACCCTGGCCTTTTTGGATAAAGTTACGTATCTTATTCAACGAATATCCTGCATCCGTGGCTAACTTGATGGCGCTTTCAATTTCGTGTTGTCTAGAATGGGTATCGGAGGAAACGGCGAAGGCTCTTCGAATTCGAGAACGGAAGATAGCTGTTTTGTATTCTGCACGACAGAACGATATATTTTTTTCAATTCCAGGAACAGTTAGTTTAAAATATATTGTACTGTTTTTAATCAGAAGTGAGATTGGGCAGAATTATGTAATTTATAAGTACCTCATAGTTAAAATAGATAGCATTGAAGAAATTATTTCCTTTAAAATATAAAGTTTGGTAATTTCAGCAATGTATGTCGGAAAATGTTTTAGCTGCATAGATTATAATTAAAGGAAGCAGGATCAAAAGCTCAGAAGCCGTACTTTTACATTGGAACATTTAGCTGTAGGCGCTTGGAATAATTGCTTCGACGTAAGTGCTCAATGCTGAGTTCCTTTGATTAATCAAAGTAATTTAGTTGAGAGAATTAAAAAATTGATTCAGGAACATTATAATTAACCATTCAGGCACAAATAATTAGCCATCTGTAAAATAAATGTCTTGAGTTCGTCTTTTTCTTAAACCATGAGCTTCTGTTCTGCATCTTATGTATCGATTACTTCTCCATTTCATGTTTTAAATACGCTATGTTATCAAAGGTATCCAGCCAATACTTTTGAGTAGCGAAATCGCTTATACACACTAGTGGCCAAACTTGTGGAAACGTTTAGGAAAATTTGCATTTTTAAGGATTTATGGTTCATAAGGTCAGTACGTTTTAGAATAGCACCATAAAATTATACATCATTAGAAAGACAATTTAATGCCAGATGGAATGCATGTGTTGAATTATATTTATTCTATTAAAAGTAATAACCAAATAACCAGAAGAATAAAACACAATTGCTTCATGTCAAAACAATTAGATTTCTCTAACTCAGAACTGACCAATGAGACTGACTGTTCTAAGAGACAGTCAGGGGTTATTATGAAACAGCATGGAATCAGTAAGGTGTTAATACGAGAAAGCTTTCCTTTCCAGGAATCGGAGTTAATAATGGAAATTCTATTCAGTTGTGTGAGTGTCATCAAGTTGGCCATTGGTTTTTTTCACGGACCTTTGTATTCTTTGATAACTTAATATGTTGTGCAACTTAGTAAGATGACAAACAGAGTGAAAAGAGGTGACTAGTAATCTAGAAAGCGATGCAAGATACCAACTTTGCGTGAAGAAGGCTGCACTCATGAGGAAATCATAAGAAAAGTAGATTGAAATCTAACCAAAGGAAGTATTTCTAAACTGTACAACAGGTATCAGCAGACTCAGTCAATTCAAAACCAAACTGGTAAAAGCAGGAAAAGGTGCACAACAGCATGTGGTGATAGAAGAACTAAAACACGCTGTTTAAGTGACAGAAGAAAATGATCTGCATCAATTAAAAACGAACTGTCTCAATGTGGTGTTTGAAGATGAGTTCTAGGACTGTTAGATACAAGCTCAAAGACGTTGGTTTAAATTCTAGAATTCCAAGGGAAAAGCCATTTCTATCACCCAAACAAAGAAGGAAGTGATTAGAATGGGCTAAACCCGTGTTAATTTGTCTGAGAAACAATGGGACAAAGTTATATGTAGTGATGAGACCAGTTTATCCATATTTGGTAGTGAAATCCATAAAGTATGTAAGAACAAGAAATGGAGAAGATTTGCTGCCTGAATGCATTACAGCTACCATGAAGCATTCAGTTATAGTTATGGTCTGGAATTGCATGACAGCAAAAGGTGTGGGCAGAATTTGTACGATCAATGGTACTATAAATGGCAAAAAATACTTCATTGATACACTTGAACCAAAATTGAAGCCTTCGGCACGTGATCTTTTCCAGGATAATAAAGCCCATATATTTCAACAGGATTCAGATGCTTGTCATGTTGCTGCTGTGTGCAAAAAGTGGCTTCAGGAAAATTATATTGCACTGCTGAAATGGCCAGGTAATAGCCCTCACCTGAATCCAATAGAAAATAAGTGGAACCGATTGAAGAAACTTACTAGTCAGAAGAACTAAAGAATAAAGCAAAATTGATAGAAGCAATCATACAATCTTGGTTTCACTTTATAACACCTCATGAACTAAAACGCTTGGTTTACTCCATAGTAAAGCTGTAATTGAGGTAAAAGGTTTCCCGACTGAGTACTGACAGAAATGGTGAGATCTTATGAAATACGCTTTATCATGACTTTCTCTGTATAACTTCTTTTAAATGTAAGTTTTTAATGAAGTTACATTCTGCATTAAATTATCTTTCGAACGATATGTATAATTTTATAGTATAATATTATTCTAAAAAAGGCTGATGTTATGAGACCTCAAATCTCCGAAATACAAATTTTCCAAAAGGTTTCTACAATTTTGGCCACTAGTGTACGTCGCAGCCATGGTCCATACAGGTATAAAAAGACGCATATGGCTAGGAAAACATCATAGACAAGCATGAATAGTAAAGTGGGCCATACGGCAGAGCTCAGTGACTTTCAACGTGGTACGTTCATAGGATGCCATCTTAGCAACAAGTCAGGTAGGGAAATATCTGTTATTCTGCAGCTGCCCCGACCAACTGTAAGGGATATTATTGTGAAGCGGAAACGCCTAGAATCAACAGCAGCGCAATCGCTACTTGGTAGGCTGCTCAAAATGACAGAGAGTGACAGCGGAGTGTTGAAGTCGGTGGTGAAAACAAATAGCGTGTTCTCTGTTGCAACACTCTCCATCGGTTTCCAAATTGCCTCTGAAAAGCCAGTGCCATGGTGTTTTGTCAAGAGCTAAAGGGAATGGGTTTGCATGGACAAGCAGCCGCACACAAGCCTGACATCAGCAAGATAAAACCTCAAGCATCAATTGGACCGGTGTAAAACTCAGCCCCAGAAGACTCTGGAGCAGTGAAAGCGATTTGTCTGGGGTGATGAATCACGCTTTACCATCTGGCACTCCGACGGACGAGTCTTGGTGAGGAGGACACCAAATGAACACTACCTTCCCGACAGTGTTGTGTCAACTATGAAGTTTGTTGGAGTAGGTGGGAATGGGTTTCATCCTTTAGACTTGACCTCGTAGCTCCAATGCCCGGAAAACTTAACGCTGTTTCATGTACGTAGTGCGATAAAAAAGTTCCGAGACTAGGTACGTAGCGCGCCAACAGAAGGCAGTACGCAGATGCGCGAGCAGCGGTCGAGGGCAGTGACCTTCATGAGTCATTGTGCCGAGTGGTGTCGTTTTGTGAACATCGGGAGCTGTGCTATGCGATATTTGGTGACCACGTACATTTAGGTATGAACTGCAAGCTAGAGCACCGAGCGAACGTTAAATTCTGCGTTAAACTCGGAAAATCGGCAACGGAGACGTATGAAATGTTCCTGTCACGGGTCACTGGAGACGAGACTTGGGTCTACGGTTACGACCCGGAGAACAAAGAACAGTCGTCGCAGTGGAAGAACCCGGCATCTCCACAACCGAAGAAGGCCCGACAGGTCCGGAGCGCAACCAAAAGCATGCTCGTCGTGTTATTAGACATTCGTAGGGTTGTGCACCGTGAATTTGTCCCCCCCCAGGGCCAGACCGACCCCGAACTTTTTTACTGCGATGTTCTGCGGTGTCTTAGGAAGAACATTCGCAGCAAACGACCTGAAATGTGGCGCAGGGGCGACTTCCTGCTCTATCACGACAATGCAGCAGCTCACAGAGCGTTCGCAACACGTCAGTTTTGCAGCCGCAAAAGCATGACTACCCTTCCTCACCCGCCTTACTCGCCGGATTTGGGACTTCTTTCTGTTCCAGAAGATGAAGCTGAAGCTCAAGAGTCGCCGTTTTGAAACCGTGGACGAGAACCACCGCGAATCGCAGACGGTGCTTGACCCGATTCGCGAACAGGACTTCCAGGGAGCGTTCCAACAGTGGTAAAAACGCTGGCAGCGGTGTATCGCTAACCAAGGAGACTACTGTGAGACAGATCATAGCCAAACTTAAGTAACGTAAGTACTTTGTTGTAAATCGGCCTAGTCTCGGAACTTTTTGATCGAACCTCGTAATGGCATTCTCGACAGTTCTGTGTTCCCAACATTATGGCAACAGTCCCGTGAAGGCCTTTTCCTTTACCAACCTGCTCGTCCACTAAGCGAAGTCCGTGCATGAATGGTTTGATGAGATGGGTGTGGAAGAACTTGACTGTCAATACAGTGCCCTGGTCTAAAACCCCATGGAACACCTCTGAGATGAATTGTAACGCCTACTGAGAGCCAGGCTGAACCATTCGACATCGGTGACCTACCTGACTGATGCTCTTGTTGCAAAATCGAAGGCAGTTATGTTGTTCCAGTACTTTCACTTAACACATTTTCAAGATGGAAGTGAGTCTCTTGTATATACAGTAGTGGCCAAAATTGTCGAAACCTTTTGGAAATAGAGTATTTTTGAGGTTTGATGGCTCATAATAGCACTTTGTGTTTGAGTAATACCGTAAAATTATATATCAATGGAAAGAAAATTTCATCAAGAATGTAATGCAATAGCTTTTATAAAGGATTTTGTATTAGAACAGCAGTTATAAAGAAGAAAAGTGAAACACATAGAAAAATGAGATATAGAAAAATTCTCACCATGTCAGTTAATTCTTAGTTGGGTAATCTTTAGCGTTAAATACGGCCTTACAACGCCTTCCCATGGAGTGAGCCAAGTTTTTTAGTTCTGCAGCTCTTATAATGTTGATTGAGTTATTGTTTCTATTAATTGGGTTTTATTGCTGGGTTGCTTCTGACTAACAAGTTTCTTAATACGGCTCCATAGAGTTTCGATATGGTTAAGGTCTGGGCTATTCCCAAGCCATTACAGCAGTGGAATATGATTACCTTGAAACCACTTTTTGCACACAGCCGCAACATGACATGGATATGAATCCTGTTGAAATATAAATGCTTCATATCCTTGGAAAAGATCACGTGCGGAAGGCTTCAGTTTGGGTTCAAGTATTTTATTAATGTATCTTTGGCCATTTATATTCCCGTTAATCACGCAAATTCTGCCCACACCTTTTGATGTCATACAACCCTAGATCATAACACTAACTGGGTGTTTCACGGTACATGTAATGCAATCAGGATGCAAATCTTCTCCTATTCTTCTCCTTACGTATTTTATGCAATCACTACCAAACAGGGAGATTTTGGTCTCATCACCTCAAATAACACTGTCCCATTGTTCCGCTGTCCAGTTAACATGGGTTTTATCCCAGTTTAATCTTTTCAACCTTTGTTTGAGAGATAAAAATGGCTTTTTTCGTGGAATTCTAGCTTTTAGACCAAATTCCTGCAGTCTGCGCCAAACAGTCCTTGCACTCAATTTCACATTGCATTGCGCCATTTCATCTTGTATACACCCAGGTGATTTTCGTCTGTCACGTAGTTACAGTCTATAAATTCTTTTATCATCACTTGCTGTTGTGCACCTTTTCCTGCCTTTACCATTCTGGTTTTGTAGTGACTGAGTCTCCTTATACTTCTTCAAAAATTTAGAAATGCCACCTTTGGTTAAGTTTCCACCAATTTTTTTCTAATTTCTTCATAACTGAAGCCTTATTCGCGTAATAGTACTATTTTACATCGCTTGCTGGGTGACCAATCAACTCTTTGCACCATTTCTTTAATTTTATTACGTTTTACAAGCTCACTAAATGAAAGAACACAAAAAAAAAACTTGATAGCAATCACACAACACACAGACAAATATCCTCCTCTCAGCTCCAATACATGACATCGATAGCTGAATCATAGTGTGATCTGATTGACTCATTGCCAAACAAGATGACACTTGATTGGCTCTCTAAACACTCATGCTCATTGGCTACATTCAAATGGAGGAGAAAAGCTACTTCATATCAACCTCAGCAAGTTGTGCTTCCTTTTTCTGGTTATTTGGATATAACATTTTATAGAATACAGATAATTGAACAAACTTTATTGCATTACATTTTTGATGAAATGATCTTTCCATTGTTATATAATTTTATGGTATTACTTCAAAAAGAAGTGATGTTATGAGCCATCAAACCTCAAAAATACACTTTTTCCAAAAGGTTTCCACAATTTTGGCCACTACTGTAGTGTACATAATTTTTCTTTCTTCCTTATGTTTTGTTCGATTTGTGTTGTGTATTTGTCTTGGTTTATGTTAAAGGCTACATACACTCAGTGATCACAGAATTATGACCACCTACCTAGAAATTCGTAGGTCCTCCTTTCGCCCTCAATACAACAGCTATCCGACGTGGCATTGATTCAATAAAATGCCGGAAGCAGTTGAGATGTATGGACAACCAAGCTGTGTGTAGTGCAACTTTTAATGCCGGGGCTTTCCAATGCGAAAAGAAGTTTTCAAATCGTACTAACAGTTGCAGATATTTGGTGTCCACAGACGAACGGACGGATGGACAAAGTGATAACATAAGCACGATCGTTTGTTTACAAACGACGTGCTAAAACACTTAAAGGTATGAAAATTGTCCGGTAATTAAGAAACAGTTCGCGGCAAAAGTAATTCGCGTTATTAAGGATTTACTGTATATGATCCTTGAGCACTTTTTTGGAAAGAAAACTTCTTAAATGAAATTTCTTTTGCTTACAAGTCCTAATTTAGGAAAGAAAATAAATCGAAGGGGCACATTATCAATTGTGCCGCTACCTGCAACGTAGAACTACGACAACGTCATTATTTCATGACACTATCTCACTAGTTCTACGTCCGTAAGGTATTCAGCGAAGGACAGTTGACGTATTCCTACGTTGTAGGTTGCAGCACAGTTGCTACTGTGCCCCTTTGATTTTTTCAGCTATAAAATTTTTAAGAAATAAAACGAAAGAAATGTTTTGCTTTTTTTTACTTAAAAGCAACTTATACTACATACAATTCATAGTAACTTACGCTGATTACAAATTAATGTTAGTAGAAGTAGAAGGTGTAGTATCATCGTTGTCTGTAGTTATTTCTAAATGTGTTTCTGAAGAAATCGTTCTTCAGAAACAGTTTTTCAAACTCCTTAGTTGCTTTGTTATTAATTTGGAGATACGTCTCGGGCCTAATGTACACTTCTTGCTGTTGCTCTTCCTCTTGTCTAGATTCAGAATGCATCGGCGGTGTAAAGGTTTGAGAAGTAATACATTCATTATCCAGCGAAGCTGTGAAGACTGGCGATGTACATTGGTATTCCATGCTCGGTTTGAAAATGTGGATCGATGACATCAATGTCCATCTGTTCTTGCTGTTCAGGCTCGATTAGTACAGTTGAAGTGGAAGGTTGTGGCTCTAGGGTCGAACTCGGGTGAAACGTATCCTGGCGCGCGGACTTTTGACGCTCCCTACATTCCCGTAACATTTCGGTTGATGACGTAGCGGGCTTTTTCGGATTTCTCTCGTTCTCCTCTAGCTGTTGCTTCAACTTTCGTCGGTTCTTTAATTTTACCTGGATTTCCGCGGCATTTCTAAATTTTCGTCACCAAATTTTTTTATCTAAAAATTAAATAAATTTTAAATCCACTTTATTTCGGTTCATTACATAATACCGTTAGGTCTGACTGTCAGCTACGGAATGCGGGGCTGAGATCATCGCTATCTTATCTATTCACTAGTTATCAACCTTAAAACGGCGTGCGGCGAAACAAAATCACGCGAAATTTAGCTTAACTTTCTAACGCTACTGTATCGAAGGGTTAAAAGGTGGAGGGTTGAAACTTGTTTTGTTATAAATGGGACTTTATAAAGTATCTAATAATGTATTACTTATTACACTACGCTTATTAGTTTCGAAGATATCAGAGTTCAAAGTGTAACATGTTTTGGTTGCCTCCATGCTTCCGATGTTATCCCCAGCGCGGAGAAAGACGTAGCTCTACGTCACAAATTACTGAAAGTTGACGCTCTCTCTATATTGCCACTTGGAGCATAATCGGTTTTAAGTATTTTCTTTATTAAATTTACTTCAAATGCTTGGTTTTCATTGTAGCAACATTTCTGAAACACTTAAAAATGAGCCAATTTTACAGAAATATGTCATTATGGTTGAAAACTATACAGACATTTACGCAACTATGCTTTGCGCGTTATTGCAACAAACACTTCAGTATACACTGAAGAGCAATTGAATTAGAGATACCTGTCTAGTAACGTGCAGCACCACCTTTCGCCCTGATGACGGCGGCGATTCGTCTCGGCATGGACTCGACAAGACACCGGAAGCGTTGGGAAGCCATACAGGTCCACGACCCCTGAACAAGCTCCCACAGTTCACGAAGATTTGATGGAGGGGTCAGATCCTCGAACATCTCTCTCGATAGCATCCCAGATGAGCTCGATGGGATTGCGGTCAGGTGACCTAGCTGGCCAAGGAAGCGAGGTCACGTCGGTGAAGTGTTCATCCAACCATTCGGATACAATTCGGGAGCGATGGCACGGTGCATTGTCTTGTTGCAGGATGAGGTCCCTAAAGGGATATTGAAGACGCACAAACGTGAGTAAATGGTCGTCCAGGATATCCCGGTAACGTTAACCTGTGAGGGACGATGTCACACGTACCAGGGGTCCCATTTCAGTCCACGTAAACAGTCCCCAGACGAGAATGCCACACCCACCAGCTTGAAGAGTACCCTGCTGCCAAGAAGGATCCATCGCTTCATGTGGTTTGCGCCGTATTCGTATCCTGCCATCCGCATGTACCAACGTGAATCTCGACTCATCAGTCCAGACAACATTTTTTCCACATGTCTAGGGTCCGTGGCAATGTTCCCGCGCTCATGCTAATCTTTGCACCCTGTGATGTGCAGTTAGCAGCGGTACCCTCGTGGGACGATGGCTTCTGTACCCCATAGCGAGGAGATGGTTCTGGATGGTGTGACTGCTTACACGTTTTTGTGCACCAGCGTTAAATTGCCGAATGATTTCTTGCCCTGTGGCCCGTTTATCCGCTGTGCGAGCTAGCTGACGAAGACCCAGCTCATCCACACGCTGTTGTCCACGGCAGTTGGCCTTTGCAGGGATAGTTTTACCGGATTCCATGTACTCACGGTGCACCCGTGATACAGTGGCTCGTGAAAATACCAGTGCTTGCACGACTTCTGAGATGGAGTGACCCATTTGTCGGGCCCCGACAATTTGCCCACGATCAAATGCGCTTAGATCCTTCGTCTTACCTATAATGCATCAGACTCTTACTGATTCCCGTCGCATCACTCCTTATATTGTCGGATCGTTGCATACGTCATGTCGTTTCCGTTTACAGTGCCGCCCACAGCGCGACATTTGCATAACGCCAGCTGTCTCTAATTCAATTGATCTTCAGTGTACAACACTTAAGATGGACGTCTAGTGAGTTTGTTTCCATTGCTTCCAAGGGGCAAACTTCTGTACACATTTTCTTCATAATTAATGCGTTTCCAAGGATGAAAATTTGAACATGGATTAAAATAACTGCATATTATATCTTGGAATACTTAATATTTTCTAAAACGTAACCATAATTAAGCAATCCAACATTTGTTTGTCTACTGGCGTCATCAATGTACAGGTCGTGCCATCTTTTCTCTTGTCTCGACACCACCAAAGGAAAAGTTCTTGATTTTTAATATAATTATGGTTTTATTTTAGAAAATATTCCAAGTTATAATATGAAGTTATTTTAATCGATGTTCAAATTTTCATCCTTGGGAACGCATCAGTTGTGAAAAATGTGTACAGAAGTTTCCCCATTGGAAGTATAGGAAGCAAAATTACTAGACCTCCACCTTAACTGATATGCATTTTTTACAAGCAGCCTTAGAACAGAAACATAATCAAAATCAATGGTAATCCAGCTCATAAAATGCCTAAAAATGTGGAAATGCTGTTTTATAATTTCGCGTGGTGCAATTTTAAATGAGTATCCACGTAGGATTAGGTAATATGGCAAGAGCGATTTATGCTCAGAACTTTTCCGTCAAAATTTCAGGATGCTGGTGGAAACAACTTGAAAATTAATTAATGCACCATGTCATAAATAACTGCTTGACAAGTTCTGAGCTTCGGGCATTCGTTATTAGACCGAGTTGATAACTCTCCTATGTATATTTGTTAGAAGAGCAGGGTTATTTAATTTTTGTGTTGGTAATTACTTTTTTGGGAGAGAACAGAATGATGTCGCTGCTTTGAGTAACAGTTCATCAAGTGAACCTCCGTTGCTGCTTCATTCCCATTAAACCTAAACGGCGTGGTAAAATGAAAAACATAGCTAATTCTATTTAAAGTGTTTACAGCAACGTAATTTTTCCAGTTATTCAAACAGCTCTGCGTAGTCCTGATATTTGTCAACTAATCTGCTCAAATCTGCACCGACGACGCATTTGAAAACCAAGTCGTAGCACGGGTTTCTCCATTTGTTACATTAATGCTCAGTGAAATATTTAAGAGCCAGCAATTTCAACCACAAGGAGAACAGGGATAGCGTTTAAGTCGCAAAAACAAATTAAGACAAATAGGTCGGTACATTTACATAAATCGCCATCTCACCACCCGAGTGTTTCACGTATGTGGACGACCCCAGTCGGCAAATCACTTAATGGAGATATTGCCAGATTCCTTCGTTTCGAGCGAAAGCAAAGAATTTCGTCTGCTCCCGTCATTAAAAGGTTTGCAGAGGGAGAACTGGCTATTAAGAGTAACGCATTAAAAGTAAGAAGAGGTGAATAGTTTGCGCGTCGTTGTAGTTCACTTATGGATGGGGTAGACGAGTGTCTGTACTGAAGCTATTGGGGACCATAAAATATTACCAAAACGAGATTTAATTAACATTTAAATGAGCGAGTGCATCACAACGCTTGCGGTTCGTTACTTCAGACGGTTAATTACTGAGAAGGCGTGAGAGAAGGCAATGATTAAAAACGGCTGGTATGAAGACCAACAAATGTGTGTTTGTTGTCGTACATCTACACACACACACACACACACACACACACACACACACACACACACACACACACACACACACACACATAAACGACTTTAACGATGTCGTGAGGTACATTATTAAGCGACACAGCGCAACTGCAAAGTGTAGATGAGAATAAACTGCATTCCGAAGAATGATATGCATGTGGATCGCTTCCGATACTTCTGAAATGGCAACGCCGAGAGGTTATTTAATGAAGATGCGTAAGATCCATCTACTACTTTATTACATACTGTAAGACGTCGCTTGAGTAATAAGAGACAAACTAACCTTGAACGAAATGCCGAGAAATGAACAAGCATTGTTTGTATATTGTGAAAACGTTTGTTAAATAATGTCAGACGTTTCTGTTTTAAGCATGAGATTTCCGGAACACATAGATTTGTGCCGGACTTATTCTTTAAAAGGGGTCAAGTTTCAACGAAAATCATATAAATAAACGAAACCTTTTTCTTTTTTTTTTCTTTTTTTTTTTTTTTTGAAGATTTAACGCCGACCCGTTGACCCAGTGGTCTAAGCCAGAGTTGGAAACGGGTCAAAAATTTCCGACCGGACCCGTAACTGACCCGGACAAATCTGCTTTGAACCATAAATTCGAAACTCAATTTATATATCTACACTGCTGGCCACCCAAAATACAACACCAAGAAGGAAGCATCCGATTGGCCTGAAATTCGCAGCATGCGTCGCCCGTGAGAGGACATGCAAACGATTAGCATTGCAGGGCATATGCAAATCATGTGCGCCCGGCACGCCACCGAGAAGCACTATAAGAATACTGCACAGAAGGCGTGTTGTAAGTAGTGGAAGTGTGTTGTGATGCCGGACCTGTGCGTGGGAAGCTTCCTGATGCCTCGTCGCAGAATACGGCAGTCATTCCAGCACGTTTCGCAGTTCGGCAGAGGACGAATAATGGCTTATCGCGACAGCGGTTTATCGTACCGAGATATCGGCGCCCGTGTGGGACGACATCCAGCCACAGTGAGGCGAGTATGGATTCGGTGGGTGCAGGAGGGACGGACGGACCGACGTGAGTGATTGCCGCAGCCGCGGCACACCACCGAACGAGAGGGCCGGCATGTTGTGCGGCGGGCTTTGACGGCTCGCACCGCCACATCACGAACGTTAGCGCAGGAATTAGGGTGTGTTGCACAACAACCTGTGTCAGCAGGTACCGTTCGACGTCGTCTGCAGGAGCGGAGAAATGGGTCAAAGGTTAGGACACAGAAACGGGGTCTATTCCATAGCCCTTATGCATCATAACTTACGTAAAATTGCTTCGATTGCGACAAAACTTTATCATGTTATTTCGAAGGTATACTGAACCAGTTCTGTTGAATATCATCGAAATGGGATCAAAGGTCAGGGCGTAGGAGTGAGATTTATTCCACAGCCATTTTATGATTTCTAGTATGTTGGAAAGCGTATCATAATCAATGCATTGCATGATTTTACTAACTTGTTTACGCTTTCCAACAGTAGATTGAAGAAGCGTATATGCTCCAGCTTTGTCCGTCCGTCTGTCTGTCGGCACGATAACTCGCGTAAAAATAGTTCGATTTCGATGAAATTTTAGTATGTGGTAGGGGACCACCTGGGGACGAACCCTATTGAAAATGGACGAAATGGGGTCAAAGGTCACGGCATAGGAGCGGGATCCATTCCATTGCTCTTAAGTGTCATAACTTGCGTAAAAAGTGTTCGATTTCGATGAAAGTTTAGTATGTGGTAGGGACCCACCTGGGGACAAACCCTGTTGAAAATGG
Source organism: Macrothele yani (assembly GCA_039090855.1). Classification (NCBI taxonomy): domain Eukaryota; kingdom Metazoa; phylum Arthropoda; class Arachnida; order Araneae; family Macrothelidae; genus Macrothele; species Macrothele yani. The sequence goes on from CM077021.1 coordinate 10,223,043, forward strand.
GTGAAATAGGGTCAAAGGTCAGGACATAGGAGCTGGATCCATTCCATTGCCTTTATGCGTCATAACTTGCGTAAAAATGGTTCGATTTCGATGAAATTTTAGTACGTGGTAGGGAACTACCTGCGCACGAGCTCTATTGAAAACGGGCGGAATGGGGTCAAAGGTCAGGACATAAAAGCGGGATCTATTCCATTGCCTTTATGCGTCATAAGATGCGCAAAAATGGTTCATTTTCGATGAAATTTTAGTATGTGGTAGGGAACCACCTGGGCACAAACCCTATTGAAAATAGGCGAAATGGGGTCAAAGGTCAGGCAGGGCATAAGAGCGGGATATATTCCATTGCCCTTATGCGTCATAACTTGCGTAAAAATGGTTCGATTTCGATGAAAATTTAGTATGTGGTAGGGAGCCACTGGGGACGAACCCTATTTAAATTGGGCGAAATGGGGGTCAAAGGTCAGGACACTGGAGTGGGATCCATTCCATTGTTCTTGTGCATCATAACTTACCTAAAATGCTTGGATTGCGACAAAACTTTATCATGTTGTTCAGGAGGCATAGTGAACCGGTTCTGTTGAATATCAACGAAATGGGGTCAAAGGTCATTGCACAAAAGCCAGATTTATTCCACAGCCATTATTCTCATAACTTGCGTAAAACTGCTTCTATTGCAACAAAACTTTATCATGTTGTTCCGGAGGTATAGTGAGCCGGTTCTGTTGAATATCATCGAAATGGGGTCAAAGGTCAGGACACAGGAACGAGATTTATTCCAAAGCCATTATCCACATAACTTAAGTAATAATTTCTGGTATGTTAGAAAGCGTATCATAATCAATGCATCGCATGATTTTACTAACTTGTTTTAAACTAGGCTTAACTTTTGAACACCGGTTTATATTATACAGCCAAGCGTTTTCGCGCATTTGCGGATGTGTTTGCGTTTGTGTGTGTGTGTGTGTGTGTGTGTGTGTGTGTGTGTGTGTGTGTGTGTGTGTGCGAAGGGGGAGGGGCGTATGCTATGTAAATGATGTTCATTCATGTGTTCGTTAAGTTTACGGCTAAAGGATCTGTCCAAATATAAAAACGAGGCCCAGTGGGTTAAACCGTGCGTAAAATTTCAAAGGACATATCATTGTTTGGAAGTTCAATGGTTTTATAATCTATATTCAATTAACAGTTATTACTGAAAGGAAACGTCTAGAAACTAGCTAGTCATAAATCACAAGTCTTCTAATATCGTTGCAGGTTTTTACAGCAATTAACTGAACTGTCTTTTGCAGGAACAACATTAGTTTCTGAATACTCATTAAGGGAACTGAATTTAAACCTCGTTAGATCAAAGTTCAGTAAACGGATCGTTGGCATCTCATTAATTGTTTACTAAGAACAATGCTTTTGGTAGACGGTAGAAAATGCAATTAATCGATCTGAAGTGAGACACTCTAATATCATATTACGACGGATCAAATTTCCCCTGTAAATTACACCAGGTAATTGGTACTCATGCGCGGTGCGACCAAGCACACTTCCTAAATGACCTGTAAATAAAGTCGAGTCAGAAATTTTGTTTTCTTGGAAATTATTTTGTTCAGGGCTGTATTACTACGCTTTAGCTTAGATATACACGTGTCAGTGTTCCTTATGCATTTCCTAGTTTAAATTTCAAACACGTGACTGGCGAGCCTGGAGGTTGTCATATGCAAGATACGGGTTCTCACATTTTCTTACAGTATCTATTAAAAAGTTGCCGTAAAAACAACACCTCCTCTTAACCAACAAGAAACGCGGAAGAAATACTGCACAAACGAACTTTAAGGAACCGCTAATCTTTTCCCTCATAATGAAATAAAATTTAAATACGAAAAACACTAGCGTATGAAATTTTTAAGTTCGAGTAATTTAGCTGCCTTTTTTGCATATTACACAGTGCAGCTAAACAAAGACATCGATGTTTCCACGTTTATTAACACATAGCAAATGAAAAATTGTTATTCTGCCACCGTTGGGATTGAACCCTAGATCCCTCGATATCCAGCCGAGTGCGTTCGCCTTACGCTACGGTGGCCAACAATCAACGGCGCTATGTGTGTTTTTCTGTCAGCTTCTGGCATCACAAATCGTACGATGGGCTCCGCAACTGAGACGTCTCCATCTGGTGGGCAATAACGGAACAAACTGTATATTAATCATAGCAAATGAATCCAAAGGGCGAGAACAGTAGTGAAAATCCTCTAATAATAACAACAGATACAAAGATGAAACGATTGAGCTTACAGGCCCTTGCAACTTGCGGAACACGCAGATATCAATAGTTCGTGTGGCCCCCATGGCTGGCAATAACGGCCGCTACACGACGCGGCATCGAACGAAAGAGGCTTTGGATGTGAGCTTGGGGTATGTCGGTCGAGGCTGCTTCCACACGTTGCCACAGTTCATCAGGCGTAGCCGCGGGTGGTACTTGCCGGGACACTCGGTTGCCGATCAACTACCAGACGTGTTCGATGGGCGACATATCGGAGAAAAGGCGGGCCACGGCAGCAGTGACACCTGGTGGGCCGTGAAGAATTGTTGCACGATGCGTGCCACGTGCGGTCCAGCAGGTAAGGGAGGATTACAGGCTCCAAAACGTCGGAGATGGTGCTGTGGCTGTTGAGTGTATCGGCGATGCGTACCAGAGGGGTGTGGGTGTCATATCCAATTGCGCTCCAAACCATAACGCCAGGCGACGGACCGGTATGGCGATGCATAATGCAGGGGTCATACAGTCTCTTGCCGCGGTGCCGTCAGACGCGGATCCGACCATCGTGGTGTTGCAGGCAGAAGCAGGATTCGTCGGAGAAGACAATGTCGTTCCATTCCGTAGTCCAGGTGCGGCGTTCAACGGCCCACTGCCGCCGCACTCGCTGATGGTGTAACGTCAATGGTAATCGGAGCAATGGGTGCCGTGCGACAAGTCCCCGCTCCTGCAGACGACGTCGAACGGTACGTGCTGACACAGGTTGCTGCGCAACACACCCTAATTCCTGTGCTAACGTTCGTGATGTGGCAGTGCGAGCCGTCAATGCCCGCCGCACAACACGCCGGTCCTCTCGTTGGGTGGTGTGCTGTGGCTGCGGCAATCACTCACGTCGGTCCGTCCGTCCCTCCTGCACCCACCGAATCCATACTCGCCTCACTGTGGCTAGATGTCGTCCCACACGGGCGCCGATGTCTTGGTACGATAAACCACTGTCGCGATAAGCCACTATTCGTCCTCTGTCGAACTCAGAAACGTGCTGGAATGGCTGGCGTATTCTGCGACGAGGCATCAGGAAGCCTCCCACGCACAGGTCCGGCAGCACAACACACTTCCACTACTTACAACACGCCTTCTGTGCACCCTATTTATAGTGCTTCTCGGTGGCGTGCCGGGCGCACATGATTTGCATATGCCCTATAATGCTAATCGTTTGCATGTCCTCTCGCGGGCGACGCATGCTGCGAATTTCAGGCCAATCGGATGCTTCCTTCTTGGTGTTGCATTTTGGGTGGCCAGCAGTGTAGATAAAAGGAAACGCTTGATGACAAACGTCCAGACGGTGGCGCAGTGGTCTAAGCGCTGGCTTGTGACCATTCGTCCGAGAAGGGTCAGGGTTCGAATCCCGTTGAGGCATGAATGTTGTTTTTGTTTTGCGGCACTGGCTCTCTCCCTTCCCTGGAACCTGTGACCCTAAATTGGGGACGGGCGACTGCTTATATCCCACTGAGTTGCTCACGGCGGTCGATGAAAAAAAAAAACTTCCAGAAAAGATCAAGAGCAAGGAAATTGTCTTCCATCAGCACAACGCTAGATCTCATATTTCTTTGCGTGCGGGGAAAGCTTAACTACAAATGCCATTCCATAAAAACTGAGAAAATTTTTTTTTAGTTGGCAACAGTGCGAAGGGGAAAAATAATCACGCAGACGACTAACTGAAATAAGGAAGTATGTATGGCAACAGTTATTAGCCGTGGGAGACGATTCTGGTTTTGTTATTCCGCAGTTGTTTAAGGTATGTCTGCATTTCGCCATACAGCTATGGAGGTGAGGGATTCAGAGTTAAGAAGTTCAATGCGTTGTGTGATAACATTTTGCGATCGTTTGGGTGAAACGGTTCCAGAAACAATTTGTTTAATGAAAAAAGCTTACGAAGATAAACGTTTGGGTGAGTCAACGATTTTTAGATAGCACCATGATTTCAAAAAAAGGCGTTTGTCGGCAGAACTCGCTCTTAGGCCTGGTCGACTTGAAAGTATTGTTGCAGAGCGTGATGTTAGCATTATTTGAGCAATTCTGCAAGAAGATCGGCGTATGACGTGTCGTGACGTGCCTGCCCCGCAGGACGCACACGACATAAAGGCGGATAGCAGCAAGTTCGAACGTCTGCGTAGCTCAGTTGGTAGAGCGACTTTTTCCGGAATAAGTGGACTCCTGTTTGATTCCCGGCGTGGACCAAAAATGACGGAGAAATTAACTTCGTTATGATGGCGCCCGAACTTCCCGGATGACCCGGCCGTCCAAAATCTCGCAATGGTGTGATGTTCTTTCTACAGCGCGAGATACAAAAAATAAAAGAATCCCTTCTCCAGCGCTTCGAAAAATAAATGTGTGTGACGTTGCATTCCACACACCAGATTGACTGGGAGTTCTCAAGTGCACGTTCTACAGCGGATGGATGCCTGCTACGATTCATGGTCACGGCTCACCCGTGGGCCATGCCCCCGGCCCTCTTTCAAGGGGGTGACGTGTCTGCCCCGCAGGACGCACACGACAGAAAGGCAGATAGCAGCAAGACGAACGTCTGCGTAGCTCAGTTGGTAGAGACTTGTTTCGGAATAAGTGGACTAAAAATGACGGAGAAATTTACTTCGTTATAGTGTGAAGACATAGCTGCGTCAACTATTATTTCAAAAACGTGGGCATTCCGCATTCTACACGACAAATTATTGCTGCATCGTGTGTGATCCAGATGGGTACCTCTTCACTTGACGAGAGAACAATTGTTAGCCAGAGTTCAGGTGTGTCATGAGTGGAAGCAAATGATTGCAAAGGATCCAAAATTTCTAAACACAGTAATAAGAGCAGGTGAAGCATGGGGCCACTATTTCGACCCCTTCACAAAGTGCGCAACGAGTGTCTGGAAACACACGGGTTCGCCTCTTCCGAAAGAAGTCCGCCAAACCAAATGAGCTGGGAAGGTGATAATGATAATAGGTGTAGTCTACCAGCATGCCATTCCTCCCCAAGTTACTGTCAGTACTGAGTATTACATTTCAGTCTTGGAGCGTCTGCGACGACACATATCGATTAAGCGACCGGAACTGGTGGGCAAGTGGACCCTACACCATGATAACGCCCGCCCATATGTGGTTGCTTGTGTTCAACAGTTTCTTACGAAATGCAGTATTTAAATCAGCCTACAGGCCTCACCTCTTCTCGTGCGACTTCTGGTTGTTTCCAACAATGAAGGAGAAGTTCCGTGGCGCAACATTCAACACAGATACCGACGTTATTCAAGCTGTACAGAGGTAGCTTCCATAAAAGGCCTTTTCAACACAGATGCCGACGTTATTCAAGCTGTACTAAAGCAGCTTCCATAAAAGGCCTTCGCCACATGCTTTGAAAAGTAGGTTGAACGATGGGACCGTTGCATATCATCCGAGGGAAGATACTTTGAGAAAGAATAACACATATTTTGCTGTACGTGTAAGTTCTTCATTTTGCGTGATTTTACCCTCAATTTTTATGGAACGCTCGCTGTAGGATCACCGACAAATTCACCCGAGTTCGCGCATCCAGAATTCCTTTATTTCGCTATCTGTAGAAATCGTTGAACAGCAAAAGTTTCGCATCGTGATTGAAAAGTTCTGAACGCTGCAACCCACCAGAAAGACGACGAGCGGTACTGGCAGATAACGGTGTCTACGCTATTAAACAAAAGGAAAGGGGTCTGTAAAGGTTTTGTCTGAAATCCGTTTATTTTTGTGGTGTAGTCCGCACAAATATTCGTCATGCTTTCGCACTCCACTGGCAGGCTTTTTCAAGATACTGGTAGACACAAAAATGCAGAGAATTGCAACATGTAAAGAACGAAGATGATTTTTGAAAATAACGCGGGTGACATCACGAGCATATTACATGAATTTTTATCACGTAATTATACAGTGCGCCGTGATGTGTTTCCATCTTTTAATAACGCATTCCAAACCATTGGTAGTTCAGTAGAGACTATATGATTGCATGCCACTTTGCTGGAGAGGATTTCGACTGTTTCCCTGATGGCAGTCACTTTGAAATTCGTGTAAGGGGAAATTCTTCTACCATTATTCCATACATATATATAGGAATGACAAAGCGATCCTATAACGAAGTAAATTTCTCCGTCATTTCTGTCCACGCCAGGATTCGAACCCGGATCCCCTCATTCCGGAATAAGTCACTCTACCAATTGAGCTACGCGGGCGTTTATTCTGATTGCTATCTGGCTTTATGTCGTGTGCGTCCTGCTGGCAGGTACGTCACATCTCCCCCCCGAAAGAGGGCCGGGGGCATGACCCACGGGTCAGCCGTGACCATGAATCGTTGCAGGCAGCCATCCACTGTAGAACGTGCACTTGAGAACTCCCAGTCAATTTTTTTTGTTATTTTTCGAAGCGCTGGAGAAGGGATTCTCTGATTTTTCCTGTCTCGCGGTGTGGAAATAACATCACACCATTGCGAGATTTTGAACGGTCGGGTCATCCGGATAGTTCGGGCGCCATTATAACGAAGTAAATTTCTCCGTCATTTCTGTCCACGCCAGGATTCGAACCCGGATCCCCTCATTCCGGAATAAGTCACTCTACCAATTGAGCTACGCGGACGTTTATTCTGATTGCTATCTGGCTTTATGTCGTGTGCGTCCTGCTGGCAGGTACGTCACAATCCTTGGACACTAGATGTAAAGAACACGTACGAAGTGTGAACCAGGACATGCAGAATACAGCCTTCGCCAGAGAAGCCATACATTGCTCAGCCGCTCCTATATATACTGGCGTTATGCAAATGTGGCGCTGTGGACGGCCCTGTAAACGGAAACGACATGATGTATGCAACGATCCGTCAATATAAGGAGTGATGCGACGGGAATCAGTAAGAGTCGGGCGCAGTATGGGTAAGACTATAAGCGCATTTGATCGTGGGCAAATTGTCGGGGCCCGACGAATGGGTCACTCCATCTCGGAAGTCGTGCAGGCACTGGGATTTTCACGAGCCACTGTGTCACGGGTGCACCGTGAGTACATCGAATCCGGTAAAACCACCCCTGCAAGGGCCAACTGCCGTGGGCAACAGCGTGTGGATGAGCGGGGTCATCGCCGGCTAGCTCGCATTGTAACAGCGGATAGACGGGCCACAGTGCAAGAAATCCCTCGGCAATTTAACGCTGGTGCACAAAAAACGTGTAAGCATCCACGCTATCCAGAACCATCTCCTCGCTATGGGGTACAGAAGCCATCGTCCCACGAGGGTACCGCTGCTGACCGCACATCACGGGGTGCAAAGATTAGCATGGGCGCGGGAACATCGCCACTGGACCCTAGACATGTGGGAAAATGTTGCCTGGACTGATGAGCCGAGATTCATGTTGGTACATGCGGATGGCAGAATACGAGTACGACGCAAACCACATGAAGCGATATGATCCATCTTGCCAGCAGGGTACTCTTCAAGCTGGTGGGGGTGGCATCCTCGTCTGGGGACTGTTTACGTGGACTGAAATGGGACCCCTGGTACGTGTGACATCGTCCCTCACAAGTCAACGTTACCGGGATATTCAGGACGACCATTTGCTCCCGTTTGTGCGTCTTCAATATCCCACTAGGGACCTCATCCTGCAACAAGACAATGCACCGTGCCATCGCTCCCGAATTGTATCCGAATGGTTGGACGAACACTCCACCGACGTGACCTCGCTTTCTTGGCCAGCTAGGTCACCTGACCTCAATCACATCGAGCACATCTGGGATGCCATCGAGAGAGATGTTCGAGGCTCTGACCCTCCTCCCTCAAATCTTCGTGAACTGTGGGAGCTTGTTCAGGGGTCGTGGATCCGTATGGCTTCCCAACGCTTCCGGTGTCTTGTCGAGTCCATGCCGAGACGAATCGCCGCCGTCATCAGGGCGAAAGGTGGTGCTACACGTTACTAGACAGGTATCTCTAATTCAATTGCTCTTCAGTGTATAATATTAGAAGAATTGCCCCTTTCAGGAATTTCAAAGAGACTGCCATCAGGGAAACAGTGGAAATAATATCCAGCAAAGTGGTATGCAATCATATAGTCTTTACTGAACTACCAATGGTTTGGCATGCATTATTAAAAGATGGAAACACATCACGGCGATCTGTATAATTACGTGGTAAAAATTCATGTATTATGCTCGTGATGTCACCCGCGTTATTTTCAAAAATCATCTTCGTTCTTTACATGTTCCAATTCTCTACATTTTTGTGTCTACCATTGCCTTGAAAAAGCCTCCCAGTGGAGTGCGAAAGCTTGGCGAATATTTGTGCTGACTACAACCACAAAAAAAAAAAAAAAAAAAGAAAAAAACGGATTTCATACGCTATATGCGTTTCATTATTATTCAACTCTGGTGTATTTAAAATAAAGTGTTTAAAGGTTTTTTGTCTTTCACTTTTGTCTACAAATGCGAGATTTTTGACAACATCACAGTTGTTCTTTTTTTGGCTGTAAAACTTTCATTTCCCATATCACTTGCGCTTCGAAATGTTTTCGTTTCATATAAATATTTTCTTCTTTCAGATGCATTCTAAAAGCGACTACTCATCTGTTAGAATCAGTGCAATTGTCTTTTACATAAGCTTCCATTAAAGCTCTAATCCTTTTAGTTGCATAAAAGGTTACATGGTGTTCTAATCCTTTTAGTAGCATAGAAGGTTACACGACGTGCTAATGCCTTTAAGAGACTCCATTAGCAAATATTAATTTTTCAAATATTCCCCTACTGTAACCAAATTGCTAAGAAGAAAGTGAGGGTCGTGTTAGTAACAACATATTTAATATGCATTTTTTTAGAAATAGCGTTTCAACATAACGAAAACTGTAACTCTTTACAGTACTATGCCCTTTGTGAAAGTAACTGTGTAAACGAGAAAAAAATTACAGCATCGATAAGAAACATAAAATGCATCATCTACATAGTGCATACGTTTCCTCAAAGGCTAAACGTACCGCAGAAAGAAAATTACTGCGCCTGATTAACGTTTCAGTAATATTTTACGCTGGATAAAAGATATTATTACCGTCATACATTAACCTTTCGACCGATGCTGAGTTTCCTCTAATGGGCGCATTTCGTACTCTACGCTGAAGATCTCAAGATTGCCTCCTCAGTCATGTTCAACAACTCATAAGCATCATATTAAGGTTAATGTTATTTGACAGTTTTGGGCGAAATGGTAAGAAGGTAATATAATAAGGGAAAGAACTGGAAAAATAAAAATCAGGAAATGAATAACAGCAATGACGTAAAATGCTTCCTATATTACGCGTCGATAGCACACGCTGTAAAATATAAGTGGTGAGAATTCACGGAAAATTACGTGCAGTAAAGTTGCCGGTAAGTGTCTGTCTTTTAACGAAATTTCCGTTTTTAAAACTGCCCTTTTTTTTTTTACTTCTGTATTTTCACAGATCTTCCATTGTCAGTAATTCAGTTTATTACAGGAAAAGTCCGTTTCAAGTATTTCCGTATTTATAGAGAAATTTCGCAAATTCGAAGCCGCTGACTTACACTGACGAGCCATTACATTGTGACCACCTACCTAATAAGCTGTAGGACCCCCTTTAGCCCGCAAAACAACGGCCACTCGGCAAGGCATCGATTCGATGAGGTGGCGATAGGTATCCTGGGGTATCTGGTACCATAATGTCAACAGACGGTCCTCCAGTTCACGTACATTTCGTGGTGATAGTGATTTATCGCGAACCCGCTTTTCCAAATCGAACCACAAATGTTTGATTGGGTTCATGTCAGGTGAATTTGGAGGCCAGGGCATTAACAGAAATTCACCAGCATGTTCCTGGAACCACTCCTTGACGATTCAGGCATTGCTGCGTGGCGCATTATCCTGCAAAGAATACAGTTGCCATAAATGGGTGAACTTGGTCTGCAACGATGTTCAGATACTGTCAGGGATTGTGCTATTGTGATAATAGAGCCTAAAGTATCCCAAGAAAACATCGTGTGACGTACCTGCCAGCAGGACGCACACGACATAAAGGCAGATAGGAATCAGAATAATCGTCTGCGTAGCTCAGTTGGTAGAGCGACTTGTTCCGGAATAAGCGGCCTCGGGTTCGAATCCCGGCGTAGACCAAAAATGACGGAGAAATTTACTTCGTTATAATGGCGCCCGAACTATCCGGATGACCCGACCGTTCAAAATCTCGCAATGGTGTGATGTTGTTTCCACACCGCAAGATGGGAAAAATAAGAGAATCCCTTCTCCAGCGCTTCGAAAAATAAATGTGTGTAAGGTTGCATTCCACACAGCAGATTGACTGGGAGTTCTCAAGTGCACGTTCTACAGTGGATGGCTGCCTGCAACGATTCATGGTCACGGCTGACCCGTGGGCCATGCCCCCGGCCCTGTTTCGGGGGTGGGGGGGAGATGTGACGTACCTGCCAGCAGGACGCACAAGGCAGATAGGAATCAGAATAATCGTCTGCGTAGCTCAGTTGGTAGAGCGACTTGTTCCGGAATAAGCGGCCTGGGGTTCGAATCCCGGCGTAGACCAAAATGACGGAGAAATTTACTTCGTTATAATCGCCCACAGCATAAAATCTCCACCGCCGGCCTGTTTCCGCCCAACAGTGTATCCAGATGCCATAGCCTCCGTTGGTGATCGGCGTATCCGCGCTCGGCTATCTACGAGATTCAGCAGGAACCTTGATCCGTCAGAACAGGCCACTTTCTTCTAATCATCCACAGTCCAATCTCAATGATCTTGGGCCCATTTCAAGGGTTGTTGGCGATGAACTGTATGGGGACGGACCCGGCTGGGTCTTCGGCTACGTAGGCACATGCGCAGAAGACTGCGATGAACTGTGTGTTGTGACGCATTGCCCTGATCACCACTGTTGTAGCTGCGGGTGATTTGTCGCTCTGTAGTCCTGCGGTCGGTGTGAACATTGCGCGACAGTCTCCGCTCCCCTTTGGCATCAGTGAGCTGCGGACAACACAGAGCTGGACGACGGTTCGTCGCATGAAATTCCATAATATTGTGGGACAGTTTCAATATGCTATATATTTAAAACGTTCAATACACCTCCGAAATTATTATTTCCTCACCCGCAAAATATGTCTGCGAAGACCATGTGGTTTATTTTCACCACTGTGTTAATGCGTTGCGTACAATTTCACTAATCGTACATTCACTCTGTTTTTACACCTTTCCATATAATTGTGTGACGGACTGTATATCTCCAAACACCCGTAATACTAAAGTCAGGCAATTTTAGAAGATTCTCGTTCAGCTCTATAAAAATACCTATTATCAAATTGCCATACGAAACTATTAAGGAACTAAAGCTTCCCAAATTTGCCCTTATTAGTTTCCAAAGGGTGTAAAAAAATAGTATATAAATATTATTGAAAAGTAACTTTAATTAAATAAGAGATGAAATATATTAAGGATGTAGTTTTCTGGACTTGGAAAAAAGTACAAAAGAAAATATAAAACAATTATTTTTTCGGCTGTCAAATTGTTTGTAGAAAGAAAGGGAGAAAGGTATGGCTAAACCGCTGTTTCAGAGCGAGTTTCGTCAGAGAATTTGTCGCTTTCCCTTCGTTGTCAGCTCCAATCGATATTTGTTCAGCAGACGATACAAAATCGTTTTCTGTCTCCCACTTTTTTTCTTTTTTTACTTCTTTCTCTCTCTTCCGCTTTGTTTACTCAGGGAACCTCATAGAAGGTAAGCTTTCTTTTTTCTCTCCTGGAAAGTTGTTTCTTCTGTTTTTATGTCGCAAGATTTTTTTCTTTGTTAAGTAGTTTGTAACTTGCTCAGATATGTGTAGTTATCAACGCCCGTACAACGTTCGGATTCACGTTTGCTTTCTTTCTGCCTTTCCTCGCGTGAAGCATAATTTGAAGTAAGTTATGTCAACGTTGGTCAAATCTGAAACACGCCATCAAGCTCCATCTTAAAAATTTACGAACCCTGACGCTCCAGAAAGTGCAGTAATATTTCTGCATTAATGTCTCCGTTAATTTTCCATTTTTTTGTTGCTGAAATTCTTTGTTCTTTTAAGTGGTATATAGTATCCACATTAGAAGTGTTACCAACTTCAGTTGTGGTTTTTTTATAGCATAAGATAAGGCAGTCTCTCAAAAATTTGTCTCCGTTCCTCATAAAGTTATGGTAACTAATGGACTCTTGAAAGGATAAAATGCTGCAAATTCTGATACCTCTTTTTATATTTAATACCTAGATCTCTTCCACTTAAGCATAGGTATTTCGTGTTACAAATGAAGAATGAAGGGGATTTTAACGATGGCTGCACAGATTAAAAGTGTGTAGATTGCACACACACAGTTCGGCAATTAAGTGATGAGACTGAATTTGTTTTAAAAAATGGGGATGCAGGAAAACTTTCGTGAATATATCTTATTCGAAGTATTAAGGGCATCCTGAAAGTAATGCTTCGTCCCTCATAAGGCTTTTTTACGCTTTCCAACTGTAGGTTGAAGAAGCGTATATGCTCCAGCTTTTTCCGTCCGTCTGTCTGTCCGTCCGTCCGTCTGTCGGCACGATAACTCACGTAAAAATGGTTCGATTTCGATGAAATTTTAGTATGTGGTAGGGGACCACCAGGGGACAAACCCTATTGAAAATGGGTGAAGTAAGGTCAAAGGTCACGCCATAAGAGCGGGATCCATTTCATTGCCTTTATGCGTCATAACATGCGTAAATATGGTTCGATTTCGATGAAATTTCAGTATGTGGTAGGGAACTTATCTGGGCACGAACCCTATTGAAAATTGGCAAATTGGGGTCAAAGGTCAGGCAGGGCATAAGAGCGGGATTTATTCCATTGCCCTTATGCGGCATAACTTGCGTAAAAATGGTTCGATTTCGATGAAATTTTGGTATGTGGTAAGGAACCACCTGGGAACGAAAGCTATTGAAAATGGGTGGAATGGTGTCAAAGGTCAGGACATAAAAGCGGGATCCATTTCATTGCCTTATGCGTCATAACATGCGTAAATATGGTTCGATTTCGATAAAATTTTAGTATGTGGTATGGAACCACTGGGCACGAACCCTATTGAAAATAGGCGAATGTTGACAAAAGTCAGGCAGGGCATAAAAGCGGTATTTACTCCATTGCCCTTATGCGTCATAACTTGCGTAAAAATGGTTCGATTTCGATGAAATTTTAGTATTTGGTAAGGAACCACCTTGGGACGAACCCTATTGAAAATGGGCGAAATGGAGTCAAAGGTCAGGGCATAAAAGTGGAATCCATTCCTTTGCCTTTATGCGTCATAACATGCGTAAATATGGTTCGATTTAGATGAAATTTTAGTATGTGGTAGGGAACCACCTGGGCACGAACCCTATTGAAAATGGGCGAAATGGGGTCAAAGGTCAGGCAGGACATAAGAGCGGGATTTGTTCCATTGCCCTTATGCGTCATAACTTGCGTAAAAATGGTTCGATTTCGATGAAATTTTAGTATGTGGTAGGGTGCCACTGGAAACGAACCCTATTAAAAATGGGCGAAATGGGGTCAAAGGTCAGGACACTGGAGTAGGATCCATTCCATTGCCCTTGTGAATCATAACTTACCAAAAAATGTTTCGATTGCGACAAAACGTTATCATGTTGCTCCGGAGGTATAGTGAACCGGTTCTGTTGAATATCAACGAAATGGGGTCGAAGGTCATTGCACAAAAGCAAGATTTATTCCACAGCCAATATCCTCATAACTTGAGTAATAATTTCTGGTATGTTGGAAAGCGTATCATAATCAATGCATTGCATGATTTTACTAACTTGTTTTTGTAGCAGCAAAAATGTGAAACTTGGTGGTAAAATACTTGGACATATTGTTAATAATGCTAGCCTATTCAAAGTATTGTCCGTCATTTTCTATACATTTCCGCCATCTTTGAAGCCATTGGTAAAATCCATTTTGGAAAAATTCCTGAGGCTGTAGTTTCACCCCTGAGTTCACAGCCAGTTTAACGTCTGTCACATCGGCGAAACGTTCCCCACGTAGGGTGTTTATCAGAGGAGCAAACAGGAAAAAGTCTGAGGGAGCCAAATCAGGATCACCGTTCACCCCATTTTGGCAATATCCTGTGAAGTCTCCATTCAGGATGTGCGTTATCATGGTGTAAAATAACTTTATGAAGTGGAATGTCACGTATTTTCCTTCTGATAGCTTCCTTTAGCTTTTTAATGTATGAACACAGTGAGCACTTTTTAGCACGTCTTTTTTAAAAAAAAGATCGTGCTTATGTTACCGGTTTGTCCGTCCGTCCGTCTGTACCCACGATATCTCTGCAACTCTTATCCAATTTGAAAAATTCTTTTGCATTAGGAAGCTGGAAATATGCGAATGATGATCCTTTATTTCGTATTTTTTTTTAAGATGTACAATTTCGCCGCTAGAGGGCGTGAATGCAGATGATGTCGAATTCAAACATATGTTTTATTCCATATCTTTGCTTCTAAACATCCGATTCAAAAAATTCTTTTACCTTTCGATTCCATTTGTGTCGAAAAGTATTTTAGATATAGTTACTTTTTCAAATTAGGCATAGATTTTCCGCTAGGGGCGTAAACGTAAATTACATTTTTCCCGATAACTCTTCTTCTAAAACTCCGATTTGAAAATTTTTTTCTTCAGCGGATACACCTCCTGATGGAAAAGGTTTTGCATATAATTTCAAATTTTTGGTAAAGAATACTTTGGCCGCCAGGGGGCGTAAGAGTTAATTTTTGCTTCTGATGTATTTACCATAAATTATGAGCTTCTAAAATATCGATTGAAAAAATTCTTTCGTGGACTGATGCTACACACATCGATACACCTTTTCGGAATATTTTCTTCTTAAAATATTCCACAGTTTCTCCGGCAGGGGACGTAGATGTATATCTTTTGTCAATATCTCTACTTCTAGGAGTCCGATTTGAAAAATTCCTTCTTTGTTGGATAGTGTTTCCCGTGTGACATGTTTTTCATATTATTTCAAAATTTTCAAGTAATTCGTAGACTTTCCGCTTGGGGGCGTTAAAGTAAATTGCTTTTCACCCTATATATCTGCTTCTAAATCTCCAATTTGAAAAATTCTTTCTGTATCGGATACAGTTTCTGATGGGAAATACTTTGCACGTCATTTCTAATTTTTGTAAAAAATTGTTTGGCCACCAGGGGGCGTAAGTCTTAATTTCCGCTTCTGATGTATTTGCAGCAAAATATGAGCTTCTAAATTCTCGATTGCAAAAAAAGTCGTTTATTGACCGATACTACTCATGTCGATGAACCTTTTAGGAACATTTTCTTCTTGAAATAATGCATGTTTTCTACGCCAAGGGGCGTAGATGTATATCTTATTCATGTCAATATCTCTACTATTAGGAGTCCGATTTGAAAAATTCCTTCTTTGTTAGATAGTGTTTCCGATGTGAAATGTTTTTCCTATAAATTCAAAATTTTCAAGTAAATCATAGACTTTCCGCTAGGGGGCACAAAGGTAAATTGCGTTTTCTGCGTTATTTCTGCTTCCAAAACTCCGATTTGAAAAATTCTTCTTCTATCGCATACAAGACCCGATGGAAAATATTTTTCACATAATTTCTAATGTTTAGTAAAGAATGGTTTGGCCATCAGGGGGGGGGGCATAAGTGTTAGTTTCTGCTTCTGATGTATTTGTAGCAAAATCTGGTTTCCTGAAAACTCGACTAAATTTTTTTTTCTTGGACCGATACCGCTCATATGGAAAAACCTTTTGAGAATACTTTCTTCCTAAAATAAAGCATGTTTTCCCCACCAGGGGACGTAAAGTCACATCTTATTTTTGTCGATATGTCTGTTTCTAAGAGTCCGATTTGAAAAAATATTTCTGTGTTGTTGAGCGTTTCCGGTGCGAAATGTTTCTCATATAAATTCATGCTTTTCTTAACGCACAATTCTGCAACCAGAAGGCGTAAGCTCACGATTCCGTTTACAGCAATATCTGAAGGATTAAAAACCCGATTGAAAAACTTCCTTCTTGGGTCAGATACTATTGTTTTCCATACCGGTTCCATTGACTTTGAATAGCTTTGATAAATTTAATTTGCGTCAGAAAGGATTCAAAAGACGTGCTTATTACACCCGAAAATTCGGTGTCATCTTTCTTGTTACTGTTGCACCGGGTTCAAGGAAATGAGTCAAAATGACGCCACGTCTGTCCCAGAAAATTGTCACCATCCCTTTCCATGCGAAACTAGGTGTGTTCACTTTTTTCTGTCGAGGTTAAGATATGCCATGTCATTCCAATGACGCACGTTTTGTTTCTTGGTCTTGAAAGAACACCCAGGTGTCATCCCCCGTCACATCATTAGAAAAAAACACCTCATCCACCCTCTCATAACAGTCCAAGAGGTTCCGGCACATGTCCACCTTTTGCTCACATTGTTCACGGGTTGGGTTTCTTAGGATCCACTTTGAAAAAAACATTCTGTAGCCCAGATTCCTCATTAATGTTCCCACAGCACTATGACCACAATGAATTGCATCACACAACTCCTGGATGGCGACACGACGATTAGCTGATTACTGAATTATCTTGAATTATCTTTATGTCGCGCTCAGAAGAAATAGAACATCCAGCTTCGATTTTAAAGTTTATTATAAACCGACCGCAGTACCGAGCCTTGTTCCTCCTGATTCGCACTGCCCAAAAGAGTACAAACTTTCCGCATTTAGAGCATAGTTCTATAGAGCGTTTAACACATGCAAACCCGCCTACTGAAATAATAAAGAGATTGATAATATTTATAGCAAAGGTCTAAAGACTAGATATAAGAAGGATGACATAGACAGAATACATACATAGGACGGTAAGAAATCGTACAATATCAGGAATAACAAAATCGCCTATTAGGGAGATGAAATACGCAGGATCCATCACATAGATCACAGGCTTTACATATTAGTTAAAGAATTTATTACGCAAAAACAACATATTAATAGCAATGAAGTCCCCAACCCGGTTATCACATATTTTATCAACTTACAAGGAGAGACAGTGTGAGAAAGAAAAGGCAGGTGTGTACGCTATACCGTTGGTATATCCTGACAACACGCAAAAGATATATATCGGAATGACAAAGCGATCCTTGGACACTAGATGTAAAGAACACGTATGAAGTGTGAACCAGGACATGCAGAGTACAGTCCTCGCCAGAGAAGTCATGCTATGCTTGGCTGGTCCTGTATAAAATAATATTAGAAGAACTGCCCCTTACACGAATTTTAAAGAGACTGCCATCAGGGAAACAGTGGAAATCCTATCCAGCAAACTGGCATGCAATCATATAGTCTCTACTGAACTACCAATGGTTTGGCATGCATTATGAAAGGATGGAAACACATCACGGCGCACCGTATAATTGCGTTATAAAAGTTCACGTAATATGCTCGTGATGTCACTCACGCTATTTTCAAAAATCATCTTCGTTCTTTACATGTTCCAATTCTCTGCATTTTTATGTCTACCATTGCCTTGAAAAAGCCTTCCAGTGGAGTGCGAAAGCTTGGCGAATCTTTGTGCTGACTACACTACAAAAATAAACGGATTTATTACGCTACACGCGTTTCATTAGATGAAGATATGTAGATATGACAAATGCCTTGACATCCACGGGAAATATGTTCAAAAGTAGATTAAGGTATGTAGAACCCAGGCGGCAGACTTCTATAAGGAGGGTATCCAGAAACTTGTGCCACGATGTGGCAAATGCCTTGACATCCACTGGGAATATTTTGAAAAGTAGATTAAGGTACCCAGGAGGCAGACTTCTATGGGGAGGTTATCCAGAAACTTGTGCCACAACATGACAAATGCCTTGACATCCACGGGGAATATGTTGAAAAGTAGATTAAGTAACCCAGGTGGTAGACTTCTGTGAGGAGAGCATCCCACAACTTGTGCGACGATATGACAAATGCTTCAACATCCACAGGGAATATGTTGAAAAGCAGATTAAGGTATGTAGAACCCAGGGAGAAGACGTCTACGAGGAGGATATCCGGAAACTTGGGCCACGATATGACAAATGCCTTGTCATCAACTAGAAACACACCCGTGACACAGTGGCTCGTGAAAATCCCAGTGCCTGCACGACTTCCGAGATGGAGTGACCCATTCGTCCGGCCCCGAAAATTTGCTCACGATGAAATGCGCTTAGATCAAATACTGCGTCCGACTCTTACTGATTCCCGTCACATCACTCCTTATATTGTCGGATCGCTGCATACGTCATGTCGTTTCCGTTTACAGGGCCGCCCACAGTGCCACATTTGCATAACGCCAGCTGTCTCTAATTCAATTGCTCTTCAGTGTATATTGAAAAGCAGATTAAGGTATGTAGAATGTATCGCATATTAAAAATTAATTCTCGTATTTTTTGTTCGTTTTATTTTCAAACGGTACTTACGTTTTGGATGGCCTTCGTAACAATATTTTTCGGGCTCGGGTCAGGCCGTGTTTAGATTTTGAGTGGTTTCGGGTTTGGTCTGATGGGGCAAAGACTCGAGAGTTTTCAGCACGGGCCGAACCGAACTTTAAGCCGGATGTTATCGGGGCGGGACGATTCTAACATTTGAAGCCCGTGCGGGCCTCTAGTTCCAACATCTGGTAGCGTCCATGTCCCAACGCGTTGTTGCTGTTGTGAGGGTTAGCCTACATGTTATAAGACGGATGAGTATGATAGTATGATAAAGTGTCCAATCAGTGCATCTCGAGGTGCCACCCCCCCCCTAAACCGGGAAGGGCGATATTATATCCATTACAAATCACCACACCCATGCGGTAAATGATATTGTCTGCAGACGACGTATATATAGAGGAAGATACCTCTGCAAGCTCAAGTAGTAGCATTCACAGTTCAGATAGCAGCTTATCAGGATTTAAGCAATTTCGAACGTGATATGATAGTCGGTGCCCAGGAGATGTATCACTCCATCTCAGAAATTACCACGAAATCTGGATTTACACGGACAACAATTTCAAGAGTGTACCCAGACTACACAAACACAGGGAAAAATTCCATACAGCGAGACCATTGTGGCCATAGTTCAATGCTGGGACCAGTTCTAGCATCAGTGTTCGGACAGTGCAACGTTCCCTTGTTCTGTGAGGTTCCAGCGCCAATGGCCCACCCGGGTACAACTGCTGACCCGATGACTTAAGGCACCAATATGGGACGCCAGATGACTGAAAAAGTGTTGCCTGGTACGACGAATCGCGGTACCAAATATTTCGGGCAGATGGCCGACTCCAGGTGTGGCGACAACAAAACGAAGCAATGCATCTCGCGTGCCTACACAGGACAGTGCAGGCCGGCGGTGGCTCTGTTATGGTATGGGGTGTTTTCACCTGGCACGCACTAAGACCCCTCATGCGGCTTAAGACCGCTCTGACCGGTGGAGGGGACGTAACCATCCTTGGGAATCATTTGCACCCGTCCATGCCATGCAACTACTCCGACGGGATCGACCTCTTTCAACATGACAATGCGCCACCGCACATGTCCATAGTCGCCCGTATAACGAAGTAAATTTCTCCGTCATTTTTTTCACGCCGGGAATCGAACCCGAGTCCACTTATTCCGGAACAAGTCGCTCTACCAACTGAGCTACGCAGACGTTCGTTTTTGCTGCTATCTGCCTTTATGTCGTGTGCGTCCTGCGGGGTAGGCACGTCACATCTCCTTCCTGAAAGAGGGCCGGGGGCACGGCCCACGGGTCAGCCGTGACCATGAATCGTTGCAGGCAGCCATCCGCTGTAGAACGCGCACTTGAGAACTCCCAGTCAATCTGGTGTGTGGAATGCAACGTCACACACATTTATTTTTTGAAGCGCTGAAGAAGGGATTCTCTTATTTTTCGTATCTCGCGGTGTGGAAAGAACATCACACCATTGCGAGATCTTCAACGGCCAGGTCATCCGGGAAGTTCGGGCGCCATCATAACGAAGTAAATTTCTCCGGCATTTTTGGTCCACGCCGGGGATTGAACCCGAGTCCACTTATTCTGGAACAAGTCGCTCTACCAACTGAGCTACGCAGGCGTTCGTTTTTGCTGCTATCTGCCTTTATGTCGTGTGCGTCCTGCGGGGCAGGCACGTCACACCCGATTATGGCTGCAGTAACATTCCACGGAGTCTGTCATCCTGACTTGGTTTTCCTTCGGTCGCCGGATTTAAACGCCATCGAACACATTTGGGATGCTGTTCAATGGGCCGTCAATGCCAGGAATCTTACACCGGCGAATATTTCGGAATTGTGGGACGCTCTTCAGGAAGCAAGGTGTGCACTGTCCTCACAGTACTACAGAGATCTCGTGGAGTCTGTGCCCCATCACGTGGCAGCCGTTATCCAATCGCGAGGAGGACTAACTCGGTATTAGGGAGGTATTTCAGTTTTTTTTTTTTTTTTTTAGCATTTCAGTGTATGTTTGTGAATATAAAAGAAACAACTCTTTTATTCTAGCTGCCATCATTATCTTTGTAACACTTCAAACAAACAGCCAAATTGAATGAAAATGTTTTCATTTCGATATTCTATTTATTTTTTAAACGTAAATAGTTCCATCAATTAGGCTAAGCTGCTTATAGCGATGCTTAAAAGGGATTCGTCAGACAGATCATAATAAAACCAGCTCAGTTTTCATCTGATCCAGAATATGTTACCCGAATTCATCTGTGAGCAATCAAATGTCATTACTGTGAGGATAAAGTCAATAATTCCTCTCGTTATCGCCCCCTTAACATTTTATTATTAATGAAAGCGCAGAAAAATATGGGATACCAAATGAGCGCTCTATAAATCCAAATTATGTTTTAAAGCTTAAATGGCACTCACAATGTTCCAAGAGATATCTGTATTTCTTTCTTTCAATACTAAATGCAATTTATTTGACAACGTCGTTATGTTTCTGTGAACATAACGAATATGTCATCGAATTTATTCTAAATTACTTTTCTTGATCATAACAATATTTTTCGTTGGAGATAACAAATCCGAAAATCAATTGCCCACTTTCTTTGTTCAGTCGTCTCGATGTTGAATCAAAATAAGGTCTCCAATTATTTAAGCAAGCTTTTTGAAAAGTTGATGCTGCAACTGTCACAAATCAAATTTACTGTTTTAAAGAGGATATTTTTATATGAAATTTTTTCTTCACACCCCGCAAATAAGCTTCATGTAAGAAAATTTTAATGATTTTAGATACATTCTGTTGTTTCATCAACTAACTAATAACATATAATTTATGACTACAAAACTTGTGTTTTTGAGATAAAATAAAAATACCAACGTTTACCATTTGTCCTGATGATGCCGAGCCAATAGCTCAGCGAAACTGTAGTCGATATATAATAAACCTTTGATTGCGGTAAACGTTGGTATTTTTATTTTATTTAATTAATAACAGTTTTATACACGCATTAGTAATAACATTGTAACCAACTACAAGAACGAGGTTCGTAATAAAGATGTTTTACACAGTTGTATCAGAATAGTATGAACACCACCAGAATCACAGTGTACCTGCCCAGGCGCGTCACAGGTGCACGTGACAAGGTCGACAACATGGAGATATAAGCGGCTGGCCAGGACAGATGAGCTGTATTGGACGGTGGCCTAGTGGGCAACGTTCGTGACTGCCACGGAAATGGCCTCAGGTTCGATCCCAGGCAGGTACGAACGCTCGATCCAGTAAATATCCGCCGTGCATCGGATGGGCACGTTAAGCCGTCGGACCCCGGGTACTGGCCCCCGGTAATAAATAAGGGCGTCTTCCTCCCCCTTTCTGCTTCGCTCCCGTGTCGCTTTCCTATCTGGCGCCCTAGTTTCCTATTTCTAAATGTTGTTGAAGACCTGGGGTCAGACACTCCCTTCCTAAAATCCTCTACATATGATCTGAGATGAGCTGTAATACGTCACGTGAGCACAATTGGCAGAAGTTGTGATTTGACGGACGTTCAAAAAGGAATGATCATCGGCTACCTCGCCAAGGGTGGAAGCATCTCAGAAACAGCAGACTTCGTGGGCTGCTCTCGTGGTGCTCTAGTAAGGGTGTACCAAGAATGGACCGCTGGAACACCGAGTACCTCATGACGTCATAACTGTAGAGCCCCAAAGGCCATCGATCCAAGAAGGTGAACGTCGCCCCCGTTGACTGGTAAACGTCAATCGATTCACAGTGCAGCAACTGACCACGCAAATGAACGTCAAGGCACCCATGTACGTGTCCCCGATAACAGTAGAGCGAACCCTGTTACTCATGGGTCTCCGGAGTCAACGCCGCGACAGGTCCACCCATGTTAACTCAAGTCCATCGCCAACATTGCTTGCAGGTCGCATGGGAAAGTTGCTTTCTCCGACGAATCGAGGTTTTTACTCCCCAGAAGTGACGGGCGGTGACGGATAAGGCGTCAGACACACGAGAACCACCACCGGGACACGATTGTCGGTCGAGTACAGGCCGGCGGTGGCAGTGCGCATGTCTGAAGGATGTTTTCCTCGTATTACCTGGGACCGCTGGTACCACTGGATGGGTCCCTGAACGCCAACGGCTACTTGTCGATCATCGCTGACCACATGCATCCCTTCATGTTAGGCGTTTACCTTCGTGGTGATGGTGCCTACCAACAGACAATGAGACGTGCCATGTCGCTAAGGGGGTGCGTGACTGCAGTGGCGTAGGAACGGGGGGGGTACAGGGGTACAATGTACCCCCATTTTGGAGAGGGGTACGTTAATATCTACTGCACCCCCAGATATGAGCAAGCACAAACCAATCATTCATAAAGAGTGAACTGTAAAATTTATATGCTACTTATTTTTTTTTTCATTCTCTTTTTTTCAAAGAAATATCACGGGTCATCTGGTTTTTTTTATATCCGAAGCTTGTAGTGGGAGGCTTTTCATCCACCAAAAACTGGGCCAACCATCTGGTAAACTCCAGCAAATTAGTTCTGCAGGGAAACGACGAGTGCGAGGTTTTTGTTAATAACTTCAAAAAGCATATCGTAGGGCTTGATAACATACTTGTGATCAGTGTTTCTTTTCTCTTAAAATTCCATGCATCTTGATCAGGTCGTCTTTTCTGCACTTTAAAAAAAATTAATGCACAAGTGGACATTTCAGCGCCCGCAGCCCCGGCACTAAAATTGTTTTCTGTCTTAAGATCTGTAGCAATACAACAAGCGCATTACGGATTTCACATACCACTCATAGAACTCCAATTCCTCGATATCTCTACCGTCATTTAGCTTTGCACCAGACCAATGTGCTTTTTACATCAATTGTCAGCCTATGTATCGTTCAAAGTTTTTAATATAGACTTTATAATGAATAAAATTCTCCGGCTGGACGTGTAGTGCAGGAAAGCTTACGTTAAGTCACGTTAGGGTTATTGAATGGTTACTTGACGTAGCTAAAGTGTGCTTAATCTTCAAAGTGCTAGAGTTTGTTTAGGTAAGACACGCACGTGCAATAAATTCCAAGAATATGGAATTTATTTTTACTCAGCGTTCCTCATTATCTTGAATATCAGTAATATAACTTCGGTTTTAGTACATTAGTACCTTGAAGGCTCCTTATTAGAGCGGTAAACACAATATACCCTGAACTTAACGTAAACACTCAATGAAATAGACTTAACGGCCAGACAGAGGTCTGACAATAAAATGAACTAAGTAAACGTACTCACTTTTAACCTTTTATTGGGGAGCTCCTGGTATTACTCAAATACACACTCCAAAATAACACAACTACTGATAGCCCGAACTTTCGTACTATCGTAATATCGTAGAAACGTAGGTAAATCGCATATCAATAATCAGGAAGAACCTATCACATATAAAACGAAGCTCCTCGGTATACTTGAGCGCGCCTATATATATATATATATATACTGCATACCACCACGTCATGACTTACACTCGTTGCCACATATAATTCAGCGGGAGAAACAACATCTCGTTAAGTGAGAAGATAATTTGCATAGGAAAATAAAATAACAAGAGATAGTAAAATAAAAAAGAAACTGAAGCTAGAGTATACGTTACAACTTCATAATGCTTCAATGGTCTATATTTTAATATAGACTTTAATGCTTCTACGCGGGTGTTGCAGTTTTTATCTTACTGCGGTTTTACTTTATTAACGTAAACAAAAATGATAAGAAATTTAATTCGTTCTTGTAAAGAGTTATGTAACATATCCTGAGAAATCCCTCTTTTCTAAACCCTGCTGACAGAAATTCATCCTAATGTTGACTTGTCCCTGCACAATATTTTAATGGAAAAAAAAAAGTACAAAAATTAACAAGACAGAACACAAAAAAAAACCAACTTCTCCATTCATTTTCTGATAAGAAATTAATAATGGGAAATTTTTGTCAGCAATAAAAATAATAATGGTAATAATTAATAATAATATGATGATAACAATGTTCATTCGGATGAATTCCTGATCAGTATACGTATTTTATGAAAACTCTAATATATTACCTCCCCCCCCCAAAAAAAAAAGAAAATTCGGAGGGGTTCATCCATAGATGGCTTAATCCTTGAGATGTAAAGTTCATGAGCTTGTACCCCCTAAATCAAAAGCGTTCCTACGCCACTACGTGACTGATTCCAGGAATACGAAAGCGATATATCCGTTCTCCTTTGGGCAACGAAACCCCCGACCTCAATCCCATAGAGCATTTGTGGGACTATTTGGATGGACAGGTTCTACTTGGGGACCCACAACCACGTCATCCCCGGGACCTCCGTGCTCTTCTGCAGTTCGAATGCGCACGCGTGCCTCGGGCAACCTTCTAGAACCTCATTGCGTCCATTACACGCCGTCCCGGCTCTATTCACCCGGGCCAAGGGTGGTTATTCCCATTATTAGTTAGGTGGTCATTTTATTCTGATACGACCGTGTATATGCAGATAACCACCTTGCTTTGAAATTAAACATTAGTCGCTGCATAACGTATTTCTCTCCTACAGCGCTAAAGCGTGTGTTTCGGAACATGTGCTTGAGAGTGGACATTATAACGAAGTAAATTTCTCCGTCATTTTTTGGTCTACGCCGGGATTCGAACCCGAGGCCACTTGTTCCGGAATAAGCGGCCTCGGGTTCGAATCCCGGCGTAGACCGAAAATGACGGAGAAATTTACTTCGTTATAACATATGCCTCGAGCAAGGCGAGAATCAAATCCAGCATCTACCATGAGACAAAAGTACAGTGGCGTTCATAAGTTTCCGGACAGTATGTATGAAACAAATACTTATATTTAATATTGCCATTACGACAAGGAACGTAATTTAACGAAAGACAAAGATATCTCAAGAATTTGTATTGAGAAACATTTTTAACATGCACAGGTGTTCAAAAATATCCGGCCATATTGGCCCGTGATAAAATAAAAGGGTTGTAATAAAATAATTGTGTACCAAATAATACACAACTAGGACATGCCGCCAACGGTAATCGATATCTCTGGTACAGTTTTCAAATTTTGAGTGAAGCTATTGCAAAATCTAAGCTCATTAAGTATAAATTCTTAAAAACGAACGCCTGAAATTTATGACTTCCAGAACAAAAGTATGAATCATTCTAAAAAAGAAATGCCTAAAATTTATCATGAACTATTTTCCTTCACGCCTTCTCGTTGGTTGTGATCAGGTTGCATGTAAACAAAGCGGAAAGACACACTCAGATCAGGAACCACGTTTTTCATAAATAAATGCATCGCTCTTTCCACGTTCCAGAAACACACAGCATCCGAAAAATTGTTTTTCAGCCGCCGCTGTGGAACCGAACCAACAGAACTCTCGATATCGCGCCGAGTGCGTTACATTTACGCCACGGTGGCCAACAATCCACGGTGCTATGTGTATTTTTAAGTCAGCTTCTGACATCATAAATCCGTAAGATGGGCTCAGCTACTGAGACGTCTCCATCTGGTGGGCATTAACGGCACTAGCTATATATATTATAGCAGAAAATCCACAGCGGTGGCTGACAAACAATTTTTCGGATGCTGTGTGTTTCTGGAACGTGGAAAGAGCGATGCATTTATTTATTAACTGTCGCCACGTATTTGGAGTATTTTCAACACGTTTTTCATTTTGTATCGCAAAAGAGAGACACATACACACATACAAACTTCCTTTTATTATTATAGATTAAGCAAGTGTTAAGCTAACAGACGGAATCTTTCTATTTCTTTGTTTTTCAATTCAAACGATTTTTTTTAAATTAATGCTAGTGAGCCGACTTTCGTGAAACGGTTCAAGTAAAAGACCATCTATTTTTAATTGAAATTCCTCAATGACACAGAATTTCGGGAATCGGAAGGCGCCAAAACCTGACCATGGGCGATGCCCAATCGCATGCCAAAAATCACGGTGATCGGATGTGTTATGTCGTAGCTATGCCTGAACCATTGGCGGCGGAACCGCCCGGGCCTGGTCAATAACTTTAGACAATATTTTTATTTCTATTTTTTTTTTATTTGGCGAATGTGCGCTTTTTTGTTGTAATGTGCCTTAGGAAGTTTCTCTAGGTAAGGGGCTGTCCATAAAGTACGTCCGATATTACAGGGGGAGGAGGGTTCCTGACAACCGGACCAAATGTGACATGGGGGAGGAGGCGGGGGGTTGTAGTAATTCGGGCGACCAGCGGCAAAAATATCATGAATGGCATGTCTTCGTTTTGTTTTCTCTTCTTTCTTCTTTGAATAGTTAAAAAAGTATGAAATATTTCAGATTTCTGATGATATTTAGCTAAATCAGGAAATTAATATTAAGTTCTCATATTTGTACTACCAAATATATCGTGTTTTGTGGATGCTATGATCGGGAGTGTTGAAAACCTTGAATGCGTGCGTTCATTTGTAGATCTTTATTTCTGAATGATAAAGTTCTGGTGGCGTTTGGGAATAAATTAATGCCTAAATAATAAATATTTTCTGGAGAAAAAGTGTAATACATGGAATATTCCTTTAAATAATTACATGTTTTCTTTCTGTTTCTCAACGGACTTCTAAAAGCAGTTGTCAAAAATAAAGAGGGTAGCAGGAATTAGGACGTACTTTTTAGGGGGGAGGAGGTGTCAACAATAGGACAAAATGGGACATGGGGGAGAAAGGGCGAGTCTAAAAATAATATAACTCACGGATGCACTTTATGGACGGCCCCTAAGTGGTCAGGTGGTCCTAATCCCTACTAGCAAAGCTCCTTAGGCATTGTTTTTTTTTCTGTTTGTTCCGGGAAACGGGAAGGGAGGGGGTGCACTACGATTCGAAATATCGGGCCCGGTCAACGAACCTCCCTTTCCGCCGCCCATGACCTGAACAACTAATTGTCCCGAGTCTCGTGTAGAGAGCGGATTTTTTTTCAATTATTATTAAAATTGGTCAGTTTTTTCATGGTCATTATTTTTATACGGCACGATCAATCACCATGATACCAACTCCATGTCACTCAGCATGTCCTTCCCTTTTTCTGTGGCAAGTGTCACCGCTATCGGCTGAAGATCCTTGGAGGAGATAGGTAACAAACGACCCCTTCTCAACACCCGGAAACTCCCCTAAAAATGCAAGTTTTTGGACGATTATTCCTCAATGAGACAGAATTTCGGGAATCGGAAGTCGTCAAAAATTGACCATGGACGATGTCCAATCGCATGCCAAAAATCACGGTAATTCGATGTGTCATCTCGTACGAACAACTAATTGTCTCCAGTCTCGTAAAGTCTCGTAAACTGTCTCTAGTCTCGTAAAGTCTCGTAAATTGTCTCCAGTCGTCGATATGCAGTCAACAAATATGTTTGTTGAATTTACAAATGTATTTTGCTGAAAATTATTGTTGATTCAAAAAAATGTATTGCTATCATGACAAAACGTTTTGTTCATTTAACAAAATACCTAGGTCGATTTTTGGGAATTTGTTTAATCCAACAACAAGTATTGTTATCGTGATAAAACGTTTAGTAGTATTAACAAAATATAGCCAACGAAATAATTTTGTGTGGCCAACAAAACAATTCCGATGAAGTTTGGCTAAAGAAACAAAGTAAATCGACAAAACAGCTCAACAAAACTATTTTGTTGTTTCAAAGGAACTTTTTTCTCAGTGTAGCGTATTAAATCCGTTTATTTTTGTGGTACAAAAATACAATGAGATACACAGGATCCATCACATATGTCCCAGGCTTTACATATTGGTTAAAGAAATAATTACCAAAATACAACATATTAATAGCAATGAAGTCCCCGACCCCGTTATCACATATAATATCAAGCTGCAAGGAGTTCAAACATTACTTTATTAACAAAGAAACAACACGTGCACAAAACAAATGAAAAAATAACATAACACTATATAACAACAAAAAACAAATAACAAAATACAACTAACGCCGATTGGCGTGCAGAAATCGAAAAGTTTCAATTTTGATATTATACGCGAGTTCAAACAGTTTTTAAATGAAGCATGAGTTCATGAAGTTCTAAAAATTCGGGAGTTCATCGGAAAAAAAATTACAACATAATGCAAAAGATAAATTTTACAAACAATGTTCAGGTGAGAAAAAATTTAGAAAACAATCCTGTTTAGAATGACCTGATACTAATGTTCAAAAGGTGTCCATTTCTTGTAGAAATCGGAGCTTTCGCCTGATGTAAGTGCTTGATTGAGTTCTGTTTGAAGCACTGGAAAAATAGATAGGTTATACATTTTACAGAGTTTGCGTCTTGCATTAATGTAGGATGCTGGAGGGTTAGCGGTGATATTCTTACCCTTTAACGCCCAAAACGCGCGTACGTACAAACGGACATAGGCGCCCGAAACGTCTGTTTAGAGTAAGTCAGATTTCCTATCCTTACTTGTTCTTCAAATTTTCTCGACCTACGAGTGATCAGCAGAAGTCACCCTCACTAATTATTATTGTTATTAAACAAAGAAGTGAACCAACAGACGGTTTCGGGCGTTATGGTATTCAGAGTGATACAAGATTTTTGGGTCATGGTCGTTAAAGGGTTAAGTAAAATAGATATATTGAAAATTTTGCTTGAATGAAGAAAAAAAGCCCACAACTTATTGTGGCTGGCTGTAGTTGGAGGCTGGTTGTAGTTGGAGGCTGATTGTAGTTGGAGGCTGGTTGTAGTTGGAGGCTGATTGTAGTTGGAGGCTGGCTATGGAGAAAGAAGTAGCCGTGCATAGTGTGAGAGGAATGGCAGACTTTGCTGAAGAGACTGAACGTGAGAGAGAAGACAGGCTGTAAAATCTGGCAAGTTGAGTAGATGTGACGGATGTCGGCTGGCGTCGCGCAGTAGAAGCAGTCTGGGCTTGTAAGTTTCCCAAAACGATGTAATGTGATGGGCGTCGGAAGGCGATCAATTGCAGTCAGTGAACATCTATTACTTTAGGGGAGTCGACAGAATTGTAAGCTTTCATCCAGGTGACTCGATAGAATTGTGAGCTTTCATCCAGGTGACTCGATAGAATTGTGAGTTTTCATCCAGGTGACTCGATAGAATTGTAAGCTTTCATCCAGGTGACTCGATGGAATTGTGAGCTTTCATCCAAGTGACAGCAAGATCTGAGGTTGATATCTGGGAAATTGGCATCGGATAATTATAACTCGTGAGTAATTTCGACGTTACGGCATGCGGCAGCATTTTACGATCATTTAAGGAGATAACAAATGGAACGAGAAGCTGAGCTGATGGTCCAAGTCCAGTTCTGTTCACCAGGGTTGGAAAGAGTCTGCGCATGGAGCACTGAAGGAGCATAAGGTTGGCTCGATTTTCGGGTGTTTGTTGAAGTGGAGGGGAAATTTCGGGAAGGGATTTTCATGTTAGATTGGGATGGAGTTGAGGTTGGGATGGAGCCGGCAAACCAGCTTAGATTGGGATGGAGTTTAGATTGGGATGGAGCTGGCTGGCAAACCAGGAAGGGTAGTAAAAAAGTGGGTATAAGAACGGGAGTGAAGCACGGAGGAGAAAAAAGAGGTTCGTCGAGAAGATCA
The DNA here is from genome assembly GCA_039090855.1 of Macrothele yani. Classification (NCBI taxonomy): domain Eukaryota; kingdom Metazoa; phylum Arthropoda; class Arachnida; order Araneae; family Macrothelidae; genus Macrothele; species Macrothele yani. Next base: position 10,253,392 of record CM077021.1, read on the forward strand.
TTTACTGAAGTGGGCGGGAGATATATTGATACAAGAGCTTCCTAGAGGGTCCGAGTTTCGCGGTATAGATCGGGAAGATTGAGAGGATTGAGTGGGTACTGGTCCATTTTCATGAAGAGATTGAAGGTGAGAAATGGATTTTGGGGTGAGATGAGAGAGTTGAGAATGTCGCCACCAGGAGTGGGAAGTCTGGAAAGCTCTTGAAGAAAGAAAGTGAGTTATAACGAAGTAAATTTCTCCGTCATTTTTGTCCACGCCAGGACTCGAACCCGGGTCCCCTCATTCCAGAATAAGTCGCTCTACCAATTTAGCTACGCTGACGTTCGTTATCGCTGTTATCTGCCTTTATGTCGTGTGCGTCCTGCTGGGCAGACACGTCACATCCCCCCCCCCGAAAGAGGGCCGGGGACATGGCCCACGGATCAGCCGTGACCATGAATCGTTGCAGGCAGCCATCCGCTGCAGAACGTGCACTTGAGAACTCCCAGTCAATCTAGTGTGTGGAATGCAACATCACACACATTTTTATTTTTCGAAGCGCTGGAGAAGGGATTCTCTGATTTTTCCTACCTCGCGGTGTGGAAAGAACATCACACCATTGCGAGATCTTGAACGGGCGGGTCATCCGGGAATTCCGGCGCCATTATAATGAAGTAAATTTCTCCGTCATTTTTGTCCACGCCGGGGCTCGAACCCGGGTCCCCTCATTCCGGAATAAGTCGCTCTACCAATTGAGCTACGCGGACGTTCGTTATCGCTGCTATCTGCCTTTATGTCGTGTGCGTCCTTCTGGGCAGGCACGTCACAGAGTCGATAAGTGCGATATTTCAGAAGAATGTTGGAAAGGTTGCGGCCACTGTAGGCTTGTGGTAGAGTAAGCTGCTAGGAAAGACAGTGTGAGAAAGAAAAGGCGGGTGTGTACGCTATACTCCTGACAGCACGGAAAAAAAAATTATATCGGAATGACAAAGCGATCCTTGAACACTAGACGTAAAGAACGCGCGCGAAACGTCAACCAGGACATGCATAATACAGCCCTAGCCAGAGAAGTCATGCATTCAACGGCCGCTCCTGTATGGAATAATATTAGGAGAATTGCTCCTTACACGAACTTTAAAGAGACTACCATCAGGGAAACAGTCGAAATCCTATCCAGCAAACTAGCATGCAATGATATGGTTTCTATCGAACTACCAATGGTTTGGCATGCGTTGTTAAAAGATAGAAACACATCGCAGCACAGCGTAATATTGCGTGATTAAAATTCATCTAACATGCTCGTGATGTCACCCACGTTATTTTCAAAAAATCATCTTTGTTTCTTACGTGTTCTAATTCCCTTCATTTTTATGACTACCATTACCTTGAAAAAGCCTCCCAGTGGAGTGTGAAAACTTTACACCACAAACAGAAACGGATTTAATACGCTATATGCGTTTCTTGAGCCACTGTATATTCTGAGAAGTCCATAGAAGACGCACTCTATCTAGCCTCGAAGTAAATGGACGCGAATGTACATGCCAGAAAAAAATTCCTAAATATAGAGCTCGAGTACTTTTCGTTCACTCTTTATAAGCACGTACTTTAAAAAAACAAAACAAAAAACGTGCTAAAGGGCTTCCAAAAAAAGGCGTGACATACAACATATTAATAGAGTAAAACTCAGGTGGTTACAACCAGACCAGTCTTGGACTATTAGATTCCAATTTACGACGTGAAGCTCGCGTGAAACTGTGGCGTACATGACATGAAGGCAAGCCAATAGTTTCGCGTTTTTTCTTCGGGAATCTTAACGCAGAAATTTTCTAAGCTTCCCAGCATCTTCTCTAATGATGCTACTTTAGGGAGCGAGCCTCTGGCAAGCTAACGTTTCGCTGTAAACACCCCTTCCTTCATCTGACAGCTTGATAGCTGGAGAGACGAACAGTATACAGCGTTGAAACTCAAACCTTCCCTTTAAGAACAGAAATTTCGAGCGGCATTTTTTCTCCTCCTCCTCCTCCTGTGTTTTTATTTTAGAGTTGATTACGTCGTTCTAAGTTATCACCCCCAACGTCAGCTCAAATAACAGCCGCAGACCTTGGCTTTTTCTACTTTCGAGGTGTCGCAATGATATTGATTCCGCTCCTCGTCCTGAAAATTACGTTTCGAAATATTTTCTTTTTCAGTGGAATAGATTTGCACCTGTCGTACATATGAAAGGGTAATATATCCGGCACAGAAAAGTCCCATAAAATTCACTAAAAAAAGATTTCTTAGAAAAACATTCCAATATTTACGATACAGATGCGACGTTTCTCGAAGTAGTTTAATAACCACCATTAGGGATGGCATAAATAGTTCCTTCTTGGGAGTTGACTCATCATTCACGCAAAAGAGTCATTCACGAATGATCATTAAATTAAATGGTCATTCACGCTCCATTCCGTGTTGGCATATACACTCATTCATCATTCACGCAAGTCCTTTAAGAAAGATCTTTTAAACCAATGGTCATTCACGTTCCATTCCGAGTTGTTATATACGCTAACTCATCATTCACGAATGATTGTTCAAACGAATGGTCATTCACCTTCCATTCCAAGTTGTTATATACGCTAACTCATCATTCACGAATGATTGTTCAAACGAATGGTCATTCACGTTCCGTTCCGGGTTCTCGTATGCACTCATTCACCTTTCACCCAAGTCATTCACGAACTCCCTGTGCTGGCCAGTCTACACACGATACGGAATTATCGTTAAACCACGCCATAACAGTTCTTGCTTTATGGCTCGGTGCATTATCCTGTTGGTACCAACAAGGCTCGTTTCCATAGTATTACCACAGAATTGCTAGGGCATAATTGTCCAGAATATCGAGAGAGACGTTCTGGTTAACAGGTTTATCCACGGTAACCAATGGGCCGGAACCGTACCACGAAAAACACCCCCACAAGAGTACACTGCCAACTCCAAACTTGACACTGTGGTAAATAGCATTCCCCCGGCTGCCACCATACCCACACACGGCCATCAAACTGATGGATCGTGTATCTGGATTCATCAGTCCATAGGACCCGCTTCCATTGATCTACGGTCCACGATAAATGTTGTTTACACCATGCTGAACGACGAGCCGCATTCCCAGTGGAGGTGAAAGGCTTATGAGCAGCCGCACGACCTAGGTGACCCATGGAATGAAGTGATCTGCGGATGGTATGTGTACATACCGAGGTTCCAGCATTTTTACTCACCTGTACACTGAGGTCTTGTGCAGCACTCCGTCGATTAGCTGTAACGACTCTCCTGAGGCTTCGACGTCCTCTCTCACTGATTTTTCTTTGGTCTGCCAGTACGTTTTGCGGCTTCAGGCACTCCATGTGTCTTTCACTTATTCAGTACATCCAAAACAGTTGACTTGGGTATGTTTAAACGCCTCTCGGTTTCTCTTATGGACAACCCACTAATATAACAGCCAACAATCTTTCCTTTCTCAAAGTCAGTTCATCGACATTTTCACTCAACCTCACAGTGCGATATGATCGCGGTCAGCTGCAGGCTTGTATTATTCTCTTATGGACAACCCACTAATATAACACCCAACAATCTTTCCTTTCTCAAAGTCAGTTCAGCGACATTTTCACTCAACCTCACAGTGCGATATGATCGCGGTCAGCTGCAGGCTTGTATTATTCTCTTATGGACAACCCACTAATATAACACCCAACAATCTTTCCTTTTTCAAAGTCAGTTCAGCGACATTTTCACTCAACCTCACAGTGCGATATGATCGCGGTCAGCTGCACTTGTATTATTCTCTTATGGACAACCCACTAATATAACACCCAACAATCTTTCCTTTCTCAAAGTCAGTTCAGCTACATTTTCACTCAACCTCACAGTGCGATATGATCGCGGTCAGCTGCATGCTTGTATTATTCTCTTATGGACAACCCGCTAATATAACACCCAACAATCTTTCCTTTCTCAAAGTCAGTTCAGCGACACTTTCAGTCAACCTCACAGTGCGAGTGCGATATGATCGCGGTCAGCTGCAGGCTTGTATTATTCTCTTATAGACAACCCACTAATATAACACCCAACAATCTTTCCTTTCTCAAAGTCAGTTCAGCGACATTTTCACTCAACCTCACTGTGCAATATGATCGCGGTCAGCTTCAGGCCTGTTTTTATACCGTTTGTAGCTGTTCCGCGCATCTGAACAACGCAGCGAATCCGTTCATTTCATTTTGAAGGGGTATCCGTTGACTTTTGTTAATATAGTGTATAATGGCTACGCAGTAGGGATTTTGAATGTGAATGTTAATGCTCCTTTTGGATGCAAGACTGCTTAATTGCAGTTAAAATATTGTTGAAGGCTACGTGTTCTACTTTAATGACAGTGTTGTGTTTTGTAGTTAAGTGTCATTGTGGATATGAACTCAAGTTCCAGCGTTGTGTGTCATAGTTAATTGTTATTGTGGATATTAACCCACATTTCGTGTTCTCACCTTATGGAAGTGCAAATGATCAAGTGACTATTCACATCAATAAAGGTTTAGCTGTAAGTAAAAACCTCGTGAACTTTATTTGAGTGACTCACATTTCACTGTAGGCGAAGTTTTGATCTATGTAGTGTTTTAGTAAGTTAGCTATACACAAACGCCACAGACAATACAGTAGTTACATGTCGGACTACTGGGGCTGTTAAAAAAGCGAGAGTTGAACTTCTGTATCTTCTTCTCTGTGGCATTTCCATTACGTTTTCATTTGTTGAGTATCTTTAACCTTCAACAGTTAGGTTTAGTATTGAAGTGGGGATAACTTAGTATTAAACATTTTAAATGTTTAAGTGACTATATATATTAAACCCTAAAAGACAAACTCAGGGAGTTATCGTTAGATGAACTCCAGGAACTTACGATTGGGAGAGATTCATTACGCGTTCTTAAAAGAGAGTGCTATGATGTGCACACAAGGGAAGTTATTTTCCTCTGTGAGTAGATCTCATAATTTCGTGAATTCCTAGTAAACCTCACAAAGTGACTGTGCGCAGTTTCGCATATTCTTTCATTGCCTCACAATAGTCGCTCCTCCAACCAGAGACCAGTGATTAAATTGAGCTGCAAAGAATTTGCATCGTGGAATTGATTCCAGTTTATTCCTGAATTTATTCGCTCTGTCTTTGCATTCATTCCTTTAATGCGCGAAAATATTCTCTCCGTTATGGGAATAATGAACTAGGTATGTTAAACAGAACTGTGGAAATTTAACAAAACTGTCGTATGAATGGTGCTTTCCTGGGATTCGTTTGCAATGAAGGGTTTTCGCATCAAAGGCATGTCTTGGGAGGGAAATCGGTTTTGTGATTGATCTTCGGTTTCGCTTCTCTATTTCCTGGAACAAACACTAAATAAGGAATGAGAGGCTTCTGGATTTCAGTATTCATGGTGTGAGACCATAAAAATGACAAGGGGTAAAAAATGTGGCTTAGTTTGTCCTGCAGCTTTCTCTAAGGTAAACGAATTGATTTCTTTCTAAAATTTATTTTCTCGGTAGTCCTATGCTTCGAAACCTATTCCCACATCTAGCCATAGCACCGGTTCATTTATCGTTTAAGCAATCTCTGGATTGTCAGTGGTAATACGAGTGTTATGCCGAAAGTAATGCAAAAGTGGGCATAACTTTTTTATTAACTGACAGAGGTCGTTCAAATTGCACATGTTGGTCGAGTAACTTTTCTTCTATACAAAGGTATTACTCAACATGATCTCCATCACAAGCGTGCATTTTCGCCTTCGTTGAACCCAACTCTCGAATCCTCTTTGAAAAAAAATCAAGTTTGGACTTTCCCACCCACTTCTTCACAGACATTTTCACCTCGTCTGGGTCATCAAATCTTTGTCCCCGGAGACTGTTCTTTATTGCACCGAACAGGTGGAACTCGGAGGGCGCGAGATCTGTGCTGTGCGGTGGACCACTGACCAGACTAATTTGCTGATTGCCCGATTTTTTTCCAAAGACGTGTGTGGTCTCACATTGTCGTAGTGAATGTGGATCCTTTGCAGATTCTTGTTCGGTCTCTTCCTCCTTATGGCTTCTCTAAGCTTCTTGAGTGTCTCAATGTACCGCTTGCTGGTCACGGTACGTCCACGTTCCAGAAAATCAAGGACTGTGACACCCCTGTCATCCCAAAAAACAGTCAACATGACTTTCTGTGATGATCGCTGGCTCTTGAACTTCTTAGGCATTGTCGAATAGGTGTGACGTCATTCCATGGATTGATTCTTCATTTTCGGATCATAAAATATGTCCACGTTTCATCCCCCGTCACGATATCGAAAACAAAACGTGTCTTCATTGGATTCAAACTCTTCCACCATATCAGATCAGACTTCCACTAGTCTCTCCTTCAAATCGGGTGTCAACTGCTGCTTTGCACACACTTTCTGATACCCTGAGTCTTTCACCATCTTTTGTATGGTATTGTGACTCAGTCAAGTTGTGCAACAAGCTCACGGACTGTGACGTGTCTCTCCGCGTGAATGAATTCATCCACTCGCTGATTATTCATGTCAGTGGTCACAGATGATGGTCCCACACGGCGTGGTTTGTCTTTTCCCCTTCTTTAAACTGCTTCATCCATCTGTGCACATTATTCTTGTTAATGGTGTCATCTCCACAAACATTCTGTAGCCTTCTGTGGATGTCGGACAGCCTGTACCCTTCCTTCGTCAAGAAATAAATGACGGCACGTTGCTTCTGCTTGGAATCCATTATTTACCTGCAATGAAGAAGAAGGGTTACTATAGAGGAAGAGTTACTCTACCAACACATGCAATTTGAACGACCTCTGTCAGTTAATAAAAAAGTTATGACCACTTTTGCATTACTTCCGGTACTACGCTCGTACATACACTCAATGAACAAGACATTATAGATGCCTACCTAATAGCATGTTTGTCTGAATAAGAGACTTTACACTTTCCGAGACACTAACTCCAGCCGATGCAGGAACATGTCTGAAGATAAAGCCAGCCATGCCTGTTGAAGCATTGTCCACTTCGATCCAGGAACCATGGATTTAATGTTTTGCTACACGGCGTCACAGAGATCTTCCACTGCGTTTAAATTCGGGCACATTGGGAGCCACTGAACGGTTCCAGACACAGATGAATGTTCCTCAAGCCATGCCTCGGTGGTTGCAGCCCGGTGCGGCGGCACTTTTGTCAATATAGTGTATATCATTCACGACCTTGAAACGTTCCGCTGGTTGGCTACACTCGCGTTTATTCAGAGGTGGTTTTAATGTTTTGGCCGATTGTTGTATCTTCCCCGCTCTTCAGTGCCACATCAGAGAATGTCCCACTGCGCCTGCCGCAACAGGGGCGGCGTCTTGTTATCATTCGTCAGAGATCGGTCCGAGTTCGAGTGTCGGTGATGCATGGATGTTGTGTTTGTCTTACTTCGCTGGCTCTCTCACTTCCCTAGAACCAGTGGCCCTAAATTAGGGATGGGCGACTGCTTATAGCTAACTGAGTTGCTCACGGCGGTCGTTAAATCTCCATCCAAAAAAAAAAAAAAATTAAGAAACTTTTTGTGTTTTTGTGGCCATGCGTTAATCTGCGTACCACGTATTTTTCGCCCTTCCCGACTTTTCCTCCTCCGTCGATGACGTACTAGGAAAGGAGTTTCCTCCAAACAGGTTCCGACATCATCAAACTTTAATGGCCACTTTTGGAGAGAAGAAATGTTTACATCGAAAAATATAAAACACGCCAAGCTTATTATCACCCGGCAGTGCCGTGCGACGTATGTTTCAAACTTTTTATGATTTCAAGTATCGATGATGGAAGATTATTAAAAATGCACAAAAACTGGGAAACGACATAGATTAATCTCGAAGCAAGAATATTTATCGCATTATATGATTTTCCCGCCAGCGTGTTCAGTTGAGTGGATATTTGGGGAAATCACAGCCCATCTACGCCTTGATGCATTAATCGCTAATATGGTCTGGTGCGGTAGATCTTCTAGGTCACAGTAATTATGAGGAGCATATGACGTCGTCACTCCGTCGAGCGAGTTAAGAAAAATTTATTAGTAGTGGTAATTGCATTTCTCCTCACTTAAATTGCTGTTTGCTTTCCGTATTAAATTCCAGATTTAGTCAAACTAATGGGGATTTCCCTTCTTTTTCGGAACGAAAAGGTTGTTGAAACCACGAAGTTAAATTTTCCACAAAGTGAACTTACCTACAAATAATTGACGCCGTCGTATCAATGCTCATTAGCGTGTTTAGAAACAAATAATCAGAAATTAAGGATGGAAGAAAAAATATAATTGAATTCATATTATAGGACAATGCTTTCCGCAACATCGATTCGAGAAGATGTGCAAAACAAAGCTTTCCTCTAATCAACAACATTGTTTTTACATACACCTTCTTCTAACTGCTGAATCGTTTACTCGAAATGTTCGCACAACAAAACAGAAAGAATTCGTTCGTTACTAACAGAAAACCGACACTTATAACGGAAAACAAATTTTGGTTTTCAAAGTAAAAACAGCTTTTTTTTTAAACGTTAGCATTTGATAACTCCTTCCAGTGTTACTTAAAAGTGCACTCCATTTTAATGTATAGAGGTTTAACAAAATAATGGGTACACTCTTTCAAGGTTAATAGATGGCAAGGTTATGCTCATCCTGCATTTCCGGTGATTGCTTTGTGACGTCACTGTCCAAATCGCCATCTTAAGGCTACCTAATCACCACGTTTCTTTGTACCCGTAGCATAGCAGCGTGTCGGAATTATTATTCGTAAACTAGCTGGATTATTCTTTATAAATTCAACCAGATTTTTTTAATGACCAATGTTTTCAATTTTTAACTTAAAAAATTTGGGGAATGTTGCGAAGGTGCTTTTCCTATCAATACACAGTATAAAATAAAGTCCCCGGTAGGCTTCTGTCTGTTTTTTCGCGCTAATCTCGAGAATCGCTTGACGGATTTTGATGCGGTTTTCACCATTCCATAGCGCATTTGTCGAGGAAGGTTTAGGTGCATGAAACATTAATCTATGACAAAAGGGAGCCGAGCAGTAACGAGTTTAGTGACAAGTCAAAGAAAAACTGCAGTTCTCATTCTTTCGTGGCTTCACTGCCTAAACAACGATGCACGGCGACCGGTTTACGAAACTTGTTTGCTCATTGGAAAAAAGACGCGAGGCGCATGCGCCGCGGCCGGTCTGACAGTATGTAAGGCCACAGACTAAATGCGTAGTTACATCGGACGCTGAAAGAATTGGTTTATCGGCGCTCGCACATACTAAATTCGTAGTTGTTTTCGTCCACACGTATGTATCTCTTTGAATAGCTCTTTAATTAAAATGAAAATTTTGTATTAACATAATGCCGAGACGAAAATCGAATAGCCGCCCCGGTGGCGCAGTGGTCTAAGGCGTTGGCCTCTGATCATTCGTCCGTAAGGGTCCGGGTTCGAATCCCGGTCAGGCATGGATGTTGTGTTTGTCTTACGGCACTGGCTCTCTCCCTTCCCTGGAACCAGTGACCCTAAATTAGGGACGGGCGACTGCTTATAGCCCATTGAGTTGCTCACGGCGGTCGTTAAACCACCAATCAAAAAAAAAAAATCGAATATAGGTCGTAGTACATCAGACGCTAGAAGAATTTGTTTATCCCTTCATAATGAAACTTTTCAAGAAACAGAATCTCGATTGGCAAATGGCAAACAAAAAATGGCTTAACAAGGGGAAAGACAGTCATCTGTCTTTTAACAAGGGCAAAGACAGTCATCTGTTTTCGCCGTAAATTCTAAATTGCTACCGTGCGAAGCCCAGCCGGGTGGCTAGTTTCGTATAGAGGAATTCTTTATTATATGAGAGTACTACGTCCAGCTGTGCGTTTTCCTTTCTAAGTTTATAATTTATATAAAAACAGCAAAAATTACCCTTGTAACTAATTTAACATTTAAAAACACTGGGTGAGTCATGGCTTGGGGCATTATCAGGCTACAGTTCAGTCGGAAATCACAAAGAGCGAAGTCGGGTAAATGGGTGGATGATCCAATTTGGTAATTGATTTCTTAGCCTAGATGTCGCGAACACTGAGTGCGTCACGGATAAGGGCATTGTCAGGCCGCAGTTCAGCTCTTTCATTTCGAACAGAATCCCATAACTTTTTCAACACTTCTAAACATCAGGTTGACCGTTTTTTCTTGTTCAATGAATTCGTGAACTTTTGTATCCCATTATGATTGAAAACGCACCCAAGCATGGTCTTGAACTGCGAGCATGACATGCGTTCTCTTTCGGCTCTTATACCATCATAAGACACTTGACTTTTTCATAGCATCCCGGCCATACCCCACTTTAAATAGATGTGACCTTTCAGTAGCACTTTTACCGATCCTAACACCGATTTTGACGTTAATGCGCTGCTCTGAATTTCTATTACTCATTTTTACCTCAAAACTCACGCACAGACTTGCATTGCTTTCGCAACTGTTCATTCACGAATGGCTCTACTGGTCTGCGGTTAACGCATGCACTACTTTATACATGTCCAGAGACGCATAGGCACGTGATTCTGCCCGCATCGCCACAAGGGCGACACTACGCGACCGTTCCTTTACACACAGCATTCCTTTCGCAACTGCTCCCTCACGAATGGCTCTACTGGTCTGCGGTCAACGCATGCGTCACTTGAAACATCTCCAGACACGTATAAGCACTTGATTCTTCCTGCACCGCAACAAAAGTGACCCTACGTGACCGTTCCTGGAATTAAAATGTCACATCTCGTATATTTTTGCTCTCACTAAAATTTTGCTGTGACAGATTCAGATTCGTTTACCAAATAAAAACCAAAATAAATCACTAAGAAAATAAATTGATGATAGATTTTAAGCGAAATTCAAAGTTCTTGCGAATATTTTCTGTTCTTTGTAGATGTAAAACTTTCGAGTTAATTAAAACCGAATGTCCTTGATTTTGATGTGGTTGCACTATGCACTCTTTGTGACTTGATGTGATAACTCGAAAGATTACAGAGATTCTTTCTTTTCGTTTTGTTTATTTCAGGATCCAATCTCGTCGGAAAATTCACGACCTCCGTAAGACGCCTGGTGAAAGATGTGGAATCTGGTAAGATTATTTCGTCAGCTTTATTTCAGTTAATTAAAAGAATCTTTTACGGAAAGCCCAAAATCTTATTTTCATTCCGTCATTCCATACTGGATTTACTAGCTTTTTATGCCAATATCGTCTTTTTCCTCAAAAAAGACGATATATCAGTAGTTTGCGGAAACAGTTCTCTCTTTGCTTTCTAGGAATGCTCTTATTTTATGTTTTAAGTAGGCCATGAACTGAGAGAAAGTTTTTTGAGGTTTAATGAATAATATGTACGTCCAAACGAAAAGACCAAGCTGTATTGAGGTAAACAACACTCACACAAAGCGCCGTGTGCCGTGAAATCTTTTCGATGACATGACAAATGTGCAGATACCAAAAAATGACATCAGCTAATTCCATGAGAGTTATTTACTACATTAATTTGCAAAGCTTGAGAAACTTCTTTGTATATTTTTAGCTTCAAGGTGGACGTCAAATAATTTTGCTTCCTATACTGCACATCTCCTTCACAATTAGTGTATTCCCAAGGATGCAAATTTTAACATCGATTAAAATAGCTTCTTTTTATAACTTGGAATACTTAATATTTTCTAAAACATAACCATAATTATGCAATCCAATATTTGTTTGTCTACTGACGTCATCAAAGTACAGGTCGCGCCATCCTTTTTCTGGTTTCAACACCACCAAAGGAAACGTTATTGATTTGTAATATAATTATGGTTATGTTTTAGAAAATATTAAGTATTCTAAGTTATAATATGAAGTTATTTTAATCGATGTTCAAATTTTCATCCTTGGGAACACACTAATTGTGAAGGAAATGTATGCAAAAGTTTTTCCATTGGAAGTATAGGAAGCAAAATTACTTGACGTCCACCTTAAATGCTCCTAAAATGCTCAAACGCGTTTTTTTATTTTTGTTTCCTTCCCGTGGATGTTTTTACATGGGAAGGTTTTTACAACCTTCCCGTGTAAATGACGGTATCCTGAAAGAACATCATCCGGTATAGAGGCACATATGTCAGCAAGCTTAAGTCCTGATAAGCTGCCGTATGAACAGCATTCGCTGTTCATACGGCAGTTTATCAGGACTTAAGCGGTTTCGAATGTGGTGTAATAGTCTGCGCCCGGGAGATGGGCCACTCCATCAGGAAAATTACCACAAAATTTGGATTTGCACGGTCAAGATTTTCAGGAGTGTACCTGGACTGCACAAGCTCAGGCAAACAATTCACAGTGCGAGACCAGTGTGGCCGCCCGTTCAAAACCCAGGACGATCGTGAACAGCGGCATCTGGCACGCATTGTTGCATCTCTCCGGCGTGCAACATTGCCGCAAATCACAGCGCAATTCAATGCTGGGGCCAGTAGTAGCATCAGCGTTCGGGCATTGTAAAGCTCCGTGTGTCCTATGAGGTTCCGGAGCACACGGCCTTCCCGGGTGTTGCTGCAGACCCGAAGACACAAGTCCGCGCGCTTCAACTAGGCTCACGAACACCGCCATTGGACGCAAGATGACTGGAAACGTGTAGCCTGGTCCAACGACACAAGGCTGTGTGCCTCACCTGGGCTCGGGAACACCGCCATTGGACGCAAGATGACTGGAAACGTGTAGCCTGGTCCAACAACACAAGGCTGTGCGCCTAGCCTGGGATCGGGAACACCGCCATTGGACGCAAGATGACGGGAAACGTGTAGCCTGGTCCAACGACACAAGGCTATGTGCCTCGCCTGGGCTCGGGAACACTGTCATTGGACGCAAGATGACCGGAAACGTGTAGCCTAGTCCAACGAATCGTGGTGATGAATGAATGTTGTGATTGTCTTATAGCACTGGTTCTCTCCCTTCCCTGCAACCACTAGACCTAAATTAGGGAAGGCCGACTGCTTATATATAACCCATCGAGTTACTCATAGTGGTCGTTCAACTCTTCAGCCTCCAAAAAAATTCAAAAGGAAAAAAAACATTAAATTCAAAGTTTATAAGAAACCTGCTGTATTGTAGGCTTTATCCTTCTTGTTCAATAACAACATCGAGCGAGAATTTTAGCGTAATAGGGTTAAGGCTTTTGTCAAAAGACCTGCCCGTGCACCGGATATTTTTCTTCTTGCTTTAACGATCACCGTGAGCAATTTCATTGGCTATAAGCCGTTGCCTTTCCCTAATTTAAATTCGCTGACTCCAGGAAAAGAAGATAGTTGGTACCGAAAGACAAACAAAACATCCATGCCTCACCGGGATTCAAACCCAAACCTGATGAATAGTTATAAACCAACGCTTAGAACATTGCACTACCAGGTTTACCTCGAAAATTCATTTTGAGGTATTATTCCTAGAATACAAGGATGTGTTTATTGCCTACTATTACTAGGACAGGTGAATATTCACCCAACAACACCCAGTACAGCCAACACAACAACACGAAACAGACCTTTATTCAGGGCTGCTTACTCTGCACTGGACGTGAGCAGAATACCAGAAAGCACAAGCCTGTGCCATGTGCTGCTATCTAGTGGTAAAAATTACAAAACATCGCTGGGTGAATTATCACCCATCCTAGTGTTCTAAGGTTAAATTACATTCATATACTTTTTGCGTAGTTGTTTTGTGGGTTTGGTTTTAAAAGAAAGTGGATATATACATGTATATATACGGTCGAATCACGTTATTGTGACCTCCAGCTAATATCCAGAATAACCGCACTGTGTAGCGCGGACAGCAGCTAGACGGGCTGGGAGTGACTCAATAAGGTGCTGGAAGGTGTTCACCGGTATGTGGAGCCATGCTGACTGCAGAGCATCTGACAGATGCCTGGAGGGTGCGTAGTGGAGGATACATAGAGCGAACAACACAATCGAGGCGGTCCCACAGATGCTCAATTGGGTTTAAGTCTGGGGAATTAGGGGGCCAGGGAAGTACTTTGAAATCTTCATTGTGCTCTTCCAACCACTCTCGGATATTTCTAGCTGTGTGACACGTGGCATTGTCGTGCTGGAAGATTCCATCCGTCCCAGGGAAGACAATCACCATGTATGGGTGTACGGGGTCTGCAAGGATGGATTCATAACGAATTCGGTCTATAGTGCCTTCCAAAGGTACGAGTTGACCCAGAGAACGCCACGAAAACTTTCCCCAGACCAAAAAGCTGCCCCCACCAGCTTATGTTCTTCCAGAAATGGTTGAAGAGTGTTTGTTCTCCGATGTTTCTCGCCTTATACGCCAACGTCCATCCGTTCGATGAAGCAGAAAACGTGACTCATAAGAGAAGGCAATCCTTTGCCAATCAGCGGAGGTCCAATTCCGATACTGCCGTACAAATGTAAACCTTTTGTGCCGATTCCCCTTCGTTAGCATAGGTGCAGTCCCACTGCATCGGAGCCCCATGCGCAGCAGGGTTTGCTGAACTGTCGTTTTAGACATACTTCCGGAGGCCCATTGGTTCATTCGGACAGCGAGTTGCTCCACTGTAGCGTGTCGATCGGCTCTCATGATCCTTCAAAGTCGACGTTCCTCTATCACATCAGTGGCACGTGGTGCTCCGCAGTTTCCACGTCGTTTATTCGCAATGGTGCTATTTCTCGTATCACGATACACTTTAACCACAGGTGCACGCGAACAGTTCACAAACTGCGCTGTTTCAGAAATACTGCCACCCTTGGCCCGAAAGCCGATAATCATTCCTTTTTCCAAATCTGATAAATCGCTTTTTTTATCCATGACAGCGACGAGGGATATGTTTTCAGAATGCCTACAGCACACCTTATAACCCTCCAAGCCAGCTCACGGCCCGTGCATTCTTTCATTGACTACGCGCTGTTGACGTCAAAAGTAGGAGGAGGTCACAATAATGTGACTCGATTGTATATTAGCACTTTAGATTGAGTACTATTGTCTCATCCACCTTACTACCTTGACATTTCCCCATGTAATTATCATCTTTTTCTTGCTCTGGACAACCTCATGCAAAGGAGACCGTTTAGAAATGAAGCAACGATGAAATTGGAGGTGGCCGGGCATTTTGATCTAAAGAAAATATATTTTACAGAAACGGTATACATGAGCTTGTATCTCGTTGAGAAGAGGTTGTTGAACGTGATGGTGCCTATTTTGACGAGTAAAATAATTTTTGAAATAATTCTACAGTTTTTAGCACGTTTTTTGTAAAAAAACATCGTGCTTATATTACCGGTTTTCCCGTCCGTCCGTCTGTGGACACCATATCTCTGCAACTATTAGTCCGATTTGAAAAATTCTTTTTGCATTGGGAAGCCTGAAATATGCGAATGACAATCCTTCATTTAGTTTTTTTTACGATGTACATTTTCGCCGCTAGAGGGTGTAAATGCAGATGATATTGAATTCAAAATACACTGGCCACCCAAAATGCAACACCAAGAAGGAAGCATCCGATTGGCTTGAAATTCGCAGCGTGCGAGAGGACATGCAAACGATTAGCATTGCAGGGTATATGCAAATCATGTGCGCCCGGCACGCCACAGAGAAGCACTATAAGAAGGATGCACAGAAGGCGGGGTGTGTAAGTAGTGGAAGTGTGTTGTGTTGCCGGACCTGTGCGTGAGAAGCTTCCTGATGCCTCGTCGCAGATTACGGCAGCCATTCCAGCACGTTTCGGAGTTCGACAGAGGACGAATACTGGCTTATCGCGACAGCGGTTTATCCTACCGAGGCATCGGCACCCGTGTGAGACGACATCCAGCCACAGTGAGGCGAGTATGGATTCGGTGGGTGCAGGAGGGACGGACGGACCGACGTGAGCGATTGCCGCAGCCGCGGCACACCATGGAACGAGAGTAGCGGCATGTTGTGCGGCGGGTATTGACGACTCTCACCACCACATCACGGACGTTAGCGCAGGAATTGGGGTGTGTTGCGCAACTACCCGTGTCAGCACGTACCGTTCGACGTCGTCTGCAGGAGCGGGGACTTGTCGCACGGCGCCCATTGCTCCGATTACCACTGACGTTACACCACCGGCGAGTGCAGCGACAGTGGGCCGTTGAACGCCGCACCTGGACTACGGAATGGCACGACATTGTCTTCTCCGACGAATCCGGCTTCTGCCTGCAACATCACGATGGTCGGATCCGCGTGTGGCGGCACCGCGGTGAGAGACTGTATGGCGCGTGCATTATGCATCGCCACACCGGTCCGTCGCCTGACGTTATGGTTTGGGGCGCAATTGGATATGACACCCGCACCCCTCTGGTACGCATCGTTGGTACACTCAACAGCCACCACTACATATCCGACGTCTTGGAGCCTGTAGTCCTCCCCTATCTGCAGGACCTGCCAGCGGCCACGTTTCAACAGGACAATGCGCGCATGCACATGGCGTGCATCGTGCAACAATTCTTCACGGCCCACCAGGTGCCACTGCTGCCGTGGCCCGCCTGTTCTCCCGATATGTCGCCCACCGAACACGCCTGGTCGCTGATCGGCAACCGAGTGGCCCGGCAAGAGCCACCCGCGGCTACGCCTGATGAACTGTGGCAACGTGTGGAAGCAGCCTGGACCGACATACCCCAAGCCCACATCCAAAGCATCTTTCGTTCGATGCCGCGGCGTGTAGCGGCCGTTATTGCCAGCCATGGGGGCCACACGAACTATTGATGTCTGCGTGTTCCGCAAGTCGCATGGGCCTGTAAGCTCAATCGTTTCATCTTTGTATCTGTTGTTATGTGTCCAGTAAATCTGGATTTGCTATCTCGTGTCCTTCTTGGTGTTGCATTTTGGGTGGCCAGCAGTGTACATTTTATTCCATATATTTGCTTCTAAACATTCGATTGCAAAAATTCTTTTACCAAGCGATTCCGCTTATGTGGAAGAGTAGTTTAGGTACATTAACGTTTTGAAATTACGTATAGATTTTCCGCTAGGGGGCTTAAAGTAAATTCCGTTTCCTCCGATATCTCTACTTCTAAAACCCCAATTTGTTTTTGTTTTTTCCTTCAGTGGATACAGCTGCTGATGGGAAATATTTTGCATATAATTTGTAATTTTTGGTAAAGAATGGCTTGCCACCAGGGGCGTAAGGGTTAAATTCTGCTTCAGATGTAATTGCCACAAAATCTGAGCTTCTAAAATTTCGATTGAGAAAATTCGTTCGAGGACCGATGCCATTCAGGTTGATAAACCTTTTCGTAATATCTTCTTCTTAAAATCTTGCATGGTTTCTCCGTCTGGGGGCGTAGATGTATATCTTATTTTTGTTAATGTCTCTACTTCTAAGAGTCCGATTTGAAAAATTCCTTGTTTGCTGAATAGCGTTTCTGGTGCAACATGTTTTTCATATAATTTCAAAATTTTCAATTAATTAATAGACTTTCCGCTAGGGGGCGTAAAAGTAAATTGCGTTTCCCCGATATCTCTGCTTCTGAAACTCCGATTTGAAAAATTGTTTCTGCACCGGATTCAGCTCCTGATCGGAAATCTTTTTCTTTTATTTTCTGATTCTTGGAAAAAAATTGTTTGGCCACCAGTGGGCGTAAGTCTTAATTTCTGCATATGATGTATTTGCAGCAAAGTCTGAGCTCCTAGAATCTCGATTGAAAAAAATTCGTTCGTGGACCGATACTACTCACATCGGTAAACCTTTTCGGAATATTTTCTTCTTAAAAGAATGCATGGTTTCTCCGCCAGGGGGCGTAGATGCATATCTTATATTTGTCGATATCACTGCTTCTAAGAGTCCGATTTGAAAAAATATTTTTTTGTTGGAGAGCGTTTCCGTTGCGAAATGTTTTTTATATAATTTAAAAGTTTTCTTATCGCACAAGTCTGCAACCAGAGGGCGTAAGTTCAGGATTCCGTTTACAGCAATACCTACGGGATTAAAAATCCGATTGAAAAACTTCTTTCTTCGGTCAGATACTATTGTTTTCCGTACCAGTTGCATTGACTTTGAGTTTAGCTTTGATAAATTTATTTCGCGTCAGAACGGATTCAAAAGACGTATTCTTTACACCCGAAAATTTGGTGTCATCTTCCTTGGTTACTTTTCATACGAAAAGGCGACAGAACGTTTTTGTTTATCTGATATTTTCCTTGACCCGCGGTATTGTGACTTCGCTGTACTTTGAATTTGTTTTGTTTAAGATCTTTTCTATATATTTTGGTTAAGAAGTTACTCAGAAAGAAACACTGTTATGGAAATAGGAAATATTTCGCTAATCTGCCCAAAGTCTTCGCCGGAATGACAGCTGTGGGTGGCTGTTTACTTTGCCCTCAAGCGGTTTCTGAAAATCGCATTCCTTAGGAAGTATGTTTTGCCGTAGACTTCGGTCTTTTAAACCTTTCACCATCAGCGAACGTCTCGTGATGCTCTTAGCGCATACAAAAATAAAAAAAATGCTACATGCGTTTCTTACGATCTTCATTTTTAAGAATTTTGTTCACGGAATTGATCTTTAATACCTATTCGGAACGAGAGTTGTTATGACAATATTTTTCGTATTCTCACTGAAGTAAATATCCTTCCTCTCTCTCAAAAAAACAAAAACAAAACAAAAGAAATACTTTTGTACCACATTCTCCTTCATTATTCGAGTCTCAACTTGCACTGCGATGTTTGTTTAAGCCTGAATTCTTTATTCGAGCATTACGTTATAAAAAAAAGCAGCTGCTTTTAACACCGCTTTGTATTTTCGTTCGTCCGTAGACATCAAATCTCTGCATTTAGCGTACACTCTATGGACAAAAATCGAAGGATACCTACCTAGTAAGGTGACGGATCACTTTGCCGTGCTCATTTCGTCCACATTCACTTGGTCCAGTTCACTTCGTCCGCGGTTCACTTTATCCTGTGTTCATTTAGTCTACTGTTCATTTCGTCTACCGTTCACTTTGTCCACTGTTCATTTCGTCCATCATTCACTTTGCGAGCTGTTCATTTAGTCCACTGTTCATTTTGCCCACCGTTCACTATGTCCGCTGTTCATTTAGTCCACTGTTGATTTCGTCCACCGTTCACTTTGTTCGCTGTTCATTTAGCCCACTTTTCATTTCGCCACTTTTCACTTTGTCCACTGTTCATTTAGCTCACTGTTCATTTCGTCCACTGTTCACTTTGTCCGCTATTCATTTAGTCCACTGTTCATTTCGTCCACCATTCACTTTGTCCGCTATTCGTTTCGTCCACTGTTCATTTCGTCCACCGTTCACTTTGTCCGCTGTTCACTTAGTCCACTGTTGATTTCGTCCACCGTTCACTTTGTTCGCTGTTCATTTAGCCCACTTTTCATTTCGCCACTTTTCACTTTGTCCACTGTTCATTTAGCTCACTGTTCATTTCGTCCACTGTTCACTTTGTCCGCTATTCATTTAGTCCACTGTTCATTTCGTCCACCATTCACTTTGTCCGCTATTCGTTTCGTCCACTGTTCATTTCGTCCACCGTTCACTTTGTCCGCTGTTCATTTAGTCCACTGTTCATGTCGTCCACCGTTCACTATGTCCGCTAGTCATTTAGTCAACTGTTCCTTTCGTCCACCCTTCACTTTGTCTCCATTAATTTCTTCCTGAGGTGAATAGAATAACGTGCAAATTTTCTGTTCGAATGGAATTTACGTTACAAGCCAGAAAAAATGTGATCAGCGGACACTGCTTACATGCGATTTTTCTTCCTTCTTAATTTTTTCGATTAAAATATAACGATTTTAAATGTCATTTAAAGTTAAACGAGGAATTTTTATTTTGAATAGCCTTTTACCTCTTTTGTAGGGTACGATGTCAATCGCTATCACATAAATCAAAATTTTAGAAAATATTTTAATATTTTGAAATACATCTTTTATATTGATTTCATGTAGTTCTTAGATTCTCAGTATATTTATTTTTTACCTTGATTATTAATTGTTTATTATTTACGTATTACTAATTTTCATACGAATGAACTACAATGCTTTGTATTTGCGTCATAGCTATTTAACGTGAGAAAAAGTTTATAAAAATTTATCATCCTAGTAGCATCCGTGAAAGAGATCGTTATGGTGGATGTAGTGGATGTGTTTGGGCTGGCATCTCTTTAGGTGGTCGAACAAACCTTTATGTCCTGCCACGTAGTAACCTGACTACACAGAGATACAGAGATTACACCCTGCATCCATATGTACGTCCGTATACAGGTGCAATAGGGGAGACGTTACTCCTACAGGATGATAATGCGATACCACACAGAGCACACCTCGTGGAGCGATACTTTGAGAAGGAAACCACTGTCCGCATGGAAAGGCCAGCTCGATCTCCAGACCTAAATCCCATTTAACATGTTTGGGATGCTCTGGGGAGACCTGTTGCTACCCTCAATACGCCTCCCGATACCCTACAGGGGCCTGCTACTGCTTTGCAGGAACAATGGGCATTATTACCTACTAAGTTAATTGACACCATCATAATGAGCATGGAACATCACTGTCAGGCCTGTATTGCTGTTAGAGATGACCACAAATCATACTGAAGCAACTTCCCCATCGAGTTCCTGTACCCTATGTTTTTACATGTTCCTGTATAGTCCATTTTTCTGATATTAAATAATGTTTTCATGATTTTTGTTTCGCCTAACCTATAATTTACAACTTAATGCATCTTTTCACCGATTTTCATGAAAATTCACGAAGTAGTTTATAAGGTAATGTCTTTTTTGTGAGCACGATTGGTTTTACGTTATGTCTAAACCATGACTAAGGAATGTTGAAATAAAATAAGAATACGATGCAATAGTTCCTAATTAATCTTTTACGGCCAGGCGAAACATAAACAGAAATCAACTTACGGTAATTCTTTTTTTATTCCAGCACTAATTCATGCACTAAAATTGTTAATTTCACATTTAACTTAACAATCGAACGTCTACACACACAGATCCACCTGAGCAACTTGTGACATATATTCTAAATTAACTTTCATGTTTAGTTCTTTTTCCTATATAAATTTGAGTTTGTTCTCCGTTATACTTCCAAACTTAACGTGACATCTTCTCTCTCACGAGAACACTGTTGGCAACACATTTGAGGTCCGAGAGAAAGTGACGTATGACTGTGATAAGAACGATAGATAGAAAGGACGATACGACAGTTGCTTATGTGGATTAGCCTAAATCTCCTAGTTTCCTATTTCTAAGGGTTGTTTAAGACCTGGGGTCATACACTCCCTTCCTAAAATCCTGTACATCTCATCTGATCTGATCTCCTCATGTGGATGGGCCGCGGGTGGCCTAGTGGTCAACGTTCGTGACTGCCACGGAGAAGACCTCGAGTTCGATCCCAGGCAGGCACGAACGCTCGAACCACTAAATATCCGCCGTGCGTCGGATGGGCACGTTAAGCGGTCGGTCCCCGGGCACTGCCCCCCCCCCTGGTAATAAATAAGGCCGTCTTTCTCCGCCTTTCTACCTCGCTTCCGTGTCACTTTCCTATCGGGAACTCTAGCCCAAATCTCCTAGCTTCCCATTTCTAAGAATTGTTTAAGACCTGGGGTCAGACACTCCCTTCCTAAAATCATATACACATGATCTGATCTGATCTGCTGGTGTGGATGTGTGGGTGTAGACGTTCAAGTAGATAAATGTAATCTGATATCTTCTGTCTAAAATTGTGGAGTGATACTGAAATTCGTGCTGGAACCAATAAAAGTTTATCGTAAGTCTGACTTCGGTTTTATGTTTCGTCTGGCCGTAAAAGCGTAATTAGGAACTATTGCATCGTATTTTTATTTATGGTTTCAGACATAGCGTAACACCAATCTTGCTCACGAGAATGAGATTACGTTATAAACTGTCGTATCGTCCTTTTTATCCATCGTTCTTATCACATTCATACATCACTTTCTCTCGGACCTCAAATGTATTGCCAACAGTATTCTCGTGAGAGAGAAGATGTCACGTTAAGTTTGGAAGTATAACGGAGAACAAACTCAAATTTACGTAGGAAAAGGAACTAAAAATGAAAGTTAATTTAGAATAAACGTCATAAGTTTTTTAATTATCCTGATTTTATCTTAATTTATGGAAACAAGTGTACTATATTAATATACTGAAGATAATGATACATTCCTTATTGTCTTTCCTGTTTCTGTTTTAGATCATTCCCGAGATGGAGCAATGCAAACGCATTTTCGCCTTTGCAACGTGACTCAAACCATTACTGAGTCCTATTCCACCGTGAAGACTTCACTTACGAAACTTCACCAGCAATACGATGAATCGAAATCAGAGAGGAATGTTTTCCGACGCTACAACATGTGTAAAGACATGATTAAAAACGTCGTCAGACAGGAATCTCAGTATTGGCTCCTGGTTGATGTCCCGAAACAGGAGAAACAGGAACAGGTGGCCACTTACGTTCTTCGCGCATGCTCTGCTCTGCAGAAGACTGCGGACACCAAGTCAGATGGGAGCAGAAACCAGTCAACATCTCGACACGCAGAAAATGGAAGCAAAGAATCAAAATTCGAGGGTAAGCATATTTGAAATATGTTGGCTGCCGACGAAAAACTACAGCGAGTTTCCTCTTTTGAACGGGATTTGGACACGCATGTCCCGATCTCACGTCTGTGTACCGTAACCTTTGCATCCAGTTTCTGAATTTCCTGAAGAGTTGCTACAAGGAACATTTAAATTTGCCATCACTACACCACAAGAGCAGTGTGCCTAAACAACTTCCCCTGTTGTTTCAGGGATAATTCTTCAAAAAATTTAACTATCAGAACATTTTGTATTGTATAATATAATGGAAAAACAACTTTTGGTATTAAGAGTATACACCGATGAGACATTATATTATGACCACCCCAAGCGTAGAGAAATGAGCGCGCCTCGAGACCGAACGGCAGCACACGTGAAATTCACAGAGCAGTGTATATACAACCCGAGGACAGGCTTTCGGTTAGTAGAGTGTTCGGAGTCAGAATGGGAAAGTTGCCGATTTATCGGAGTTTGATAAAAGACAAATTGTGTCGGCACGGCGCCCTGGAACTGCGATCTCGGAAACGGAGCGGCTTGTGGGTTGTTCACGCACCACTGTAATGAGCACGTATCAAAAGTGGTGCACATCTGGTCAAACGACGGAACGTCGTCCAGGCGTGTGTCGTCCGCAGCTCACTGATGCCAAAGAGGAGCGAAGACTGTCGCGATTTGTTCACAGAGACCGCAGGGCCACAGTGAGACAAATCACCCGCAGCTACAACAGTAGTGGTCAGGGCAATGTGTCACAGCACACAGTTCATCGCAGCCTTTTGCGCATGGACCTGCGTAGCCGAAGGCCCAGCCGAGTTCCCATGCTCACCTCCCGTCATCGCCAAAACGCATGAAATGGGCCCAAGATAATCGAGATTAGACCGTAGATGATCGGAAGAAAGTGGCCTGGTCTGACGAATGAAGATTCCTGGTGCATCACGTAGACGGCCGAGCGCGGATACGTCGATTAACAACGCGAGCTATGGCACCTGGATGCACTGTTGGGCGGAAACAAGACGGCGGCGGTGTTATGCTGTGGGCGACGTTTTCGTGGGATGCTTTAGGCCCATTATCCCAATAGCGTAATCCCTGACATCTGGCAGGTATCTGAACATCGTTGCGGACCAAGTTCACCCATTCATGGCAACTGTGTTCCCTGCTGGGGATGGCCGTAACCAACAGGATAATGCGCCATGCCACACTACCAGAATCGTCAAGGAGTGGTTCGAGGAACATGCTGGCGACGTTCTGTTAATTCCCTGGCCTCCAAATTCACCGGACATGAACCCAATCGAGCATTTGTGATTCGACTTGGCGAAGCGGGTTCGCGCTAAATCTCCACCACCCCGAAATGTACGTGAACTGGAGGACCTGCTGTTGACATTATGGTACCAGATACCCCAGGATACCTATCGCCGCCTCATCGAATCGATACCTCGCCAAGTGGCAGCTGTCTTGCGGACTAAAGAGGGTCCTACACCTTATTAGATAGGTGGTCATAATGTAATGGCTCATGGATGTTTCCGATTCACAAATCAGACGCCAGAAATATTTCGTCACATTCAGGGTAGTGTAGGAGCTAGAATAAGGTATACCACTATGCACCGAGTGATCACCAAATTATGACCACTCCTATCAAAAGTGAATGCGGCCTGTTGACCACGTCATTTCCGAGAGGGTGCGATTAGTCGACCGACGTGGCACACATAAGGTGCAAGTGGAGCAATAGGTAGTAAAATTCGAAGCGAGATCGGTATACGGAAGGATTAATCCGATTTTGGGAAAGGACAGATTGTGGGAGCTGGGAGAGCTGGTGTCTCGATTTCGCAAAAGGCTGAACTGGTGGGTTGTTCGCGAGCAGCCGTAGTTAAAATCATTAGGACTGGCGTGACAGAACTAGATGATCCATGACCACCGGCAGCATCGTTTAACGCCGATACACACTGGCTCACGCTGATTGGACGAAGTGATGCATGATCCGTGGTATCAATGGCGATCTCCAACATGACTTCAAAAAACACAACTAAAGAAAAACGAGATGTGAAGAAATAAAGACACAATACCTGACTCCTCGCAGGCGCATAGATGCTGTAAACGTTCACGAGTAGCTTAAGAAAGAATAAACTAAGAAAGAACGTTAAATCAAATCACAAACAGTTGAGGTGCATACAAAGAACGTGCTGCGGGGATTAAAGACCACGGTGAGCAACTCGATGAACCTTAAGCAGTAGCACGTCTCTAATCAAAGGCAACTTGTTCCAGGGAAGGGAGAGTGCCAGTGCTGTAAGACCAACGCAGCATCCATGCCTCACGGGATTCGAACACGGACCCATCTCGGGAGAATGGTCATAAGCCAGCGCTTAGACCACTGCGCCACAGGGGTGGTACAAAGGTTTAAATATTGGGTTGATGCGTAAGTTCATGCCGTTTTATTTCACGAGTGTTTCACAAGTCAGTAGTGACGGTGCAGATGGCCAATTGTACTATAACGAAGTAAATTTCTCCGTCATTTTTATCCGCGCCGGGGTTCGAACCCGGGTCCACTCACTCCGGAATAAGTTGCTCTACCAATTAAGCTACGCGGACGTTTTATTCTGATTCCTATCTGCCTTTATGTCGTGTGCGTCCTTCGGGCAGGTACGTCACATCTCCTGGTACGTTACAGTACACTATCTACCAACAAGTAATTGGACACCCCTACAATCGACGATATCTGCGGTCCTGATACACGTCACGGTTGCCACCGTTAAATATCGTGTGGGAAACAACAACGCAACCAGTCGCATGCAAGATGCCACGCAGTTCGGAGCTTTGTGATTTGGAGAAAGGTGTAATCGTCGGATATCACAGAAATGGACGATCCATACGTGACATATTCAGCGAGTTGAAGTACCCAAAATCGACAGTGGCCTACGTGATTGGCAAGTGGAAGATGAGAGGTGACTGTCGGAATGTGCCCCGACCCGGCAGACCCACAAAACTGGGAGTTAGAGACTGACGGGTGCTGGCCAGAGAAATTCGGAAGAACCGCACCAAATCGATGGGCCACATCCTCGAGGAGTTTCAACAGGCATCCGGGGGTGTTCTTTCGATGAATATCATCCGTAAGGAAGCCCATCTGCTCGGTTATCATGGACGGACTGCCGCTCACAAGCCTTTGATCACCAAGTCAAATTGCGCTGCTCGGCTAACGTGGTTCAAAGAACGTCGACAGTGGACCGTTGAAGAGTGGAAACAGGTTCTCTGGAGCGATGAATCAAGGTTCACCCTCTCCCGTTCCGATGGCAGGGTCTGGGTTTGGCGTCTGCCTGGAGAACGCCTCCTGCCGGAATGTATTGTGCCAATTGTGAAATTCGGCGGCGGTGGAATTATGCTATGGGGGTGTTTCTTCTGGTATGGCACGGGACCCTTGGTCGCAATTCCTGATAGACTCAACGCCGAGACCTGCCGCCCCATTTTGGATGACCATGCGCTTCCTACGTTGTGGCAGTTTTACGGGGTGGACCCATGTTACTTTCAGGATGACAATGCCACCTGTCATGTTGCGAGGTCCACCATGGCTTGGTATGGTGACAGTGGGGTTAATCAAATGGACTGGCCTGCCCAGAGCCTGGACCTTAACCCTATCGAGCACCTCTGGGACGAGTTGAAGCGTCGACTTAAGGGGTGCCCCCACTGTCCGAAATCGGTGAAAGAACTGACCTGTCTTCTTCAAGCCGAGTGGAAGAAAATACCGCTAGCCGTCGTACAACGCCTGGTTGAGAGTATGCCCCGGAGGGTCGCAGCTGTAATCGCCGATCGTGATGGCTCCACCAACTATTGAAGGTGAATAATCTTCGTTTTCCTTTGCTATCACAGGTGTCCAATTACTTGTTGGTAGATAGTGTATATCAAAATGTAGGTAGTAATATCGTGTATCTAAATCATATTGCGTTTTGCGATTGCTGCTAAAGGTTTTTTGGTTTTCAGGTCCGGAAGTATGGAGTGTCAAGTACAGAGGAATGAACATTCCCGACATCTGCTCCTCTACGAGTTTAACAGGGGATCCACAGCCGCCGAGGCCACTCGACAAATTTGTGCTGTGTATGTGGAAGATGCTATTGCTCCGAGGACAGCCTGCAAATGGTTTGAGCGGTTTCGAGTTGGCAATTTTGACCTCAACGTCTCTCCACGCCCAGGTCACCCATCTCACTTTGATGAGGATCGTTTGACCCATCTCATCCATTTGGATCAGCGTCAAACTACACGCGAATTGGCCACTGAGATGGACTGTGGTCAGGCCACAGTGGTGCGACACCTGGAACGTATGAGAAAGGTCCAGAAATTGGGGTCCTGGGTGCTTCACACTCTCACCAAGGACAACAAGAATCAGCGTGTTGCCATATGTGGTTCCTTGCTCGCCCGTTATCGCGAATGTTCTCAGCAACACAACCCCTTTCTGTCACTTATTGTTACTGGAGATGAAAAGTGGTGCATGTACGTGAATTTCAGGCATCGGAGGGAATGGTAAAGCCCAAACAAGACGCCCACACCACGTCCAAGACATGACCTTCATCCTTCGAAGTCCATGTTGTGAGTCTGGTGGGACATGGAAGGCATTATTCACTGGAAAATGCTGCCGAGGAATCGGACCATCAACGCTGCACTCTATTCTGAGCAAATCCGCCGTGTGGAGGGAGCAAATTAGCAGAAACGACCACATCGGCACCATGGTGTCCTTCTCCAACGCGATAACGCACGTACTCACAGTGCAAACATGACGAAAATGGCCATTCAGGACATGAAATGGGAGATCCTTTCAAATCCGGCCTTTTCCCCAGATGTCGCCCCTTCATACTATCACCTGTTGCGATCTATGTGGAATGCACTCCGTGGCAGAACGTTCAACTATGATGTTGATCTCCAGAATTTCCTTGATGATTTCTTTGCAGCGAAACCTGCACATTTTTTCAAGAATGGCATTGGAGACCTTTCCATGCGTTGGGATACCTTCGTAAACAATGGGGGAAATACATAGCTCATTGATTCCGTTATTCCTTCTGATGTGATACATTCCTGTAGTACGGCGAAAAAAACGACCTGAACTTATGCATCAACCCAACGTGTACGATCTCACATGTGAAATTCAAAGCTTTAAGTCTGAACTCGACACTAATACAAAGCATTAAAACTGCAACTTCGTTTGATGTTCAACAGAGAATTGGATTAATTGAGTCATATCCGAATGTCTCTGAATATTTCTCACTCTTCCCGTTTCTACTGCTTCGTGTGATAGAAGTTTTAGTAAGTTAAAATTAATTAAGATCTATGACGTATACTCTAATTTAACTTTCATTTTAGATACTTTTTCTATGAAAATTTGAGTTCATTCATTCTCTTTTAAGGTTTTCTTTATTAGAGGTTTAACGACCACCGTGAGCAACTCAATGGACTATAAGCAGTCGCCCGTCCCTAATTTAGGGTCACTGGTTCCGGGAAAGGGAGAGAGCCAGTGCCGTAAGACAAATACAACATCCATGCCTCACCGGGATTCGAACCCGGACCCCTTTCGGACGAATGATCAGAAGCCATCGCTTAGACCACTGCGCCACCAGAGGCGGCTTTAACATTCTTCAAACTTAACGTTATATCTTCTCTCTCGCGAGATGAGGTAGGCAACACTTTTGAGGTCAGCTAGTATGACATATGTATGTGACCTATAAGAACTGCAAGAGATAAAATGTTGAAGCAGTAGCAAAAATGGAGATGGTAGTATGATATGATAGTGGCATCGGCGTTGTTTAAATAAAGTTGTGTCTATTTGAAGGCTGCGTATTGTGCTGTTATATACAGGGTGTCCGAATAATTACTGTGCACTGAGTGTGCAAATTGCAGCATTGTAATAATAAAGAAATTTTAAATGGAATTACAGTAGAAGTGACCAGCCACGTGGAAGTGCTCTGTGTTTGGTAACCTACATGCTTCCCCAGACCACGAGGCCCGTGTTGGGTACTGCAGGTGGTTCCAAGTGTTCCTGTCTGAAGAAGGTGAGGACATTCTGGACGTGACCTTCTTTACAGATGGTTCCACCTGTCGTGGCACATCAAAAGAAACAGACCACGAGACCCATGTTCGGTACTGCAGGTGGTTCCAAGAGTTCCTGTCTGAAGAAGGTGAGGACATTCTGGACGTAATTTTCTTTACAGATAAGGCATGGTTCCGCCTGTCCGGGTACATCAAAAGAAACAGACCACGAGGCCCGTGTTCGGTACTGCAGGTGGTTCCAAGAGTTCCTGTCTGAAGAAGGTGAGGACATTCTGGACGTGACTTTCTTTACAGATGGTTCCACCTGTCCGGGTACATCAAAAGAAACAGACCACGAGGCCCGTGTTCGGTACTGCATGTGGTTCCAAGAGTTCCTGTCTGAAGAAGGTGAGGACATTGTGGACGTGACTTGCTTTACAAATAAGGCATGGTTTTACCTGTCTGGGTACATCAAAAGGAACAGACCACGAGGCCCGTGTTCGGTACTGCAGGTGGTTCCAAGAGTTCCTGTCTGAAGAAGGTGAGGACATTCTGGACGTAATTTTCTTTACAGATAAGGCATGGTTCCGCCTGTCCGGGTACATCAAAAGAAACAGACCACGAGGCCCGTGTTCGGTACTGCAGGTGGTTCCAAGAGTTCCTGTCTGAAGAAGGTGAGGACATTCTGGAGGTAATTTTCTTTACAGATAAGGCATGGTTCCGCCTGTCCGGGTACATCAAAAGAAAAAGACCACGAGGCCCGTGTTCGGTACTGCAGGTGGTTCCAAGAGTTCCTGTCTGAAGAAGGTGAGGGCATTCTGGGCGTGACTTTCTTTACAGATAAGCATGGTTCCACCTGTCCGGGTACATCAAAAGAAACAGACCACGAGGCCCGTGTTCGGTACTGCAGGTTGTTCCAAAAGTTCCTGTCTGAAAAAGGTGGGGACACTCTGGACGTGACTTTCTTTACAGATAAGGCATGGTTTCACCTGTCCGGGTACATCAAAAGAAACAGACCACGAGGCCCATGCTCAGTACTGCAGGTGGTTCCAAGAGTTCCTGTCTGAAGAAGGTGAGGACTTTCTGGACGTGACTTTCTTTACAGATAAGGCATGGTTCCATCTGTACGGGTACATCAAAAGAAACAGACCACGAGGCCCGTGTTCGGTACTGCAGGTGGCTCCAAAGGTTCTTGTCTGAAGAAGGTGAGGACATTCTGGACGTGACTTTCTTTACAGATAAGGCATGGTTTCACCTGTCCGGGTACATCAAAAGAAACAGACCACGAGGCCCGTGTTCGGTACTGCAGGTGGTTCCAAGAGTTCCTGTCTGAAGAAGGTGGGGACATTCTGGACGTGACTTTCTTTACAGATAAGGCATGGTTCCACCTGCCCGGCTACATCAAAAGAAACAGGCCACGAGGCCCGTGTTCGGTACTGCAGGTGGTTCCAAGAAATCCTGTCTGAAAAAGGTAGGCACACTCTGGACGTGACTTTCTTTATAGATGGCGCATAGTTCCACCTGTCCGGGTACATCAACAGCCAAAACTCTCGTAATAGGCATATAATTCAAGAGCTACAGGCTGCAATAACGCCCCACATACAACAAATCACACACCATACCCTGAGAAAGGTCTTCGCCAACATGCAGACACGTGTGCAGACATATCTCGACATCGGTGGAGCCCATTTCCAACTGTAGGAACCAGTTGGACATAGTAAGTGTTACTTCGAGTGCACAATTATTTTTCGGACGCCCTGTATATTTAGCGTTCAGAGTTAAGTGCCTAGTAACGTTGTTATTTAGTTCTGAAGTATACTACTAATGTGGTATACATTTGATGTCGAGGTTAAAGTGTTCTGTTGGAATCTTACCCGTCGGCATAAACGATACGTAAGATGTGTTGAGAGAATAAAGGAAACAATCTGTATGTAACTATTTCTTTGGAACTTTTATTCGAGTGCCTCCTGCTTTGTGGTCTCCAGTAAGCCATATATTCACGAACATTACACATCGACTATCGGAAAAGAACGATTATCCAATCCTCCCATAATTTTGATTGAATATAATGTCGTTAAAGATATTACTTATGATGATACGATTAATTAATTTGCTGAACTGAAAGCAAGAAAAAGTGCATTTAAATTACCGTATTTCCCGACGTCGTGGACGCTATTATTTTCCTGAAATAAGTTTCGAAAATTTACCTTGCGTCCTGGAGACCGAAGGTTACGTTTTTCGTAGGCCTATGCTAACCCCAGAAGAAGGTTATTTATGTTAAAATGTTTACCGGTAAACCTTATTAACAACAAGACTGCCTTCGTTTGATGTGGTATCAAAGACCATTAACATTTGATGTGGTACCAAAGACCATCTTTTGATGTGGTATCAGATAGGACAGTGGATGTTAAAGGGTCCAAACCCGTAAGTATAAAGACATCTGGACATGAGGAAACCCATTATACTGCGGTGCTATCATATTGTGCTGATGGAACAAAACTGCAACAGCTACTGATTTCCATGAGGAAAACTTTAGCAAAAGACAAAATTCCACGTGCAACTTTTGTTCACGTCCACTCAAAAGAGTGGATGGATGAATAGGGAGTGAATCTGTAGTTGGATAAAGTCTGGTCAAGGCGTCCCGGTGGCCATCCCTGCTTGCATGGGATCAGTTTTGTGCCTACAAAACAAACACCACAAAAGAAAGGGCTCAGAGAAGGAACACGAAAATGGTATTGATCCCTGGTGGGTTTACAAGCCAATTACAACCACTGGACATATCCATCAAGAAGACTTTTAAAGCATTTATGAAAGAAGAGTGAAATTAGTGGATGCGGGCCACAGACCGTGACCTAATCCTAACAGGTCATTTGAAAAGGCTGTTGCCGCGAAAATTCTTCCAATTTCGGGCACATTGCTTCTGGTAAGGAAATACCCAAATTCGGGATTTAATTACCTAATTAATTATATTGTTAATAATTTCTTTAATTAGCATAATTCTTAATTAAGTGCAGGAAATATTATCCCAACCCAGGCCGCAAAAGAATTCGCTGGTTTCTTTTCTTTCTTTCTTTTTTCTTCTTGCTTTCCCTTTGCGTGGGAAGGAGATCAAAACGCAAACGCTAGGCCAGGTGCAAAATTCCGCAAACGAAGTGAATGGTATTTTTCATTGCCCGGCATTTGAGAAGCAACAGCACTGCAGATTACATAACGCAGCCCTAAGCTAACAATGGGTCAGTGGTGACTATACGGTGAAAGTCCAAGAAAGAATCCTAAATATGGCAAGAAGGTAAAGCTAGGTAATAACTCTCACCCAGGCTCTGTGTCGGAGAACATAATTCAGTCGGGATACGTGCCTCCGAGCACGCTTAAAGATTTAAAAAGGGGTTTTCTAGGATGGTCCGATAATTAATAGAGCTCCGAAACAGGGTGACAGTTATGGGCGAATACAATTTTTAAAGGGCTTAGCTCAGCAGATGGTCAGCTGGACAGGAGAACATCTGCTCGAAATAGCCACTGGTCAACATTCACCGGACGGCAGGCCACTGACAAACGAGGGGTGGGACCAGAAACCAATGAAGGTGCGGGGTACGCCTTCATGAGAGATCGACACGCCTAGCACCATGACCGAAAGTGGAAACGAAACGAAAATAAAATGCGAAAACTTAGAAAAATCAGGGTCGGTCGGTTGTTGTCAAACTGTGGTTGTTGGGGATTTGTTACTATCGTCGGTTGGCAAGAAATCCCTCGCTGTACGTGGGTCAAGAAGTCGGACCCAAATCCGGTAGAATGTTAAGTACCCAAGGAAGGTAGAGAAAACGCAAAGTAGAGACTAGAGAAGATATACGTTTGTCGAGGGCTCCCACGCTGCGTTTTATCCACGGAGAATACCATCCCCAAAATTCGCGAACACAAAAGGACCAGCTCATGAAGGAGTAGCTCCATCATCAACCCTCGGATCGGTGTTGAACAGTAGAAGATTTTCGTGCCACGTAACTAGGCAGTCAAAATGCCAGCGTCTGCAGTGGAGAAGGCGTTTTGTGTTCTTGAATTGAGAAAAAGGGAATCTGTAACTGTTGTGCAACAGCATTTTCGATCACGATTCGGAAAAAAACCGCCAAGCAGAAAACTATCTACGATTGGCATAAAAAATTTGAAACTACGGGCTGTTTGTGCAAACTTAAAAACTCCTGGACGACCGCGTGTATCGGAAGAAGTCGTCGATAGTGTTTGTACCGCCAATCAACGAAGCCCAGGAAAATCAACGTGGAGGGTGAGTCGTGAAGTGCAGATTTCACAGCCCACTTTCTGTAGAATTATTGAGAAAGAAGCTGAAAATTATTCCATACAAAGTGCAGATGTTGCAAAATCTCACTGACCTTACTTCGCGTTTAGGCGGAAATGGATTACCGGCTAAATGTGTATCGTGTGACTAAGGGTGCACACATAGAACATCTTTGACTGTCTCTAAAAATCTTGAAACATTCCCCTACAATTGTGTTACAGGTAACATAAAATATCTTACATTGTTCTTGTTTTATAGTGCGTTGAAACTGTATACTTCTTTATGAATCACCCTGTATTAGGGGTTTGCAAAAGTTTCTGCCATTTTAAGGGGAAAGGAGACAGGAACAATCAGGAAACCAGTACACATTTATTCAACGAAATATTGGCCGTTAGCATCAATGACCTTTTGCCATTTTTCAGGTAACAAATGAATGCCGTTATAGAAGGACTTGGGGATTGAGCTGAAGAATGCAGTGACGAAATTTTCCACCTCTGGAAGTGTGGTGAACCTCTGTTGGGCTAGGGCATGTTGCATAGTGCGAAACCGATGAAGATCTGAAGGTCCAATGTCCGGGGAGTAAGCAGGGTGCGGTAAACCCTCACAGTGTAACTCTTCAAGGGTTGATTTCGTGGTGTCACCGAGATGTGGTCTGGTATTATCGTGTAACAGGATGACTGGGCGGCGTCCTTTACCTGTCCATGGGCGTTTCTGCTGGATTGCGGCGATCAGTTTCATTAACTGATTGCTATATCGTTGTGCAGTGATTGTTTCGCCCGGTTTCAACAGTTCGAAGTACAGCACTCCTTGCATATCTCACAATACCCACAGCAGCACTTTCCCCGTGGATATCCTGTTTTGCAGTGGATGTTGATAGCTGGCTTGGGTCGACCCAGGATTGTTTGCCAACGGGGTTGTCGCAATAGACCCGTTTTTCATCCCCGGTGACAACCTTCCACAAGAAATTCTTCCCTTGAAACCTCTTCAGCAACGACATGCAGATGCCCACTCGTTGACCAATATTACGCTCCGTAAAAGTATGCGGAACCCACTTACGAATCTTCTGAATCCTCCCCAAGGTCTGTAGACGCCGTACAATTGTCGATTGAGCCACTTTCAAACGTTTTGCTAGTTGCGTGGTCAAGTGTGGGGCATCCTCTTGCAACAGTGATTCCAGCTCCTAGTCTGCGAGTTCCTGCGGTCTACCTGCACGTGGCTTGTCTTCCAAGCTTATGTCACCTTCCTTAAACCTGGCAAGCCATTCTCGACACGTCCGCTCACCCATAACCGTTTCGCCATAGGCCTGACATATTGAACCGTATGCTTCACTCGCACTTTTCCCTAAATTAAACATGAATAACAAACAGTGTCACAAACGAACTTTATCAACCGCCATGCTTGGCTTCATGTACGAAATGACAGCACGGGTCGCCGGTTGGTTAGACCCCTACAGCGCCCGCTGGCGTGTGGGGGAGAGGCGGAAACTTTTGCATACGCTTAATAGATACACCATCTATAGGGTTGTGCTTGCAATTAAATACTAAATACTAAACATTTATAATGCAAAATTTCTCAACATTTCTGCGTTTTGTTTCCTGTTTTGCAGATTACTCCATTCAAGAGATTGAGCAAGAAAATGCCCAGCATATCAACGATCTGTATCGACTGCTCAAGAAGTACGCCCACTTGAGGAAGATTGTCCAAGAGATGAATGTGTCTTACAGAAGTTCGAAGATCTATCCCATGATACCTAGATACACACTGCTCAAGGATATGATCAAAACCGCCCTCAGGGATCCACATTACATGGAAGTGTGCCATGAAGATGGGTAGATGGAAAAGCAGTGTAAAGTCGCATATCAGTGCCCAGTCTTTTAAAAAGTCGGAAAAAAATCATATCCCCCAGGATAGTACACACAAAATCGAGATCCCCTATCACAATTTTTATTACCTACATGACATTTTACAAATCAGTTAGCTGCGAAATATCTTAACGAACTGTTCATAATGTCGCAAGTCCCAATTTTTCCGATCGATGTATTTAGAAATTAAGGAACAAAGGAAATGTTACCTTCAAATCTTCTCGCAAAAAATGTAGCAACTGTTTTTTAACTATTAGCGCGGGACAACTGCTGCGTCTGATCCAGAGTAGTTTCGATTTGTTTCTCACTTTGAAGCATCCTCAAAATCGAAAATACCACAAGGCGCAGCCACTTTTGAACAAATCTGCGTTTGGCTACATTGAATAGTAGCCCTCGGGAAGTACAAAAACATAGCACTCGTTTTGAGATCTCACATCATCCGTCTGACCCAGACGATACTTTTATAACTTTTTTTTCGAAGTAAGTTACGGTTACAATTATATTTTTCAATGTAGCTGGTTTATCTTTCATTTTAAATTAAAAGAGATTAAAAAGAAGAGTTGATTTTTTAATATCTTTTTACTGAAAGTAAAGAATATCGCAGGTGTACAGAAAGTTGTTTGAGCTTTTTTGGCAGATGTTGCAGCTATTGGCGGCGTTGATTGCAAATATGGTTTTAATTCTACACTTTCATATAAGGTTTTTTTTGGCAAAGGGATGTGTAGATCTTTGGGTAGCATACAGTTGGTAATCAAATACAGTATATTCAGATTAATTGAAACACAGTGGGGATAGAACACGTTTGCTCAATTATGATGGGATTTTTCCCAAAGACCTAGCTTGGGATGTTCTTGAAAAATTGTCTCAAATAAACCGCTGCCACGATTAACCAATGGCCCAATTAACCGAAATCTACTGTATAAGGAAAACGTAGGAAAGAATAATTTTAATTACTGGATGTACACCTAGTGCATTTACGCCTGCTTTTGTTTATGTATCTAATCGGCGTCAGTTTTCTTTTTGTAAAATCTCATTGTTTGCGCTTCAAAACTGCGCCTGTTACATTTCCGTTAATGTGTTTCTCGTGATGTCTCTCTGCACAAGCTCCAACAGTAGTTGCCCACCACTATTTGCATCCTTTGTAACCTTTCTTCTGCCGGTGATGGTCATCTTCATACACCTGAGCGTCTGTTCTACCAAGTGAACTTCGCTGGTAGGCTTACTGTTGCTTTATTGTCGCATGCGTCACCTCAGAAATACGTCATCTACGTCATGTCACGTGGCCCGTTACACCTTGTGCACTACAAGAACAAAAGTAGCAGTCATCGCTCAGATTTTCTGGTTCCCTCTAGACCAGCAAATTGTGGGTGACGAACAGTTTTTGAAATGTGAAAGGGGATTGAAATGAACAGTTTTTAAAATGTGAAAAGGGAGTGTTAGGCGTCTCGTGAAGTCCAATCCTTGGAGTGTTTGGAGTCTCGTGGTCTGCTACTGATCTGTCTAACACTCCCCGTGGAGAGATACTCCTCGTTAGACTTCTCTGGTCTCCTTTTGGAGTGTTAGACAGACCA
Source organism: Macrothele yani (assembly GCA_039090855.1). Taxonomy (NCBI): domain Eukaryota; kingdom Metazoa; phylum Arthropoda; class Arachnida; order Araneae; family Macrothelidae; genus Macrothele; species Macrothele yani. The sequence continues at coordinate 10,289,720 of CM077021.1, forward strand.
CCAGAGTGGTCTGTCTGACACTCCCCTGGTAACTTCTCGAGGACTTACCACCCTATCAGATCCATTTCCCATCTGATCCAGGGCTCTCAGAACACGTACCAGTACTCCATAGTGTGACCATCCCTTTGTTACAGTCAGGATGGAGGTACAGTGACCACCGCCTTAAATCTCACACGCTTAGAGATTGTGGTGGGGTCGTATTGAACTGCACCCCTAACAAGTTCATTGGGATGAACAGTCGCTTCCTTGAAGAACTTCTTCAAGTGTCTGATGGCAAACTCACGTACCTTTTCGCCACAAAGTCTGTGTCTCAGGTTCTGAAGGTCCAGGGTTGAGCCCCTGTGATCATTCACAGGGCTGGCTCTGCACCCTGTCGAATCTCTCCTTCTGAAACTTACTTGCACTTGGGCAGAAGGGTGCGGCTTAGGTGAGCACTGTCCTGACGAGCGTCTTACGTCTTATACAGCAGCACTTTTTGCCGTGTTATCAAGAAGCTTCTCCGGTGGAGTATTGGTTATATGTAGCAAGCGCTCCCTTCTAGTCTTTTATTCTATGCTCCATGCCCCAAGGTACGATGGGGAAGGGCTAGTGCCCGTCAAAGCTGAGTTCGGGCTCAATTTTAATATCCCGAACCCGTCCGAGCGCGAAGTATGTCAGCCCGAGCCCAAATTTTATATTGCAAAACAGAGCCCGGCCCTGAACGAGCCCCAAAACTCTGATTGACCTGTTTAGGCAATAAGAAATATCCTCTTCCTGACTTCCATTCTTTCCTCCCCGTGCAATTAACCGATGACTTTCTCAACTGCGCAGTGGGAAAGGGATGTCTATCTATTTCTATAGTTTCCATTCATTTCTATAGTTTCCATTCATTTCTATAGTTTGACAATTTTCTATAGTTTTTGTTTTTAATTTTATAGTTTCACCATTAATTTCTTTCTGAAATATTTCTGGCGGCCGGCCGGCTATCAGGAAAAATCAGGAGGCACAACAATCTACGTCGTACGTTGCTCAACATAATTAGCAGAGAGCTGCCCCATTGAGGTAGGGAGCAAAATTTCGTCACCCTGCTATCTACTATCTAAATTTTTTAAAGAAACTTTTCCTTCGCAAAAATTCAGTAATCCATGGCCTATGGTATTTGCTACCCAATCCTGGAAGGAATATCCCTGCCGAATTCCTACTCCCCATCTAGATCTAGTTGCCCAAGAATCCTCTTTAACAGCTAGAAAGTGTAAAAAAAAAGTCTCATGTTCTAAATCATACAAAATCACATTAAAAGAAAAAGGAAGAAAATTATCTCCCTCTCTCAGATCCCAAGCTCCCTCCCCCACTCCCCGAGCCCGAACTCCAGTAAGTATTATGCAGGCAGCCCAAGCCCGGTACGGGCTTGGCCCGTCTCAGCACTGGTGCCCGTGACAGGGACACTTTGCCACTGGGTAGAAACAAGTGGCATCTTCTCTTTCCTTTCTCAGATTCGTCGCCATTGTTATAGCAGTCTGGTCAGCGAATCCATCAGAAAAGATTAGTGTTAACCTTCCCCTTAAATCTCCGCTTTGAATAAAAGAACAAAGGGAAACAACACTTTGCTATCAGCAGTTTCACTCGTTCCAGCCGCGTTCTGCCCACTTCTTAAACAGCACATATATTCGTTCAAGCTGCTTTCATCCGAGTTTACCAACCCCTAGTTATTTCGTTTCAGACAGTTAGAAGATAAACCCTTTAACGACCATAACGCCCAAAACGCCCGTTCATACAAACGGCCATAGCCGCCTGAAAAGCCTGTCTAGAGTGAGTCAGATTTCCTACTCTTACCTGTTGTTCAGATTTTCTCGACCTATGAGGGATCAGTTGGAGTTACCCTCAGTATTGTTATTAAACAAAGAAAGAAACCAACAAACGGTTTCGGGCGTTATGGCATTTGGAGTGATAAAAGAGTTTTAGGTAATGGTCGTTAAAGAGTTAATGCTTTTGTAGCAACAATTACACACTATGGTGTTGTTTGGCTAACACACACTCTTCTCAAACTCTATGACAGCTCAACTAATAAATCAAGAAGCTGAACACATTGGGGAAGACTAACATAATTAAAAAAAATGAAACTAATTATTCAAATTAATCGGAAACTTGAGACTTGGTCGTTCTGAGTGATGTAGTGGTTAGCATACTCGGGTTCGATTCCTGCTCCATGTCGACGAAATTTTCACGTTTTCGGATATTATCTGACTTACCATTCATGTCCTATTTACACCAATAAACGGATTCACAACTTCAAAATTTGTACTTTAACTATTGTTAGCACAACTCAAGACGTTGAATACTTTCACAAAGTATCTAACTATAGGGTGATCGAGAAGTTCTCGAACTTTAATTTGAACAATTTTTACAGATACTTACATGTGATACATCTTCCATCGACGTTTGAGCAACTAATGCTGACCTAGGGTGCTGGGAATGCCGTGTTGCTGAAGGAAAACATCCACGCGACGGCACATGTTCTTCGTAACGTATAGACGGCGTGATTCCCTCTATAGCCCGAATAATGTTTATTTTCAAGGACTGCAGGTGCGGATTGTTTGTCCACAGTATTTGTCATTTTCTTGTGGGACTTCCGTCCACAGTGAGTAGAGTTTAGGTCCCAGCCACCTACAGCGAGATCGCCTTTTGGGCAGGACATAGAAACGAAAGGAATGAGAGCAAGTCTAGCGACTTTGACAGAACAGTTTGTAGTGAGATTAGAGTACAGTAGATGGCGCCACCGTACAAGTACGATGTTGCACATAGAGAGGTGAGAGAATTTCAGGGGGGGTATAGGAAAGGATACCCATTTAACTAGTGGGTCCAGCCTGGGGGCCGTCACTTAACGTGCTCATCCGATGCACGGCGCATATTCAGCGATTGTTAGTAAATCACACCATCTCTGAAAGATCAGTCCAGGTTCGAACCTGAGGACCTTGCATAGATAGTCTGACTCGATAACCACTGAGCCATCCGCGGCTCAACGAATTGTTTGCATAATCACGGTCCTTTAAATATCCCCACAGCAAAAACTCAGGAGGTGAGAGATCCGGTGAGCTTGGAGGACAAAGTCTTTCAGAAATAATACACTCACCAAAGAAACTTCGCAAAAGTTCCGTTGTCGCAGTAGTTGTGTGACATGTTGCTCCATCCTGTTGAAGACATGTGAAACGTTCGTTTTCTTGCAATAAGGACACAAATGGAAAAATCCAATCTTGCTAAATATCCGCATGTTCATAGTACCGTCAAAAAACAGTGGCCTCAATATTCTGTGCCAGGATATCGCACACCACACACCGAGTTTTTTAGAATGCACTGGATGAAAGATATCAGGATTTTCATTTGATGTATATCGCGTATTTTGCGAATTAACATACCTGTTGAAATTAAACCAGGCTTCATCAGAAAAGAAAACATTGTTCAATAAGCCCTTGTTGTGTCGAGTAAATTTACGAAACCAACGGCAATACAGCAAACGCTTATGCATATCAGGTGCCTTCAGATCTTGGGCAACTTTCACGTTGCATGCATAAAGCTGCAATTGTTTAGTAGCTTTCTGTACTGAGCCGTAAGAAAGTTTCACTTGCTGAGATAAGCAACGAAGTGATTTTGTAGATCTCTGTTTCAAACGTTTTTCAACATTGTTTAATCCCTTCCGACGCTAACACACTTGGCAGGTCACTTCTAGGCATATCATCAACACTTCCAGTTTTCCGAAATAGTACGAGTAAACTGCGTATCATTGATTTACTTACCACAGTACGATGCGGAAATTTTTTCCCGAACTCTTCTGTACACTTTTTGTAAGACTGCGTTTGCAAATGCGCTTCAAGTAAACAAATTCTCTACTCCCTCGTCAAACCCATAGCTCTGTGCAAATGGCGGTGCTAAAGTGAACAAATTTCGTAGCACACAGAGAACCAGTTATTCATTTCTGGCACTCTGCCAATTTCCTTCAAGCATTCGACACGCCTAATATTTGACCTCGATGAGCTGCTAACTCGTGTGGCCACATCAATTGGTTAAACTTCTAACCGTGTACGCAATATTTTTGTTTAATCCAGAGTTCAAGAACTTTACGATCACTCTGTATTATAAGCACAATTTATAACCAGTAGAGCGTAATATCACTAAACAAACAAGCGAGGTTGGGGCTGAGAATACCTCGTCACCTCTCACACGCCCAGCTTGGTCGTGTTATCCCTCTGGTTTAAAATTTAGCCCGCTGCTAGTTTTGCCACATAGTTTAGAAATATTGAAAATTCAGATATGACGTTAAGTGTGGAAGGTGTACTTGACAGATAAACAGAAGTTGCATAAGAGATACGAACAAAAACAAAGTTAAATAGGTATGTACGTTACAACTACAATTCGCTACTATAAAATAGTCGCCCCGATTTGGCAGTGGTTTGAGCTTTGGCTTCTGGCCATTCACCCGAGATGAGTCCCGGTTCCAATTCCGGTGAGGCATAGACGTTGTGTTTTCCTTACGCCACTGGCTCTCTCCTTTCCCTTGAACCAGCGCCCCTAAATTAGGGACGGGGGGGGGAGGGGCTGCTTATAGCCCATCAAGTTGCTCTAAAAACAATACATGATAAAATAATAGCTTTAAGAAATGAATTTCTCCATCATTTTTATGTCAGGGGCGAGATTCGAATCCATAACTCTCGGCTGCGGAGCTCCTAGTGCTATCTACTATTCTACACTAGCACGAGCTCTCACTGCTATCTTTCTCGGATAATTCTAAATTGTCCTTTATAGCTGAAAACTTAATTGTGCAGGGAATTCACTTTCAAAAGAATGTCCAGAATTCAATGAAATCAGAATGCCACTTTCAAAATTCCAATTACACTTTTCTAACACGTCATCAGTTGATAGTAATCAATTCATTCATAACATCACACTGAACAGAATTCAATCAATGATTTCTCAATATATACGTTGTCACTTATCTCTCTGGATTTTCTGACGTACTACAGAGATGAAAACATGTGTTAAGACGACAAACCTGCAGCGAGACATTCTGTGCGCGTAGCTCTGCTGGGAGAACGACTTTCTCCGTAGTGAGGGGACACGAACAAATTGATGTTTTCACAGTGCAACATATAACCTTGGTCATATACTTTAGCTCTTACCATCTGCACATTAAATATCGCTCTTCGAATATAATGTGCCCTCTGCTGATCTCAGCATTGCACACTCAGCTGTTATCTCAAAACAGTTTACTTACGTTGATTGCCCTCAAGCCCACTGTCATGTTGCCAATTTCAAGCTCGCGGGGAGAACATTTGTGGCGTTAAGTCAGAAAATATTTAACGAGAAGAAATCAAATTCACATGAGAACACAGCACTCAAAAGGATGGTTAAATTAGAAGTATACGTCACACTATAATAAAACCAAACAAAAATACAACAGACAACTGTTCAGTGTAGAGATACAACTCCAAATGGCAGCTTTCAGCCTTACAGAGTGAAGGGCATGAGTTCAAATTCAAGTTCAGACATGTTTAAAGCGTGTTTTCACATGCTTCCCTGCCTTGTTATCCCTGTCCTTCCTCAGTTCTTCTTCCACCCCACCCTAAATGTTACCTGATTTGTGTTCAGACCCGTTACACAACACATTTGAGAGGCAATATTATTTTATGGGTGATTCAGAAAGGATCAGTAACTCATAAAACCTTACCTGATGCTCATTTTGTGGGAAAACTGCAAATTTGAACATCGAGTTTCGAATCTCCCGTTACAGATTCGAAAACGAATCTGTAACGGGAATTGTCTGGATTGGCCGGATAGTGTGACGTCATAAAAAGAGTATCATGGCCTTGTTCCTCCCGATGGCCACGACTGAACACGCGTATGTATTAATTGAACAACAGAAACCGTATTTATCGGCGTATAACACGCACCCTAATTTTAAGAAGGAAGTTTGAGAAAAAAACTTAAATTTAAAATAAATTTCTTGGGAGCTCACAACTTTTCTTAGATAACTCAACACACATGTTTATTAATATTTATACCACTTATAAGGCAAATAATACGAAAGAAAAAGCATTTGTTTGAACGAAAAGACTTTGATATTAGACCTGCTACAAATTTTTTTATCATAATCACTGCTATCTTGGAAAGTAATGAGACAGACTAAAAAGTAAAAAAACAGGCAGTAGTCTGGGTTCCTTAAACCTACGCCGTTTGCTGATAACGCATTGTCATCGTCGCGGGAAATGATACCCTCGAAGCAGCACGATAAGACCACGCATACACTAACGATTTTTATCACCAGCCGTCAGCCACGGAGTTCGGACGTCACCGGAAGTTTCGTCATATTTTCCCGGAGCAGCTGCTGCTTAAGCAGGTTTTGGCGTGAAAGCAACTTAACGAGAGCAGAAGCTTAGGCTTAACGTGGCAGCTCCCGTTCGCTGCTGAAGCTAGTGAGGTTACTTTCGGGCGTTTAAAAAAGGTAAATCAGGAGTCTATCTCAATTTTTTTTTGTGTTAATCTTCTTTCCGAAGAACTGAAGATTGTATTGATACCACTTTTAACAAGATGTGCATTAGAGAAGCGTCTGCAGTTAGAGTTAAGAGATACCAAAGCGTTAACATTTGGCGACGTCGGGTTGCGTCGCATTCTGCAGCAGCATTCATTTTACCTAAATTTAAATAATAAAAAGTAGTATACGCGTATAACACGCAGGTAGAATTTCAGCCCCAAATTCGTTTGGGAAAAAGTGCGTGTTATACGCCGATAAATACGGTATATACTTACTCACGTATTTTCCACAATGCCCAAGAAATTTCTCGGCCGGATTTTCACAACAGGGTAATAATTGGCATAAACTGCTTACTTTATAGAAACTTCTATCTATATACGCAACACGTCACGCTGACTTTCTAAAGGATTGTGGCCAAAGTATTTAATTTTGTCTGGATTTGCGATTTTGTTCTGTAATAACGCATGCTGTGTATTTCAAAATACTCGTATATGGTGGAAAATTTTTTGATGTTGTGTTAACGGGAACCGTGCTTTTGATGTAGAACCATTTTAATCTGTGTTTAATATGTTTGCATTGGTGTCCTTAACCAAATCAACGTATAAACTTATCTATTCCCTTTGAGTGACAATTGATGTTTTCGTTATCATATATCCTCGTAACATTCAAAGCGTACCTGTATCTATATTGCATTACTTTACGTTTATGTGCAATGTGAATCGCACTTACTTCTGCCGCTTCGTATGTATAGCAGTAAAACTAATGGTAAAGGTGGAGCTGCGTCCCTGCAGTTTTTATAGGGTACAAATTCTAACGCTTTGGTAAAACCAATTATTAAACTTTTAGATAAGGGAGAACAAAGCTGAGCATTATCCAAATCAATGAAATCAATTAGGAATTTCTGGAACGTGTTCTCAGAAAAATGATCCCGAAATTTAGCTAACATTTTAAAATAAAGCATCTGTGATTACCCACGTAGATAATAAATGAAGGGTAAAAAAAATGTGGTATTTTCTTCAGATCTACTTTGCGACTTCAGTGACGGGCCGTAACTATCTCCCCCACAGACACCGGCGTGGGCCCGAAGTTTTACGGGTTCCCTTAGAAGGCATATATGTTGCATTTTTACTACAGCATACTATTCCATTTTCAGCCATCATTTTTATGCTTTGCTTAACCCTTTAGCGACCATAACGCCCGGAACACCTTTACATCCAAACTACCACGACCTGGGGAAAGCGTCCGTCTAGAGGGAGTGGGATTTCCCACCCTCACCTGTTCTTGAATTCACACGGCCTCTACGGGATTAGCAGAAGTCACCCTCAGTCACCATTGCTGTCGCTAAACAAATAAGTAAAGCAAGCGTTGGTATCTGGCGAAGGAATATTATTTACTCTCATTACATCGCATGCCTTCTCCGTGGAAGAATGCAGTGATCGCCTCCACGAAACGCCTAAAGATCAATGCACATCGAGATTACACTGTTAAAAATTTCGTGGAAGGTAGCACTAAAGAGTGGTGCTACACTAGCCGCACCACTTTCTGAGGAAAAATACACCATTTTGTGGTGCAAACGAAACTAAAAACAAGGAACAACATTATACCACTTTATGGTACAACCTTCGACCATGTCGTTGGTTTTGTTTGCACCAGATTATAATAGAACCTTGCCCAATGTTGTTAGTTTTGTTTGCACCAGATTATGGTACAACCTGGATCATGTTATTGGTTTCGTTTGCTCCAGATTATGGTACAACCTTGGACCATGTTGTTGGCTTTGTTTGCACCAGATTATTGTACAACCTTGGACCATGTTGTTGGCTATGTTTGCATCAGATTATGTTACAACCTTAGACCATGTCGTTAGCTTTATTTGCACCAGATTATGATACAACCTGGATCATGTTATTGGTATTGTTTGCACTATGTTATGTACAACCCTGGACCATATTGTTGGTTTTATTTGCACTACAAAATGGTGTATCTTTTCTCAGAAAGTGATTCAGCGCAACGTTTTGTTGCAGCCTACCACAAAATTTGTGACAGCGTGTGACGTACCTGCCAGTAGGACGCACACGACATAAAGGCAGATTGCTGTCAGAATAAACGTCTGCGTAGCTCAGTTGGTAGAGCGACTTGTTCCGGAATAAGCGGACTCGGGTTCGAATCCCGGCGTAGACCAAAAATGACGGAGAAATTTACTTCGTTATAATGGCGCCCGAACTATACGGATGACCCGACCGTTCAAATCTCGCAATGGTGTGATGTTATTTCCACACCGCGAGATAGGAAAAATCAAAGAATCCCTTCTCCAGCGCTTCGAAAAATAAAAGTGTGTGACGTTGCATTCCACACACCAGATTGACTGGGAGTTCTCAAGTGCACGTTCTACAGTGGATGGCTGCCTGCAACGATTCATGGTCACGGCTGACCCGTGGGCCATGCCCCCGGCCCTCTTTTGGGGGAGGGAGAGATGTGACGTACCTGCCAGCAGGTACGTCACATCTCTCTTCTTTTTGTTTATTCTGACTGCAATCTGTGACATAAACACAGATTGCAGTCAGAATAAACGTCTGCGTAGCTCAGTTGGTAGAGCGACTTGTTCCGGAATAAGCGGACTCGGGTTCGAATCCCGGCGTAGACCAAAAATGACGGAGAAATTTACTTCGTTATAAGCGTACCGATCGGAAGTTTCCTGTGGTGACCGAGCACTAATCTTCCTTTTCTGAACTTGTAGAGGGGAGAGCAGAATTTATGAAAGTTACAAACAGTTTCGGGCGTTATGGCATTCTGAGCGACACAAGATTTTAGGACACTGGTCGTTAAAGGGTTAATCTTTGCACCAATGCTCGCCTGGAAACCGTGCATTATTTGAAGAATTACGTGAAGACACCTCTTTCAAATTATGTTTTGCAAGTGAACAACTGACTTGAAATATTTCGCAATCCACTTACTTGTTGCAATACAACAGATTGAATGAAAAACCTTAAACATCAGAGTAGGAATCAGAAAATTTATAAATGAAAGATATTTTTCATCTAAACATTTTCCAGATGTTTGCTCAGTGTTGGTGTTGTTTCTAACAATGATGGTTGTGGCGGGAGGAAGAGTTTTAAAAAATGAAATCACAGAGAAACACTGTTTCTCAAAGTGGGTTGCTTGATTTGACCATACTAAGTTCCGAAATATATAAATTTTGATGAAGCTATAAATTTTTCTCCCGTCCAACTGTTCACCAACTGCATGAATCTTACCTTTCTTTTAATCATAATTATACACACTGGCCGAAAGAATACGAACCTTTATTTAGTATTGAATAGGTCCATCTTTGTTACAAACGACGGCAATTGTATGACTCTGCATGGATTCTATATCAGTTGCTTGCGTTCCTTTGAGTCCAAAGATAACCATTCCGGCTGAAAACTCTCTCAGTGTAGAGAGAAGAGGACATCTAAGCTGACATGCTCTTTCCAGCATGCCCAGCACATACAATTGAGACTTGGGGACCGTGGAGGCTAGGAGAGATCATAGAAGTCCTCCTCGTGCCATTCAACCATCTCGTACGACTCTGGTACGATATACTGTTGCATTGTCACCCTTCAAGATGCCATCACATGAATACAAAAGTGTCTTATTCCAAGCACGGGGTCCTATACAACACCCAGGTATTCCTAGGATATCATCGTACCTTCCATTGGTATCAGTTAACTCAGTACCAAGAAAACGTCCCCCCATAGCATGCCAGGAAATGAAATAGATATTTAACGTAGGTCCAACCCCGAGCCACCGTGTTTCAGAAATAGAATACGATTGCTCAGTGTTGGGCCTACGTTAAATTGCAAGGCCAGTGGTGCCACCTGTAGATGTATGGATTATTTTCACAAGACATGTCAGGTCCATTGCTTCGTGAGGTATTCTCCTCTCTATCTTCCGACCACCAGCGTAAAACTGTGTATTGCGTGATTTAACTGACAACATTACTATCTTCCAGTTGTCCGTTTATTGCATTCTTGGCACCTATGTAAACGGATTTTTCTATGTTTTGCGCAGACAATTGTCTTCCGAATTAGCAAACGACTTCTACGACCCAGTTTCTTCAACTCCCAACACGCAGTTTGGGCCGAAATGGGCTTTCTTTGTTTTGTTGAATTCGGCAATCAGTTGCTGTACACAGTATGGCAATCTGAAAACGAAACTAATGCTAGATAAAAATTAATTAAACCCTGTAGAGTAAATTATCAACCTTGGTTTATTCGAAGTAATTTCCTCTGGCATCTATACACTGGTTTGCAGGCTCACGAAGTGCATGGAACAACTGCTGGAAAGCAGCTACAGGAATGCTGTTAAGATCCCTCGTTACAGCTTTGTGGATGGTGTGTACATCAGCACCCTTTAAGTGATTCTCTGAGTATGGGAAATAGGAAGTGGTCAACATGCGGACCGGTACACTCTCACGTGACTGCCTAGTGATAAGGGGCGTTGTCAAGCAAAAGAAACCAGCTGCGCTCTTCTCGATACTCTGGCTTCACACGATTGATTCTACGCAGCAAACGTTTAAGAACGTCCACGTAAAGCGCAGAAGTAACAGATTGTCCACTGAGCACCAATTACTTTGGCTGAGCATGCCGCTTTGTTTCCGTGTCATCTTGGAAGACCCATGTCTCATCGCCTGTAAGGACGTTATTCAGGAAATTTGGGCTTCTTTCACCGACAGCAATCAAGTCTCAGCAGTGCTCTCTCTCGACGTTGATCTTCGGTTAAGGATGTGGCACAAACGCCTTCCTTTTCTTCAGATATTGCGTTATTATTTATTACTTAAGCATACGAACGCTCAAATAGTAATATAGGTGCCTACTCATAATTCACTTAAAATTGAGACCTTAGCAATCAAGGAAGCAATATCAGTGCTTACGTCTGCACTAAGTGCCAGTTCCCTTGGCTGTACTGGGCCGACATGGTATTCTACCGATATTGAAGTGGGCGCGTCTTCTCCCGCCCCTTACCCCGCATGGCACCGGTGTGAGATGCTGCGGTGTTTTACATAAACGTTTGGTGTTCATCCCCAAATTTTCATAATACATAGCCTATGTCTATCGGGAAGAAATAAGCTGTTGAACGGCGAAGGAATTTTCCAAATCGTTTTAGCAGTTTCCGAGATTACCTCTTAGAAACATTCAAACTCAATCTCTGTATTAGTGTAGACAAAGCAAAACAACTTCAAACATAGGACTGTTACACTTGCGTACGTATATTGGCGTTTATTTTTTGTGACTGTCTTATGATAAAGTTTCGTAATTTTTTGTCTAGTGTGTGTATTTGTCCAAAGAAAAAGCAAGGAAAATATAGTTACTAGTCTAGACCTTAACAGACAGTACTGTAGAGAATTTTCGTAATTCAAAATTGTTGCTGAGTTATTAATACAGACATTTGACGTGGACCAGGAACATCAAAACAGAAACCATCGCTATTTCCACATTTATTAGTGAGTCACGGAAAAAATTCTCATTGGCCGCCACCGGAAATCGAACCCAGGTCTTCCAGTTACGCGCCGGATATGTGGTGCATATCCGGCACGTAACTGGAAGACCTGGGTTCGACTCCCGATGGCGGCCAATGAGAATTTTGCGTGACTCACTAATAAACGTGGAAAGAACGATGACTTCTGTTTGATGATTGTTGCTGAAATGATTCATTTCTCCTGAATATCACACGATGTCTGTGTTAAGCACAAATTCTTGTAGTTGATAAGAGAACGTTGCTTGGAATTAGCATTTAAACATACACAGAGTATGTTCACGCATTTTTAGGACGATTATCCAATAATATAATTAATGATTAAAATAAAATTATTTCTTTCTTAAACGTTCTTTCTGATAGCCCTTTCTCTGGAATGAGACTAAGATTTCGAAGGTAACAGGGCTTTTCTTAAAATTGGTATTTTATTCCACTCCTGTCCCATTGCTTTCCATAGTCGAATCATTATTTTAGGTCTGCGTTTAGAAAGATCTCTTTTTAGAAGACCGAAGGCACAATAGGGGACTTTGAAAGAATATGAGCAAAAGGATTTCACACCCTTCTCTTATTAATTTTCTCAAGAAATAGAGAGGTAGATTTGGATGTATGACTGGTAGCCTGGTCCTGATAGAGTTCTACTCTTTGAAGGCTCTGTGGATAAAGGAATCGCATTGCCTCTTTAAATATAGGAGTTAAAACACTATTTTGGTAATATGTAGAATTGATTTTAACATTGTTTTTAACTTTTCTTAACTTTAATTTCCCATTGTACGAGAAACCAGTAATAATCATGAATCCTTTATTGAAACTTCCTTTGGATTCTTGGAATAAAGTTTGTGTCTTTTTCTGCTCATTTACGAGAGTAAATCGACTGTTTTTGTTAGAGTCGTTTAGGTAGATCCAAGCTTCATCAAATATCACAATAAATTTCCATCTATCTCCGGCTAAGTGATTTTCACTAAGAAGTCTACACCGTGTTCTTCTCTGAGCCACGTGCCTAGAAAAACGGCGGTGAACATTTTAACGTTTTTCAGATTCAAATCTTCGTTTATTACCTTGTGTACAGTTGATACAGAGATTTTTAACGACTTAGCGGTTGCTCTTTGGGTCGGTGGATTTTCTTTTTAAGACCAGAGACCTTACTTTTGGAATAGTCGTACGTACCTTCTTTTGACATTCGTTTGGCGTTCTTTTTCGTGTTAAAAGTAATGCTTGACAATTTTTCCTTCTGTTATTAATAATATTGCTTATTTCACATTTAGAAATTCTAATTCCATGATTTTCATAGTGTTTTTTTAATTACAGATACGAATATTTCTCTTCGTAAAGAGCAAAAACATAACCTTCTATCCACAGCTTGAGCGCCATTTTCTTAGCTGACGATATTTAACTGCAGCAGATGTTTCTTTCGTGTTCATTTAACACACTGTTGCCAGTTTCAATTCTCTTATTTTCTGTAATTTCTTATCAAAAACATAACCTTCTATCTCCACAGCTTGAGCGCCATTTTCTTAGCAGACGATATTTAACTGCAGCAGACGTTTCTTTCGTGTTCATCTAACACGCTGTTGCCACTTACAATTCTCTTATTTTCTGTAATTTCTTATCAAAAACATAACCTTTTATCCACAGCTCGAGCGCCATTTTCTTAGCAGACGATATTTAACTGCAGCAGATGTTTCTTTCGTGTTCATCTAACACGCTGTTGCCACTTTCAATTCTCTTATTTTCTGTAATTTCTTATCAAAAACGTTCTAAAAGTATGTGAACATCCTCTGTCGTTTGTTTTGTGTAAAGTGGTTGCATTAATTGTGTGTGAGGGGAGAACGTAGAATTGTGGGGCCCCCGATAAAATCTCTTTAGGGGCCTCACAGTTTCTTTATGACGACCCATTCAAGAGCGCTTATACTTTGAAGTTGCTTTGAAAGGTTCTTTTCCGTCATACCAACAATTTACAGGTAAGAATTTGTATCCGTTGACTACATGTACGGACGTTTCTTGAATATTTTGGTGTATGTGCGTGCGTGTGTGTGTGTGTGTGTTTGCATTAACGTGTCATCCATTCTTTTGTATTTGTACTGTATGTTACTGCTGTTGTAAATTTGTTTCACTGTCCTGGGAAAGTCACAAGGTAAACGACTATTACTCTTTGTCTGAAAAGGGTACTTGATGGAAGCAAATTTCATTTGCCACATTATTTTTATAGTATTCTAATTGCAGTAAAACTACGTTATAACGTCAGCCAGTGGTCCGCAGTATTTATGACGTTATGTACGAGGTCGTTGCAGTCAATGATGTGTGAAGAGTGCATCCAATAGATAATTAAACCGACAGAGTTCTGCCAAAAAGGAACTGACGTACCTGTACATATTTGCCTAAACTAATACTCGACTTTCTATCTCGGAAGTTGTAGTATACTAATATTTGGTATGAACAGTGAGAACTCTGACCGCACTAATTTTGATGGACGAGAGTAAGCATGATTTAATGTCTTATTATTTGGTGCATGACTTGCACTGGGCAATGTCAGTGTCTAATTTTGATATACAGTATGTATATTCTCTTTTATTGCTTTAGTAAATGATCGTGTTCTTTAATCCTATATTAACAGACTCCATTTAAATAGCGTTTACGTTTATAGCTGCAAATCTAAAGAAAAATTTATTTAATAAATACATCAGTGTGTTCCTTTATGAATCCTGTTATGACGTGCATTCATCACCACCAAAGAGTGCGACTGCCGATGGAATGGCAATGCCCAAATAAGGGAAGCGTCTTAGCTTCTTCTCATGCACTCGTGACAGGAACACTTTCCAGCTGGCGCTAATGGTAGCACACATTCAAGGTCACGTATGCATTTCCAGCTATCTCGTTGATAACTCAGCGATCCACGTAAAAATAGTATGGTAACTGTTTTTGTTTGCAGAAGCTTCTTTTTTGGAATTTCAATTGATGCCGGCTACAGCAACTCGGCAACAATCTGTCAAATTTTAAAGTGTCTACCACTATTTTCTGGTGAGTTATGGCTCTCTCTCTCTCTCTCTCTCTCTCTCTCTCTCTCTCTCTCTCTCTCTCTCACACACACACACACACACACATTTTATCATTATAAATGACGGCTCCGATAAATTGGCACTTCTTTGTTAGTTTTTTTTCACATTAGCGAGCTTTTGCAATATTCGTAAATCCATTTCTGTTGCTATACAGATCCTTGATACCATCTTTAAAACATCCAAGGCATCTTTGGCAGTACGGAAGTATTTTAACGTTCTTCTTCATCATCATCACCTTTCCTAGTGATATTTTTATCAGAAATTTTTAATCTCCTGCAAGATTTCAAAGTCCTTTTGTGGCCCTGCAGCCAAAATTCTCCAACTTGCGGATTCATCCTAATGTTGCATAATCGAACTTTCAGTCAGTCTTTTATGTCACTTGCTGAAGGATAGGTCATCACACTCAGATGACTCTTATCCCAAAGAAGCGAACCTTTTATGTCACTTGCTGAACGATAGGGCATCATACCCATATGACTCTTATCCCAAAGAAGCAAACCTTTTTTGTCATTTGTTGAACGATAGGTCATCACATCCAGAAGACTTTTATCCCAAAGAAGGGAACTTTTTATGTCACTTGCTGAACGATACGTCATCACACTCAGATAACTCTTATCCCAAAGAAGCGAACCTTTTATGTCACCTGCTGAACGATAGGGCATCACACCCATATGACTCTTATCCCAAAGAAGCGAACCTTTTATGTCATTTGTTGAACGATAGGGCATCACACCCAGATGACTCTTATCCCAAAGAAGTGAACCTTTTTTGTCACTTGCTGAACGATAGGGCATCACACCCAGATAACTCTTATCCCAAAGAAGCGAACCTTTTATGTCACCTGCTGAACGATAGGGCATCACACCCAGATGAATCTTATCCCAAAGAAGCGAACTTTGCATTTTGAAAACCGTTACTGATTGCTATTATTTCTCGCCATGCTTTACTTAAAGAAGCAAGTGACGCCTTGCAAACTTACAGTGGTGTGTATTGTATCACCTGCAAAAACCGGGATTTTTTTTAAGTTTAACTCTTTGTTTAACTAACTCATTTTCACAGTCATTTCATTATTTATATGTCATTTGATGAGAAATTTTATGGAAATTTCAAAAATGTCTTAGTTTTCTATGTAGCTACTTCTGTTCTTAAGATGCATTACAAAAATCATGACCAAGTCGAAATTATTATGAAAACGATCATTTTCCCAATACTGTGGCTTTAAAGCAATAAATCGTTTTTCTAATTCATAAGGAGTGAAATAACATTTAAATACAGAAATATAATGAAGCAAAATTACAAGATGTAGCTAATATTTTGTTGCCCAACCTTTAGCTTTATTCACAGCTGTGCATCTTGGTGGCATACTATGAACAAGGTTCTGCAAAATATTAGGTTGAACAATACGATTCCAAATTTGAATTACCTCTTCAATGAGTTGAATTTTGGTTGTTGGTTTCTGTTTTGGTAGTTCCTACGACACTTTAAACCACAAATTTTCGATCGGGTTTAAGTCCGGTGACTGTGGTAGTCAATGGAGGTGCTGAATTTTTTCTTTTCCTGAAACCACTTTTTCTCTCTACTTTAGCACGATGACAGGGAGCATTGAGATCTTGAAAAATAAAATTGCCGTCATAAAGTCTTCTAGACGATGGCAGCACCGTGTTTTCTAATATCCAGACGTATTTCTGGGCATTTACCGTACCATCGACAATATGAAGGTTCTCAACGCCATGTGCACACATGCAGCTTCAAACCATGACGGTCACCGGATGCTTCACTAAATAACTTGGATGGAATTCTTCATACTTGAATCTCCTTACATAGGCACTACTCTGATCTCATTAAGGCAAAATTCTGATTCATCACTGAAAAGGACATGTTCCCATTGCTTGATTGTCCATGAGACATGCTGTTTTGCCCACTAAAGTCAACGCTGCCTTTGTTTTGCAGTTAACAGTAGTTTACGCCTGCCCTTGCAGCCACGTAAGTCATAGCTAAGCAGCCTCCTCCTAACAGTAGATGTACTAACAGTAACATCAGTCACTTAAGACCATCTTTGAAGCAGTTCAGGTGAATTGAGCCTCCTGTCTGCCAAGCCTAGCTTTCTGAGCACTCTGTCCTGCCTGGTTGTAGTGGATCTGGGCCCTCCACTGCGACGCATATTTTTAATATCACCAGTGTCTTTTATTTTCTTCAGTAGCCTAATAACTGTAGATTGATTACAGTCCACTCATGCGGCGATTTGCCTTGAAGAATATACCTCTTCATGCAGAACAGCTGTTTTTACTCTGTGCGCTGTGGACAATTCCGCAGTTTTAACTATTATTAAGAATGTACGCAAACTGTACCCTAATAACAACAAGAAGCGACCACTACAATGCTCTTGTAGCTCTGCGTCAACCCTTATAAAGTCTGGAGTAGGATTATGATAGCATTAGGAAGCAGCCAGTCAGATAAAAGAATGTCTATGATTGGCTGTAACAACTGATACGCAGCTAACTTGAATTTCAATGTGTTTGTCAAACCTCATATTTTATGCCATACCTTAAGAACAGAAGTAGCTACAGGAAAAACTAAGACATTTTTGAAATCTCCATTAAATTTCGCATCTAATAACATATAAATGGTGGAATAACTATGAAAATCAGTTAGTTAAAAACCGCTAAACTTAAAAATTCACGGTTTTCACAGGTGATGCAATGCTTTTGAACACCACTGTATAAGGAAGTATTTTCCCTTTTTGATGCATTTTACAGTATTTACCGAAACTAGCTTCCAGTGTTTCCATTTTAAACGCACAGATGTCCTTTTAATTCAGCGGTTATAATTTGCTATCGTAGCTTGAATGAAAAAAAACATTTCTGCTGGTATGTAGAGTGCGGTAAAGAGTTCAGTCACCGGATTTCATAATGCCATTATTCCCTCCTCTCATGAGATTTTCAGAATACACAACTGACAGCCAAAACCGCTCTGCTAAGTTGGCTTCCCAGTCTATACACTACAAGTGATAAGAACTGAAATCCAAAAGAAAGTTACAAACGACGATGAAGCTAAGGCTAACAGCTTTTATGACAGTGTTATCTCTAAGGGCAATTTCTAGGGAACAAAATATTGATTGATATTTTCGACGGTATAGCCAAGTTCTACTGTTTTTCAGAAAATACCATCCCAGGCGGGAAGAATGAAAGCGCACAGTTTATCAACGATCATTACCGTTTGTCCAAAAATGCCCATTTGCCACAAATCAGAATTCTAAAATACCGTATACCTCTGTTGATTCATTCTAAGATAGGCAGTGCTATAGATACCCCTAACCTCTTCCAATGATGTATATTACATAGAACTGTGGCTATTGGTATTTGCCAATACGTGCGCCCTTGTGCAGCAGTGCTTCCAAAATTAGAAGTGTAGTTCTTGAAAAGCATTGAAAGTTTGAAGTCTTAGAAACAAACACTTAATGTTTACTTTATGTTCACAGAAAATTTACAGCATCTTTACCGAAAAAAAACTACGTATGGTAATGGTGTGTTTCTCTGTACCCGAACGACCAAATCCTCTCATGCCTTAGACTACTATTTTTGATCTAAACAAACCATGCGGTGTAATATATTTAGAAAATACAACGTTTGTCACAAATATTTTATTTTTTCAAGTCGACTAAGGTTTTGCTGGGCTCTGGCCTAACTTCATCAGGACGAATGGTACGCAAATATTCAAATTGTACATGACATCATAAATGGTGTTTACAGTCACGGGTTTTGGTTAGTTGCTTCCACGCGCTTCATAGAAATGGTGTGGATGCCATGCCGTTCACAAGTTGCGAAGGATTCTGATAAACCTGGGAAGCTTCCAGAGTATCAAGTTTAGTGGTTGAATCTGGCTTGTCAATTAGTTTTGCTTCTTCAAGGAGAAATTTAGGATCCTTTTCGTAACACTGTTTAGCCATCGATGACTTCTTTAGGTCACAGTTCCGAATATAGGTCTTGTGCTCCTTTAATCGAAAACGCATTGCTCTACGGGTCTGTTCTATATACGAAACACCACCTTCACATGGAATTTGATAAATTCCATGTGAAATTCTCCACATGTGGTGTAATATAAATGGACGTGTTTCACCTGATTCTTTCCATTTTGATGAACACCATTCAAATAAAGATGACATCCTTGGTGGCGCAGTGGTCTAAGCACTGGCTTCTGACCATTCATGGGTCTGGTTCGAATCCCGATCAGGCATGCATGTTGTGTTTGTCTTACAGCACTGGCTCGCTTCTTTTCCTGAAACTGGTGGCCTTAAATTATGGATGGACGATTGCTCATTGCCTATCGAGTTGCTCACGGTGGTCGTTAAACCCCCAGTCAAAAAAAGAAAAAAACGTCTGGGAAAAAGACTAACAAAAAATCCTAACAAGTATGAGGATTAAACTTAAAAAAAAATAAGATTGCGATTATAATTGAACTTCATCTGATCATCAGTATGGCAGCGCAAGAATTATACAGTATAAGGGCAATGAAAAATTAAGACTAATTCTAATAGAAAATTCAAATTTTGCAAAAATATGTTGCAAGAAGCCTTCCTAGGACGGTTGTTTTTAAGCTTTAAATAAATATTAATATGTAGGAGGTGTTGCAAGTCCTAGGACGGAGTGAAATTTTTAATTGAAGCAGATTGAAAACAAATCAGATAGACGCCGGAATTTTGTAAGGAAATGTAGTAAAAACTTATATAGTAAGAACTCATTAGCGTTAGAACTGAAAATTATGTGCTATTTATTTCCTCTTTTCAAACGACCTCGCGATAAATAACACCCTGCGTAAATTATTTGTTGTTGTTCAACAATTTTCCTTAAAAAATAATAATCGTTTCATAAACTCAAAAATCGTTTTCAGCATGCGCAGATAGACCAAATCTGAAAGTAAATTCAAGGATCAGAGTTAAAATCATCCCAGTAACTTTTTATCTAGGTCTTATTATAGATAAACGGACCAAACCATTCCCATAGTTTATAAGGAATCACTACATTACTTGTGTTACTTCCGAACTCAATGGAAGCATGAAAATAGAGTTTTTTTATTTCCTTGTTTTCTTCTTTGATACGTATAATCCATTCCTGCTAAAAAGGTTTCCTTGCTGCCGTATGAATGCATATTGTTACTCGATTCACTAGTTTTCTGTTTATTAATCTGTTTTGTGATTCGTCTGATCTGTCACATGTAAATGCGCAAAAAATGCTAAAACTCTTCATAAACTCAACGTGCGTTTTCAGCATGCGTACACAGACCAAATCTGAAAGTAAATTCAAAGATCAGAGTTCGAATCAGCCCAGTAACTTTTTTTTTATCTTGTTCTTATTACATATCAACAGACAAATGTAATAAGTACAAAAAAGAGCTATATCTTCAAAATTTAAAAAGATATAAGAACGGTAAGGCTATTTTATGCATTGGAGTTTCACAACCTTCATGAGCCAGTGAGTTGTTTGCCCCGGATTTTATGCCACTGGTTTCGGGGAAGGTTCGGAACAGCATCCCAGGTCGAGTGCACCGCTTATGCCACCTCTGTGACCCGGCCAGACGATTGAGCCTCTGACCACTCGGACATCTGGGCTACCAGGAAGGCATGACTAGTGGAAAAGACGTTCCTCTCTCTCTCTCTCTTTCTCTCTCTCCATCTCTCTCTCACAAGTTCAGATGGAAAGCGTAGGAAATCTTGTGTTGATCAAAATTTGTAATTCTTAAAGATAATCCGAATTCATCAAATTAACCCAATCTTTATTTTTCACTCTTACATGCACTTTCTTCTTTTTACTAGTTATATTGTTTGATAGATTTCATTAAAAAACATCATTGATAAACGCAACTAACAAGCTACTCTTCCAATTTTTCCCCTTTTTATGTTTTCACGCTTGATGCTCGGTCAAAAGTTCCTAAAGGATGATGAAAAGTAAATTGTATGATCTGATAGGTGGATAACTCTCGAGATAAGAGAGCCGATATTGCCCCTGGTATCAGATGAGATTATCTGTCGTAAGGTACAACACAAAACCTTGAAAATCGAGAGGAACCATATTAGTCTAAATAAAGTTCCCACGTATTCACAAAGTTAAGGTATTAAAAATACCATCACTAAAATTAAGACTTTCTATATGCATATGTATGAAAAGAGAAGATACCGTTTAATTAGAAAATTAACATTTAGCCCTCTGACTGCTTATACTTCGTTTCCCGCGGTCATCGCATCAGCATCCTAATGATTTTTTACGTTTATGCGTAGAAAGAGAGTAAGGCGCATTCTTCTGGTCTTGCTGGAATTTTGTATAGCGTCGCCAGTGGTATGTTGTCAATTATTCGTGGGCTTGTCTTAGCAGAGCATTGCATTTTTTATTTGGCATATTTCAGTTCTTTCTCTAGGGACATATTACAAACATATTCCGATAACGTAGAACCATCATTAAATGCGCTTTTTGCTGTGCAAAGAAGCACATTTAGTGATGGACCTACGTTAAAGAAGTAAGACTATGAACAAAAAACGCAAAGCTGCAAGAATGTGACGCAGAAAACGTTAACTGAATTTGAACCACGTTTCGAAATGTGTCAAGAACAATTTTAAGGTATTATTTTTTAATCAGTTGTTCGTACAGATTTCTGAGTTATGTTTCAGATTATTATTCAAAATGCGCTAGTAAATTTTTAATAAAAACGATGTGGTTCTGAGAAAATTTATCGTGCTGTAAACAATGTTATAATGTTTTTCGTTTAAAATGTCACACCTTAAACACTACCTTCGCAAAATATCTGTCTTATCACTGGAATTTCGTACTGCTAAGCCTCAGATAGCTACTACATACACAAATCTTGAACACATATTGAGCTACATCAGGCTGCATAACGGCCAGATGAGAGAGAAGTCGTGAAAACACTTACGAGCAAATGGTCTTTATTGACAAAACTTCACGGCATTTCACAACGTATGCACAAACGGTAACACAATACAGAATATATTCCACACTACATTACATCACACGTCACCACCACACTTTTTTGCTGCTTGCTCCAACGTTATGTAGTTCGTTTTTATCAAGCCCACACACGCATCCTGATTTCAAGACTGTTGCCATCACACACTCCGTGATCGAGGAAAATATAACGTTAAGGTAGAAACACAGAACGAACACAAGATTTACATAGAGAAAGAAACTAAAAATGAAAGTTAAATTAGAGTATACGTCCTAATTTGTACCAAAATTTTAAATAAGAAATAAAAAAAAAAAAAACATAGTAACATGCCCCAAATCATGAAATAGTTAATTGACCATGTTTGAGGAAACCACGGTGCCAGACATTCGGCACTCAGAGGGTTAAATGAGATTCTTTTATTTTTATACTCATATCTTGAAATGGTTAAAGTAAATTAATAGCACTTTTAGCTTTCATATAGTGTAACAATAATTCATTCATCTAAAAAGTGCATTATAAATATATTTTTGAGAACGTATGTGCAGGTAGGTCTGTATTTGGCTGGACTTAAACGTTTTGTAGCTTAAATGAAGATATTGAGAGATACGAGGGTAAATAAAAAATTATCCACACTTGCGCCATAATTTTTTTTTAGGTTGGCCGCACTGCCTTTTGCGCGCGCATGCTATAACATGGCATTCTCGTGGTTTTGTTACTGAAGTTTGATCTTAATTGCTAGATTTTTCTTTGTTCTGTTACAGAGTAAACATGGCGGCAGTGTGCACCAAGGAAGAACAGAGAGCAGTGATTCGATTCCTCTGGTCTGAAGGTGTGTTAGGGGCTGATATGCAAAGCAGGCTTGCAGCACAATACGGGGACAGCGCTATACCAAGCAGGTGTGTGTATGAGTGGATCGAGAAGTTTAAAAACACGAAGATTGAAGCATGAAGATGGTGCAGGAGGCCCATCAACCTCCACCACTGACGGGAAGATGTCTTGGCACCCATCTTGCAGAGACTTTACAGAAACCAAGTTTTTCGTGGATGATTTCGTATGCAGAACCATAACTGATTTGCAGAGAACAGGCAACCTTATTGGTGATCAGTCGTCGGTTCGCCAGAACTCTCTCATGACGGTACCACCACTGACGGGAAGATTAATCTCGCGAGCTTGCTGAATCTTCCCGTCAGTGGTGGTGGTTGATGGGTGTCCTGCACCCTCTTCATGCTTCACGCTTGTCCGGCCATTTTTAAACTTCTTGATCCACTCATACACACTTCTGCGTAGTAGAGAGCTGTTCCCGTATTGTGCTACAAGCCTGCGATGAATTTCAGCCCCTGACGCACCTTCAGACCAGAGGAATCGGATCACTACCTTCTGTTCTTCCTTTGTGCACACTGCCGCCATATTTACTTTGTAACAGAACATAGACAAATGCAGCAATTAAGATCAAACTTCAGTAACATAACCACAAGAATACCACATTATAGCATGCGCGCGCAGAAGGCAGTGCGGCCAACCTAAAAAAATTATGGTTAAAGTGCGGATAATTTTTGATTTACCCTAGTTGAAATTTTGTGTAAACACGTAGGAGTAAGCTCATACAGCTCTTTTATTCGTGGTGTATGTTCAGTGTAAAAGATTTTAGAACTGCTGGTGATTTAATGAAAATGAATGCTATAATATTACTGTAGCAAAAACCTTTCATGTAAGATTATTATATTTAAGACTATAGAGCGCAATGAGAAAAGGTAATAAATTCTGTAAAATATTTCACATTAAAAATTATACAAAAAGCGTGATTTTTAATTTGAAAGTATTTCATGGATGAGCTGTGCCTCAGATTTTGAAAAATGAGTAATTTTAACCAGCTTTAAAGATGTTAGTCATGAACGCAAAGCATTTGTAGATTTTTTTAAGACATTTATAAGAACGTAAGTGTGCATAATGCCATGAAGTTCTTTTCAAAACGTGTTCATTTTGTTATTGAATGATATCACTTCTAATGTCATTATTTAAATGGAATAAATATGTATTCGATATTTACCTTTTTCTATCTTACAGTGTGCTGCAGAAACCATGAAAGTTGAAATCAAAAGCCTTTATTTTTGTCTTTTAAAATATTTCACTATTGAGCTCTTCAACACGAAATCAAACGTTATCATGAAAATCTTTTATTTTTGTCGTTCAGCAATTTTGATGTGTTACTGTTCAAAAGGATTGGAAATTGTGATATCAATATTGTATACATTTATCAGATGAAACGTGAATGTAACAAAGCCATTGTGCCAAATATATTTTGTGATTCTTGTGGAGCATTGTGTCATCTGTCTGTTTTTTCCTATTCATACCTAAACCTCCTCTTCTGGTAGTTCTACCAGTTTGTACCCGAATCATAAGATTCGTATGCATATTTCTGTGTCTGTGTTATTCTTATAATTCTGTTTCTGTCGAATGTACAGGGTGTCCATAAAGTCTTTTCCACATTACAAAAATTAAAATAAAAAAAATCTATGTAAGTTAAAATAAAATGGTTGGCAACATAATATAGCAGCACACATAAAAAAAATTATGTTCTTTAGGTGAGCGCTACTTCTGAATAAGAGGAGCATTTCATAGATAATGGCTTCCCAGCGAAAAAAAGCGGCATGCGTGTTGTGGTTCCATGAGACCGAATCGTTCTCATGGGTGTTGTCGTTCTCATGCGTGTTGTGGTTCCATGAGACCGAATCGTTCTCATGGAACCACAACATGGAACCATGTGGTTTCATGCGTGTTGTGTTCCATGAGACCTATAATACTAGCTGATGACTTTACCTGCACCGTCAAAGTGCTGACTTCGCAGGGAAATGCGGAACTCTCTCGAATAGTTTGGGATTGATAGGATCCCTGACGGCGCTCCGATAGCTAGCCTGTCAGTCACCGGAAACCACAGTCTTCCACTCGGACAGATTCGGTCTAGAGACCTGTGGGGTTCTGCCTCCCCCACGGTACCGGTACCTTACACCCTTCTGTCACAACCTGTGTGTGCGACGTGCTATAGGCAGTTGGGGCAAGCAACTTTTTCAAAAATATCACATCTCGTGGTCGGGAGATCGCCCGCCAACGCGAGTTTTTTGGGACAAAAGTCCTTTATTTGGTATCATAGTGTATTACAGACATGCACATTTCACTATGAGGGTCTCATGCACCCCTCTCACAATATATCAATGAACCAACCAACCAACCCCTCTCACAATATTTAGACACTAAAAAATCACAAAAATCGAAAATATTTACATTGTCCACAGCGCTAGGGCCAGTGCTGTGGTGATAACCCCGGACCAGGGTCCTCAAAAACACCTTGGTCAATAGACCCAAAAGCTCAATACCGAGAGCGTCGTACCTCCGAGGGTACTTCCATCTGTCAACCGTAGTTGACCCGGCTTTTCCTTTGCTCAAGTTCCCTGACAAGACTAGGGCATGTCTTACTGAAGCTGGAGTGAGCAACGTCCAACTTCAGTCGGAACTTGGCATTCGCTGCAGTGCAGTTGCTGCACTTTGGTGCGGCTGCACACTGGTGGTGCTGGTGCCCAACATCACCGCAATTGCCGCACCTTGCTTCTGTCTCGGGGTAGTTGCCTCGGAAATGGCCGAAGCCATTACACCGAAAGCACCTGACCTCCCTCAAAAATTCCTTTAGACGAAGCACTGACCAACCCAAGTTCAGTGTCTTCCGCCTCACCAAGTGCTTGAAGGCCTTGGGCTCCACGTCTGCAACCCAGTGGATCCTACCTCCCTTGCCCTTGATGGGAAAACAGACTTTGAACCCGTTCTCGAGCTCTGGGTTCTGCCCGCAAACCGCCTGCTCAAACTCTTTCCCTGAGAGACCCCCGTCGACCCCATACACTATCAACCGGGGGTTTCTCTTTCGTGGGGCCGTGGGGAGTGTGCAATCCTTGGTCAGCGGATTGCTTCTCAACTCCTGGGCAAGGCGGTCGAGCTCCCCGGGATGGGAACACTCCACCGCAACCCCTCCTTTCCTTATGCTCCGAAAGCTCTTGACCCCTATCTGCAGTTTAGTTGGGTTTACTGCAGTTTTCAGGGTTTTCTTAGTGTCCTCTGAGGACGCACTCTCAACTGTAGGGTAGACTAAAAGCACGTGTCTCCTGTCTCCCGACTTCACCTTCTTTTAATCTCACTCGGGGCGGGCGAAGGCCCTTTCGCCTTGCTAGCCCCTTTCCTGGCCGCTTCGGCGTACGAAACCGCTTTCACGTCGGCCTCGCAGCCCGACTCATCCCGAACGGACAGCCTGCCTTCAACATATGCTACCCGGTCAGCTTGCTCGTAACAAGCCTTCTTGATACTGCTCAGGGCTGCTTTCACCTTTTCTTTTCCTGAGGAAGTGACCCGCGAGTCCAAGAGAACGGACTCGACTTCCCAGGGATGAGGTCGATGATGCAGCTCAAGAAAGCCTCAGGTGTAAGCACCGGGGATGTCCTGGGATGCTTGCATCCCACCAGAGGGACCTCCGGGCAACTCGCGGACGACCCCTCAGGAGCCCGAGAGGGTTCGGGCTGGGGTGGTGTTATTCCCTTCCTTGCCATGGGCGGAACTGGCAAGGTCGTGCTTACACCACTGGCTGACTGAGAAGGCTCAGTCGAGGCTCCCTTCGTGGGTGTAGCGGCTTTGGAACCCTTTGCTGAGGGAAGCGTTTTTGACGGTTTCCCACTGGCATTGGGCTCTACCTTCCGGCTGTTCTCGGAAGAAGGGCTAAGACCCTTAGCACTGCCGACAGGGCTTGGAAGTGCTTTTGCCGCTATCTTCTGCGTCCGGGTTGCCCCGGACGATTTGAGATTGACCCCTTGGATTTCGCTTTACCCTTCTGGGTAGCTGACATCTGTGTGAGAGAGATGCAAAAACACAATTCCTTCTGAGTACTGAGTGGGCACCCTGGGATTCTCCCACTCTAGTCTAACCTTAGAAGCCGGGCGCTCGGGCTTTGGGTGGGCGAGGGATCAAAGGGTCCCTTCGTCCGCGGGACCGGTACGACGACGACGTACCCGATGACTGATGCCAAAGTCTCTATGCGGGCTGAACGGAACTTCGCCCTCACAAGGGCGTTTTCACTAAGTCCTGTCACTGCTCTTATTTCTGGGGAACAAAAGGAGCCCCGTTTCTTAAAAGAAAAAATCGCGAGATCGGGATGGAAACCCGTCTCGCGGTTGAAATCGTCAGTTCTGCTTGACAGCGCAGTTCAGCTCAATCAAATCACACACAGAAACTCTCACCCGGTCGACATCCATGAGACCTATATCAGGAAAATGTACAGACTATCATCACCGGGCCAAAAAAGCATAAAAGCTTGATATGAAAAGTTTAAAGCTACGAGTAGTGTTGGCAATCTTCCCGCGCGGGCCGACCACTGGTTACACAAGAGACAGTTGCAGCTGTTCGGGAAACATTTCTGCGAAGCCCCAGGAAATCGATTCCTCGTGCTTCACTGGAAACTGGGATTCCCCGTGTCACGGTTCACAAAATTTTACACAAACGTCTTCATCTCTATGCTTATAAGGTACAGATCGTTCAAGCTCTTCAGCCTGATGACCGGCTTCGCCGTGTTGCATTTGCGACTGAGATGCTCCAGCGCATAACTCATAATAGTGATTATCTGCACCGTGTCTATTTCTCAGATGAAGCCACATTCCACGTCTATGGTACAGTAAATAGGCACAATGTGCGAATCTGGGAATCAGAAAATCCCCATTATGTCATCGAACAACAGAGGGCTAGCCCGAAAGTGAATGTAGGTGCGGCCTAATGCATGACAGAATCATCGGGCCCTTCTTTTTTACAGAGCCCACGGTAACATGTAACGTATACCTGGATAGGCTGGAGCTTTTTGTAGCACCTCAGTTGCATGCACTCCAGCGTTCGGTTATTTTCCAACAAGACGATGCCCCACCACATTGGTCGATAATGGTTCGTGAGTTTGGTCAATAGTGGTTTGTTTGGTCAATAATATATAATGAATAAAGCTTCTTCTACTAGCTTCTTCTAATGCTTGTGTAACGTATACTCTAGATTCACTTTCCTTTTGGTTTTTACTATCTCTGGTTATTTTATTTTACTATGTAAATTATCTTTTTACTGAACGAGATGTTATTTCTCCCGCTGAATGAGATCTGGCAATGAGTGTAAGTCATGACGTGGTGGTAGCCAGTATAAATAGGCGCGTTCAACGATACGTAGAGAGAGCTGTTGTTGTACGGAGAGAGCTGTTGTTGTACGAAGTGAGCTGTTGTTTATGTGTCAGAGAGCTGTTGTTGTACGGAGAGAGCTGTTGTTGTACGGAGAGAGCTGTTGTTGTACGAAGTGAGCTGTTGTTTATGTGTCAGAGAGCTGTTGTTGTACGGAGAGAGCTGTTGTTGTACGGAGAGAGCTGTTGTTGTACGGAGAGAGCTGTTGTTGTACGAAGTGAGCTGTTGTTTATGTGTCAGAGAGCTGTTGTTGTATAGAGAGAAAGCGGTTGTTTATGTGCGTGAGAGCTTTGTTTCGTGTGTAAAGAGATCTTCGTTTATGTGAGAGCCAGAAGTTTACCAAATAAAAGATTGTCTTAGTAAGTAGGTCTTTCTCAGTTCATAGTTTTGTCAGATCTCTGTCTGGCTGTTAGGTTAATTTCATTAGTTGATTATTATTAACAACCAGCATAAGACTTTATTCATCTTAATTACTACTACAACATTACTAGCAGTTAAAAGCTTGTTCATTATTATTACTACACTACTAGCAGGAAAGTTTATTCATGATATAATTAACAAACAACAAGCATTAGAAGAAGCATTAGCTTAGAAGAAGCTGAATTCATTATATTAGAAGGAAGATATATTCATTATAATTGGCGCCCGAACTTTCCGGATGACCCGACCGTTCAAAATCTCGCAATGGTGTGATGTTATTTCCACACCGCGAGATAGGAAAAATCAGAGAATCCTTTCTCCAGCGCTTCGAAAAATAAAAATGTGTGATGTTGCATTCCACACACCAGATTGACAGGGAGTTCTCAAGTGCACGTTCTACAGTGGATGGCTGCCTGCAACGATTCATGGTCACGGCTGACCCGTGGGCCATGCCCCCGGCCCTCTTTCGGGGGGAGGGAGGGGAGGAGATGTGACGTACCTGCCAGCAGGACGCACACGACATAAAGCCAGATAGCAATCAGAATAAAACGTCCGCGTAGCTTAATTGGTAGAGCAACTTATTCCGGAATGAGGGGACCCGGGTTCGAATCCTGGCGCGGATAAAAATGACGGAGAAATTTACTTCGTTATAATGGCGCCCGAACTATTCGGATGACCCGACCGTTCAAAATCTCGCATGGTGTGATGTTATTTCCACACCGCGAGATAGGAAAAATAAGAGAATCCCTTCTAAAGCACTTCGAGAAAAAAAAAATAAGGGGGAGATGATGTAACGTACCACGAGATGTGACGTACCTACCAGAAGGACGCACACGACATAGAGGCAGATAGGAATCAGAATAAAACGTCTGCGTAGTAAGCTCAGTTGGTAGAGCGACTTGTTCCGGAATAAGCGGACTCGGGTTCGAATCCCGGCGTTGACCAAAAATGACGGAGAAATTTACTTCGTTATACTTGTTGTGTTAATTATATCATGAATAAACTTTCCTGCTAGTAATGTAGTAATAATAATGAACAAGCTTTTAACTGCTAGTAATGTTGTAGTAGTAATGAAGATGAATAAAGTCTTATGCTGGTTGTTATTAATAACACTTAATGAAATAAACCTAACAGCCAGACAGAGGTCTGACAAAACTATGAACTGAGAAAAACGTACTTACTAAAGAAATATCTTTATTAGGGAAAACTCCTGGTAGTATCCAACATACACTTCACTGGTCACACAGCTACTCAATAAAACGTAGCTCCTTCCACATGAACGAAGCTCTACTCACATAAACGAAGATCTCTTTACACATAAAACCAAAGCTCTCCCTACGCACATCAACAAAAAGCTCTCTCACGTAACACAAACAAAAGCTGTCTCATGTAACACAAACAAAAGCTCTCTTCATATAAACAAAAGCTCTTTCCATATAAACAAAAGCTCTCCTAGGTATCGTTGAACGCGCCTATTTATACTGGCTACCACCACGTCATGACTTACACTCATTGCCAGATCTCATTCAGCGGGAGAAATAACATCTTGTTCAGTAAGAAGATAATTTACATAGTAAAATAAAATAACCAGAGATAGTAAAATCAAAAGGAAAGTGAATCTAGAGTATACGTTACATCATCTCCCCCTTAATTTTTATTCATTTATTTATTTATTTTTTTTGAAAAACCTATCAATTTTGGAGTGTAAGTCTTACACTTCGTTGACTGACGTTTATCGACCTCTTTTTTGTTGTTGTTTTGGTGGCAGCAGTATGTACAATATCAAACTTGGCATGACAAAATCAAGAAATCTGTATTCGTCTGTGAAACACTTTGTATACTTGAACAAAACAAACCTGCATCGGCATACCTTCCTTTTATTCTGCCTAGCAGGAATCACTTTTTTAATTTCAAATTACGTTCTCATATTATCGTTGAATACAAACCAACTGTATCAGCAGCGAAGATTGCCTGTAGCTGCCTAACAGTAACAATTTTTACTATTTTACCCCTAAGCACATATATATATATATATATATATATATATATAATTTGGGGATGTAAGGTCAGGTGATGCGTAACATCACAGCCTCTCCTTGACAAATGTCAACCCCGCCTTCTCGTGGTGCATCCTGTTCCCACTAAAGGGGCTCTGACGACCGCCCATAGCGGTATAACTATACCATCGGGATCAGAGGAAATGCTATCCCACACTCACCAACCCGCTTGGCCAGCGTGGTGAGTTATGGCCAAACCCCTCCAAAATGACTCCACAACTTAAATCTTGGCCCTCAGTCTCCGGCAGCTGGAATGTACCTGGCCAAGGCAGCGGCCAGTGCGACATGAAGGCAGAGGGTGCTAAGAATCCCCGGAGGACCGGACTAGGCTGCCATCTGATGCTGACCTTGGCTACTTACAATGGACGCTCCCTATCTTCTGATTCAAGGCTTCTTGAATTGGAAGAGGAACTACAAAGGATCAAGTGGGACATCGTGGGGCTAAGTGAGGTAAGGAGAAAAGGAGAAGATCTCATCGAACTGAAAAGTGGACATCTCTTCTACTATCGTGGGACAGATACTGGCAGAACTAGTGGTGTTGGATTTATAATAAACAAGAAACTGAAGGATAAAGTTGTAGAAGTTGAAAGTTCCTCTGACAGAGCTGCACGACTTGTTATCCAACTCTCGAAAAGATACCAGGCTCAGATTATTCAAACTTATGCACCCACCACAAGTCATCCTGAAGAAGAAATTGAAGAATTTTATGAGGAAATTTGTCATCTAAATAATAAAGGTAAGCAGCACTTGAAAATAATTATGGGAGATTTCAATGCAAAAATAGGGCAACGGCAACAGAATGAAACTTCGGTAGGTAAATTCGGTCATGGCAACAGAAACCAGCGTGGAAATACTCTCGTTGAGTTTGCAGAGGCAGAAGGGTTTTTCATCTTGAACTCCTTCTTCAAGAAAAAGCCACACAGGAAATGGACATGGAGACATCCAAATGGGACGACAAGTGAAATTGATTTTATTATGTGTAACAAAAAATTCGTCATAGAAGACTGCAGTGTGCTAAACAAGTTCAACACAGGTAGTGACCATAGATTGGTGAGATGTAAGATGCACCTCAACACTAAACTTGAACGTGGCAAGCTCATAGGACAAACAAAATCTATTGACATAACCAACCTTAAAAAACACCATAATACCTTCAAGTTAGAACTGAAGAACAGGTTCTCTGCTTTAGAAGGCCTAACATCGGAAGAAGTGGACATCTCTGAAGTTAACAGAAAAGTAACCAAAGCTCTTATGGAAACAGCAACAAAATTAGCTGGGTCTAAGAACAAGTTGCATGTGAACAAATTATCAGGAAAAACCAAAATGTTGATGCAAAAAAGAAGAGAGATGAGGACAACTAAAGAAGATGTGACTTCCAAAGTGGAATATATAGAGCTATGCAAGACAGTAAGAAAAAGTATCACTGAAGACGTAAGGAAATTCAACTGTGAACTAGTGAGGAAAGCAATTGAAAACAACCAAAGCCTAAAGATAGCAAAGGGACATCTCAGTAAGGGAAGAAAACAGATTATGGCACTGAGAAAAGAAGATGGTTCTGTAACAAGAAATAGAGGCGAAATTTTGACAAGAGTGAAAGATTTCTACTCCAAATTATATGAAAGGGATGATATATGCACTCCAGACATCATGAAAGATACCAGTACCAGAGTTCCTCCAGTCCTTCCAGCAGAAGTTGCACATGCAATCAAGAACATGAAGCGAGGAAAAGCTCCAGGAGAAGATGGAATTACTGTAGACATCATACAAGAAGCAAGTGGAGAAATCGAAACAGTACTCGCCCAAATTTTCACTCGATGCCTTAATGAAGGAAAGATTCCTGAGGATTGGAACACCGCTACAATGATCCCGCTACATAAGAAAGGTGACATTGAGGATCTCGGAAACTACAGACCTATCAGCCTCCTATCAGTAATTTATAAAATCTTCACTAAAGTTCTTTCACACCGCTTGAAGGTAACACTGGACATGGCTCAACCGAGAGAACAAGCTGGATTCAGGAGTGGCTACAGCACAATAGATCATATCCACGTGCTCAGAGAACTAATTGAAAGAGCGAGGGAATATGAACTTCCATTGTGCATGGCTTTTATCGATTATGAAAAAGCCTTTGATTCGGTGAAACCATCAGCAGTTACAATGGCTCTGAAAACCTGCGGTATTGAAGATGCATACATTAATATTATTAATAACATCTATGAAAATGCAAGTGCAAAGATTAGGCTGTTTGAAAATACAACACACGTAAAAATTGGAAAGGGAGTGAGACAAGGTGACACCATATCTCCGAAGCTCTTTAATGCCACATTGGAGGGTGTTTTTCAGTCGCTGAGCTGGGAAAACAAAGGGATAAAGATTAATGGAGATTATCTAACCCACCTTCGTTTTGCTGATGACGTAGTCATTTTTGCAACTACCCCATCAGAGCTGCAGAGTATGATCCAGGAACTTGCTGACAAGAGTAAAGAAGTGGGATTAAAAATGAACTTTCAGAAGACAAAAGTGATGTTCAATGCTTTTACAAGAAATGAAGATTTATCGATTGATGGAGAAAAGCTGGAGATAACAGACACGTACGTTTATCTTGGACAGCAGATATCAAGTGAGGGTCACATTGATGAAGAAATTAATCGGCGTACAAAACTTGCCTGGAGAGCTTTTGGAAGAAACAGCATAATTTTCAAGAGCAATATGCCATTATGTCTTAAAAGAAAAGTGTTTGATCAATGCATCCTTCCAGTGCTTACGTATGGTGCAGAGACGTGGACCTTAACTAAAAGAGACATACAAAGGCTGCAGACAACTCAAAACAGCATGGAGAGGTGCATGCTTGGTGTAACCAGGAGAGATAAGAAGAGGAACTCGTGGATCCGAAAAATGACAAGAGTGGAAGACATCATGATCAGAGTTAAATCCCTGAAATGGCAATGGGCTGGACATACTGCCAGAAGGACAGATCATCGATGGACAGCTGAAATTTTAGATTGGATTCCAAGGGACAGGAAAAGACCCAGAAGAAGACCACATGGGAGATGGGTGGATGAAATTCGAAAGTATGCAGGGTGACATGGAGGAGACTGGCACAAGACAGACCGTTGTGGAGGAAACTTGGGGAGACCTTCATCCAGCAGTGGATTGATAATGGTTGACAATGATGATGATGATGATATATATAATTTGGATTAGTAGATGGACATAGAAGAAATATCAAAAAAAAAAAAAAACATATATACACAAAAAGAATGCATAGGCAAACACGAAAAAAAGAAATTCTGACACGCCAACTGGTCGTGCAGGAAAAACAACAAACGGAGAAAAGAACCTGTCCACGAGAACTTACTTATCTCGAGGACGCATAAAAAAACTCTAGTACGATAACGTTTTCCAGACCTAATCGGACTGGTAAATTCAGGTGGCGTAGCCCTCTTCAAGGACGTGACTGGATCTGGACCATCTGTAGTCTGTCGGTCAAGAAATCCCGGCGGCTGACAGGAACGGTCAGGAACGACTGACGTCCGTCGGTCAGGAACGGCTGAAGTCTGTTGGTCCGGAAATCCCTGCGGCTGACAGGAACGGTCAGGAACGGCTGAAGTCTGTCTGTCCGGAAATCCCTGCGGCTGACAGGAACGGTCAGGAACGGCTGAAGTCCATCGATCAGGAACGGCCGAAGTCTGTCGGTCAGGAAATCCCTGCGGCTGACAGGAACGGGCTCCCCCAGGCTTTTGATATGTAGTCCCTTTGTGCTGGGGCCCGTGTCGTCCTTCCAGCAAGCATTCTTTTGGACGGACGTGGCTCCGGCCACATCGTTTGTTTTCGCTTTCTACCTCGTGGTATGAGAGTAGAAGCAGGCATCGGCCCTGTTTGCCCTGAGCGTAGGTTCCAGGGGCGAAACCCGGGCGGATGCAAGGATTTCTGCCTTCGTCGCTATTGCGGCGAAGCAGATTGGGGAGACAAGTCACGTTTGCGCCCAGCCTTTGGTGTTGCTGGACGGTTTGTAATTTGTGTCTGACGTTTAGGAATCGTCAAACTATTGTCCATAACTGATAAATCAGAAATATCTGATGACTCTGAGTCGCTGCTGTAAGTTAGTGGTCGTGCAGGGCGATGTTTATTTCTACCTATAGGAATACTCTCTGACGAGGTATTCAAGGAAGTAGGAGCTTGTGTTGGTGCAGAGTTATCAGGAAACGGTGCAGCAATAGTCTTGGCAATGGTTGGAGGGAAAGG
This sequence comes from Macrothele yani, assembly GCA_039090855.1. Taxonomy (NCBI): domain Eukaryota; kingdom Metazoa; phylum Arthropoda; class Arachnida; order Araneae; family Macrothelidae; genus Macrothele; species Macrothele yani. The sequence continues at coordinate 10,324,704 of CM077021.1, forward strand.
AACGATACTAGTATTTGAAGAACTTGATTCGAGCCTTCGTCTCATGGGAGAATCAGGTTGCGTGTTTGGAAGCCCGTCTTGAGGAGGGAAGGGTGAAGAAAAAACCACTGGAGATTCTTCAAAAATGTTGGTCGGTTCGTCCAAAATTTCTGAAGGTTGATCGTAAGATATAGACTCTTGAGTCTGTGGAACAGAAGGTTGAGTAGGGTTAATTATAAAATCGATATTTCGTTCATGATACTTGCGACACTGAGCAACGTGTACGTACTGAAATTGATTGTCAGGTTTTTCAAGATCAATAATATTTTCAAACACATTTGCCACCCGATATGGACCTTCGTAGCTGGGTGCAAATTTCTTCACTAAAGTATGAGAAACCGAAGACTGGAAGTGCGTTTCCACGAGAGTGAGATCTCCAACGACAAGATCTGGTTCCCTACGCCTAGTATTATAGTATCTTGCTTGAGCCGCTTGTGCTCCTAGCATTGCAACACGAGCTTTTTCTGCCATGATTCGTACTGATTGCGGAGTTGGTCGCTGGTTTAGTTCATCAATAATCCCCGTTAAATTTTCAAAAGGGGTCTTAATTTTGCGACCCAGAAAAAGTTCTGCAGGAGTAATTTTAGTAGATTCGTGAACAGACGAGCGGAGGGCGAACGAAAAAAGCTCAAGATGTTCATCCCATCGCTCGTGATGATCCATGACAAATGTAGCAATCATTTTAACTAGCGTGCGGTTTACTCGTTCCGCAGGATTACTCTGGGGATGATATGGGGAAATGAATTTATGCTTAATGTGTAGTCTCGCACACATTCTTTCAAAAATGTCAGAAATAAATTGGGGACCATTATCCGAAACTACTTTATTAGGTGCACCATATCTAGAGAATACTTCATTAATTAATACATTACAAATAACTTCTGCCGTAGCGGCTTTAATGGGAAAAACTTCAACCCATTTAGAGAAATTATGTTAATACTAAAACGTAACGAGCTTTGTTTTTAACAGATAAAGGATAAGGTCCCAATAAATCTATTGAAATAATATCAAAAACATGAGAGCTTGAACTAGATTTCAAGTGACCGGCCGGTCTTACATTACAGTAATTATTAATCTGACACAAGTGACATGATTGAACGTATGCGAGCACACTTTGGTACATGCCAGGCCAATAGGCAACATCCCGCAATTTACAACGGGTCTTGCGAATACCTAAATGGCCTGCAAGAGGTTTGTCATGAAATTCGTTTAAAAGGGCCATTCTAAGGGTTCGCGGAATACATGGGCGAAACTCTGCCCTAGTAGTCCTAGATTTCGTATAGTAAAGAAGACCCTCTATGACTTCAAAATGCTGTGACCTCCCAGCCAGAGAAGGATCACTTTGTATGGGCGAACCCGCAAGCAAAAAATTATAGATATCCCCAAAATCTGGATCATTTATTAATTCTGCCATTATCTGCTCTCTGGATGTTATATCAGCTATTAGAAGTAAAGGCTGACATCCAGGAGTAGTTTCTGTGGGGACCCCACTAATCGGGACGCGAGACAATGCGTCCGGTAATTGGTTCTTATGACCTGGCTGATACGAAATTTTGATATTGCTCTCTTGTAACTTAAGAGCCCACTTCATAAGTCTTTGAGATAGGTGCTTAGCAGAATTCAAATACTGAAGGGCAGAATGATCCGTAATTATGTTAACTGTCAATTCGTTAAGATAACATTGAAATTTGTCAAGAGCATACACTACAGCAAGACATTCACGTTCCGTAGCTGAATAATTGCGTTCAGCTTTGGCTAAAGTACGAGACGCAAAAGCTATTGGATGCCCAGCTTGTGACAAAACACAACCAAGACCAACTCCGGATGCATCAGTATAAATATCAAATTCCTTAGTATGATCCGGGAAAGCCAACACAGGAGGCTGAGTCAACGCAGACTTCAGTGTTTCAAACGCAGCGTTAGCCTCAGGTGTCCAAACAAACTTCTTGTATTTACGTTTCAAAGCATAGAATGGCTCACAGATTGTAGCATAAGCGGGGACGAACTGCTGATACCATCCGGTCATTCCCAGGAAGCGTGATAGTTCTTTTGCTGTTTTAGGCCGAGGAAAGTCAACAATAGGCCTAATTTTTTCATTATCCGTAAATAAGCCGTGGGGAGTGATTTTCAACTCCAGATATACAATCTCGTCCCTCGCTATCTGGCATTTACTAGGTTTTAACGTCAATCCAGCATTGTATATGAGTTGGAACACCTGTTTGAGCAGAGAAAGGTGCTCGTCAAAAGTCTCGGATGTAATAATAATGTCATCCAAATATACATGCACATGGGGACCCAGAACAGGTCTGAGAACCGTATCCATAAGCTTTTGGAAAGTAGCAGGTGCAGAAGCTAGTCCAAAGGGCATACGCAGGTATTCGTAAGCCCCAAAAGGAGTCACAAAGCCTGTTTTATTGACGGAGTCAGGATGTACCGCCACCTGCCGATATCCACTCGCCAAATCCAAGGTTGACATCCATTTAGTTGATGACAGGTCATGCAAAATATGCGACATGACAGGTAGTGGATAATTGATCGTTTTCGTGACTTGGTTGAACTTGCGGAAATCTGTGACGAAACGAAATTCATTGGGTTGTTTCTTTGGAACCAAAAAGGCAGGAGCAGCCCAGGCGCTTGTTGATTCCCTTATTATGCCCTGTTTAATCATTTCAGAAATTTGACGTTGCATTTCCAGTTTCTTATGGGGAGCACAAGGGTAAGGTTTCGTCGCTATCGGTTTCGAACCATCAGTGTCAATGACATGATAAACCACCTGTGTAAAACCAAGTTGATCAGAAAATAAACCAGGGCTTTCCTCCAAAAGTAGAGAAAGCTGGCTTCGTTGCCTCTCATTCAATTGGTTACTCAAAAACAAATTCGTTATATCTATAAGATCCGTAGGAATCACTTCGACAGGTTCCGGAAAGGAAATAACATGTTGTACGAAATTCAGAGTAACTTGAAAAGTGTTGATAAAGTCCATTCCCATTAAACATTTAACAGGTAGTTCGTCTATAAGCAGGAAAGAATGCGTAGTAACTTGAAAAGTGTTGATAAAGTCCATTCCCATTAAACATTTAACAGGTAGTTCGTCTATAAGCAGGAAAGAATGCGTAAAACGAGCCTTTCCCAGCCCTAGAGATAATGTGACAGTTCCTGTGATACTAAAGATTTTGTTATTTGCACCTCGCAAATACTGCGTCGCAGGCTGAACGAGTATTGCAGGAAAATTTCCAGTGCAAAACTTCGTATTTAGGGCTGATATTTCAGAACCAGTGTCGAACTTTGTCTCGACAATAATATCTTCAATTGTCAAGAACACATCAGGCAACTGAGGAGTTTGGACAGTCAGTAATACTGTTTTAGGGTCAGAATGCTTGGTATTAGGAAGCAGGACCGACCCTTGGTCTACTTCCTTTGGAAGTTTAAAGGATTCCTGGTTGGATTATCATGCGGTCTGAAACCTCGACCCTGCCGGGTATCGGGAAAATTTTCACGATGAGGAAAACTGCGTGAAAACTGCTGCGGGAACTCCGCATGTCTGTTGACATTTTCATTTCTATTACTTCTTCCCTCAGCACGGGCAAAAAAATCATCATTGCCCTGAGCATGAAAACGTTCCGAATGCTGCGGATTGGAACGGGGTCGAGCATACTGTGCATTTGTACGGTACCCAGAAAATTGTTCAGAAACAAGCGGTTGGTGTACCACTCTTCTATGCGGTGGAACGTATGAAGCTTGGGCGTGAACTTGTGTACGCTCGCGTTGAAAGTTATTAGGCTTATTATGCCGCTGAGGATATTCGTAATAAGCCTCGCGGGGTGCCCGAGCATGGTGAGTTGGACCATGTTTGCCGTGTCGCTCTTCATACGTTCGTATGAGGCGAAGGCATTCATGAATTGTAGCAGGCTGTCGAACCTCAAGATAATCTTGTAGAAATGGATCGAGCTGCTGCAATAGGGTGTCCAACATGTCGACATGACTGGCATGTGGATCCCATAAGTTATACAAGCGTGTTGTTTCCAACGCAAATGCAACAGGGCTATCGTTGGGTCCTTGCTGACGAGAAAAAAGTTGTTGTGCAAGGCTAGCTCGACTGAGGCCGAAAGGAAAGACCTCCAAAAATTCTGCTCGGAAATTCTCATAATGAGAATCCGGGCTCGACACTCTCCACTGCCGATACCAGGTCTTAGCGGTATCCTTCAAGCAAGTGCCTGCTATTTGCACTTTGCAGTCTTGAGGAATATTGTAGAGATCAAAATGATCTTCCAAATCTTCGAGGAATTTTAAGGACCCCTCCAAACCATTGAAAAGAATTGTTCCTGCAAGCGGCACGAAATGGGCAAGCATTCTGCTTCGCTGAGAATATTGAACTCCCTCAGGAACGACCCGCGACTCAGAGTAATAGGAAGCTGGTGAATTACGAAATTGTGAAGAATGCCTGGGTACGTGTAGATCACTTATATCAAAGTGAGCCCCACAGGCTTCTTGCAGATGGTCGAAATTAATCCCATCACCATCGAAATTTGATTTAGGGTGAAAAATTGAAGTTGTCTCAGGTAAGGAAGACATGGGTAATAATTGTCAAGACCTCGTGTTCGAGAAAAGTTCGGGCGCCAATTATAATGAATAAAGCTTCTTCTACTAGCTTCTTCTAATGCTTGTTGTGTTAATTATATCATGAATAAACTTTCCTGCTAGTAATGTAGTAATAATAATGAACAAGCTTTTAACTGCTAGTAATGTTGTAGTAGTAATTAAGATGAATAAAGTCTTATGCTGGTTGTTATTAATAACACTTAATGAAATAAACCTAACAGCCAGACAGAGGTCTGACAAAACTATGAACTGAGAAAAACGTACTTACTAAAACTAAAGAAATACCTTTATTAGGGAAAACTCCTGGTAGTATCCAACATACACTTCACGGGTCACACAGCTACTCAATAAAACGTAGCTCCTTGCACATGAACGAAGCTCTACTCACATAAACGAAGATCTCTTTACACATAAAACCAAAGCTCTCCCTACGCACATCAACAAAAAGCTCTCTTCATATAAACAAAAGCTCTTTCCATATAAACAAAAGCTCTCCTAGGTATCGTTGAACGCGCCTATTTATACTATCTACCACCACGTCATGACTTACACTCATTGCCAGATCTCATTCAGCGGGAGAAATAACATCTCGTTCAGTAAGAAGATAATTTACATAGTAAAATAAAATAACCAGAGATAGTAAAATCAAAAGGAAAGTGAATCTAGAGTATACGTTACAAATGGTTTGTGGATTGGTCGCGATGGTCCCATGACATGGCCACCTCGATCGCCCGACATAACCCCTCTAGACTTTTTCCTGTGGGGTTCTGTGAAAGACCAAGTTTACTCTAGCAGTGTTCTAGATGTCGAGACGTTGAAGAGTAGAATAATGGACGTCATTGGTTCTGTCTCTGCTGAGATGTTAACCAAAACATGGCATGAAACCGAATATCTCTTAGATGTCCTCGTGACTACAAATGGCGCCCATGTAGAGGTGTACTGACACTGGAAAAAATCTTTATTTAAGCACCATCATTGTCGTGCAATCCTTTTCTTGTACCTGTAATACATTTTTTTGCATTGATTTTCTAATGTGGGAAAAACTTATGGGCACCCTGTATTATACGCAGATTTCTCATACGCAAATACACTGAAGTTGCAAATTATTAGGAATACCTTGCGAAAATATAGCCATTTTTGCCGGCGATGGGATTCGAACTCACGCCTCGTCGCTCTGAAGCCAGTTATTCTCCCGGCAGAGTTACGTCGTCATTGGCTTATCGCTGCAACTGGCCGCTTTGACTCTCGCGTCATTCACCTCAGCGGTACGTCACATACATCGAAGAGCTAAAACATTATGACCAGCGCGTCTTTATGCAAAACAAAGCAACTGTCAGGGGCGAGTGGCGCTAATTTACAGGGGCGAGTGGTGCTAATTTACAGGGGCGAGTGGTGCTAATTTACAGGGGCGAATGGTGCTAATTTACAGGGGCGAGTGGTGCTAATTTACAGGGGCGAGTGGTGCGTTAGCACCACTCCGGTAAATTTGTGTTTTGTAATGCATCACTCCAAATTCATTTATCGTGTTATAATTATTATTATCATGAGAAAAGATAGAGATGTGTGTGTGTTTAGCCCAATCTTTCCTTTCAGAAAATGAAAAAAAAAATATTTTAAGCCTAGTAGGCGTTCTGTTTTAGAGGGTTAACTAGTGTCTTTCAATTTCCAAGTGATGCCCCGCTCGCTAACTCAAATGCCCCCTGATCCCATAAGGCAATTTTTAACTGAGGTGGGGGTGGCTTAACAGGCTATAGCAGCATGTAGGGAGGAAGCATTGTATGATGATGACCTTCAAAACTTTTAGTGACTTCTTTCGGTATGCGGGCAGGACGGGGGGGGGGGGGGGTACTTCTTTCTGGCGCAAAGAAAACGCAAGAAATTGCTGAACTCAAATGAAAGTCACATTATAACCAAATGACGCCCTATGGGATCTTTTAACGCCAAAGTAACCCGCTTTCTGTAAATCAATGTCCTAATTGCACTCCATCTAATTTGTGTTCTTCTGATGTTTACAGCCATGTTTGCAACGTGTGGTTCGACGGTTCCTTATCTTACTTCTCACCTAGGTCTCGCCGGGGAGAAAATTTCTTGGGGCTGAGAAGGAGGACTTCTGTTTTGGGATCGTCCTTTGCTGGTCAGCATGGGAAATTATACTAAAAACCACTTTTAAAAAAAAGGCCGAACAGATTCTTCCTCCTCCCACGCACACCCACGTAGCCTACCCGCAAGGACACCCAATCGCGGTAAAGGTTCTTTGAAGTTTTCCTGGGTCTTTCGCTTCATGCGTTACAGCAAATACCCTTATTACACTCCTTCCACTCGACTTCAGACATCAGGAAATGGAAAAGGTGCTATTGAAAACAACAGATTCGTGGAATAAAACCTTGTCTGATGACCTAGATCTCCGAAGTAAAGAAGACCCAAGAGACAATGTGAATGCATGTCCGAAAACGGAAAATAACTGTTTCGATCACTCACACTCAATAGTTAGTGAGATCAACACTGATTTAAAAGCGGAGCGTTCAAATATCGCTAAGTAATAATATTACACTGCTGGACAATTGCTAAGGACGGATAATAAACGGCTATATAGCGCATAAAAAAGTAAGTGTGTTTGGATGCCAAGTGAAATAAAATAATGTCAGAATGCCAGGACATTACAAGAAAGACAATTTATTGTGCTCTGAAATCCAGAAGGCTTTGGAACGTGTTCAAGGGACAAACAGGCCATTTTGTGCAGAATACGTAAACGTGAAAAAAATGCAATTACCGTCCGCAGGCGTTCCGGCGTAAGATGTCAATACGGGATATGGCCACCATGGAGGGCAATGCAAGATTCCACACGTCGTGTCATGCTTTGCACAACATTATCAAGCAGCTGTTGAGGTAATTCATCCCATTCCTCTGTCAGCGCACGGATGAGGGTGTCCTTGTTTATTGGAGGGCATTGGCGACCAACAAGACTCCTCCCCAAAGCATCCCACACATTTTCAATGGGATTCAGATCTGGAGAACGTGCTGGCCATACGAGGCGTTGAATATCCTCGCTCTCAAGACACTCCTGGACAGCGACTGTTCGATGACATGTTGCGTTGTCGTCCATGAAAATGAATCTATCACCAACAGCACCACGGAACATGCGAACATGAGGTAGCAGAACATCATTAATGTATCGTTGGCCAGTCATAGTCCCAGTTAGAAGCACATAGAGGGACGTACGGCCATTGATCATGATGCCAGCCCATACCATGATACTACATGTCGGATGTCGGTCCCTTTCCTGTATGTTTGCTAGACAATATGCAGTACCACTATCACGCCAGATCAGTTGTCGTCGACAATCAGACGATAGACTGTATCTACTCTCATCTGAGAAGAGGACAGCAGATCAGTCGTTATCAGTCCAATTGCGATGTTGATGGCACCATTGCAAACGGGCGGTACGGTGACGTCTGGACAATGGGATGCACACAACAGGACGGCGGGCATATAGTCCTCCTTCATGCAAACGTCTGGCGACAGTTTTTCGGGAGATCCGCTTGCCAGTAGCAGCCATAAACTGATTTGCTACCTCACTAGCTGAGCTGCGCCGGTGTCTTTTTGTTGATAGCACTATGTACCGATCTTCTGCAGGTCTCGTACTGCGAACACGACCTCCCCCGTGACGTTTGCTACACTCTCCATTTGTTTGAAATGATTTCCAAAGCCTTGAAACAACACTGTGGCTGACGTCGAACTCCCTGGCAACATCTGTTATTTTTCGCCCTTCTTCAATCTTGCCAATAATACGGATACGCGTAAAATCATCTAGGTGATGTCGGGAAGACATACTGAAAATTGCAAGTTCGTCAATTGATTCTTTCCCTTTCCACTTTGCGTTTGAACAACAACGGTCAATACGCGTCAAATCCTTTATATCTCTTATCAGCGCTATGACGTCACGAACAAGTTCGGCAATCCAAAATTTGCATACGCACAACACGTCTTACTGTATCCCGCACTTATGCCAATTTCCACATTTTCCTGCCTTCCATTTTATGGTTGCTATCGTTGCTATTGTAATCCGTCCTTAGCAATTGTCCGGCAGTGTATTTTCAGTTCCACTATTACTAAAGTGTAAAACGAAATAGACTTATTTTGCATTGCGCTCTAAAAGGCGGCAATCAACATTTTTTTTTTTTGTCAAAAATGGAGGGGAAACAACGAAAATGATGAAAACTGCAGTGAGTGCGAAATCAAAGCATTTGAAAAAAGTGAAGTGCGTGAAATTCACTCTTGTCCATCAACTCAAAATAAAACTGACCCATGCCCGCAGGATAAAGCTGGGTGCAGGACGGATACAGTTCCCAACGCTTCAGGACGTACATTTCGACTGCAGTGGAAAATTCAGTTCCCTTGGCTAAGATTAAATGCTGATGGAAGAGCTATTTTCCTCATCTGCATCGAAGCACATGAAAAAGTTAACCTTCGCCTAAGGTCAGCAACTCACAGAGGTCTCACGAAGCTTTTGTGAAGCACGGCTTTCAAGCGTGGGCGCGCGCCAAGGATGCTTTTCGAAAACACGAAAACGGCGACTATCACAGAAATGCAACGTCTACTTTTACTTCTTTAACAAATGAGGACAGCGTTGTATGTATAATTTCTAGCGCAAAGCAGAAGGAAATTCAAGAAGTACGCGTTGCTCTAAAAAACTTTTTCGGCACTATTAAATTTCTCAGAAGGCAGGGCGAGAGGACATGGAAGTGATGATAATTCTAATTGATAGCTGGTTAAAAAAGAACAAATTACAAATGGCTTCATCATGACGCTGTAAATGAGATAATTAATTTAATGGCAGAAGCAGTGGTGCCAAAGTACCTTGATGAAATAAGAGCTTGCTGAGTTCTTCGCCATCATACTCGACGAAACGTGCAATGTAGCTATTCACGAGCAAGTCTCTATATCGTTTCGTTTTGTTTCCGAAGATACTCTAGTTTTTACGAAACCAGCGAAACAAAATCCAAAACTTTGTATAGTATCAGAAAAGATGCTCTCCTCCGTTTCGCCCTGTATATAAAGAAACTGCTTGGGCAATGTTACGACGGGGCAAGCAACGTAAGTGACCAATTTATGGGACTGCAGTCTCGTGTAAGAGAAGCTTAACCAAGCTGAACCTCGAGCTTTGTTTGTTCATTGTGTGGCTCATCGTCTTAACCTATACGTTCAAGATGCTATGAAAAACTTTTTTGTGTCTCCGTAACTTTATTGGTGCGTTAAAAGGCATATCTTTTGTAAAAGACTCGCCAAAGCGGGTTGCATTCTTTAAAAGTCTTCAAGCTGATGATTCTTTTGCTTTATCGCCTTTTTGGCCGACAAGAAGGTGTATGCATGTCAAATAACTTCAAACTCTTTTAGCATCAGGCTTCTTTAAAAATCTTCGGAGTTTTGAATTTTTTTATTTTCTTAAAGTGACAATCAATATTTTTGAAAGAGTGGAAATTTTGAATGCTGAACTGCAGAAATCGAATCTGTGTGTAAACGAGTCCCACGAAAAGGTTAATTTAACACTAGATAGATGGCTTGGCTTCTTTGCGAAACTCCGGATTTAAAAAAATGTGGAATTCTTCGGTGGAAGAAGCTCACAAATTAAATTTATACAAGCCAACGCTTCCACACAAGAGGTAAATGCCCCAGAAGCGGGATTCATGCTCAAAAGCCCATTAATTCAAAGACCCATGTGAATATTATTGATCTCAATATTATTTAGTGTTAAACGAGATGCTTACTCGTTATATTATTTAGTGTTAAACGAGATGCTTACTGATAAGATTCGACTCTAGCACCATGAGTGTTCTCAATAAGATTGAAAATTTCGTAGTCGGAAAAGAAAGTGCCAGCATACAGGATGTAAATACGGAAACGATTTTGAAGGAGATGGCGAAAGACTACTTTTACACAGAAACGTGTTTTTCGAGATTGCAAAAATTAAAATCACTGCTTAAACCAAATTGAAAAACGCTGTAGCTTTTTTGAAAAGCAATAGTTCTCTAAAAACCATGGTGCCGGAATTTTCGAAATTAGTGCCAATAATGTTGATTATTCTCATCTCATCGTGCAGTGTCGAACGCTCATTTTCAGTTCTGAGAAAATTGAAAACACATTTGCGCTTAACTATATCGCAACAAAGGTTGAATTCTCTAACTTTGCTTCACGCATACTCCGAAACCACTGATGATCTGGATTTAGATTACTTCATGGACAAATTTACAAAAAAGGCTCCAGTTCGCGGACACACGCTTGCTCTTTCACAGAAGAAAACTAGAGACCGTTCATTATTCTTTTAACTTGTGCATTGTGCTTCATGGGAAATTTTTTTTTTTTTTTTTTTTAATTTGTTAAGCAGAATAATTTACATATTCAAGTTCCAGTTCTAATTGAATAAAAAGGAAATACATTTCATATGAAGCAAAGTTAAATTAACTTTACTTCATATGTAATCTATTGCCATTTCGTATTTACATACAATTTATTTTCTAGAATAGAAAAACAATTAGCGGAAAATATGCTCATTTGAAATTTACCGAACTTATCGATGAAAAAGTTCATAAAAAACACCGCGATAAATCAGTTTCCAGGTTTTTATGTTAACATTTTTATGGACACAAAACAAAATCGGATACGGAGAACTGGCCACAATGCAATTTCAGTCCCATAAAATTGTCCTAAATAAACAAATACCGTGTGGCTATATTTCTCAATACTTGAGCAACTATTGTTCACAAAACATTTTTTTTAACATTTCATTTTCAATAAGTGTAGACATTTCAATGATTTTCGGGTCAGCCAAAGGCAAAGCGGAGAACTGGCCATAAAAATTATAAGGGGCCGTCTAAAAATTACATTCTTGGATGCTACGTGGCCACGTCTCCAGAGATTGGTTATGTGACTCGTATAAAGTTTCCGTAATTTCGTATTTTCTTAATTGGGATATTTAATGCAATTACTCATAGAAAATGTTTACAATCTACAACTCAACAATGGGACTTTAAGAATTTAAAATACAGCTCAACAAATTCTCTGTGAGCATGTGCAAACACAGGAAATCTGTAGAGGAGAGGGGGAGGGGGACTTCCAGGTATTCCAAATTCCCCAGACATCAATCCAATCAAGCATCTGTGGTTTGTGTTAGAACAGCAAATCAGATCTGCCCGAATTGTTCGAGAATGGTTCGCGGAACATGAGGAAGACTTCCAGGTATTCCAAATTCCCCAGACATCAATCCAATCGAGCATCTGTGCTTTGTGTTGGAACAGCAAATCCGATCTGCCCGGATTGTTCGAGAATGGTTCGCGGAACATGAGGAAGACTTCCAGGTATTCCAAATTTCCCATATGTCAATCCAATCGAGTATCTGAAATTTCTGTTGGAACAGCATATCCGATCTGGCCGAATTATTCGAGAATGTTTCGCGGAACATTAGGAAGACTTCCAGGTATTCCACATTCCCCAGACATCAATTCAATCGAGCATCTGTGATTTATATTGGAACAGCAAATCCGATCTGCCGCGGCTAAACAAGGTAACTGTTAGTTAAAGCATCTGCTGGTAGTGTGTTGTTACCAGATCGTACTAGACACCTTCAGGGATTTTGTAGCTCTGGATAAGAGCTGTTTTGGTCGTACATGAAGGAACAACGTTATACTGGGCAGGTGGCGTTTTGGCTCTTTGGTGTACACTCTGCCCCCTTTAGAAAGGCGGAGACACCAAATTGCAAGTTTCGGATCCCGTTCAAACCATGCTTCAAGGAGACCTCACTTTAGAAGAAGGAATTTTTCTGTTTTGTATTAATTTCAGACGATATGTGGAAGCATCACATATAATTATTCTCGAACCTCTCTGCCAAAAGATTCATTCTTATGGACGGGAGCCAATGTGAAAATAAAACCTCTTTTCCCTTTTCTACGGTAGTGGTTTGTACCCAAGTCTCTTCGCTCCGGAGCCATTTGTTCTCCCGGCTGAAGTACACTGATTTGGAATCATCGCTGCAACCTGACGTTTTGACTCCAGCATCAGTCACCTCAGTGGTACGTCAAAACCTACCTAATAACGTATTGGGGCGTCATTGGCTTTCAAACCAGTCTATATTCCATGTGGCATGGATTCGACGGGATGCTGATATCGTTCTACTGGTATGTTTAATCATGAGGACTTCGTTGTCTTTCTGAAAAGATCCAGTGCCATACAGACACGCACTCACCATGTAGGGCAAAACTTGATCCTAAGCTATGCTAAGGTAGGATCTTTGGGTCAGAGTGTCAAGGCTTCCACTTTCAGGAAGAATTTCCCTGTTTTGGGAAATTTCATCAAAATAGGCCATGGAACAAAAAGGGAAAGGGAAAGTTTCATTCAGTAGATGTAATAACTTGGCCTATAACTGAATTAGAATTCGACCAGTCAAATTGTAACTATAATTTCAATGAAGCAGATTTGTGGTTTCTGAAGTCGTATTTTTTTCCTTTCTGAGCTGAATCTTTTTACAGCAAAATTTTGTTTTGCTAAGGGTGAGGTCGAATGCAAGGTTAATACTGCCTATTAACCTTGGTCGAACGATGCTTAAGCTTGGTAAGTAATACATATGGTTTCTGTTAATGTGTTGCTTGTACCTGATGCCGATCTGGGAGTGGGAAGGCAAGCAGGTGAGGAAACATCAGCCATTGAGAAATGTGGGAAGATTCAAGGATCAGTTGAAAGAAAGAATAGAAGGGGAGACGACACATAGGGATGAAACTCATTACCTTTGAAACTGCAAAAAACGAATTTATTTCACAGCATACCTTTACAGGACTTTGAAGTAATCTCCATGTTTGTTTATGACAGCATTCCAACATTTGGGCAAGTCTTGTATTCCAGTCAAGACACCTTCATTGTTGAGGCGTAGGAATACTCGGGTCTCCTCATTAGAAACATCCAGAATTGTTTCCAGCGGAGTGGCTTTTTCAGTTTGGGGAACAAGTAATAGTCTGCTGAGCTCATGTCAGGTCTGTGTGGTGCGTGGTGAAGCAATTCCCATAAATACTCCAACATTTGACAGTACTCCAACAAATGTTGGACAGCATTCCAACATTTGGGCAAGTCTTGTATTCCAGTCAAGACACCTTCATTGTTGAGGCGTAGGAATACTCGGGTCTCCTCATTAGAAACATCCTGAATCGTTTCCAGCCGAGTGGCTTTTTCAGTTTTGGGAACAAGTAATAGTCTGCTGAGCTCATGTCAGGTCTGTGCGGCGCGTGGTGAAGCAATTCCCATACATACCTTTCCAGAATGTCTCTTACTGTATAGGCAACACGCTGCCTTGCGTTGTCGTGCAAAATGAAGACCTAACAGCTTCGAGCATGTCGAGCTTTCTTTGGCAAATCTTTGGGCGCAAAAGATTTTTCAGAAACCTTCTGTAGTATTCCGCTGTTACAGTGGTCCCCTCGGGCACTTTGTCTGTTGCTGTCACTCCAACCTTTTCATAGGCCATAATCATCATCAGCTTAACCTTCCATTGTTGGCGGCGGAATATTTGCTGGCGAGGTGATCCTGAATGTTTCCTCTGAACGGACTGAGATTTCAGTTCTGGTTCAAGATCTCGTATCCAGGTTTCGTCTATAGCAACAATTCTGTCCGAATCGGTAGACATGTTTCCTTAATATGAAATCTCTTCACATGTTTCTCGTCGATCTTAGAAAATTCTGTTGACGACAAGCACAGAAGTGTCGTCAGTTGCATCTGATGGCCAGCAGCTTCTTGCGTCGTCTTCGATGCTTTCCCGACCTTGGGGAAACGAGAAGCCCACCGTGACACTGTGCTATGAACCACTACACTAACCACATAAACTTCATTAAAAGCTTTATGAATTTCGGTCGCAAATACAGATTAGGCTATGTGCAGCACCACTTCCATACCACCCGTGTGGTTTAATAGAAAATCGCTGTATTTTGGGGAACCCAGAAATCTAAAATGAATGTCAAAGGAAAAGACCAAAAGCTTACAAATGTAAGAAAAGGAATTGCCTACATAGTGATAAGCAAGCCTCTCGATTTTTACTGTGTTAACTGTACTCACCGATCTTTCCCTCTGCATCTTTACAGTTTTCTCTGTTACCTACCATCAATTTATTTTCATTTCTTGCTAGCTCTGCCACCACGCGAGACAGACGATATCTTGCTCTTTTTAGAAGGCTAACATTCTTGAGTTTTCGTTATGTTTGTTTCCTACATTATTTGGAACTGTACCTCAGAACTCATCGTATTCAGGTATCTATGCAGCATGCACTTCCGGAAAGAGAAAACGCCACACCATGAAGTAATGCTCGAAAACAGAACAAACTGCATACACAGATAGCCAAGTAAGTCCTGAACATATGATTTGATTGTCACATACAGACTAGCGTCCAGTGGCCGATTATACCGGATGATCAATAAGGAGTGTGGCCCCCATTTTGGGCGATACAGCGTTGGATCTAACGTGGTATCGAGACAATGAGAGTCCGAATAATGTCCTGGGGTATCCTGGACCACGTAGTGTTGATCCGAGTCCACAGTTCATCTTGATTTTAGGAGGGTACTCAACCGACATCCAATCGTGTCCCACAGATGCTCGATGGGCAAGAGGTCGGGGGATCGTGCTGGTCACCGAAGCATCCGCACACCGTGTAAAACATTCAGGCTGATCCGAGAGGTATGCAGCCGGGCGTTATCCTGTTAAAAACGTCGTTTGGGATGCCTTGCAGGTACGGTAGTGTCACAGGCCGTAGCACCTCGTCAACATAGCGCGTGTCGTCAATGTGCCCGTAATGCTTACCAGCGGTGAGCGGCTGTTGGCGTTGATAGCATCCCACACTATGATTCCACGTTGCCGGGCCTTGTGGCGCTCCACAAGGGAGGAGGGGTCCGCAGGTTGACCACGTCGCCTCCAGACTCTCACACGGTGTTCATTCGTGGTGAGACAGAACCGCGATTCGTCGCTGAACACCACACTGTTCCATTCAGCCCCCACGCAGCTCCAGAGCGACGCCACGCCAAGCCGTGACGACGGTGGCTTGCTGTTAAGGGTAGCCTTTGCAACGGATGGCTGGACAGCAAACCAGACGCAGCCAATCAGCGCGACACTGACCGCGTCGATAACAGAGCATCCAAACCCACCTTACACTCCGCAAAATGTCGCCCGTTGTGGCCTGTGGGTCCGCTACGGTATGACGTCAGATGCGACGATCGGTGCTCTCGGACGTCCGTCTCCGTGCTCCGGTCCCCCTACGATGTTGCACAAATCCTTCCAGGGAGCACTGTCTCCAAATGCGACCGACGTTTGTGCCGTCACGTTACGTTTCTTCCTCAATACGATGCAAGGACCATCCGGCGGTAAGGGCATTGGCACCCCTTGTTCTTTCTCTAGACACGGTTACAGCAGAACCACTCATTTCTCGCGGCTGTGACGACGTCTTGACTGATGGTTTCGATTTTAATTTTCGCGGAAGTAGTGCTGAATTCAGAGTAATTCCCCGTTTCAGGTCTATGATGGCAAGACAAGTATTTGGGGACGTGCCACATCGATAAGTCACGATTAGCCATACCACAGAATGGCAGTAATTCTTTGCTTACAACAATGCACTAAAATATGCTTTTTAACAATACACGGAACAAGAAAGATGACACCGAATTTTCGGGTGTAATGAGCACGTCTTTTGAATCCATTTTGATACGAATTAAATTTACCAAAGCTATTCAAAATCAATGGAGCTGGTATGTAAAACAGTAGTATTTGACCGAAGAAAAGCATTTTCAATCGGGGTTTTAATCCCGCAGATATTGCTATAAACGGAAACGTCACCTTACGCCCTCTGGTGGCAGACTTGTGCGTTAAGAAACATTTGAATTTATATGAGAAACATTTCGCAGTGGAAACTCTATCCAGCAAAGAAAGAATTTTTCAAATCGGGCTCTTAGAAGCAGAGATATCGACAAATATGAGATATGTATCTGTAACCTCGCAGAAAAACATGCATTATTTAAAAAAAAAAGTATTTTCAAAAGGTTTTTCGATGTGAGCGGTATCGGTCAATAAAAATATTTTTTTCAATCGAGTTTTCAGGAGCTCAGATTTTACTGCAAATATATCAGACGCAGAAATTAACTCTTACGCCCCCTGGTGGCCAAACCATTCTTTATCAAATATTAGAAATTATATGCGGAGAATTTCCTATCAGGAGCTGTATCCGGTGCAAAAAGAATATTTCAAAACGGAGTTTTAGAAGCAGAAATATTGAGGAAAACGCAATTTACGCCCCCTAGCGGAAAGTCTATGCATTACTTCAAAATTTTGAACTTATATGAGAAACATTTTACACCGGTCTAACAAAGAAGGAATTTTTCAAATCCGACTTTCAGAGGCAGAGATATTGACAGAAATGTGATATACATCTACGCCCTCTGGTGGAGAAACCATGCATTATTTTAAGATGAAAATATCCTCAAATGTTTATCGATAGGTGAGGTATCGGTAAACGAAGGAATGTTTTCAATCGGGATTTTAGAAGCTGCTGCAAATACCTACGAAGCAGAAATTTAACGCTTACGCCCCCTTGTGGCCAAACCATATTTTATAAAAAATTAGAAATTGCAATAAAAACATTTCCCACCAGGAGCTGTATCGGTGCTGGAAGAGTTTTTCAAATCGGAGTTTTAGAAGCAGAGATATCGGGGAAAGCGCAATTTACCTTTACTCCCCTTAGCGCAAAGTGAATGAATTATTTGAAAATTTTGAAATTATATTAGAAACATGTCGCACCGAAAACTCTGCCCAACAAAGAAGAAATTTTTCAAATCGGTTCATTAGAAGTAGAGATATTGACAAAAACAAGTTATACATCTACGCCCCATAGCGGAGAAACCATGCCTTATTTTATGAAGAAAATATTCCGGAAAGGTGTGTCTACGTGAGCAGTATCGGTCTACGATCAAATTTTTTCAATCGAGATTTTAGAAGCTCAGATTTTGCTGCAAATACATTAGACGCAGAAATCAACCCTTACGCCCCCTGGTGGCAAAACCATTTTATACCACAAATTAGAAATTATATGCAAAATATTCCCCATCATGAGCTGTTATCTGGGGAAAAGCAATTTAATTTTACGCCCCTAGCGGAGAACCTACACATAACTTGGAAAAGTGACTATGCCTAAAATAATCTTCGACTTGAATGGAATCGAAAAGTAAAATAATTTTTTGAATTGGATGTTTAGAAGCAATTATATGGATTAGAATGCGTTTTTAATTCGATATCATCTGCATTTACACCCTCTAGCGGTAAAACTTTTCATCGTATAAAAAAAAAGAAAAAAAAAAGAAATAAAGGATCATGATTCGCACATTTCCAGCTTCCAAATACAAAAAGAATTTTTCAAATCGGACTATTAGTTGCAGAGATATAGTGTCTACAGGCGGAAGGACAAACCGATAACGTAAGCACGATCTTTTTTTACAAAAGACGTGCTAAAAATCTGTTTGGCTCTTTAAATTGAAAAAAAAATACATTTCTTTTCTCATGTAGGAAAAAAAAATAGGGAAGCAAATTGAAAATATAATACATCTTTCTGCTTTCAGAAAAATATGAAAAAATGGGAAAATTTTGACTCCTTAAAGAAGAAGTTCAGAGTGGAAGTGGGACCCTGCAGATGTCCATGGCAATAATTGCTATACGGGGATGTTTTCAATACAATCTTCACACTCACAGGAATTTGTTTATCGCAATTTTTTCCGTTAAATAAAATTTCTTGGAAAAGGGTGGGTAGAGCACATGCTCACATGCTGGTTATTTTTGAAGGTTTCTGAATTTCTTTTTTTTTTCGAGGTTTAACGACCCCTGTGAGCAACTCAATGGGCTATAAGCAGTCGCCCGTCCCTAATTTAGGGTCAATGGTTCCAGGGAAGGGAAAGAGCCAGTGCCGTAAGACAAACACAACACCCATGCCTCACCGGGATTCGAACCCGGACCCCTTTCGGACAAATGACCAGAGGCCATCGCCTTAGACCACTGCGCCACCGGGCCGTCATCTGAAATTTGAAGACCTGCGATTAGTCTACTGCCCTAAATTCTTGTCCATAGTAGTTGCTGAATGCCTCGTAGTCGCCAGCGTCCCAATAAAGAAACGCCATTGTCTTCACTGCCGCCCCGATGGGGCATTGGTCTGAGCGATGGCTTCTGATCATTCGCCTGAGATGGGTCCGGGTTCGAATCCCGGCTAGGCATGGATCTTGTGTTTGTCTAACGGCTCTGGCTCTCTCCCTTCCCTGGAACCAGTGGCCCTAAATTAAAGACAGGTGACTGCTTATAGCCCACTGAGTTGCTCACGGTGGTCGTTAAACCTCCAATAAAAGAAAGAAATTGTCTTCACTGGGAAATTCACTGAGATTTTTACGAAATCTCTTTATTCAACGCGTCCTCAGGGATAAGTCTATTAACCCTTCAACTGGGTGGAACGAATCATCTCGGGGTTAGGTAAATGGATAGCAATTACTGAACGTATACACCTATGAGCCATTACACTGTGACCACCCCCAGCCTAGAGAAATAAGCGCGCCTGGAGACCGAACGGTGGCGCAGGTGAAGCTCGCAGAGCAGTATATACAGGGTGTAACCAAAATACACGGCAAAACTGCAGGAATGAGTTCCTCATAGGTAGATAAGAAAAAAAGCTTATATCAACATAGGTTCAGAAACGCTTGGTTTCCGAGTTATGAAGGTCTGTCTATGACACTTAACTGTTCACATTACCTTACAGTAATTGTTCAAAATGTCCACCTTCTGCCTCAATACAGGCCTCGCATCGATGTCTCATAGACCCGCGAACACGCTCCGAAATTCCTGGCATGTGTCGTATTATTTTACAACCTGTCACAATTCGATTGCGCAGAGTTTCCACATCTGCTACTGGAGTCGAATACACCAATGATTTTAAATGGCCACGCAAGAAGAAATCTAGAGGGTTTAAATCTGGTGAGAGCGGAGGCCAGGCAGTTGGTCCACCTCTACCTATCCACCGACTAGAAAACTTTCGATTCAAGTAATTGCGAGCTAGGTGGCTAAAATGTGCGGGAGCGCTATCCTGCATAAAGTGTGCTTGTTGACGAATGATCAGTGACGTGTCGTCCAAGAAGTCAGGCAGATTGTTTTCCAGAAAGGTGTGGCATGCAGGCCCCGTGAGTTTGTTGGGAAGTACATGGGTTTCAATAACTTATCACCAAAAAACACCCGCCCGGATGTTTAAGTTGAACCGCTGTCGGTGACATGATAGAAGAATTGCATGTAGCTTTTCCTCGACCCATACATGCTGATTGTGAACGTTTAGGATTCCAGTGCGTGTGAACTATTGTTGTTGTTGTTGTTGTTGATTGGAGGTTTAACGACCACCGTGAGCAACTCAATGTGCTATAAGCAGTCGCCCGTCCCTAATTTAGGGTCACTGGTTCCAGGGAAGGGAGAGAGCCAGTGCCGTAAGACAAACACAACATCCATGCCTCACCGGGATTAGAACCCGGACCCTGTTCGGACGAATGTGTTACATGTAACAGAATTGTAGGAGAATGTTTCAAGTTTTTTTAGTGACAGTCACAGATGCTTTATGTGTGCACCCTTAGTCACACGACACACATCGAGCCGGTAATCCATTTCCGCCTAAATGCGAGGTAAGATATCTGAAACAAGTGCAGTGATAGTGGCTGTGATACGCTGTTTCAGCTCCGCTAGATCAACAGGAAGGGAAGGGGAGAATACCTTTTCCTTTACGTACCCCCACAGGAAAAAGTCACAAGTTGTTAAGTCAGGACTTCTGGGTGGTCATTGGGTCAGTGGCATGTTGTAGTCCGCGGCTCGTCCAATCCAGCGGTGAGGAAGATGTTCATCGAGATAATCTCGCAAGTCGCCTGATCAGTGCGGTGGTGCACCATGCAATTGGGGAATAAAGTTGGCACTGCCATCCTGCAACTGTGGCATCAACCAAAGATTTAACATATCCAGAAAAGGGCCTCCCGGGACAGTTTTCTCATGAAAAGAGAAGGGGTCGCACACTTTCTTTTTGGACACAGCACAGAACACATTTACCTTAGGGGAATCTCGCACGTGTTGCACTGTAAATCTGGGATTCTCCGTTCTCTGACAACTCACGTGAAATGTAGCTTCATCGGTGAAAACTAAGTGATCGGCAAAGTAGTCATTTTCAAAATGGTGCTGCATTTCGGCACAAAATTCAAAGCGCTTTGTCTTGTCACGGTCAGTGAGATTTTGCAAAATCTGCACTTTGTATGGAATCATTTTCAGCTTCTTTCTCAATAATTCTACAGAAAGTGGGCTGTGAAATCTGCACTTCACCTCTCACCCTCCCCGTTGATTTTCCCGGCCCTCGTTGAATGGCGGTGCAAACACTATCGACGACTTCTTCCGATACACGCGGTCGTCCAGGTCTTTTAAGTTTGCTTAAACAGCCCGTAGTTTCAAATTTTTTATGCCAATCGTAGATAGATTTTCTGCTTGGAGATTCTTTTCCGAATTGTGATCGAAAATGCCGTTGCGCAACAGTTGCAGATTCCGTTTAGCTCAATTCAAGAACACAAAACGCCTTCTCCACTGCAGATGCAGCCATTTTGACTGACTAGTCACGTGACACGCGCGCTGTCGTCTACGTCACTTCCCTCAGTAGCGTGACACAAACTTTATGAGTACATCTACCTAACGGTTCGCAGTTGTGGTCCATATCTTCAACTGCTACTATTTTACAGTATCTGGAAACTGTATACTTCTTTATGAATCACCCTGTATAGATTAATAAATTTTAACCCGCCATATGACGGTCACAGCATGTTAAAAATCTTATGAAATAAAATAACGACATAAATTTTATTCCTTTTTATGAAATAAAATAACGCTGATTTCTTTTTTACGCTTTGCAACCGTAGGTTGAAGAAGTGTATTTGCTCCAACTTTGTCCGTCTGGCTGTCTTTCTGTCCGCACGAAAACTCGCGTAAAAATGCTTCGATTTCGATGAAACTTTAGTATGTGGTAAGGGACCACCTGTGGACGAACCCGAACCCTATTGGAAATGGACGAAATGGGGTCAAAGGTCAGGGCATAGGAGCGAGATTTATTCTACAGCCATATTCCTCATAACTTGAGTAATAAATTGAGTAATGATTTCTGGTATGTGGGAAAGCGTAATAAATTGAGTAATGATTTCTGGTATGTGGGAAAGCGTATCATAATCAATGCATTGCATGGTTTTACTAATTTGCTATGAAATAAAATAACGCTGATTCCCTTTTATGAATTCCTTTTTATGTAATTACTCTGCAATTTTATTCCTTTTTATGAAATTACTCTGCAATGCGAAGAAAATGAGATAAAACACGTCATAACACCTACGTAACAGAACAAACGTCGCAGACAGTTGTTCGAGTACGTGTGTGTTGCCACAGATGAAGTCGTTTGTCTTACTAACTTTATTTTATTTTTCCGGTATTTCTCCTTGATTTTACGTATCGCGCGATGGCGGTGAGCTTAGTTCCGATTTCGGCCACCGGATAAAAGTAGATGGCGCTGCAAGTATTGATGACGTCAGAGTATTTCTCCTTGATTTTACGTATCGTGCGATAGCGGTGAGCATAGTTCAAATTTCGGCCACCGGACAAAAGCAGATGGCGCTGCAAGTACTAATGACGTCAGAGCGTTAAAGTAGGATGTAGCCAATTATATAGCTTTTATCCTAGGGACTAATGTATGCTTCATTGAAACGAGAAGTTCTATACAAAATGTCGAATGTAGAAAATGAAGTCCCGCCCATTTTTTTTTTTTTTTAGAATCGGTCTTTTTGAAGGAAAAACACGCATTTACGCCTCCTGGTAACATAAGCGTCCATTCTAAAGACTTTTTTCTCTTTGTTTGAAAAAAAGTAGAGAGAAAACGCAACGATTTTCAATGAGTTTATTGTGGAGTTAGGGGTGAAATTAGCAGCTTCAGAAAAGTGTCTTCTCTAAACATGATAATTGCTATTTCATACTCCGCCATATTGAAATGAAAGCATGCTCTGCTAAATATTTGATGAAGACTCCCTCCGAATTCGTGCTTAGCTGAAACAGATGAGCGTAAAAATTGCTTTCATTAAATTGTATGCATTGAGAGAGAGCGAGAAATGAAGAGATAAATAGAGCGTGGGGGAGATGGGGGGGGGGAAGCTTCCCATCAATTTCCCTTGCTCTTCGGCATCAGAACAACGATCTTTTGTTGTTTGCATCACTGCAGCATAAAAAATGATGCTTATCGTCGATCGCAATCACGAAATTGGCAGCAAGGTTTCATTACATGCAGGCGTTAGTATTTACTTGAGTAATGATGTCAATGAGGTTTTTGTCTCCTAAATATTCCGCAAGCAATTTCTCAAATAAAAACTCATTTGTAGAGAAATCAGTAATTCGCCAGTATTTCTTTCTCTCTTTACAACATCTCAAGATATCTTTATCACATTTTATTTTCCAATTCTGATAACGATTAGGAATAATTCACCCTGAGATAAAAATTATGAAATCATTGCCCAAACTGGGAAAACAAAAATGTTTAAATCAAAGAAAAATTAAAATTGAGGGATGAACTGGAAATGTCAAAAATGCATCATTCCTGTTGCACAAAAGTGAGACATTATCAATATGAAAATTAAAGAAATTACGTTTGTTTGCTGAAATGAAATTCCTTTGGAGTCTCCTGCGACTGAGAAATGAGATCAATAAAATAAATAAAAGACGCAACGCTTTCAGTTTTATTTACTGAGTTTTATATGCCAGTAATTCTATGTTTTATGATCGAAACAACAGATGTAATTTTATAATGCGGATAATTAAATTTATCATTAGGAATTGTACATTGAGTAATGAAGTACTTTAAACGTTGAAGCGATAGTGTAGATTTTTAGTACGTCTTTCGTAAAAAACAATACAGGTATAGACTTAGTTCTGATTGAGCCGTGAGTTTGGAACGCAGGACTACGACTTGCAGATCGGAGAGCTCAAACGAGCTAGTCGGGTATGGTTTCAAAGCTTTTATTTAATATGTTATAGCCAACACAGGTCTATGATATGAAAAATAGCTTACATAATTTTTTTACAAATAATGCCGGATACATTGCGAACACAAAGCAGATCGGTACACGTATTACCCAACGTGGTGTTCTGTCTTCCTTGACTTCTTACATTCCTCATCACTTGCTCTTCCCTCTCGTTTTGATTTTCTCCACATTTGCTTGTGTTTATTCTGCGAATTCCATGGCATTGTCGAAAATCATAACCGGTTCGCACGAAATCAATTTTCAAAAATTTCAGTTTAAACCACTGCGATATGTACCTCATATATTTGAAGATCTCGTCGAGAGCTTTAAAACGATACCACGCTTAGTCGGTTTTTTAATCGGAGGTTTAATGACCACGTGAGCTACTGAATGGGCTATAAGCAGTCGCGTTGGTACCTGCCATCTGCACGTACCAACGTGAATCTCGACTCATCAGTCCAGGCCACGTTTTTCCACATGTCTAGGGTTCAGTGGCGATGTTCCCGCGCTCATGCTAATCTTTGCACCCTGTGATGTGCGGTCAGCAGCGGTACCCTTGTGGGACGATGGCTTCTGTACCCCATAGCGAGGAGATGGTTCTGGATGGTGTGGCTGCTTGCACGTTTTTGTGCACCAGCGTTAAATTTCCGAGTTATTTCTTGCATTGTGGCCCGTCTATCCGCTGTTACAATGCGAGCTAGCCGACGATGACCCCGCTCATCCACACGCTGTTGTCCACGGCAGGTGGCCCTTGCAGAGATGGTTTTACCGGATTCGGTGTACTCATGGTGCACCCGTAACACAGTGGCTCGTGAAAATCCCAGTGCCTGCACGTCTTCCGAGACGGAGTGACCCATTCGTCGAGCCCGAGAACAAATGCAACGAGCCGGGATGGGCGGCTCCGGCTTGGTAGTCCAGCCTGGCTCTTGCAGACCTCTGGTGTGCACTCCATTAATCGAGATCGTCTGCAGTACCAGAAGATTTGCGCGCAGTGGGTGTCATACAACTTGCAATCTGTGCAGAAAGACATTCGCTTGTGTGTGTCCTTGGAACATTTACTACGGTATCATGAGAAAGGTCACCATTTCATCGACAGAATCATTGCAGGAGATGAAGCGTGGTGCTTCCATTATCAAGCTAAAAGCAAAAGACATAGCAGCAATGGAAATACACGTCGTCACCACCGCCAAAGGAATCAAATGCAATGTAGACAAGTGCGCGAAAGGTCCATTTGACCTTCTTTTTCACTCTGTTGATCGAGTTTCTCAACACCGTAAACGCTGCCCGATAAGCGGACACACGCACATCTTTGGGGCATTACTAAAGTCCAAGCGGCTGGGCTGTTCACCGTAGGAGTAATTCTTCTTCATGACAACGCCAGCCCGCACACTGCGAAAATCGCCCAGGATTACCTTTCCAAATTCAGGTGGGTAACAATCCAGTATCCATCCCAGATTTGTCCCCATGTGGCTCTTACATTTTCGGGGAGAAGGAAAGGAATCTGTGGGGTCACAGATTTCCCTCAAACGAAGAGGTGCAGGACGCTGTTCGGGAATGGCTCCACCAGTTATCCATTCCCTTCTCACAGTGGGATAAGTACCTTAATAGCCACGGGAATTATTTTTAAAGTAAGCCTTAATACCTTTCTCATACACCCTTTGGCTCGTTTCCATTTTAATGACCCTTATAGCATCATTTTGTCCGTCCGTGTGTGTACACAATATCTCTTCAACTACACCGATGACCCATTACATTATGGCCACCTACCTAATAAGCTGAAGGACCCCCTTTAGCTCGCAAAACAGTGACCATTCGGCGAGGCATCGATTCCATGAAGTGGCGATAGGTATCCTAGGGTATCTGGTACCATAGTGTCAACAGCAGGTTCTCCAGTTCCCGTACATTTCGGGGTGTTGGTGATTTAACGCGAATCCGCTTTTCCCAGTTCAACCACAAATGTTCGAATGGGTTCATGTCAGGTGAATTTGGAGACCAGCGCATTAACAGAAAATTCACCAGCATGTTCCTCGAACAACTCATTGACGATTCTGGCAGTGTGGCATATTGCATTAACCTGTTGGTAATAGCCATCACCTGCAGGGAACACAGTTGCCATGAATGTGTGAACTTGGTCCGCAGCGGTGTTCAGATACCTGACAGCTGTCAGGGATTATGCTATTGGGATAGTGGGGCCTGTAGTGCACCAAGAAATCATCGCCCACAGCATAACACCACCGGGCTGTTTCTGCCCAACCGTGCATCCAGGTGCCATAGTCTCCGTTGGTAATCGGCGTATCCGCGCTCGGCCGTCTTCCTGATGCACCAAGAATCTTGATTCGTCAGACCAGGTTACTTTCTTCCAATCATCCACGGTCCAATTTCAAGGATCTTGGGCCCATTTCATGCTTTGTTGGAGATGACGTGCAGTGAGCATGGGGACCCGGCTGGGTCTTCTGCGACGAATTGTGTGCTGTGACACATTGCCCTGATCACCACTGTTGTAGGTGCAGGTGATCTGTCGCACTATGACCATACGTCGCTGAGAGAAATGCGCGACAGTCTCCGCTCTCCTCTGGCATCAATGAGATGCAGACGACACACGGCTGGACTACGGTTTGTCGTTTGGCCATCTGTGCACCACTTTTGATACGTACTCACTACAGCGGCACGTGAACAACCCACAAGCCGCGTCGTTTCCGAGATCGTAGCTCCAAGGCGCCGTGCCTTCACAATTAGTCTTTTATCAAGCTCCGATAAATCGGCAGCTTTCCCGATTCTGACCCTGAACACTCTACTAACCAAAAGACGGTCCTCCGGTTGTATATATACTGCTCCGTGAGTTTCACCTGCGCCACCGTTCGGTCTCCAGGCGCGCTCATTTCTCTAGGCTGGGGGTGGTCATTATATAATGGCTCATTGGTGTAATTTTATGGTGTTTTTCTAAAAATAATTGATGTTATGAGGCATCAAATCTTAGAAATACAAAATTTTCAAAAGGTTTCCATAATTTTGGCCAGAAGTGTAACATTTCAAGTTGATAGAAAAGAAAATGATAATTTTTTAATTTCACTGTCCTCTTTCCGTAAACAGAAGAACTTGTTAAAACTATGTGTGTGCGATTTTCTTGTTTAAAAATAGCCAAGAATTCTGATGCTACCTTAAAGGTCAAGCTTACTTGCAGACACTTGTCTCCCTTGTGGCCAGACCCCTTGGGAGTTGCAAACTGCGCGTTAAGCTTAGTCAGTGAGCAATATCTATGACAGGCGAAAGAATACTGTTTTCGTGGAACTGATGAAGCAAAGAAAGAGATCTGAAACCAGTGGAAACAGCTGTTGTGAGAAAAATATCTTTTCAGTTTTCCCTCAGGGGTAAACGTGCTAACATTCCCGAGAAATCATGGAAATCAATTTCCCGTTGACAGACTTGTCTAGGTTTAGAAATTCTAGTTTTTGCTGCTGTAACTGGTGTGGCGAAACTTTCACTTTCTGCTATATTGTTTTGCATTTATCAAGCAACCACTTCTTTTATATCAACTTTCGACCATTTTATCACACCTCGAAAGCACGCAAAGTGACAACTTCGCTATGGAATGAGGAAAATAAGGCGTGTTCCGAAATGTTATAACCACAGGAGAAAGTGCATTAATAACAAAATATAATTCAATTAAGTGATTGTACAGGAGTGCATATACACAGTGCGTCAAAGAATTTTTAAGACTGGCGCTAGATTTCAGCCTACGGTGGCGCCACCAGTGTGATCGCGAATGCGTTATAAACCCTGACCATCTGCTTGCTTTCTGCCAAAAGTACTGCGCATTTGTTAAAGTAACTCAAACGAAACGGGCGTTCATTAGAGAAGTAAAATTTTTTTCATGTTGAATTATTAAGATGGAACAAAGGGCTGTTATTAAATTTAATGCAAAACTTGGTAAAAGTGCTTCGGAAACGTACCAAATGATGAAACAAGTTTACGGTGAGATTTGTTTAAGTAGATCAAATGTTTTCCTGCGGCACAAACGTTTTTTTTTTGACGGAAGAGAGACGCTAGAAGATGATTAAGCATACCGGAAGACCAAGTTCATCTAAGACACCTGAGATTATTGAAAAAGTGCGTGATTTCGTGGCAAACAATCGATGTGCGTCACTAAGAATGATGGAAGAGTCTTTAAACATCAACAAAGAAACGATTCGAACCATCCTGCATGAAGATTTGGGCAAAACAAAAGTCTGTGCTAAATTTGTTCCACACACGTTACCCAATGAACAAAAATCAAGGAAAAGTGCACATTGCAGAGACATCATTTCTGCCACTGAAAATGATCCAAATTTCTTAAAATCCATTGTTACTGGTGATGAAACATGGTGTTTTCAATATGATCCTAAAACAAAGCGACAAAGTGCTGAATGGAAGTCAAAAAACTCACCACAAGCCAAAAAAAAAACAAGAAAAGTTCCATCGAAAATCAAAACAATGCTCATTACATTCTTCGATAGTAAGGGTATTATCCACAAAGAATTTGTTCCAAGTGGACAAACAATTACTGGTGTGTTTTATTTAAATGTTTTGAGGCGTTTGATGGGCAGAATTCGTCGCATTCGTCCAGAATATCGAGATGAAAACAGTTGGTGTTTGTTGCACGATAATGCACCCAGTCACACCTCACTTCATGTTCGTAGATTTTTGGCGAAAAATAACGTCTGTGTGTTGAATCATCCACCGTATTCGCCTGATTTAGCACCCTGAGACTTTTCTTTGTTCCCAAAACTTAAAATTACGTTAAAAGGGTGTTATTTTGATGATATTTTGACCATACAAACAGCTTCTACGCGTGCTTTGAAGGCAATTTCGCAAAGTGAACTGGAACAGGTATACGAATCATTATTAAATCGCTGTAACAAGTGTATTGAAGCCGGAGGGACTTATTTTGATTAACAAACCGAAACAAATTATGATTTCTTGTTTCTATTTCATTTTACAGACCCAGTCTTAAAAATTCTTTGACGCACTGTGTATTCATGCAGTGAGACATACGTGTGCACCAAAATAAAACCGAAATAACAAAACGTGTACTTGTTTGAGGGTTCCAAACAAATACGTTGAACTGGGAACTGTCCCAAAAAGACAGAACCGCTGTCACAAATGTGTGTCAAACCAGATTTTTAACGGCCAATAAAACTTCCATTTTGCTGGATGACATCAAACACACGTTTTGGCATGGAGTTCACTAGTCTCTGACACTGCTGTAGGGAAATATTGTCCCAAGCTTTCAAAATTGCACGTTGAAGGTCCGTAACACTGTTGAATTGCCTTCCATGTGCATACATCTTACGTGCGACAGCCTCCCACATGTTTTCCATAGGATTCAGATCTGGAGAACATGCAGGCCAGTTCATGGCAGAAATTCCATTGGCAAGAAACCACTCCCAGGTTAAGTTCGCGGTGTAAGGGCGTGCATTATCCTGTTGAAACTCAGCTTCAGAGTCATTTAATAATTCGAAATACGGCACGAGATGCTCATTCAACAGCTGCTGGTAGCTCACAACATTAACGTGTCCAGTTAGAAGGGTTAATGGTGTTTTGCCACGTCCATTGAGTACCCCCCAGAAGGTTATACCTCCACCACCTTGTTGGCGCATGGAGTAACTCAATTCTCCCTTTCGAAAGTCGTGCCAATAATACTTGCACCCGTCCATACCTTCCAAATTAAACTTCTTTTCATCACTCCAAATAACTTTATGTCATTTTTGCGTCCATAACATATTGTATTCAGCCCAGTTACGTCTTTTTTGTTTATGTGTTTCAGTTAGCTTAGGGCGGCACCGCATTTTCCGATGGCGGATGAACGGACACTTCCTTAGAACACGATATACTGTCGATTTCGATACGTTTATGTCCACAGCAGACGAGACTTGCCTGATACTGGATGTTGAGTTACTCATCCGACGCATAATCAACCTTTTCTGACGTGAAGTCAAAACTGAAGGACGGCCAGTAGGTTTCTTGCTGCCGTACAATCCATTTGATGTGAAATAATGTGCAACCACATGATGGGGACGATTAAAACACCTTCCAATACCTCGAATGGATAGTTTATTCCGGTATAATGCATCAATTTTCCGTTGCTCGGGCGCCGTCAATGACTTTTCACGGCCCGTGTCGCATAAACTTTCGGTTGCCGTTAACGAACTCCAACTACGCAGTTCTAACGTGCTGAAACAATTTGCATTTCTTGCGTCCGCAGCAATAATCTGCTGCGTAGCTGAGGTAATATTTGCATTATACGACGGTATGCACGAGTAGTTCTATCATTTTGGGACACGTATATCTAACGTCAATATCTTTATAATTATCATACTCATTTATTTGTATTATATTTCCTACTACACCGCAACACCTATTTGAAATGCCTATCTCTGTAATTTTGTCTGATTTCAACCACTGGGTCCGAAACTTCACAGCCATTCTAGTGACTCTATCATTTTGCGACAGACCTTACATACCGAGCGGCTGAAAAGTCCATTTCGAATTCCAAATTTTATAACAAATGTACAAATGAGTGTATTTTTGTACCAAGAGCATCAGCTAGTAGAGGGATTTTGCATGGAAAAAACAAGTTCAAACGATCACCGATAAAGGACGACAGCGGCTAAAAATCAGTGAAAATGCCCTGATGAGTCATTATATTATAACCACCTACTTAATAAGCTGTAGGACGCCCTTCAACACGCAAAACAGCTGCAACTTGGCGAGGAATCGATTCGATGAGGTGGTGATAGGTATTATTCTTGGGTATCTGGTAAAATAATGTAAACAGCAGGTCCTCCAATTCCTATACATTTCGAGTGGGGGGGGGTGATTTAGCGCGAACCAGCCTTTCTAAGTCGAAACACAAATTTTCTATTGGGTTCATGTCACGTAAATTTGGAAGCCAGGGCATTAACAGAAAGTCACCAGCATCTTCCTCGAACCACTCCTTGACAAGTCTACCCCTAGAGCCCCGACCTCAATCCCATAGCGCCTTTGTGGGACTATTTGGATTAACAGGTTCGACTTGCCGACCCACGACCACGTCATATCCGGGACCTCCTTGCTCTGCTGCAGTCCGAATGGGCACGTATGCCTCGGGCAACTTTTCAGGGCCTCATTGCGTCTATGCGATGCCCGTCTCGCTACTGTCATCCGGGCCAAGGGTGGTTATTCCCATTATTAGGTAGGTGGTCATATTATTCTGATACGACTGTGTAATGTTTCGGCTCTTCTGTGTATGATCGAGAGCGTTGGAGAGACTTGGTGGTGGAAGCGCTGGCACTAAATAGCACGTTGATGTAGCTGTGCTCTCACTAATGTTAGCGGTTATTTCAACTCTTTCCATCCCCGACACATTTTCGTTTCGTTACAAGAATGATTTCAGATCGCTGTTTCGCAAGGAATATCTCTTCAATTTAGTATTGATCACAGCTCAAAATAAGCTTTGCACTTGGCAACTAAAGAAGTTTAGTTTAATCCATGAGGATATTTTTGCACTTTTTCGTTCAATTTCTCTCTGTTTGGAGAACTTAAAAATAATTGTCTGTTAATTTCATCTGCTTCCAGTCTTTATCAGATGAGGGAATTTTTTATAATACCTTCATGACAACTTCGTCAGTTAGTTCCACTAAATTGTGTCCTTAGACGTATAAAAAAAGTAAAACTAATTTGGCCTCAAAGTAATGAATCGCCATCATTAAACTATTCCCAATCTGTATGTAGATTTCTCTTCTGTAAGCTGATTGCTTTAAGTCAGCGGTTATAAAATCCTTCATGACGGCTTTTTGAGAGTGTAAAAAACGGTTTTCTTTGTGATGTGGCGCAACACAGACACACTCTGATGAAGCCAGTAAGTAATCTGCGATCATTTTTTCTTGTGAATAGCAATTAGGTTTATTTATGGTAAATATTTCAATCCTGCAAAAAAGGTAATTCGAAGCTTAAATCGCGAATTTAGATGGAGATTTTCTTTCCTGCTGAAGAGTCCTCGTGTTTTGACTGGCATCTTTTTATTTTATTTGGAATTATAATTGAACGAGAGTTTCAGTAAAGTATAGATGTCTTATTCCCTGATTCCTTTCATTCGTTTTAAAGCAATGCTATCACATAATACACTGCCTGGCATAGAAAATGCCACACAACGAACACGTGAACGCAGCACCATGTAAATTGCAAGGTTGGTGCACACGTAGAGGTTATGCATATGATTGCATTTTTAGGCCAATCGTTCGAACGGCGCGTGAGAAATAAGCGGAAATCCAGCCCGTGAGGCCATAAGTCGAATTGTCGTCACGGCCGCAAGAGGTAAATGGTTCTGCTGCAACCGTATCTGGAGAATGAACAAGGAGTGCCAATACCGATTTCGTTAAACGGATGATTTCACGAGAGGTGTCATCGTAGGCCTTCGTACCGCCGGATGGTCCTTGCGTCGTATTGCGGAAAAAACGGAACGTGATGCCACGACTGTCGGTCGCATTTGGAAACAGTGGTCACAGGAGTGATCTGTGCAACGTCGTAGGGGGACCGGAGCACGGAGACGGACGGAGACGCACCGATCGTCGCATCCGACGTCATGCCGTAGCTGACCCATAGACCAAAACGCGCGACATTTTGCGGCGTGCACGGGTAGGCTGGGAAACCCCAATATTGGCGCGGACAATGTCACGCTGATTGGCTGCGTCTGGTCTGCTGTCCAGCCGTCCGTTGCGAAGGCTACCCTTAACAGCGAGCCATCGTCGTCACCGCTTGGCGTGGTGTCGCTTCGGAGCTGCGTGGGGTGCCGAATGGAAGAGTGTGGTGTTCAGCGACGAATCGCGGTTCTGTCTCACCACGGATGATCGCCGAGTGAGAGTCTGGAGGCTACGTGGATAACGGGGGGATCCCTCTGCCATTGTGGGGCGCCACACGGCCCGGCAATGTGGAATCATGGTGTGGGGTGCTATCAACCTCAACGGCCGCTCACCTCTGGTACACATTACGCGCATATTAACGGCGCACGCAGCTATGTTGACGAGGTGCTGCGGCCCGTGGCCACACTACCGTATCTGCAGGGCATCCCAAACGCCATTTTCAACAGAATAACGTCTGGCCGTACACCGCTCGGATCAGCCTGAATGCTTTACACGGTGTGCGGATGCTTCCGAGGCCAGCACGATCCTCCGACCTCTCGCACATCGAGCATATGTGGGACACGATTGGACGTCGATTGAGTACCTTCCCACCCTCGCAAAATTAAGATGAATTGTGGACTCGGATCAACACCACATTGTCCACGATACCCCAGGACTCTATTCCGACACTCATTGTTTCGATGCCATGTCGGATTCAACGCTGTATCCCCCAAAAGGGGGCCACACTCCTTATTGATCATCCTGTATATTCGGACGATGGAGCCTGGTCTGTATGTGACAATTAATCACTTGTTTAGGACCTACTTGGCTATCTGTGTGAGCAGTTTGGTCGGTTTTCGAGCATTCCTTCATGGTGTGGCATTTTCTCTGTCAGGCAGTGTATAAAAATAGAAAAAAAAATAGATAATGACTCTTTGGTAATGCTCTGTTAGCTTTTGTATAGCATGAGGGCAAATGTTTTTTTCTTAATTGTAGACTGACGTTTAGAGGGTTATACATAAGGTGACCAGATATTTGAACACTGATTAAGGACAAAATGGCGTGATGTCCTTAAATCAGCAGATCATTTGGGCACAAATACATACTCTTAATGAAAATGCAAATCTTTTTGTCACGAAACTGTATTGCTTCCATAAGTAGGATATTACATATGAAAATGTATGTCTTAAAAGGACATATATTCGTATCTTGTAGAATGTTGGTAATCTGTACTGACAAAGAAGAGCTATGATTGCGATAATACACTATATTGACAAGTCACTGGACATCTAGAAGACAAACACAAATAGCATTTATGGACATACATTAACATGGTGTTGGTCCACCTTTGGCCTTAATGCATGCACTAACCCTTTGAGACATGCTTTCGGCAAGGTTTTGGAACACTATGTGCTTCCATTCAGTACAGAATGCTGCTGCTAACTCTTGCTTAGTGGTAGACCTTAGTTTCAAACTTCTCTTGCGACGCACTAATTCATCCCACAGGTGCTCTATGGGATTAAGATCAGGGCTCAGGGTTGGTCAGCGCCCACACGATACGGAATTATCTCTAACCATGCCGTTACAGTCCTTGGTTTACGGCTCGGTGCATTATCCTCCTGGTACCAACAAGGCTTGGTTTTATAGTATTCCCACAGATTTGATAGGGCATAATTATCCAGAATTTCAAGTTAGACGTACTGGGTAACAGGTTTGTCCACGATAAACAATAGGCGGGGACCATACCACCAAAAACACCCTCACACGAGTAAACTGCCAGCTCCAAACTTGACCGTAGGAACAGTACACTGTGGTAAATAGCTTTTTTCCGGCTGCAGCCATACCCACACACGGCCATAAGACTGATGGATTGTGTAACTGGATTCATCAGTCCATAGGACCCGTTTCCATTGATCTACGGTCCACGATAAATGTTCTTTTCACCATACCAAACGACGAGTAGCATTTCGAGTGGAGATGAAAGGCTTATGAGTAGCCACACGACCACGGTAACCCATGGAATGACGTTCTCTGTGAATGGTACGTGTACATACCGAGGTTCCAGCATTTTTCCTCACCTGTACACTGAGGTCTTGTGCAGTACTTTGTCGATTAGCTGTAACGACTCTCCTGAGGCTTCGACGTCCTCTCTCACTGATTTTTCTTTGGTCTGCCAGTTCGTTTTGCGGCTTCAGGCACTCCATGTGTCTTTCACTTATTCAGTACATCCAAAACAGTTGACTTGGGTATGTTTAAACGCCTCTCGGTTTCTCTTATGGACAACCCACTAATATAACACCCAACAATCTTTCCTTTTTCAAAGTGAGTTCAGCGACATTTTCACTCAACCTCACAGTGCGATATAATCGCGGTCAGCTGCAGGTCTGTTATTATACCGTTTGCAGCTGTACCGCGCATCTTAACAACGCAGAGGATCCGTTCATTTGCTTTTGAAGGGGTGTCCGGGGATTTTTGTCAATATAGCGTACATTACCAAAAGTCAAATATTTTATTCTCATACTTTAGGTTTTTGTGCTGAATTAAAATCAAGCTGCGAGCTAACGAACGAATTGCATGGCGAATTTTTTATTTTGTCAAAGCTTTTGGAGAAACTCAGAACAAGTACGGTCGAAATTTGGCCGCCCCAGTGGTGCAGTGCTCATAGTGCTGACCACTGATTATTCGTAGAGGTTGGTACGGGTTCGAGTCCCGAATGAGACGTAGGTTGTATGCTTGTCTTACAGCACTTGGTCTCTCCCTTCCTTAGAACGAGTGTCACCAAATTAGGGCTTGTAGTCTTTAAAGTTACACGCGGTGGTCGTTAAACTCGGAAAAAATAGTAAAAATTTGTTTTTACAAGAGCATGTTGTAAAATTAGTACAACGGCAACTATTTTTAACAATACTTTTCACCAGAAATCTAACGTGCCAATGAAGAAAAGTAAATTCGAGGACTGTACTCAAGAATTCGAGACTTTTGGTCAGCTTAGTTATACAGCTCCTGACACTAGAAAAAAATTACACACACACTGGCCAAAAAATTACGAATTTCTGTGATAAGGCAGTCACATCCAATACACTATGTGAAGAAAGTCTCCGGATACCAGTGCCTTTAATACACTCACGGACAATGAAATTTGCGCACCAAGAAGGAAGCATTGGATTTAACTGAAATTTTATGGACGTAATGATACAAATGAATAATACACCAAAACAGAGCTGCAGGACAAGTACAGAGGGACCTGTGGCATGCAGTCCGGTCATCTTTAATAACGCGTCGCACCACCTCGTGCGGTGTTAATGCTGCAATACGGTCCGGCAAGAAGGCGGAATGACGCCTGATGTTGCCCTGCGGCACATTGGCCCACACATATCGGACGGTGTGCTCCATAATCTAGGATAGTGCGGCACGGCGGCAGCCGGAGTTTCAACTGGTCCCCACACATGTTCGATAGGGTACATGTCCGGAGAGCGAACAGGCCATGGAAGTGTCTGGACATGACGTAGGCAGTCCTGGGCAACCCACAGCCGTGTGCGGGCGGGCATTATCCTGCGCACCTGGAATCCCGGCTAGGAATGGGAGCACATGGGGCCGTAGGAACTCATCCACATACCGCTGGCCCGTCGATGATCCACGAACCACTACTAGAGCTGATCGGCTATCGTAAGCCATGGCTCCCAAGACCATAATGCCTGCAGTGGGAGAGGTGTGGCTCTCGATAGCAAGGTTGGGATTATGCCGTTGACCCGGTGACCTCCACACCCGGACATGATGATCATCTGTCCCCAAAACGAAGCGCCACTCATCGCTAAACACCACACGTCGCCAGCCTGTGGCGTTCCACGTCGCTCTGGCATGGCACAACTGCACACGGAGCCGGCGATGTTCCGGTGTTAATGGCAGCACACGTAAGGAACGCTGGGATCTCAGATTCGCTTCCGCGAGGCATTGGGAAATGGTTTGTGAGCACACAGGAGCCGCTATATCTGCCTGTATAGTGGACCGGGTCCCCGTGGGATGCGTTCGTGCTTGGCCCACGATCCGTCGATCCTCTCTACCGGTGGTCCTCCTGTTTCGTCCGAAGCCACTCCGCCGTGTGGCAGTGTCGTCACGTGTCCACTGCTCCCAACACAGTCGGGCGGTATGGTCAGAACGATCCACGTGGCGGGCTATACGGCGCGCCGACCACCCTGCGGTTTTCAACCCGATGATCCGGCCTCCCTCAAAGTCCGTAAGTTGCGTAAAGCGACGTTTCTGGCGTCTACCCGGCATTCTTGTCACTCTGTACTCTTGCTTGCGTCGGCCGGTGCTATTCGCTTTCATAGGGCATCGACTACATGCAGGTTTATAAGGCTGCTGGTTTGTGGTTGCAGCGCCACCACAGGGTGTGCGGTCATGCGCACTCGCACTAAACGTGGATCATTTGCCTACCAGCACGCACTCCAGCTATTTGCAAAGTTTCGCGGTTGTAGCATGTTTTTTTTTCTAGGTGCGCAAATTTCATTGTCCATGAGTGTATATACGAAGAGATAGAGAGAGAGACATGGAGATATGTACGCTTGGCGTAACCAGAAAGGATAAGAAGAGGAACTCGTGGATAAGGGGAATGACAGGAGTGGAAGCCATCATGATAAGAGTAAAATCCCTGAAATGGAAATGAGTTGGCTATATTGCCAGAAATACGTACCACCGGTAGACAACCGAAATTCTAGATCGGATTCCAAGGGCCAGTAAACGACACACACACACACACACACACACACACACACACACACACACACACACACACACAGGGCGCTCAAAAATTCTCTTCGCAGTGGGTATCGTAGGTTATATAGAAACCAAATAAATGTGTTACGAAAACGTATAATTTACTCACTTACTTACAGAAAGTGTTTGCTTCTTTCTTCACATAACCTAAATGTTTTACACATGTTCTCTAACACAATTGTGAGAGTCAAAAAATGCTTCAGCAGTAGTGTTACGGCTCCTCGACTTAATTTTGATGGTGCTACAGTCGAAATGTTTGAATTAACTTATTGTATGTTTAATTTCAGTTTATGCTATTTTTTATAACATATCAAGCTTCAGAATATGTTTTACAGCAACACCAATTTTTTTATTCGAGGTTTAACGACCACCGTGAGCAACTCAATGGGCTATAAGCAGTCGCCCGTCCCTAATTTAGGGTCACTGGTTCCAGGGAAGGGATAGAACCAGTGCCGTAAGACAAACACAACATCCATGCCTCACCGGGATTCGGACCCGGACCCCGTTCGGACGAATGATCAGAGGCCATCGCTTAGACCACTGCGCCACCGGGGCGGCACACCAATTTTCACGAGCTTCTGTTGAAAGTTTCCAAAATGTGGATGTTGCTTTCATCATCGCTGCCCCTCAGAAGAAAGGAACATTCATGAAATCAACATTCACATTTTGGAAATTTTCAACTCATCACACGCATGTGAAAATTGGTGTTGCTGTGAAACATATTCTGGTTTCCTAATGAGACGAAACAACTTCCAGTATTCACTCTTCCACTTTTTGTTTTCAACTAAAACATATTTGTTGGCCTCGACGCCTTTTTCAATCTCCTTAATATTAAATTCATGCATTTTAACAAATAAGGCGTTAAGGTGGACGTCAAGTAATTTTTCTACCTATACTTCCAATGGGAAAACTTCTGTACACATTTTCTTCACAATTAATGCGTTCCCAAGGATGAAAATTTGAACATCGATTAAAATAGCTTCATTTTATAACTTAATATTTTCTAAAACATAACCATAATTATGCAATCCAACATTTGTTTGTCTACTGACGTCATCAAAGTACAGGTCGCGCCATCTTTTTTCTGGTTTCAACACCACCAAAGGAAATGTTATTGATTTTTAATACAATTATGGTTACGTTTTAGAAAATATTAAGTATTCCAAGTTATAATATGAAGTTATGTTAATCGATGTTCAAATTTTCATCCTTGGGAACTCACTAATTTTGAAGGAAATGTGTACAAATGTTTTTTCATTGGAAGTATAGGAAGCAAAATTACTTCACGTCCACCTTAATTCCCACATGTTAGCACGTCAAACGAAAACCGCTGAATGCCCAATGTAAAAGACGCGATGTGAAAAGTAACTCTTTTTCTTACAATGTGACACGCGGGGTGTGAGAGAGTGAATCACCAGAGAAGCAGGTGACAGGAGTTTGCCTGTATCTTGTTTGTTTGCTCGTTTATTGAAATATTCTACTATACAGCTGGTAATTCAATACATAACAGTAGTTATACAATAAATTCAATCACAATACAACTATATGAAATACACTGCTGGCCAATCAAAAGGAAACACCAAGAAGGACACGAGATAGCAACGCCAGATTTACTGGACACATAACAACAGATACAAAGATGAAACGATTGAGCTTACAGGCCCGTGCGACTTGCGGAACACGCAGACATCATTAGTTCGTGTGGCCCACATCATGGCTGGCAATAACGGCTGCTACACGCCGCGTCATCGAACGACAGAGGCTTTGGATGTGGGCTTGGGGAATGTCGGTCCAGGCTGCTTCCAGACGTTGCCACAGTTCATCAGGCGTAGCCACTCGTTTGCCGATCAGCGACCAGACGTGTTCGATGGGCGACATATCGGGAGAACAGGCGGGCCACGGCAGCAGTGACACCTGGTGAGCCGTGAAGAACTGTTGCACGATGCGTTCCATGTGCGGGCGCGCGTTGTCCTGTTGAAACGTGGCCGCTGGCAGGTCCTGCAGGTAAGGGAAGACTACAGGCTCCAAAACGCCGGAGATGGTGCGGTGGCTGTTGAGTGTAACGGCGATGCGTACCAGAGGGGTACGGGTGTCATATCCAATTGCGCCCCAAACCATAACGCCAGGCGACGGACCGGTATGGCGATGCAAAATGCAGGCGTCATACAGTCTCTCACCGCGGTGCCGCCACACGCGGATCCAACCATCGTGGTGTTGTAGGCAGAAGCGGGATTCGTCGGAGAAGACAATGTCGTGCCATTCCGAAGTCCGGGTGCGGCGTTCAACGGCCCACTGCCTCCGCATTCGCCGGTGGTGTAACGTCAATGGTAATCGGAGCAATGTGAGTCGCGCGATAAGTCCCCGCTCCTGCAGACGACGTCGAACGGTACGTGCTGACACAGGTTGTTGCGCAACACACCCTAATTCCTGCGCTAACGTTCGTGATTATTATAAAAGCATCAAGTGGCGCAGTGGTCTAAGCGCTGGCTTATGACCATTCGTCGTAGATGGGCTCGGGTTCGAATCTCCGCGAGGCGTTGATGTTGTTTGTCTTACAACACTTTCCTTCTCCCTTCCATGGCGTCAGTGGCCCTAAATTAGGGACGGGCAACTGCTTATAGCCCGTGGAGTTGCTCACAGTGGTCGTTAAACCCCCAAATAAAATAAATACCAGCTGAAAATTTTCAAATTTTTTTCTAAATATCGAGAGAGTTTGTTGGCGATTACAGAAACTGTGGCCCGGCCGTCGCAGTGGTCTAAGCGCTGGCTTCTGACCATTCCTCCTAGATGGGTCTAGGTTCGAATCTCGGCGAGGCGTTCATGTTGTTTGCCTTACATTACTTTCTTTCTCCCTTCCCTGGAACCAGTGACCTTAAATTAGGGACTGGCAGCTGCTAATGGAGTTGCTGGTTTAACGACCAATGTGAGCCCGTGGAGTTGCTCACAGTAGTCGTTAAACCCCCAAATAAAAAAAGTGTCAGCTGAAAATTTTCCAAATTTTTTCTAAATTTCGAGGAAGTTTGTTAACCATCACAGAAAGTGTGGGCCGCCCCTGTGGCGCAGTGGTCTAAGCGATGGCCTCTGATCATTCGTCCGAAAGGAGACCAGGTTCGAATCCCGGTGAGGCATGCATGTTGTGCTTGTCTTACAGCACTGGCTCTCTCCCTTCCCTGGAACCAGTGACCCTAAATTAAGGACGGGCGACTGCTTGTAGACCATTGAGTTGCTCACGGTGGTCATTAATCCTCCAATAAAAAAAAAAAAAAAAACACAATTGTCTCATATAAAATTGAAGGAAAAAAACATCTTTAAAACTCATACAGATGACGCTGCGAATAATCCAAAGAGTCAGCTTCCACTTTGTCAATTTATGCAAAAGTTCGCTTTACCGGTAAAAAAAGTTTCATTTTCTACGATGATAAACATATTACGTTTTACTAAAGAATAAAGGTAAATTAAAACTGGTATCGCCAAGGAATCGAAGAACTGGCAGACAGATGGCTAAAGTCTGGTTATTTATGTTCAGGTGTTCGAACTGTTCTTATCGTTGTATCAAAAAATAGAAAAGTTATTTTTTTTATTCCTTTTTATTTTTTTTTCTTACATGGTCTATCCAGTTCAACAGTTGGAGATGGAAAGTTTGTTTCGCAATTTATTTCCTCGTCAGTTGTTTTATTTTCAACTAACATGTCTTTAAAACCCCCATGTGTTCTACATTCTTTTAAAAAGTCATTCACTTGTTTTAACATTTCCAATATGGTTGGTATAACTACAGCAGATTTTGGCATTCATTTGCCACCAACATCAATTTTTGAAGAAAGAATGTACCAAATCTTTCTGGAACAAATAAACTGGCATATTTTTATTCTTTTTTCTAAGAAAGATTAGTTAAATTTCATGTATCACTGTCTCTAAAATATTCGTTAAAGCGTTAATATAATGCATCGTTGATGGCATCAAAATTGTATCCCAGCCCTCGTAAACCTTATTGCATCGATCCTATATTCTCACCTTGTTTCACAGCACGGTTTTACGTTCAACGCTGGAAGTTTTTTCTTTAGAATTTGCCAACGGGAAGGTAATTCAGAAAAGAAAGCATGTGTTTCTTGAACAATGCTGAAAATGTTCACAATCTCTAGAGAAACGTTTTCGTCTTTATTTACTACCGGATTTAAAGTATGAGCAGCTCAAAATACTATGACGAATTAACTTTCTCCGTCATTTTTCTTCCACGCCGGGCATCGAACCCGGGTCCTCTCATTCCGGAATAAGTCGCTCTCCCAACTGAGCTACGCGGACGTATGCTCTCGCTGCTATCTGCCTTTATCTCATGTGCGCCCTGCGGTACAGGCATGTCACAGTCCTTTGAAGTCTTCATCGTGCTCTTCCAACCACTTTCGGACATTCGTAGCTATGTGACACGTCGCATTATCGTGCTGGAAGAGCCCATCCGCCCAAGGGAAGACAATCAACATGTATGTGGTCTGCAAGGACGAATTCATAACGAATTCGGTCCACAATGCCTTCCACAGGTTTGAGTGAACTCAGGGAATGCCACGAAAACATTCCCCAGACCATAACTATGCCCCCACCAGCTTGTGTTCTTCCAGCAATTGTTGAAGAGTGTTTGTTATCCGATGTTTATCGCCTTATACGCCAACGTCTATCCCTATCCGTTCGATGAAGCAGAAAACGTGACCCATCGGGGAAGGCAATCCTTTGCCAATCAGCGGAGGTCCAATTCCAATACTGCCGTCAAATGAAAGCTTTTTCTACCAATGCACCTTCGTTAGCATAGGTGCAGTGACCATCCGTCTGCATCGGAGCCCAATGCGCAGAAGGGTTCGCTGAACTGTCGTTTTAGAAACACTTCCGGTAACCCCCTGGTTCATTCGGCCCGCGAGTTGCTCCACTGTAGCATTTCGATCGGCTCTCCCGCACTTTCACAGCCGACGTTCACCTCTCACATCAATGGCACGTGGTGCTCCGCAATTTCCCCGTCGCTTATTCGCAATTGTGCCATTTCTCCAATCACGATACACTTTAATCACAGCAACACGCGAATAGTTCACAAACTGCGCTGTTTCAGAAATACTGCCACCCTTGGCCCGAAAGCCGATAATAATCCGTTTTTGCAAATCTGAGAAATCGCTCCTATTATCCATGACAGCAACGAGTGATATGTGTTTAGAATGTCTACAGCAGACCTTAGATACTCTCCAAGCCAGCTCACGACACGTGCCTTCTTTCATTGACTACGCGCTGTTGACGTCAAAAGTAGGAGGCGGTCACAATAATGTGACTCGACTTTGTAGATGTAGAAAGGTTTTTTTTTTTTTTTGAAGTTTAAACGACCATCGTGAACAACGCAATGGGCTATAAGCAGTCGCCCGTTCCTGATTTAGGGTCACTGGTTCCAGCGAAGCGAGAGAGCCAGCCGTAAGACAAACACAACATCCATGACCGACGGGATTCGAACACGGACCCTTCTCAGACGAATGGTCATAAGCCAGCGCTTAGACCACTGCACCGCCTGGGCGGCGTAGGGAGTTCCAATACGCAATAAAATGAAGCTAATTGCATAAAGAGTCGTTTGCCGTCTTACTGGTTGCTATGGGCAACAAGTCATGCCCGAAACACTTGCACGGAGGCATTACTTATGGAACACGCTTCGTAGATGCCGAAATACCGGTTTTTTCTCTTGGTTCTGGTATTGTTATTTTGTTTCGGTATTGCTATCACTATTGTTTATGCGTTCAGAGTGTAAGTGTACAGCTTCTGAATTTGTTTCACAAATTTTTAAAGCATGTCTCTTTGGTAACTGAAACATGAGTTCCTCAGACGCATAAGACATATTTTTTCCTGTGAAGCCCTGAGCACGGAATAGCGTTCTATTCTGCGAGATCGAGTGGGGTTTTTTATGTCAACAAATCCTAACGAATGCGATTGTTTACTTCTAAAGCATTTCTTTTCTCTCAAAACGTTCGAGTGGAAGCGAAAAATTGTCCTTGCCAACAGAAAAAATAGAAATGTTCAGTTGTTATTCAAAAGTATGAGATGTCTCAAACACTGCTTTATGTATATATTTCAACTTTTGTTTGACGTTTTACAAATTAATATGCAGACTACACCCGGGAAAGAATGCAGAATTTTCTTATAAAAAGTAAAAAGTAAAGAAAATTCGAACGGATTTATTTACATATTCCGTATGTATTCCCTAGTGGGCTTCGTGTAATTTCAGTGGAATAACAAATACTTCCAGAGATCTTCATATTTCTTTCTTTTAATATATTCGCTTTTAAATCCCTTTCTGAGGTTTACATCTGAAATTCCTTTTAATTGTTATATCCTTTCAGCCTATCCAGCAAATTAACACAATATCAAAATTGCTTTTCCAAGTTTTAAGCCTTGAAATGCGTTGCTCAGAATGTCTCGAAATCTTTCAGATTCCAATTTCATTTCTCACGATTTATCTCTGTTCTTAGTAAAATGGTATCTATTTCGTATGATGCATTTCCAAATCGTATTAATTTTCCAACAATTACGGTTTCAGTATCTCCAGGTTAATGATTCTCAATGCTGTCCGTTGATAATTTTAAGCGTATTGTTGCCAGATTTGTTTTAATGCGTTAAGACATTATGTTTTAAGCGAGTGCGCTATTTGTTCTTGAAGAATATTAAAAAAATGATTTTGAGAAGTAATACAGTGTTTTAAGTACCATCCTTGATTATATTCGTGATGCCTTTAATATTTTACCATCAGGAAAATATTTTCTTCGATGCATTTGATGGAATTTATTAAATCATATTTCTACTCTTAACACTAAAAATTATATGCGGGAATAAATACAATGATGAGCCATTACATTTTGACCACCTACCTAATAAGCTGTAGGACCCCCTTTAGCCTGCAAAACAGCGGCCACTCAGCAAGGCATCGATTCGATGAGGTGGCGATAGGTATCCTGGGGTATCTGGTACCATAATTGTAACGTATACTCTGGATTCCCTTTCCTTTTGATTTTACTATCTCTGGTTATTTTATTTTCCTATGTAAATTATCTTCTTACTGAACGAGATGTTATTTCTCCCGCTGAATGAGATCTGGCAATGAGTGTAAGTCATGACGTGGTGGTAGCCAGTATAAATAGGCGCGTTCAACGATACCTAGGAGAGCTTTTGTTTATGTAGTAGAGAGCTTTTGTTTGTG
Organism: Macrothele yani; assembly: GCA_039090855.1. Classification (NCBI taxonomy): domain Eukaryota; kingdom Metazoa; phylum Arthropoda; class Arachnida; order Araneae; family Macrothelidae; genus Macrothele; species Macrothele yani. Next base: position 10,369,064 of record CM077021.1, read on the forward strand.
TTACGTGAGAGAGCTTTTTGTTGATGTGCGTAGGGAGATCTTCGTTTTATGTGTAAAGAGAGCTTCGTTTATGTGAGTAGAGCTTCGTTCATGTGCAAGGAGCTACGTTTTATTGAGTAGCTGTGTGACCATGTGAAATGTATGTTGGATACTACCAGGAGTTTCCCTGAATAAAGAGTTTGTTGTAAGTACGTTTTTCTCAGTTCATAGTTTTGTCAGATCTCTGTCTGGCTGTTAAGTTTATTTCATTAGTTGTTATTATTAACAACCAGCATTAAGACTTTATTCATCTTAATTACTACTACAACATTACTAGCAGTTAAAAGCTTGTTCATTATTATTACTACACTACTAGCAGGAAAGTTTATTCATGATATAATTAACAACACAACAACCATTAGAAGAACCATTAGTAGAAGAAAGCTTATTTATTATATAATATCAACAGCAGGTCCTCCAGTTCCCGTACCTTTCGGGGTGGTGGCACCTTTCGGAAGATGATGAATGTGAGCGTGATGCGATCCCCGAAAACGATAGTGATGATGTCTACAAGCCGCAAAACCAATCTAATCCACAACTGTTCTCCCAGAATGAACTTAATGATCTAGTACGTGATCTGAACTTGCCTAAGAAATCTGCAGAAGTACTTGGCTCCCGGTTGAAAAGTAAGAATCTTCTGGCTCCAGGAACACATTTGTCATGGTACCGACACAGAGAAAAAGAAGTACTTTCTTTTTTCTCACAGAACGATTCCTTGACTTACTGCAATAACATCAACGAGTTAATGCATTTCTATGGCATTGAACATGATCCTACTCAGTGGAGCCTTTTTATTGACTCGTCCAAGAGGAGCCTCAAAAGCGTGTTACTGCATAATGGGAATGTGTATGGGTGTGGCCCACTCAGTTAAAATGAAAGAGACATTTAAGAACATGAAGGTACTATTAACAAATATACAGTATAAGGAACACAAATGGCTTGTCTGTGGTGAATTCAAAGTAATAGGAATGCTATTAGGACAACAAGCTGGGTATACGAAAATGCCTTGCTTTCTAAGTGAATGGGACAGTAGGGCAAAAGAAAGGCATTGGACCGTGAGAGTTTGGCCAGAGCGGAGAAATTTTGTTCCTGGGTCTAAAAACAGCCTGCATGACCCACTTGTGGACCCCCAAAAAGTATTGCTTCCACCACTACACATAAAATTGGGGTTGTTGAAAAAGTTTGTAAGGGTTCTTCTACCACAAGATGGACCATGCTTCAAGTACCTTTCTATGAAATTTCCCTTCATCACACTAGAAAAATTGAAAGCTGGAATTTTTGTCGACTCTCAAATAAAAAAAACTTATGAAGGACAAAGATTTTGAGAAGACGATGAATGAGAGAGAAAAGGACGCATGGACGGAATTCCGATCTGTAACCGAAAACTTTCTAGGGAATCACAAAGATCCTAATTACAGAAAAAATGTTGAAACAATGTTGGAAAACTTCAAGCAGTTGGGTTGTAACATGAGTGTAAAAGTTAACTTTCTACACTCCCATATCGACTACTTTCCGGAAAATCTGGGACATTTATAGTGAAAAGCACGGTGAACGCTTTCACCAGGATATTAAGGAGATGGAGAAGAGGTACCAGGAGAGATGGAATGTAGCTATGATGGCCGATTAGTGTTGGATGTTGAAGAGGGACAATAAAGATAAAGGAGGGTCTGCAAGAAAGTAAAAAAAACGACAGTTTGAAAATTAATGGAACTCTGTTTGCTTGTCGTTTTGTTAAAGACTAGTCACAGGTCAGTTCTTTACAGTAATTTTAAAGTGTTTTTGTAAAAAAAAAAAGCCTTTGTGGAACATTGTGTTTGCATTTTTGTGCTTACATTAGTTAAAATCTTGAAAACATAACTTCTTATTTTATTTAAGAACCTCACGTGATAGAATAAAATGGAAATCATTTCCAGAATCGGCGTCAGAAATTGATTCAGGAACAGCTATTTTTAAGAATTCATCTGACAAAAAATTTTAATTTGCAGACTGGTGTTATTTGATACTTTGGTGCATTTCTCTCTTTATTATTCGGAAGTTCCATTTTCTAATCGATTGCTCCTCCACAACTCCTTCTCTGTGTCTGGGTCTCATCAGCAGCTAATAATTGTTTTTCACCTTCTGGTTTACTGTTCGTGACAATATTTGATCATCGAAGTCCATTTCTTTTTCCCATGCTCTTTTTGGTTTGGAGATCATTTGAAAGTAGGGGATCTGTCTATTCACCGTCGTCTCGTTCAGCAGTTTAAAAATACCAGCGATTTTCATTTAGATCCCAGAAATGGGATACGCCTCAAGATGTAATGAAAAAAATATTTTCGGCTGCTACTAATGGCCGTTTTCATTATTTATGATAGGTCTAACATGTGAAGGCGTCGTATTTCTGCGCAGACGAACGTGGCGATCTTTTAATGGAATTTCCGACTCTCAAGACTATCATCGGATACGGCGAGATTCAATGAAAGAATTCCAAACTTTAATCATGCGTTAAAGTAGAAATGCTGTTTAAATGGAGTCTGCGAAGTAATTGCTTATTCACTGTTATGTAAAACAGAAGTGTCTGCTGGCTTAAATCCTTTAGCCGACTGGAACGTATTAATTCAGGGTTAGTAAAACTAGTTAACTCGCTATGCGATGTGTGGGATGAGGACGTTTCTAACGGGTGTTCGAATCCCGTCCCGTAAGCCATCTAGTCTGTGGTTTTTCCGGAGTTTTCCGCAGACTCCCTGTGTTTGGGGACGCGAATGCGTAGATGGTTCCCTATGAAGTCGGACCCCGGACGTACTTTGTTCCCTCTCCGTGTGCAACAGAAGAATGGTAAGCCGGATGCATTAATTTGCCAGAAACCCTCAAGGGCGCATAGTCGTATAATCCAATAACAATCGACACGATTCAAAATTCCAAAAGAACGAAACCACATTAAAAGTATATTATTATAGCTTTTAATTTGTAAATAACGTATATGTATTAAAATACGTTATTTACAAGTTAAAAGCTACCAGATCTTTCGGGCCGTCGAACGTGCCCACCCTCAGGTTAAAATCATAGAAAAAATACGAACAGCAGGGACTTAATCCAATGAGTCATTACATGACCACCCCCAGCCTAGTGCAATGAGCTCGCCTGGAGACCGTACGGAGGCGCAGGTGAAGCTCATATATATTAGGTTGTCGGAAAAGTCATGGCGAATTTTGGCACCCGATAGCGGTTGGGCGGTTTTGGAAGTACTAAAGGCATGCACAGCTCTGTTATCGCTATGGCATTCGACAGGTGCCATTTCTAGCTGCAGTATAAAAGGAATAGTGAGCGATTTGGTTGATTTGCGGAGATTTGACATCAAGTTGAAGATGGAAGACCAAACTGTGCATTTTCGCCATATTTTACTGTTTTACTTCCGTAAAGGGAAGAACGCGCGTCAACCTTGTGAAAAGTTACGTAAAGTGTACGGTGATAATGCTCTACAAGAACGTCAGTGCCAGCGGTGGTTCGCAAAATTCCATGCTGGTGATTTTGTTCTCAACGATGCTCCTCGGTCCGGGAGGCCCACCGAGGTTGATGACGACCAAATCAAGGCATTGATCGAGTCAAACCCACGTCACACGACACGAGAGATTGCAGACACATTACACATCCCTTGTTTAAGCGTTCGCGACCACCTGAAGAAGCTGGTATACGTAAGTAAGCTCGATGTGTGGGTTCCTCATGAACTCAAAGAAGCTCAATTGACGGCGCGTATAAACATCTGCGACATGCTCATTAAACAGGGGGAAACAATCCTTTCTTGAAGCGACTGATAACTGCTGATGAAAAGTGGATTATGTACAACAACGTGCTGCGCAAACGGTCTTGTTCATGACGTGCTGCTTCGCCTCAAACAACATCCAAAGCAGACATTCATCGGCGGAAGGTTCTGGTCTCAGTGTGGTGGGATTTTAAAGGTGTCGTAATTTTCGAGCTCCTACCACGGAACCAAACAATGAATTCGAATGTGTACTGTCGGCAATTGGACAGTTTGAACGAATCCAACATCCAGAAACGTCCAGAGCTCGTTCATCGTAAAGGTGTTATGTTCCATCACGACAACGCGAGACCACACACAAGTTTGATCACCCGCCAAAAATTATTGGAGCTTGGGTAGGATGTGTTGCCACACCCAGCATACTCGCCTGACCTTGCGCCATCAGATTTCCACTTGTTTCGCTCTCTTCAACAGTCGTTGCGTGGTATAACGTTCAATTCAGATGAGGCTGTAAATTAGCACCTTGTACAGTTTTTCGCCACGAAAGTCAGGTCCTTCTATGAACGAGGCATTCTGCAGCTCACTGAAAGATGGCAAAAGGTTATCGAACAAAACGGGCATTATATCATTGATTGATCTTTGTCCTTTCTATCAATGAATGACCTTTGCAAAACATGCCTAAAATACGTCATGGCTTTTCCGACAAGCCAATACAACCCAAGGACAGGCCTTCAGTTAGTAGAGTGTTCGGAATCAGAATGGGAAAAGCTGCCGATTTATTGGAGTTTGAGAAAAGACAACTCGTGATGACACGGCGCCTCGGAACTACGATCTCGAAAACGGCGCTGCTTGTGGGTTGTTCACGTGCTGCAGTAGTGAGTACGTATCAAAAGTGGTGCACAGATGGCCAAACGACAAACCGTCGTCCAGCCGTGTGTCGTCCGCAGCTCATTGATGCCGTCGACCAACCGTGTGTCTTCCTCACTCATTGATGCCGCGTCCAACCGTGTGTCTTCCTCACTCATTGATGCCGTCGTCCAACCGTGTGTCTTCCTCACTCATTGATGCCGTCGTCCAACCGTGTGTCGTCCGCAGCTCATTGATGCCGTCGTCCAACCGTGTGTCTTCCGCAGCTCATTGATGCCGTCGTCCAACCGTGTGTCTTCCTCACTCATTGATGCCGTCGTCCAACCGTGTGTCGTCCGCAGCTCATTGATGCCGTCGTCCAACCGTGTGTCTTCCTCACTCATTGATGCCGTCGTCCAACCGTGTGTCTTCCTCACTCATCGATGCCGTCGTCCAACCGTGTGTCTTCTTCACTCATTGATGCCGTCGTCCAACCGTGTGTCTTCCTCACTCATTGATGCCGTCGTCCAACCGTGTGTCGTCCGCAGCTCATTGATGCCGTCGTCCAACCGTGTGTCTTCCTCACTCATTGATGCCGTCGTCCAACCGTGTGTCTTCCTCACTCATCGATGCCGTCGTCCAACCGTGTGTCTTCTTCAGCTCATTGATGCCGTCGTCCAACCGTGTGTCTTCCTCACTCATTGATGCCGTCGTCCAACCGTGTGTCTTCCTCACTCATTGATGCCGTCGTCCAACCGTGTGTCTTCTTCACTCATTGATGCCGTCGTCCAACCGTGTGTCTTCCTCACTCATTGATGCCGTCGTCCAACCGTGTGTCGTCCGCAGCTCATTGATGCCGTCGTCCAACCGTGTGTCTTCCTCACTCATTGATGCCGTCGTCCAACCGTGTGTCTTCCTCACTCATTGATGCCGTCGTCCAACCGTGTGTCTTCCTCACTCATTGATGCCGTCGTCCAGCCGTGTGTCTTCCTCACTCATTGATGCCGTCGTCCAACCGTGTGTCTTCCTCAGCTCATTGATGCCGTCGTCCAACCGTGTGTCGTCCGCAGCTCATTGATGCCGTCGTCCAACCGTGTGTCTTCCTCACTCATTGATGCCGTCGTCCAACCGTGTGTCTTCCTCACTCATTGATGCCGTCGTCCAACCGTGTGTCTTCCTCACTCATTGATGCCGTCGTCCAACCGTGTGTCTTCCTCACTCATTGATGCCGTCGTCCAACCGTGTGTCTTCCTCACTCATTGATGCCGTCGTCCAACCGTGTGTCGTCCGCAGCTCATTGATGCCGTCGTCCAACCGTGTGTCTTTCTCACTCATTGATGCCGTCGTCCAACCGTGTGTCTTCCTCACTCATTGATGCCGTCGTCCAACCGTGTGTCTTCCTCACTCATTGATGCCGTCGTCCAACCGTGTGTCTTCCTCACTCATTGATGCCGTCGTCCAACCGTGTGTCTTCCTCACTCATTGATGCCGTCGTCCAACCGTGTGTCTTCCTCACTCATTGATGCCGTCGTCCAACCGTGTGTCTTCCTCACTCATTGATGCCGTCGTCCAACCGTGTGTCTTCCTCACTCATTGATGCCGTCGTCCAACCGTGTGTCTTCCTCACTCATTGATGCCGCGTCCAACCGTGTGTCTTCCTCACTCATTGATGCCGTCGTCCAACCGTGTGTCGTCCGCAGCTCATTGATGCCGTCGTCCAACCGTGTGTCTTCCGCAGCTCATTGATGCCGTCGTCCAACCGTGTGTCTTCCTCACTCATTGATGCCGTCGTCCAACCGTGTGTCGTCCGCAGCTCATTGATGCCGTCGTCCAACCGTGTGTCTTCCTCACTCATTGATGCCGTCGTCCAACCGTGTGTCTTCCTCACTCATTGATGCCGTCGTCCAACCGTGTGTCTTCTTCACTCATTGATGCCGTCGTCCAACCGTGTGTCTTCCTCACGCATTGATGCCGTCGTCCAACCGTGTGTCGTCCGCAGCTCATTGATGCCGTCGTCCAACCGTGTGTCTTCCTCACTCATTGATGCCGTCGTCCAACCGTGTGTCTTCCTCACTCATTGATGCCGTCGTCCAACCGTGTGTCTTCCTCACTCATTGATGCCGTCGTCCAGCCGTGTGTCTTCCTCACTCATTGATGCCGTCGTCCAACCGTGTGTCTTCCTCACTCATTGATGCCGTCGTCCAACCGTGTGTCGTCCGCAGCTCATTGATGCCGTCGTCCAACCGTGTGTCTTCCTCACTCATTGATGCCGTCGTCCAACCGTGTGTCTTCCTCACTCATTGATGCCGTCGTCCAACCGTGTGTCTTCCTCACTCATTGATGCCGTCGTCCAACCGTGTGTCTTCCTCACTCATTGATGCCGTCGTCCAACCGTGTGTCTTCCTCACTCATTGATGCCGTCGTCCAACCGTGTGTCGTCCGCAGCTCATTGATGCCGTCGTCCAACCGTGTGTCTTTCTCACTCATTGATGCCGTCGTCCAACCGTGTGTCTTCCTCACTCATTGATGCCGTCGTCCAACCGTGTGTCTTCCTCACTCATTGATGCCGTCGTCCAACCGTGTGTCTTCCTCACTCATTGATGCCGTCGTCCAACCGTGTGTCTTCCTCACTCATTGATGCCGTCGTCCAACCGTGTGTCTTCCTCACTCATTGATGCCGTCGTCCAACCGTGTGTCTTCCTCACTCATTGATGCCGTCGTCCAACCGTGTGTCTTCCTCACTCATTGATGCCGTCGTCCAACCGTGTGTCTTCCTCACTCATTGATGCCGTCGTCCAACCGTGTGTCGTCCGCAGCTCATTGATGCCGTCGTCCAACCGTGTGTCTTCCTCACTCATTGATGCCGTCGTCCAACCTGTGTGTCTTCCTCACTCATTGATGCCGTCGTCCAACCGTGTGTCGTCCTCACTCATTGATGCCGTCGTCCAACCGTGTGTCTTCCTCACTCATTGATGCCGTCGTCCAACCGTGTGTCTTCCTCACTCATTGATGCCGTCGTCCAACCGTGTGTCGTCCGCAGCTCATTGATGCCGTCGTCCAACCGTGTGTCGTCCTCACTCATTGATGCCGTCGTCCAACCGTGTGTCTTCCTCACTCATTGATGCCGTCGTCCAACCGTGTGTCTTCCTCACTCATTGATGCCGTCGTCTAACCGTGTGTCGTCCGCAGCTCATTGATGCCGTCGTCCAACCGTGTGTCTTCCTCACTCATTGATGCCGTCGTCCAACCGTGTGTCTTCCTCACTCATTGATGCCGTCGTCCAACCGTGTGTCTTCCTCACTCATTGATGCCGTCGTCCAACTGTGTGTCTTCCTCACTCATTGATGCCGTCGTCCAACCGTGTGTCGTCCGCAGCTCATTGATGCCATCGTCCAACCGTGTGTCTTCCTCACTCATTGATGCCGTCGTCCAACCGTGTGTCTTCCTCACTCATTGATGCCGTCGTCCAACCGTGTGTCTTCCTCACTCATTGATGCCGTCGTCCAACCGTGTGTCTTCCTCACTCATTGATGCCGTCGTCCAACCGTGTGTCGTCCGCAGCTCATTGATGCCGTCGTCCAAACGTGTGTCTTCCTCACTCATTGATGCCGTCGTCCAACCGTGTGTCTTCCTCACTCATTGATGCCGTCGTCCAACCGTGTGTCGTCCGCAGCTCATTGATGCCGTCGTCCAACCGTGTGTCGTCCTCACTCATTGATGCCGTCGTCCAACCGTGTGTCTTCCTCACTCATTGATGCCGTCGTCCAACCGTGTGTCTTCCTCACTCATTGATGCCGTCGTCCAACCGTGTGTCTTCCTCACTCATTGATGCCGTCGTCCAACCGTGTGTCGTCCGCAGCTCATTGATGCCGTCGTCCAACCGTGTGTCGTCCGCAGCTCATTGATGCCGTCGTCCAACCGTGTGTCTTCCTCACTCATTGATGCCGTCGTCCAACCGTGTGTCTTCCTCACTCATTGATGCCGTCGTCCAACCGTGTGTCTTCCTCACTCATTGATGCCGTCGTCCAACCGTGTGTCTTCCTCACTCATTGATGCCGTCGTCCAACCGTGTGTCGTCCGCAGCTCATTGATGCCGTCGTCCAACCGTGTGTCTTCCTCACTCATTGATGCCGTCGTCCAACCATGTGTCTTCCTCACTCATTGATGCCGTCGTCCAACCGTGTGTCTTATTCACTCATTGATGCCGTCGTCCAACCGTGTGTCGTCCGCAGCTCATTGATGCCGTCGTCCAACCGTGTGTCTTCCTCACTTATTGATGCCGTCGTCCAACCGTGTGTCTTCCTCACTCATTGATGCCGTCGTCCAACCGTGTGTCTTCCTCACTCATTGATGCCGTCGTCCAACCGTGTGTCTTCCTCACTCATTGATGCCGTCGTCCAACCGTGTGTCTTCCTCACTCATTGATGCCGTCGTCCAACCGTGTGTCGTCCGCAGCTCATTGATGCCGTCGTCCAACCGTGTGTCGTCCGCAGCTCATTGATGCCGTCGTCCAACCGTGTGTCTTCCTCACTCATTGATGCCGTCGTCCAACCGTGTGTCTTCCTCACTCATTGATGCCGTCGTCCAACCGTGTGTCTTCCTCACTCATTGATGCCGTCGTCCAACCGTGTGTCGTCCGCAGCTCATTGATGCCGTCGTCCAACCGTGTGTCTTCCTCACTCATTGATGCCGTCGTCCAACCGTGTGTCTTCCTCACTCATTGATGCCGTCGTCCAACCGTGTGTCGTCCGCAGCTCATTGATGCCGTCGTCCAACCGTGTGTCGTCCTCACTCATTGATGCCGTCGTCCAACGGTGTGTCTTCCTCACTCATTGATGCCGTCGTCCAACCGTGTGTCTTCCTCACTCATTGATGCCGTCGTCCAACCGTGTGTCGTCCGCAGCTCATTGATGCCGTCGTCCAACCGTTTGTCTTCCTCACTTATTGATGCCGTCGTCCAACCGTGTGTCTTCCTCACTCATTGATGCCGTCGTCCAACCGTGTGTCTTCCTCACTCATTGATGCCGTCGTCCAACCGTGTGTCTTCCTCACTCATTGATGCCGTCGTCCAACCGTGTGTCTTCCTCACTCATTGATGCCGTCGTCCAACCGTGTGTCGTCCGCAGCTCATTGATGCCGTCGTCCAACCGTGTGTCTTCCGCAGCTCATTGATGCCGTCGTCCAACCGTGTGTCTTCCTCACTCATTGATGCCGTCGTCCAACCGTGTGTCGTCCGCAGCTCATTGATGCCGTCGTCCAACCGTGTGTCTTCCTCACTCATTGATGCCGTCGTCCAACCGTGTGTCTTCCTCACTCATTGATGCCGTCGTCCAACCGTGTGTCTTCCTCACTCATTGATGCCGTCGTCCAACCGTGTGTCTTCCTCACGCATTGATGCCGTCGTCCAACCGTGTGTGTCCGCAGCTCATTGATGCCGTCGTCAACCGTGTGTCTTCCTCACTCATTGATGCCGTCGTCCAACCGTAGCCGTCGTCCAACCGTGTGTCTTCCTCACTCATTGATGCCGTCGTCCAACCGTGTGTCTTCCTCAGCTCATTGATGCCGTCGTCCAACCGTGTGTCTTCCTCACTCATTGATGCCGTCGTCCAACCGTGTGTCTTCCTCACTCATTGATGCCGTCGTCCAACCGTGTGTCTTCCTCACTCATTGATGCCGTCGTCCAACCGTGTGTCTTCCTCACTCATTGATGCCGTCGTCCAACCGTGTGTCTTCCTCACTCATTGATGCCGTCGTCCAACCGTGTGTCTTCCTCACTCATTGATGCCGTCGTCCAACCGTGTGTCTTCCTCACTCATTGATGCCGTCGTCCAACCGTGTGTCTTCCTCACTCATTGATGCCGTCGTCCAACCGTGTGTCGTCCTCACTCATTGATGCCGTCGTCCAACCGTGTGTCTTCCTCACTCATTGATGCCGTCGTCCAACCGTGTGTCTTCCGCACTCATTGATGCCGTCGTCCAACCGTGTGTCTTCCTCACTCATTGATGCCGTCGTCCAACCGTGTGTCTTCCTCACTCATTGATGCCGTCGTCCAACCGTGTGTCTTCCTCAGCTCATTGATGCCGTCGTCCAACCGTGTGTCTTCCTCACTCATTGATGCCGTCGTCCAACCGTGTGTCTTCCTCACTCATTGATGCCGTCGTCCAACCGTGTGTCGTCCGCAGCTCATTGATGCCGTCGTCCAACCGTGTGTCTTCCTCACTCATTGATGCCGTCGTCCAACCGTGTGTCTTCCTCACTCATTGATGCCGTCGTCCAACCGTGTGTCTTCCTCACTCATTGATGCCGTCGTCCAACCGTGTGTCTTCCTCACTCATTGATGCCGTCGTCCAACCGTGTGTCGTCCTCACTCATTGATGCCGTCGTCCAACCGTGTGTCTTCCTCACTCATTGATGCCGTCGTCCAACCGTGTGTCGTCCGCAGCTCATTGATGCCGTCGTCCAACCGTGTGTCTTCCTCACTCATTGATGCCGTCGTCCAACCGTGTGTCTTCCTCACTCATTGATGCCGTCGTCCAACCGTGTGTCTTCCTCACTCATTGATGCCGTCGTCCAACCGTGTGTCTTCCTCACTCATTGATGCCGTCGTCCAACCGTGTGTCGTCCGCAGCTCATTGATGCCGTCGTCCAACCGTGTGTCTTCCTCACTCATTGATGCCGTCGTCCAACCATGTGTCTTCCTCACTCATTGATGCCGTCGTCCAACCGTGTGTCTTATTCACTCATTGATGCCGTCGTCCAACCGTGTGTCGTCCGCAGCTCATTGATGCCGTCGTCCAACCGTGTGTCTTCCTCACTTATTGATGCCGTCGTCCAACCGTGTGTCTTCCTCACTCATTGATGCCGTCGTCCAACCGTGTGTCTTCCTCACTCATTGATGCCGTCGTCCAACCGTGTGTCTTCCTCACTCATTGATGCCGTCGTCCAACCGTGTGTCTTCCTCACTCATTGATGCCGTCGTCCAACCGTGTGTCGTCCGCAGCTCATTGATGCCGTCGTCCAACCGTGTGTCGTCCGCAGCTCATTGATGCCGTCGTCCAACCGTGTGTCTTCCTCACTCATTGATGCCGTCGTCCAACCGTGTGTCTTCCTCACTCATTGATGCCGTCGTCCAACCGTGTGTCTTCCTCACTCATTGATGCCGTCGTCCAACCGTGTGTCGTCCGCAGCTCATTGATGCCGTCGTCCAACCGTGTGTCTTCCTCACTCATTGATGCCGTCGTCCAACCGTGTGTCTTCCTCACTCATTGATGCCGTCGTCCAACCGTGTGTCGTCCGCAGCTCATTGATGCCGTCGTCCAACCGTGTGTCGTCCTCACTCATTGATGCCGTCGTCCAACGGTGTGTCTTCCTCACTCATTGATGCCGTCGTCCAACCGTGTGTCTTCCTCACTCATTGATGCCGTCGTCCAACCGTGTGTCGTCCGCAGCTCATTGATGCCGTCGTCCAACCGTTTGTCTTCCTCACTTATTGATGCCGTCGTCCAACCGTGTGTCTTCCTCACTCATTGATGCCGTCGTCCAACCGTGTGTCTTCCTCACTCATTGATGCCGTCGTCCAACCGTGTGTCGTCCGCAGCTCACTGATGCCGTCGTCCAACCGTGTGTCGTCCGCAGCTCATTGATGCCGTCGTCCAACCGTGTGTCTTCCTCACTCATTGATGCCGTCGTCCAACCGTGTGTCTTCCTCACTCATTGATGCCGTCGTCCAACCGTGTGTCTTCCTCACTCATTGATGCCGTCGTCCAACCGTGTGTCTTCCTCACTCATTGATGCCGTCGTCCAACCGTGTGTCTTCCTCACTCATTGATGCCGTCGTCCAACCGTGTGTCTTCCTCACTCATTGATGCCGTCGTCCAACCGTGTGTCTTCCTCACTCATTGATGCCGTCGTCCAACCGTGTGTCGTCCGCAGCTCATTGATGCCATCGTCCAACCGTGTGTCGTCCTCACTCATTAATGCCGTCGTCCAACCGTGTGTCTTCCTCACTCATTGATGCCGTCGTCCAACCGTGTGTCTTCCTCACTCATTGATGCCGTCGTCCAACCGTGTGTCTTCCTCACTCATTGATGCCGTCGTCCAACCGTGTGTCGTCCGCAGCTCATTGATGCCGTCGTCCAACCGTGTGTCGTCCGCAGCTCATTGATGCCGTCGTCCAACCGTGTGTCTTCCTCACTCATTGATGCCGTCGTCCAACCGTGTGTCTTCCTCACTCATTGATGCCGTCGTCCAACCGTGTGTCGTCCGCAGCTCATTGATGCCGTCGTCCAACCGTGTGTCTTCCTCACTCATTGATGCCGTCGTACAACCGTGCGTCGTCCGCAGTTCATTGATGCCGTCGTCCAACCGTGTGTCGTCCTCACTCATTGATGCCGTCGTCCAACAGTGTGTCTTCCTCACTCATTGATGCCGTCGTCCAACCGTGTGTCGTCCGCAGCTCATTGATGCCGTCGTCCAACCGTGTGTCGTCCTCACTCATTGATGCCGTCGTCCAACCGTGTGTCTTCCTCACTCATTGATGCCGTCGTCCAACCGTGTGTCTTCCTCACTCATCGATGCCGTCGTCCAACCGTATGTCGTCCGCAGCTCATTGATGCCGTCGTCCAACCGTGTGTCTTCCTCACTCATTGATGCCGTCGTCCAACCGTGTGTCTTCCTCACTCATCGATGCCGTCGTCCAACCGTATGTCGTCCGCAGCTCATTGATGCCGTCGTCCAACCGTGTGTCTTCCTCACTCATTGATGCCGTCGTCCAACCGTGTGTCGTCCGCAGCTCATTGATGCCGTCGTCCAACCGTGTGTCTTCCTCACTCATTGATGCCGTCGTCCAACCGTGTGTCTTCCTCACTCATTGATGCCGTCGTCCAACCGTGTGTCTTCCTCACTCATTGATGCCGTCGTCCAACCGTGTGTCTTCCTCACTCATTGATGCCGTCGTCCAACTGTGTGTCTTCCTCACTCATTGATGCCGTCGTCCAACCGTGTGTCGTCCGCAGCTTATTGATGCCATCGTCCAAACGTGTGTCTTAATCACTCATTGATGCCGTCGTCCAACCGTGTGTCTTCCTCACTCATTGATGCCGTCGTCCAACCGTGTGTCTTCCTCACTCATTGATGCCGTCGTCCAACCGTGTGTCTTCCTCACTCATTGATGCCGTCGTCCAACCGTGTGTCGTCCGCAGCTCATTGATGCCGTCGTCCAAACGTGTGTCTTCCTCACTCATTGATGCCGTCGTCCAACCGTGTGTCGTCCGCAGCTCATTGATGCCGTCGTCCAACCGTGTGTCGTCCTCACTCATTGATGCCGTCGTCCAACGGTGTGTCTTCCTCACTCATTGATGCCGTCGTCCAACCGTGTGTCTTCCTCACTCATTGATGCCGTCGTCCAACCGTGTGTCGTCCGCAGCTCATTGATGCCGTCGTCCAACCGTTTGTCTTCCTCACTTATTGATGCCGTCGTCCAACCGTGTGTCTTCCTCACTCATTGATGCCGTCGTCCAACCGTGTGTCTTCCTCACTCATTGATGCCGTCGTCCAACCGTGTGTCGTCCGCAGCTCACTGATGCCGTCGTCCAACCGTGTGTCGTCCGCAGCTCATTGATGCCGTCGTCCAACCGTGTGTCTTCCTCACTCATTGATGCCGTCGTCCAACCGTGTGTCTTCCTCACTCATTGATGCCCTCGTCCAACCGTGTGTCTTCCTCACTCATTGATGCCGTCGTCCAACCGTGTGTCTTCCTCACTCATTGATGCCGTCGTCCAACCGTGTGTCTTCCTCACTCATTGATGCCGTCGTCCAACCGTGTGTCTTCCTCACTCATTGATGCCGTCGTCCAACCGTGTGTCTTCCTCACTCATTGATGCCGTCGTCCAACCGTGTGTCGTCCGCAGCTCATTGATGCCATCGTCCAACCGTGTGTCGTCCTCACTCATTAATGCCGTCGTCCAACCGTGTGTCTTCCTCACTCATTGATGCCGTCGTCCAACCGTGTGTCTTCCTCACTCATTGATGCCGTCGTCCAACCGTGTGTCTTCCTCACTCATTGATGCCGTCGTCCAACCGTGTGTCGTCCGCAGCTCATTGATGCCGTCGTCCAACCGTGTGTCGTCCGCAGCTCATTGATGCCGTCGTCCAACCGTGTGTCTTCCTCACTCATTGATGCCGTCGTACAACCGTGCGTCGTCCGCAGTTCATTGATGCCGTCGTCCAACCGTGTGTCGTCCTCACTCATTGATGCCGTCGTCCAACAGTGTGTCTTCCTCACTCATTGATGCCGTCGTCCAACCGTGTGTCGTCCGCAGCTCATTGATGCCGTCGTCCAACCGTGTGTCGTCCTCACTCATTGATGCCGTCGTCCAACCGTGTGTCTTCCTCACTCATTGATGCCGTCGTCCAACCGTGTGTCTTCCTCACTCATCGATGCCGTCGTCCAACCGTATGTCGTCCGCAGCTCATTGATGCCGTCGTCCAACCGTGTGTCTTCCTCACTCATTGATGCCGTCGTCCAACCGTGTGTCTTCCTCACTCATCGATGCCGTCGTCCAACCGTATGTCGTCCGCAGCTCATTGATGCCGTCGTCCAACCGTGTGTCTTCCTCACTCATTGATGCCGTCGTCCAACCGTGTGTCGTCCGCAGCTCATTGATGCCGTCGTCCAACCGTGTGTCTTCCTCACTCATTGATGCCGTCGTCCAACCGTGTGTCTTCCTCACTCATTGATGCCGTCGTCCAACCGTGTGTCTTCCTCACTCATTGATGCCGTCGTCCAACCGTGTGTCTTCCTCACTCATTGATGCCGTCGTCCAACTGTGTGTCTTCCTCACTCATTGATGCCGTCGTCCAACCGTGTGTCGTCCGCAGCTTATTGATGCCATCGTCCAAACGTGTGTCTTCCTCACTCATTGATGCCGTCGTCCAACCGTGTGTCTTACTCACTCATTGATGCCGTCGTCCAACCGTGTGTCTTCCTCACTCATTGATGCCGTCGTCCAACCGTGTGTCTTCCTCACTCATTGATGCCGTCGTCCAACCGTGTGTCGTCCGCAGCTCATTGATGCCGTCGTCCAAACGTGTGTCTTCCTCACTCATTGATGCCGTCGTCCAACCGTGTGTCGTCCGCAGCTCATTGATGCCGTCGTCCAACCGTGTGTCGTCCTCACTCATTGATGCCGTCGTCCAACGGTGTGTCTTCCTCACTCATTGATGCCGTCGTCCAACCGTGTGTCTTCCTCACTCATTGATGCCGTCGTCCAACCGTGTGTCGTCCGCAGCTCATTGATGCCGTCGTCCAACCGTTTGTCTTCCTCACTTATTGATGCCGTCGTCCAACCGTGTGTCTTCCTCACTCATTGATGCCGTCGTCCAACCGTGTGTCTTCCTCACTCATTGATGCCGTCGTCCAACCGTGTGTCGTCCGCAGCTCACTGATGCCGTCGTCCAACCGTGTGTCGTCCGCAGCTCATTGATGCCGTCGTCCAACCGTGTGTCTTCCTCACTCATTGATGCCGTCGTCCAACCGTGTGTCTTCCTCACTCATTGATGCCCTCGTCCAACCGTGTGTCTTCCTCACTCATTGATGCCGTCGTCCAACCGTGTGTCTTCCTCACTCATTGATGCCGTCGTCCAACCGTGTGTCTTCCTCACTCATTGATGCCGTCGTCCAACCGTGTGTCTTCCTCACTCATTGATGCCGTCGTCCAACCGTGTGTCTTCCTCACTCATTGATGCCGTCGTCCAACCGTGTGTCGTCCGCAGCTCATTGATGCCATCGTCCAACCGTGTGTCGTCCTCACTCATTAATGCCGTCGTCCAACCGTGTGTCTTCCTCACTCATTGATGCCGTCGTCCAACCGTGTGTCTTCCTCACTCATTGATGCCGTCGTCCAACCGTGTGTCTTCCTCACTCATTGATGCCGTCGTCCAACCGTGTGTCGTCCGCAGCTCATTGATGCCGTCGTCCAACCGTGTGTCGTCCGCAGCTCATTGATGCCGTCGTCCAACCGTGTGTCTTCCTCACTCATTGATGCCGTCGTCCAACCGTGTGTCTTCCTCACTCATTGATGCCGTCGTCCAACCGTGTGTCGTCCGCAGCTCATTGATGCCGTCGTCCAACCGTGTGTCTTCCTCACTCATTGATGCCGTCGTACAACCGTGCGTCGTCCGCAGTTCATTGATGCCGTCGTCCAACCGTGTGTCGTCCTCACTCATTGATGCCGTCGTCCAACAGTGTGTCTTCCTCACTCATTGATGCCGTCGTCCAACCGTGTGTCGTCCGCAGCTCATTGATGCCGTCGTCCAACCGTGTGTCGTCCTCACTCATTGATGCCGTCGTCCAACCGTGTGTCTTCCTCACTCATTGATGCCGTCGTCCAACCGTGTGTCTTCCTCACTCATCGATGCCGTCGTCCAACCGTATGTCGTCCGCAGCTCATTGATGCCGTCGTCCAACCGTGTGTCTTCCTCACTCATTGATGCCGTCGTCCAACCGTGTGTCTTCCTCACTCATCGATGCCGTCGTCCAACCGTATGTCGTCCGCAGCTCATTGATGCCGTCGTCCAACCGTGTGTCTTCCTCACTCATTGATGCCGTCGTCCAACCGTGTGTCGTCCGCAGCTCATTGATGCCGTCGTCCAACCGTGTGTCTTCCTCACTCATTGATGCCGTCGTCCAACCGTGTGTCTTCCTCACTCATTGATGCCGTCGTCCAACCGTGTGTCTTCCTCACTCATTGATGCCGTCGTCCAACCGTGTGTCTTCCTCACTCATTGATGCCGTCGTCCAACTGTGTGTCTTCCTCACTCATTGATGCCGTCGTCCAACCGTGTGTCGTCCGCAGCTTATTGATGCCATCGTCCAAACGTGTGTCTTCCTCACTCATTGATGCCGTCGTCCAACCGTGTGTCTTCCTCACTCATTGATGCCGTCGTCCAACCGTGTGTCTTCCTCACTCATTGATGCCGTCGTCCAACCGTGTGTCTTCCTCACTCATTGATGCCGTCGTCCAACCGTGTGTCGTCCGCAGCTCATTGATGCCGTCGTCCAAACGTGTGTCTTCCTCACTCATTGATGCCGTCGTCCAACCGTGTGTCTTCCTCACTCATTGATGCCGTCGTCCAACCGTGTGTCGTCCGCAGCTCATTGATGCCGTCGTCCAACCGTGTGTCGTCCTCACTCATTGATACCGTCGTCCAACCGTGTGTCTTCCTCACTCATTGATGCCGTCGTCCAACCGTGTGTCTTCCTCACTCATTGATGCCGTCGTCGAACCGTGAGTCTTCCTCACTCATTGATGCCGTCGTCCAACCGTGTGTCGTCCGCAGCTCATTGATGCCGTCGTCCAACCGTGTGTCGTCCGCAGCTCATTGATGCCGTCGTCCAACCGTGTGTCTTCCTCACTCATTGATGCCGTCGTCCAACCGTGTGTCTTCCTCACTCATTGATGCCGTCGTCCAACCGTGTGTCTTCCTCACTCATTGATGCCGTCGTCCAACCGTGTGTCTTCCTCACTCATTGATGCCGTCGTCCAACCGTGTGTCGTCCGCAGCTCATTGATGCCGTCGTCCAACCGTGTGTCTTCCTCACTCATTGATGCCGTCGTCCAACCGTGTGTCTTCCTCACTCATTGATGCCGTCGTCCAACCGTGTGTCTTCCTCACTCATTGATGCCGTCGTCCAACCGTGTGTCTTCCTCACTCATTGATGCCGTCGTCCAACCGTGTGTCTTCCTCACTCATTGATGCCGTCGTCCAACCGTGTGTCGTCCGCAGCTCATTGATGCCGTCGTCCAACCGTGTGTCTTCCTCACTTATTGATGCCGTCGTCCAACCGTGTGTCTTCCTCACTCATTGATGCCGTCGTCCAACCGTGTGTCTTCCTCACTCATTGACGCCGTCGTCCAACCGTGTGTCTTCCTCACTCATTGATGCCGTCGTCCAACCGTGTGTCTTCCTCACTCATTGATGCCGTCGTCCAACCGTGTGTCGTCCGCAGCTCATTGATGCCGTCGTCCAACCGTGTGTCGTCCGCAGCTCATTGATGCCGTCGTCCAACCGTGTGTCTTCCTCACTCATTGATGCCGTCGTCCAACCGTGTGTCTTCCTCACTCATTGATGCCGTCGTCCAACCGTGTGTCTTCCTCACTCATTGATGCCGTCGTCCAACCGTGTGTCGTCCGCAGCTCATTGATGCCGTCGTCCAACCGTGTGTCTTCCTCACTCATTGATGCCGTCGTCCAACCGTGTGTCTTCCTCACTCATTGATGCCGTCGTCCAACCGTGTGTCGTCCGCAGCTCATTGATGCCGTCGTCCAACCGTGTGTCGTCCTCACTCATTGATGCCGTCGTCCAACCGTGTGTCTTCCTCACTCATTGATGCCGTCGTCCAACCGTGTGTCTTCCTCACTCATTGATGCCGTCGTCCAACCGTGTGTCGTCCGCAGCTCATTGATGCCGTCGTCCAACCGTGTGTCTTCCTTACTTATTGATGCCGTCGTCCAACCGTGTGTCTTCCTCACTCATTGATGCCGTCGTCCAACCGTGTGTCGTCCGCAGCTCATTGATGCCGTCGTCCAACCGTGTGTCTTCCTCACTCATTGATGCCGTCGTCCAACCGTGTGTCTGCCTCACTCATTGATGCCGTCGTCCAACCGTGTGTCGTCCGCAGCTCACTGATGCCGTCGTCCAACCGTGTGTCGTCCGCAGCTCATTGATGCCGTCGTCCAACCGTGTGTCTTCCTCACTCATTGATGCCGTCGTCCAACCGTGTGTCTTCCTCACTCATTGATGCCGTCGTCCAACCGTGTGTCTTCCTCACTCATTGATGCCGTCGTCCAACCGTGTGTCGTCCGCAGCTCATTGATGCCGTCGTCCAACCGTGTGTCGTCCTCACTCATTGATGCCGTCGTCCAACCGTGTGTCTTCCTCACTCATTGATGCCGTCGTCCAACCGTGTGTCTTCCTCACTTATTGATGCCGTCGTCCAACCGTGTGTCTTAATCACTCATTGATACCGTCGTCCAACCGTGTGTCTTCCTCACTCATTGATGCCGTCGTCCAACCGTGTGTCTTCCTCACTCATTGATGCCGTCGTCCAACCGTGTGTCTTTCTCACTCATTGATGCCGTCGTCCAACCGTGTGTCTTCCTCACTCATTGATGCCGTCGTCCAACCGTGTGTCTTCCTCACTCATTGATGCCGTCGTCCAACCGTGTGTCTTCCTCACTCATTGATGCCGTCGTCCAACCGTGTGTCTTCCTCACTCATTGATGCCGTCGTCCAACCGTGTGTCGTCCGCAGCTCATTGATGCCGTCGTCCAACCGTGTGTCTTCCTCACTCATTGATGCCGTCGTCCAACCGTGTGTCTTCCTCACTCATTGATGCCGTCGTCCAACCGTGTGTCGTCCGCAGCTCATTGATGCCGTCGTCCAACCGTGTGTCGTCCTCACTCATTAATGCCGTCGTCCAACCGTGTGTCTTCCTCACTCATTGATGCCGTCGTCCAACCGTGTGTCTTCCTCACTCATTGATGCCGTCGTCCAACCGTGTGTCGTCCGCAGCTCATTGATGCCGTCGTCCAACCGTGTGTCGTCCGCAGCTCATTGATGCCGTCGTCCAACCGTGTGTCTTCCTCACTCATTGATGCCGTCGTCCAACCGTGTGTCGTCCGCAGCTCATTGATGCCGTCGTCCAACCGTGTGTCTTCCTCACTCATTGATGCCGTCGTACAACCGTGCGTCGTCCGCAGTTTATTGATGCCGTCGTCCAACCGTGTGTCTTCTTCACTCATTGATGCCGTCGTCCAACCGTGTGTCTTCCTCACTCATTGATGCCGTCGTCCAACCGTGTGTCTTCCTCACTCATTGATGCCGTCGTCCAACCGTGTGTCGTCCGCAGCTCATTGATGCCGTCGTCCAACCGTGTGTCTTCCTCACTCATTGATGCCGTCGTCCAACCGTGTGTCTTCCTCACTCATTGATGCCGTCGTCCAACCGTGTGTCTTCCTCACTCATTGATGCCGTCGTCCAACCGTGTGTCTTCCTCACTCATTGATGCCGTCGTCCAACCGTGTGTCGTCCGCAGCTCATTGATGCCGTCGTCCAACCGTGTGTCGTCCTCACTCATTGATGCCGTCGTCCAACCGTGTGTCGTCCGCAGCTCATTGATGCCGTCGTCCAACCGTGTGTCTTCCTCACTTATTGATGCCGTCGTCCAACCGTGTGTCTTAATCACTCATTGATACCGTCGTCCAACCGTGTGTCTTCCTCACTCATTGATGCCGTCGTCCAACCGTGTGTCTTCCTCACTCATTGATGCCGTCGTCCAACCGTGTGTCTTTCTCACTCATTGATGCCGTCGTCCAACCGTGTGTCTTCCTCACTCATTGATGCCGTCGTCCAACCGTGTGTCTTCCTCACTCATTGATGCCGTCGTCCAACCGTGTGTCTTCCTCACTCATTGATGCCGTCGTCCAACCGTGTGTCTTCCTCACTCATTGATGCCGTCGTCCAACCGTGTGTCGTCCGCAGCTCATTGATGCCGTCGTCCAACCGTGTGTCTTCCTCACTCATTGATGCCGTCGTCCAACCGTGTGTCTTCCTCACTCATTGATGCCGTCGTCCAACCGTGTGTCGTCCGCAGCTCATTGATGCCGTCGTCCAACCGTGTGTCGTCCTCACTCATTAATGCCGTCGTCCAACCGTGTGTCTTCCTCACTCATTGATGCCGTCGTCCAACCGTGTGTCTTCCTCACTCATTGATGCCGTCGTCCAACCGTGTGTCGTCCGCAGCTCATTGATGCCGTCGTCCAACCGTGTGTCGTCCGCAGCTCATTGATGCCGTCGTCCAACCGTGTGTCTTCCTCACTCATTGATGCCGTCGTCCAACCGTGTGTCGTCCGCAGCTCATTGATGCCGTCGTCCAACCGTGTGTCTTCCTCACTCATTGATGCCGTCGTACAACCGTGCGTCGTCCGCAGTTTATTGATGCCGTCGTCCAACCGTGTGTCGTCCTCACTCATTGATGCCGTCGTCCAACCGTGTGTCTTCCTCACTCACTGATGCCGTCGTCCAACCGTGTGTCGTCCGCAGCTCATTGATGCCGTCGTCCAACCGTGTGTCGTCCTCACTCATTGATGCCGTCGTCCAACCGTGTGTCTTCCTCACTCATTGATGCCGTCGTCCAACCGTGTGTCTTCCTCACTCATTGATGCCGTCGTCCAACCGTGTGTCTTCCTCACTCATTGATGCCGTCGTCCAACCGTGTGTCTTCCTCACTCATTGATGCCGTCGTCCAACCGTGTGTCTTCCTCACTCATTGATGCCGTCGTCCAACCGTGTGTCTTCCTCACTCATTGATGCCGTCGTCCAACCGTGTGTCGTCCGCAGCTCATTGATGCCGTCGTCCAACCGTGTGTCTTCCTCACTCATTGATGCCGTCGTCCAACCGTGTGTCTTCCTCACTCATTGATGCCGTCGTCCAACCGTGTGTCGTCCGCAGCTCATTGATGCCATCGTCCAACCGTGTGTCGTCCTCACTCATTAATGCCGTCGTCCAACCGTGTGTCTTCCTCACTCATTGATGCCGTCGTCCAACCGTGTGTCTTCCTCACTCATTGATGCCGTCGTCCAACCGTGTGTCTTCCTCACTCATTGATGCCGTCGTCCAACCGTGTGTCGTCCGCAGCTCATTGATGCCGTCGTCCAACCGTGTGTCGTCCGCAGCTCATTGATGCCGTCGTCCAACCGTGTGTCTTCCTCACTCATTGATGCCGTCGTCCAACCGTGTGTCTTCCTCACTCATTGATGCCGTCGTCCAACCGTGTGTCGTCCGCAGCTCATTGATGCCGTCGTCCAACCGTGTGTCTTCCTCACTCATTGATGCCGTCGTACAACCGTGCGTCGTCCGCAGTTCATTGATGCCGTCGTCCAACCGTGTGTCCTCCTCACTCATTGATGCCGTCGTCCAACAGTGTGTCTTCCTCACTCATTGATGCCGTCGTCCAACCGTGTGTCGTCCGCAGCTCATTGATGCCGTCGTCCAACCGTGTGTCGTCCTCACTCATTGATGCCGTCGTCCAACCGTGTGTCTTCCTCACTCATTGATGCCGTCGTCCAACCGTGTGTCTTCCTCACTCATCGATGCCGTCGTCCAACCGTATGTCGTCCGCAGCTCATTGATGCCGTCGTCCAACCGTGTGTCTTCCTCACTCATTGATGCCGTCGTCCAACCGTGTGTCTTCCTCACTCATCGATGCCGTCGTCCAACCGTATGTCGTCCGCAGCTCATTGATGCCGTCGTCCAACCGTGTGTCTTCCTCACTCATTGATGCCGTCGTCCAACCGTGTGTCGTCCGCAGCTCATTGATGCCGTCGTCCAACCGTGTGTCTTCCTCACTCATTGATGCCGTCGTCCAACCGTGTGTCTTCCTCACTCATTGATGCCGTCGTCCAACTGTGTGTCTTCCTCACTCATTGATGCCGTCGTCCAACCGTGTGTCGTCCGCAGCTCATTGATGCCATCGTCCAAACGTGTGTCTTCCTCACTCATTGATGCCGTCGTCCAACCGTGTGTCTTCCTCACTCATTGATGCCGTCGTCCAACCGTGTGTCTTCCTCACTCATTGATGCCGTCGTCCAACCGTGTGTCTTCCTCACTCATTGATGCCGTCGTCCAACCGTGTGTCGTCCGCAGCTCATTGATGCCGTCGTCCAAACGTGTGTCTTCCTCACTCATTGATGCCGTCGTCCAACCGTGTGTCTTCCTCACTCATTGATGCCGTCGTCCAACCGTGTGTCGTCCGCAGCTCATTGATGCCGTCGTCCAACCGTGTGTCGTCCTCACTCATTGATACCGTCGTCCAACCGTGTGTCTTCCTCACTCATTGATGCCGTCGTCCAACCGTGTGTCTTCCTCACTCATTGATGCCGTCGTCGAACCGTGAGTCTTCCTCACTCATTGATGCCGTCGTCCAACCGTGTGTCGTCCGCAGCTCATTGATGCCGTCGTCCAACCGTGTGTCGTCCGCAGCTCATTGATGCCGTCGTCCAACCGTGTGTCTTCCTCACTCATTGATGCCGTCGTCCAACCGTGTGTCTTCCTCACTCATTGATGCGTCGTCCAACCGTGTGTCTTCCTCACTCATTGATGCCGTCGTCCAACCGTGTGTCTTCCTCACTCATTGATGCCGTCGTCCAACCGTGTGTCGTCCGCAGCTCATTGATGCCGTCGTCCAACCGTGTGTCTTCCTCACTCATTGATGCCGTCGTCCAACCGTGTGTCTTCCTCACTCATTGATGCCGTCGTCCAACCGTGTGTCTTCCTCACTCATTGATGCCGTCGTCCAACCGTGTGTCTTCCTCACTCATTGATGCCGTCGTCCAACCGTGTGTCTTCCTCACTCATTGATGCCGTCGTCCAACCGTGTGTCGTCCGCAGCTCATTGATGCCGTCGTCCAACCGTGTGTCTTCCTCACTTATTGATGCCGTCGTCCAACCGTGTGTCTTCCTCTCTCATTGATGCCGTCGTCCAACCGTGTGTCTTCCTCACTCATTGACGCCGTCGTCCAACCGTGTGTCTTCCTCACTCATTGATGCCGTCGTCCAACCGTGTGTCTTCCTCACTCATTGATGCCGTCGTCCAACCGTGTGTCGTCCGCAGCTCATTGATGCCGTCGTCCAACCGTGTGTCGTCCGCAGCTCATTGATGCCGTCGTCCAACCGTGTGTCTTCCTCACTCATTGATGCCGTCGTCCAACCGTGTGTCTTCCTCACTCATTGATGCCGTCGTCCAACCGTGTGTCTTCCTCACTCATTGATGCCGTCGTCCAACCGTGTGTCGTCCGCAGCTCATTGATGCCGTCGTCCAACCGTGTGTCTTCCTCACTCATTGATGCCGTCGTCCAACCGTGTGTCTTCCTCACTCATTGATGCCGTCGTCCAACCGTGTGTCGTCCGCAGCTCATTGATGCCGTCGTCCAACCGTGTGTCGTCCTCACTCATTGATGCCGTCGTCCAACCGTGTGTCTTCCTCACTCATTGATGCCGTCGTCCAACCGTGTGTCTTCCTCACTCATTGATGCCGTCGTCCAACCGTGTGTCTTCCTCACTCATTGATGCCGTCGTCCAACCGTGTGTCGTCCGCAGCTCATTGATGCCGTCGTCCAACCGTGTGTCTTCCTCACTCATTGATGCCGTCGTCCAACCGTGTGTCTTCCTCACTCATTGATGCCGTCGTCCAACCGTGTGTCTTCCTCACTCATTGATGCCGTCGTCCAACCGTGTGTCTTCCTCACTCATTGATGCCGTCGTCCAACCGTGTGTCGTCCGCAGCTCATTGATGCCGTCGTCCAACCGTGTGTCGTCCTCACTCATTGATGCCGTCGTCCAACCGTGTGTCGTCCGCAGCTCATTGATGCCGTCGTCCAACCGTGTGTCTTCCTCACTTATTGATGCCGTCGTCCAACCGTGTGTCTTAATCACTCATTGATACCGTCGTCCAACCGTGTGTCTTCCTCACTCATTGATGCCGTCGTCCAACCGTGTGTCTTCCTCACTCATTGATGCCGTCGTCCAACCGTGTGTCTTTCTCACTCATTGATGCCGTCGTCCAACCGTGTGTCTTCCTCACTCATTGATGCCGTCGTCCAACCGTGTGTCTTCCTCACTCATTGATGCCGTCGTCCAACCGTGTGTCTTCCTCACTCATTGATGCCGTCGTCCAACCGTGTGTCTTCCTCACTCATTGATGCCGTCGTCCAACCGTGTGTCGTCCGCAGCTCATTGATGCCGTCGTCCAACCGTGTGTCTTCCTCACTCATTGATGCCGTCGTACAACCGTGCGTCGTCCGCAGTTCATTGATGCCGTCGTCCAACCGTGTGTCGTCCTCACTCATTGATGCCGTCGTCCAACAGTGTGTCTTCCTCACTCATTGATGCCGTCGTCCAACCGTGTGTCGTCCGCAGCTCATTGATGCCGTCGTCCAACCGTGTGTCGTCCTCACTCATTGATGCCGTCGTCCAACCGTGTGTCTTCCTCACTCATTGATGCCGTCGTCCAACCGTGTGTCTTCCTCACTCATCGATGCCGTCGTCCAACCGTATGTCGTCCGCAGCTCATTGATGCCGTCGTCCAACCGTGTGTCTTCCTCACTCATTGATGCCGTCGTCCAACCGTGTGTCTTCCTCACTCATCGATGCCGTCGTCCAACCGTATGTCGTCCGCAGCTCATTGATGCCGTCGTCCAACCGTGTGTCTTCCTCACTCATTGATGCCGTCGTCCAACCGTGTGTCGTCCGCAGCTCATTGATGCCGTCGTCCAACCGTGTGTCTTCCTCACTCATTGATGCCGTCGTCCAACCGTGTGTCTTCCTCACTCATTGATGCCGTCGTCCAACCGTGTGTCTTCCTCACTCATTGATGCCGTCGTCCAACCGTGTGTCTTCCTCACTCATTGATGCCGTCGTCCAACTGTGTGTCTTCCTCACTCATTGATGCCGTCGTCCAACCGTGTGTCGTCCGCAGCTTATTGATGCCATCGTCCAAACGTGTGTCTTCCTCACTCATTGATGCCGTCGTCCAACCGTGTGTCTTCCTCACTCATTGATGCCGTCGTCCAACCGTGTGTCTTCCTCACTCATTGATGCCGTCGTCCAACCGTGTGTCTTCCTCACTCATTGATGCCGTCGTCCAACCGTGTGTCGTCCGCAGCTCATTGATGCCGTCGTCCAAACGTGTGTCTTCCTCACTCATTGATGCCGTCGTCCAACCGTGTGTCGTCCGCAGCTCATTGATGCCGTCGTCCAACCGTGTGTCGTCCTCACTCATTGATGCCGTCGTCCAACGGTGTGTCTTCCTCACTCATTGATGCCGTCGTCCAACCGTGTGTCTTCCTCACTCATTGATGCCGTCGTCCAACCGTGTGTCGTCCGCAGCTCATTGATGCCGTCGTCCAACCGTTTGTCTTCCTCACTTATTGATGCCGTCGTCCAACCGTGTGTCTTCCTCACTCATTGATGCCGTCGTCCAACCGTGTGTCTTCCTCACTCATTGATGCCGTCGTCCAACCGTGTGTCGTCCGCAGCTCACTGATGCCGTCGTCCAACCGTGTGTCGTCCGCAGCTCATTGATGCCGTCGTCCAACCGTGTGTCTTCCTCACTCATTGATGCCGTCGTCCAACCGTGTGTCTTCCTCACTCATTGATGCCCTCGTCCAACCGTGTGTCTTCCTCACTCATTGATGCCGTCGTCCAACCGTGTGTCTTCCTCACTCATTGATGCCGTCGTCCAACCGTGTGTCTTCCTCACTCATTGATGCCGTCGTCCAACCGTGTGTCTTCCTCACTCATTGATGCCGTCGTCCAACCGTGTGTCTTCCTCACTCATTGATGCCGTCGTCCAACCGTGTGTCGTCCGCAGCTCATTGATGCCATCGTCCAACCGTGTGTCGTCCTCACTCATTAATGCCGTCGTCCAACCGTGTGTCTTCCTCACTCATTGATGCCGTCGTCCAACCGTGTGTCTTCCTCACTCATTGATGCCGTCGTCCAACCGTGTGTCTTCCTCACTCATTGATGCCGTCGTCCAACCGTGTGTCGTCCGCAGCTCATTGATGCCGTCGTCCAACCGTGTGTCGTCCGCAGCTCATTGATGCCGTCGTCCAACCGTGTGTCTTCCTCACTCATTGATGCCGTCGTACAACCGTGCGTCGTCCGCAGTTCATTGATGCCGTCGTCCAACCGTGTGTCGTCCTCACTCATTGATGCCGTCGTCCAACAGTGTGTCTTCCTCACTCATTGATGCCGTCGTCCAACCGTGTGTCGTCCGCAGCTCATTGATGCCGTCGTCCAACCGTGTGTCGTCCTCACTCATTGATGCCGTCGTCCAACCGTGTGTCTTCCTCACTCATTGATGCCGTCGTCCAACCGTGTGTCTTCCTCACTCATCGATGCCGTCGTCCAACCGTATGTCGTCCGCAGCTCATTGATGCCGTCGTCCAACCGTGTGTCTTCCTCACTCATTGATGCCGTCGTCCAACCGTGTGTCTTCCTCACTCATCGATGCCGTCGTCCAACCGTATGTCGTCCGCAGCTCATTGATGCCGTCGTCCAACCGTGTGTCTTCCTCACTCATTGATGCCGTCGTCCAACCGTGTGTCGTCCGCAGCTCATTGATGCCGTCGTCCAACCGTGTGTCTTCCTCACTCATTGATGCCGTCGTCCAACCGTGTGTCTTCCTCACTCATTGATGCCGTCGTCCAACCGTGTGTCTTCCTCACTCATTGATGCCGTCGTCCAACCGTGTGTCTTCCTCACTCATTGATGCCGTCGTCCAACTGTGTGTCTTCCTCACTCATTGATGCCGTCGTCCAACCGTGTGTCGTCCGCAGCTTATTGATGCCATCGTCCAAACGTGTGTCTTCCTCACTCATTGATGCCGTCGTCCAACCGTGTGTCTTCCTCACTCATTGATGCCGTCGTCCAACCGTGTGTCTTCCTCACTCATTGATGCCGTCGTCCAACCGTGTGTCTTCCTCACTCATTGATGCCGTCGTCCAACCGTGTGTCGTCCGCAGCTCATTGATGCCGTCGTCCAAACGTGTGTCTTCCTCACTCATTGATGCCGTCGTCCAACCGTGTGTCGTCCGCAGCTCATTGATGCCGTCGTCCAACCGTGTGTCGTCCTCACTCATTGATGCCGTCGTCCAACCGTGTGTCTTCCTCACTCATTGATGCCGTCGTCCAACCGTGTGTCTTCCTCACTCATTGATGCCGTCGTCCAACCGTGTGTCGTCCGCAGCTCATTGATGCCGTCGTCCAACCGTTTGTCTTCCTCACTTATTGATGCCGTCGTCCAACCGTGTGTCTTCCTCACTCATTGATGCCGTCGTCCAACCGTGTGTCTTCCTCACTCATTGATGCCGTCGTCCAACCGTGTGTCGTCCGCAGCTCACTGATGCCGTCGTCCAACCGTGTGTCGTCCGCAGCTCATTGATGCCGTCGTCCAACCGTGTGTCTTCCTCACTCATTGATGCCGTCGTCCAACCGTGTGTCTTCCTCACTCATTGATGCCCTCGTCCAACCGTGTGTCTTCCTCACTCATTGATGCCGTCGTCCAACCGTGTGTCTTCCTCACTCATTGATGCCGTCGTCCAACCGTGTGTCTTCCTCACTCATTGATGCCGTCGTCCAACCGTGTGTCTTCCTCACTCATTGATGCCGTCGTCCAACCGTGTGTCTTCCTCACTCATTGATGCCGTCGTCCAACCGTGTGTCGTCCGCAGCTCATTGATGCCATCGTCCAACCGTGTGTCGTCCTCACTCATTAATGCCGTCGTCCAACCGTGTGTCTTCCTCACTCATTGATGCCGTCGTCCAACCGTGTGTCTTCCTCACTCATTGATGCCGTCGTCCAACCGTGTGTCTTCCTCACTCATTGATGCCGTCGTCCAACCGTGTGTCGTCCGCAGCTCATTGATGCCGTCGTCCAACCGTGTGTCGTCCGCAGCTCATTGATGCCGTCGTCCAACCGTGTGTCTTCCTCACTCATTGATGCCGTCGTCCAACCGTGTGTCTTCCTCACTCATTGATGCCGTCGTCCAACCGTGTGTCGTCCGCAGCTCATTGATGCCGTCGTCCAACCGTGTGTCTTCCTCACTCATTGATGCCGTCGTACAACCGTGCGTCGTCCGCAGTTCATTGATGCCGTCGTCCAACCGTGTGTCGTCCTCACTCATTGATGCCGTCGTCCAACAGTGTGTCTTCCTCACTCATTGATGCCGTCGTCCAACCGTGTGTCGTCCGCAGCTCATTGATGCCGTCGTCCAACCGTGTGTCGTCCTCACTCATTGATGCCGTCGTCCAACCGTGTGTCTTCCTCACTCATTGATGCCGTCGTCCAACCGTGTGTCTTCCTCACTCATCGATGCCGTCGTCCAACCGTATGTCGTCCGCAGCTCATTGATGCCGTCGTCCAACCGTGTGTCTTCCTCACTCATTGATGCCGTCGTCCAACCGTGTGTCTTCCTCACTCATCGATGCCGTCGTCCAACCGTATGTCGTCCGCAGCTCATTGATGCCGTCGTCCAACCGTGTGTCTTCCTCACTCATTGATGCCGTCGTCCAACCGTGTGTCGTCCGCAGCTCATTGATGCCGTCGTCCAACCGTGTGTCTTCCTCACTCATTGATGCCGTCGTCCAACCGTGTGTCTTCCTCACTCATTGATGCCGTCGTCCAACCGTGTGTCTTCCTCACTCATTGATGCCGTCGTCCAACCGTGTGTCTTCCTCACTCATTGATGCCGTCGTCCAACTGTGTGTCTTCCTCACTCATTGATGCCGTCGTCCAACCGTGTGTCGTCCGCAGCTTATTGATGCCATCGTCCAAACGTGTGTCTTCCTCACTCATTGATGCCGTCGTCCAACCGTGTGTCTTCCTCACTCATTGATGCCGTCGTCCAACCGTGTGTCTTCCTCACTCATTGATGCCGTCGTCCAACCGTGTGTCTTCCTCACTCATTGATGCCGTCGTCCAACCGTGTGTCGTCCGCAGCTCATTGATGCCGTCGTCCAAACGTGTGTCTTCCTCACTCATTGATGCCGTCGTCCAACCGTGTGTCTTCCTCACTCATTGATGCCGTCGTCCAACCGTGTGTCGTCCGCAGCTCATTGATGCCGTCGTCCAACCGTGTGTCGTCCTCACTCATTGATACCGTCGTCCAACCGTGTGTCTTCCTCACTCATTGATGCCGTCGTCCAACCGTGTGTCTTCCTCACTCATTGATGCCGTCGTCGAACCGTGAGTCTTCCTCACTCATTGATGCCGTCGTCCAACCGTGTGTCGTCCGCAGCTCATTGATGCCGTCGTCCAACCGTGTGTCGTCCGCAGCTCATTGATGCCGTCGTCCAACCGTGTGTCTTCCTCACTCATTGATGCCGTCGTCCAACCGTGTGTCTTCCTCACTCATTGATGCCGTCGTCCAACCGTGTGTCTTCCTCACTCATTGATGCCGTCGTCCAACCGTGTGTCTTCCTCACTCATTGATGCCGTCGTCCAACCGTGTGTCGTCCGCAGCTCATTGATGCCGTCGTCCAACCGTGTGTCTTCCTCACTCATTGATGCCGTCGTCCAACCGTGTGTCTTCCTCACTCATTGATGCCGTCGTCCAACCGTGTGTCTTCCTCACTCATTGATGCCGTCGTCCAACCGTGTGTCTTCCTCACTCATTGATGCCGTCGTCCAACCGTGTGTCTTCCTCACTCATTGATGCCGTCGTCCAACCGTGTGTCTTCCTCACTCATTGATGCCGTCGTCCAACCGTGTGTCGTCCGCAGCTCATTGATGCCGTCGTCCAACCGTGTGTCTTCCTCACTTATTGATGCCGTCGTCCAACCGTGTGTCTTCCTCACTCATTGATGCCGTCGTCCAACCGTGTGTCTTCCTCACTCATTGACGCCGTCGTCCAACCGTGTGTCTTCCTCACTCATTGATGCCGTCGTCCAACCGTGTGTCTTCCTCACTCATTGATGCCGTCGTCCAACCGTGTGTCGTCCGCAGCTCATTGATGCCGTCGTCCAACCGTGTGTCGTCCGCAGCTCATTGATGCCGTCGTCCAACCGTGTGTCTTCCTCACTCATTGATGCCGTCGTCCAACCGTGTGTCTTCCTCACTCATTGATGCCGTCGTCCAACCGTGTGTCTTCCTCACTCATTGATGCCGTCGTCCAACCGTGTGTCGTCCGCAGCTCATTGATGCCGTCGTCCAACCGTGTGTCTTCCTCACTCATTGATGCCGTCGTCCAACCGTGTGTCTTCCTCACTCATTGATGCCGTCGTCCAACCGTGTGTCGTCCGCAGCTCATTGATGCCGTCGTCCAACCGTGTGTCGTCCTCACTCATTGATGCCGTCGTCCAACCGTGTGTCTT
The DNA here is from genome assembly GCA_039090855.1 of Macrothele yani. Classification (NCBI taxonomy): domain Eukaryota; kingdom Metazoa; phylum Arthropoda; class Arachnida; order Araneae; family Macrothelidae; genus Macrothele; species Macrothele yani. Next base: position 10,400,621 of record CM077021.1, read on the forward strand.
CCTCACTCATTGATGCCGTCGTCCAACCGTGTGTCTTCCTCACTCATTGATGCCGTCGTCCAACCGTGTGTCGTCCGCAGCTCATTGATGCCGTCGTCCAACCGTGTGTCTTCCTTACTTATTGATGCCGTCGTCCAACCGTGTGTCTTCCTCACTCATTGATGCCGTCGTCCAACCGTGTGTCGTCCGCAGCTCATTGATGCCGTCGTCCAACCGTGTGTCTTCCTCACTCATTGATGCCGTCGTCCAACCGTGTGTCTGCCTCACTCATTGATGCCGTCGTCCAACCGTGTGTCGTCCGCAGCTCACTGATGCCGTCGTCCAACCGTGTGTCGCCCGCAGCTCATTGATGCCGTCGTCCAACCGTGTGTCTTCCTCACTCATTGATGCCGTCGTCCAACCGTGTGTCTTCCTCACTCATTGATGCCGTCGTCCAACCGTGTGTCTTCCTCACTCATTGATGCCGTCGTCCAACCGTGTGTCGTCCGCAGCTCATTGATGCCGTCGTCCAACCGTGTGTCGTCCTCACTCATTGATGCCGTCGTCCAACCGTGTGTCTTCCTCACTCATTGATGCCGTCGTCCAACCGTGTGTCTTCCTCACTTATTGATGCCGTCGTCCAACCGTGTGTCTTAATCACTCATTGATACCGTCGTCCAACCGTGTGTCTTCCTCACTCATTGATGCCGTCGTCCAACCGTGTGTCTTCCTCACTCATTGATGCCGTCGTCCAACCGTGTGTCTTTCTCACTCATTGATGCCGTCGTCCAACCGTGTGTCTTCCTCACTCATTGATGCCGTCGTCCAACCGTGTGTCTTCCTCACTCATTGATGCCGTCGTCCAACCGTGTGTCTTCCTCACTCATTGATGCCGTCGTCCAACCGTGTGTCTTCCTCACTCATTGATGCCGTCGTCCAACCGTGTGTCGTCCGCAGCTCATTGATGCCGTCGTCCAACCGTGTGTCTTCCTCACTCATTGATGCCGTCGTCCAACCGTGTGTCTTCCTCACTCATTGATGCCGTCGTCCAACCGTGTGTCGTCCGCAGCTCATTGATGCCGTCGTCCAACCGTGTGTCGTCCTCACTCATTAATGCCGTCGTCCAACCGTGTGTCTTCCTCACTCATTGATGCCGTCGTCCAACCGTGTGTCTTCCTCACTCATTGATGCCGTCGTCCAACCGTGTGTCGTCCGCAGCTCATTGATGCCGTCGTCCAACCGTGTGTCGTCCGCAGCTCATTGATGCCGTCGTCCAACCGTGTGTCTTCCTCACTCATTGATGCCGTCGTCCAACCGTGTGTCGTCCGCAGCTCATTGATGCCGTCGTCCAACCGTGTGTCTTCCTCACTCATTGATGCCGTCGTACAACCGTGCGTCGTCCGCAGTTTATTGATGCCGTCGTCCAACCGTGTGTCTTCTTCACTCATTGATGCCGTCGTCCAACCGTGTGTCTTCCTCACTCATTGATGCCGTCGTCCAACCGTGTGTCTTCCTCACTCATTGATGCCGTCGTCCAACCGTGTGTCGTCCGCAGCTCATTGATGCCGTCGTCCAACCGTGTGTCTTCCTCACTCATTGATGCCGTCGTCCAACCGTGTGTCTTCCTCACTCATTGATGCCGTCGTCCAACCGTGTGTCTTCCTCACTCATTGATGCCGTCGTCCAACCGTGTGTCTTCCTCACTCATTGATGCCGTCGTCCAACCGTGTGTCGTCCGCAGCTCATTGATGCCGTCGTCCAACCGTGTGTCGTCCTCACTCATTGATGCCGTCGTCCAACCGTGTGTCGTCCGCAGCTCATTGATGCCGTCGTCCAACCGTGTGTCTTCCTCACTTATTGATGCCGTCGTCCAACCGTGTGTCTTAATCACTCATTGATACCGTCGTCCAACCGTGTGTCTTCCTCACTCATTGATGCCGTCGTCCAACCGTGTGTCTTCCTCACTCATTGATGCCGTCGTCCAACCGTGTGTCTTTCTCACTCATTGATGCCGTCGTCCAACCGTGTGTCTTCCTCACTCATTGATGCCGTCGTCCAACCGTGTGTCTTCCTCACTCATTGATGCCGTCGTCCAACCGTGTGTCTTCCTCACTCATTGATGCCGTCGTCCAACCGTGTGTCTTCCTCACTCATTGATGCCGTCGTCCAACCGTGTGTCGTCCGCAGCTCATTGATGCCGTCGTCCAACCGTGTGTCTTCCTCACTCATTGATGCCGTCGTCCAACCGTGTGTCTTCCTCACTCATTGATGCCGTCGTCCAACCGTGTGTCGTCCGCAGCTCATTGATGCCGTCGTCCAACCGTGTGTCGTCCTCACTCATTAATGCCGTCGTCCAACCGTGTGTCTTCCTCACTCATTGATGCCGTCGTCCAACCGTGTGTCTTCCTCACTCATTGATGCCGTCGTCCAACCGTGTGTCGTCCGCAGCTCATTGATGCCGTCGTCCAACCGTGTGTCGTCCGCAGCTCATTGATGCCGTCGTCCAACCGTGTGTCTTCCTCACTCATTGATGCCGTCGTCCAACCGTGTGTCGTCCGCAGCTCATTGATGCCGTCGTCCAACCGTGTGTCTTCCTCACTCATTGATGCCGTCGTACAACCGTGCGTCGTCCGCAGTTTATTGATGCCGTCGTCCAACCGTGTGTCGTCCTCACTCATTGATGCCGTCGTCCAACCGTGTGTCTTCCTCACTCACTGATGCCGTCGTCCAACCGTGTGTCGTCCGCAGCTCATTGATGCCGTCGTCCAACCGTGTGTCGTCCTCACTCATTGATGCCGTCGTCCAACCGTGTGTCTTCCTCACTCATTGATGCCGTCGTCCAACCGTGTGTCTTCCTCACTCATTGATGCCGTCGTCCAACCGTGTGTCTTCCTCACTCATTGATGCCGTCGTCCAACCGTGTGTCTTCCTCACTCATTGATGCCGTCGTCCAACCGTGTGTCTTCCTCACTCATTGATGCCGTCGTCCAACCGTGTGTCTTCCTCACTCATTGATGCCGTCGTCCAACCGTGTGTCGTCCGCAGCTCATTGATGCCGTCGTCCAACCGTGTGTCTTCCTCACTCATTGATGCCGTCGTCCAACCGTGTGTCTTCCTCACTCATTGATGCCGTCGTCCAACCGTGTGTCGTCCGCAGCTCATTGATGCCATCGTCCAACCGTGTGTCGTCCTCACTCATTAATGCCGTCGTCCAACCGTGTGTCTTCCTCACTCATTGATGCCGTCGTCCAACCGTGTGTCTTCCTCACTCATTGATGCCGTCGTCCAACCGTGTGTCTTCCTCACTCATTGATGCCGTCGTCCAACCGTGTGTCGTCCGCAGCTCATTGATGCCGTCGTCCAACCGTGTGTCGTCCGCAGCTCATTGATGCCGTCGTCCAACCGTGTGTCTTCCTCACTCATTGATGCCGTCGTCCAACCGTGTGTCTTCCTCACTCATTGATGCCGTCGTCCAACCGTGTGTCGTCCGCAGCTCATTGATGCCGTCGTCCAACCGTGTGTCTTCCTCACTCATTGATGCCGTCGTACAACCGTGCGTCGTCCGCAGTTCATTGATGCCGTCGTCCAACCGTGTGTCCTCCTCACTCATTGATGCCGTCGTCCAACAGTGTGTCTTCCTCACTCATTGATGCCGTCGTCCAACCGTGTGTCGTCCGCAGCTCATTGATGCCGTCGTCCAACCGTGTGTCGTCCTCACTCATTGATGCCGTCGTCCAACCGTGTGTCTTCCTCACTCATTGATGCCGTCGTCCAACCGTGTGTCTTCCTCACTCATCGATGCCGTCGTCCAACCGTATGTCGTCCGCAGCTCATTGATGCCGTCGTCCAACCGTGTGTCTTCCTCACTCATTGATGCCGTCGTCCAACCGTGTGTCTTCCTCACTCATCGATGCCGTCGTCCAACCGTATGTCGTCCGCAGCTCATTGATGCCGTCGTCCAACCGTGTGTCTTCCTCACTCATTGATGCCGTCGTCCAACCGTGTGTCGTCCGCAGCTCATTGATGCCGTCGTCCAACCGTGTGTCTTCCTCACTCATTGATGCCGTCGTCCAACCGTGTGTCTTCCTCACTCATTGATGCCGTCGTCCAACTGTGTGTCTTCCTCACTCATTGATGCCGTCGTCCAACCGTGTGTCGTCCGCAGCTCATTGATGCCATCGTCCAAACGTGTGTCTTCCTCACTCATTGATGCCGTCGTCCAACCGTGTGTCTTCCTCACTCATTGATGCCGTCGTCCAACCGTGTGTCTTCCTCACTCATTGATGCCGTCGTCCAACCGTGTGTCTTCCTCACTCATTGATGCCGTCGTCCAACCGTGTGTCGTCCGCAGCTCATTGATGCCGTCGTCCAAACGTGTGTCTTCCTCACTCATTGATGCCGTCGTCCAACCGTGTGTCTTCCTCACTCATTGATGCCGTCGTCCAACCGTGTGTCGTCCGCAGCTCATTGATGCCGTCGTCCAACCGTGTGTCGTCCGCAGCTCATTGATGCCGTCGTCCAACCGTGTGTCTTCCTCACTCATTGATGCGTCGTCCAACCGTGTGTCTTCCTCACTCATTGATGCCGTCGTCCAACCGTGTGTCTTCCTCACTCATTGATGCCGTCGTCCAACCGTGTGTCGTCCGCAGCTCATTGATGCCGTCGTCCAACCGTGTGTCTTCCTCACTCATTGATGCCGTCGTCCAACCGTGTGTCTTCCTCACTCATTGATGCCGTCGTCCAACCGTGTGTCTTCCTCACTCATTGATGCCGTCGTCCAACCGTGTGTCTTCCTCACTCATTGATGCCGTCGTCCAACCGTGTGTCTTCCTCACTCATTGATGCCGTCGTCCAACCGTGTGTCGTCCGCAGCTCATTGATGCCGTCGTCCAACCGTGTGTCTTCCTCACTTATTGATGCCGTCGTCCAACCGTGTGTCTTCCTCTCTCATTGATGCCGTCGTCCAACCGTGTGTCTTCCTCACTCATTGACGCCGTCGTCCAACCGTGTGTCTTCCTCACTCATTGATGCCGTCGTCCAACCGTGTGTCTTCCTCACTCATTGATGCCGTCGTCCAACCGTGTGTCGTCCGCAGCTCATTGATGCCGTCGTCCAACCGTGTGTCGTCCGCAGCTCATTGATGCCGTCGTCCAACCGTGTGTCTTCCTCACTCATTGATGCCGTCGTCCAACCGTGTGTCTTCCTCACTCATTGATGCCGTCGTCCAACCGTGTGTCTTCCTCACTCATTGATGCCGTCGTCCAACCGTGTGTCGTCCGCAGCTCATTGATGCCGTCGTCCAACCGTGTGTCTTCCTCACTCATTGATGCCGTCGTCCAACCGTGTGTCTTCCTCACTCATTGATGCCGTCGTCCAACCGTGTGTCGTCCGCAGCTCATTGATGCCGTCGTCCAACCGTGTGTCGTCCTCACTCATTGATGCCGTCGTCCAACCGTGTGTCTTCCTCACTCATTGATGCCGTCGTCCAACCGTGTGTCTTCCTCACTCATTGATGCCGTCGTCCAACCGTGTGTCTTCCTCACTCATTGATGCCGTCGTCCAACCGTGTGTCGTCCGCAGCTCATTGATGCCGTCGTCCAACCGTGTGTCTTCCTCACTCATTGATGCCGTCGTCCAACCGTGTGTCTTCCTCACTCATTGATGCCGTCGTCCAACCGTGTGTCTTCCTCACTCATTGATGCCGTCGTCCAACCGTGTGTCTTCCTCACTCATTGATGCCGTCGTCCAACCGTGTGTCGTCCGCAGCTCATTGATGCCGTCGTCCAACCGTGTGTCGTCCTCACTCATTGATGCCGTCGTCCAACCGTGTGTCGTCCGCAGCTCATTGATGCCGTCGTCCAACCGTGTGTCTTCCTCACTTATTGATGCCGTCGTCCAACCGTGTGTCTTAATCACTCATTGATACCGTCGTCCAACCGTGTGTCTTCCTCACTCATTGATGCCGTCGTCCAACCGTGTGTCTTCCTCACTCATTGATGCCGTCGTCCAACCGTGTGTCTTTCTCACTCATTGATGCCGTCGTCCAACCGTGTGTCTTCCTCACTCATTGATGCCGTCGTCCAACCGTGTGTCTTCCTCACTCATTGATGCCGTCGTCCAACCGTGTGTCTTCCTCACTCATTGATGCCGTCGTCCAACCGTGTGTCTTCCTCACTCATTGATGCCGTCGTCCAACCGTGTGTCGTCCGCAGCTCATTGATGCCGTCGTCCAACCGTGTGTCTTCCTCACTCATTGATGCCGTCGTCCAACCGTGTGTCTTCCTCACTCATTGATGCCGTCGTCCAACCGTGTGTCGTCCGCAGCTCATTGATGCCGTCGTCCAACCGTGTGTCGTCCTCACTCATTAATGCCGTCGTCCAACCGTGTGTCTTCCTCACTCATTGATGCCGTCGTCCAACCGTGTGTCTTCCTCACTCATTGATGCCGTCGTCCAACCGTGTGTCGTCCGCAGCTCATTGATGCCGTCGTCCAACCGTGTGTCGTCCGCAGCTCATTGATGCCGTCGTCCAACCGTGTGTCTTCCTCACTCATTGATGCCGTCGTCCAACCGTGTGTCGTCCGCAGCTCATTGATGCCGTCGTCCAACCGTGTGTCTTCCTCACTCATTGATGCCGTCGTACAACCGTGCGTCGTCCGCAGTTTATTGATGCCGTCGTCCAACCGTGTGTCGTCCTCACTCATTGATGCCGTCGTCCAACCGTGTGTCTTCCTCACTCACTGATGCCGTCGTCCAACCGTGTGTCGTCCGCAGCTCATTGATGCCGTCGTCCAACCGTGTGTCGTCCTCACTCATTGATGCCGTCGTCCAACCGTGTGTCTTCCTCACTCATTGATGCCGTCGTCCAACCGTGTGTCTTCCTCACTCATTGATGCCGTCGTCCAACCGTGTGTCTTCCTCACTCATTGATGCCGTCGTCCAACCGTGTGTCTTCCTCACTCATTGATGCCGTCGTCCAACCGTGTGTCTTCCTCACTCATTGATGCCGTCGTCCAACCGTGTGTCTTCCTCACTCATTGATGCCGTCGTCCAACCGTGTGTCGTCCGCAGCTCATTGATGCCGTCGTCCAACCGTGTGTCTTCCTCACTCATTGATGCCGTCGTCCAACCGTGTGTCTTCCTCACTCATTGATGCCGTCGTCCAACCGTGTGTCGTCCGCAGCTCATTGATGCCATCGTCCAACCGTGTGTCGTCCTCACTCATTAATGCCGTCGTCCAACCGTGTGTCTTCCTCACTCATTGATGCCGTCGTCCAACCGTGTGTCTTCCTCACTCATTGATGCCGTCGTCCAACCGTGTGTCTTCCTCACTCATTGATGCCGTCGTCCAACCGTGTGTCGTCCGCAGCTCATTGATGCCGTCGTCCAACCGTGTGTCGTCCGCAGCTCATTGATGCCGTCGTCCAACCGTGTGTCTTCCTCACTCATTGATGCCGTCGTCCAACCGTGTGTCTTCCTCACTCATTGATGCCGTCGTCCAACCGTGTGTCGTCCGCAGCTCATTGATGCCGTCGTCCAACCGTGTGTCTTCCTCACTCATTGATGCCGTCGTACAACCGTGCGTCGTCCGCAGTTCATTGATGCCGTCGTCCAACCGTGTGTCCTCCTCACTCATTGATGCCGTCGTCCAACAGTGTGTCTTCCTCACTCATTGATGCCGTCGTCCAACCGTGTGTCGTCCGCAGCTCATTGATGCCGTCGTCCAACCGTGTGTCGTCCTCACTCATTGATGCCGTCGTCCAACCGTGTGTCTTCCTCACTCATTGATGCCGTCGTCCAACCGTGTGTCTTCCTCACTCATCGATGCCGTCGTCCAACCGTATGTCGTCCGCAGCTCATTGATGCCGTCGTCCAACCGTGTGTCTTCCTCACTCATTGATGCCGTCGTCCAACCGTGTGTCTTCCTCACTCATCGATGCCGTCGTCCAACCGTATGTCGTCCGCAGCTCATTGATGCCGTCGTCCAACCGTGTGTCTTCCTCACTCATTGATGCCGTCGTCCAACCGTGTGTCGTCCGCAGCTCATTGATGCCGTCGTCCAACCGTGTGTCTTCCTCACTCATTGATGCCGTCGTCCAACCGTGTGTCTTCCTCACTCATTGATGCCGTCGTCCAACTGTGTGTCTTCCTCACTCATTGATGCCGTCGTCCAACCGTGTGTCGTCCGCAGCTCATTGATGCCATCGTCCAAACGTGTGTCTTCCTCACTCATTGATGCCGTCGTCCAACCGTGTGTCTTCCTCACTCATTGATGCCGTCGTCCAACCGTGTGTCTTCCTCACTCATTGATGCCGTCGTCCAACCGTGTGTCTTCCTCACTCATTGATGCCGTCGTCCAACCGTGTGTCGTCCGCAGCTCATTGATGCCGTCGTCCAAACGTGTGTCTTCCTCACTCATTGATGCCGTCGTCCAACCGTGTGTCTTCCTCACTCATTGATGCCGTCGTCCAACCGTGTGTCGTCCGCAGCTCATTGATGCCGTCGTCCAACCGTGTGTCGTCCTCACTCATTGATACCGTCGTCCAACCGTGTGTCTTCCTCACTCATTGATGCCGTCGTCCAACCGTGTGTCTTCCTCACTCATTGATGCCGTCGTCGAACCGTGAGTCTTCCTCACTCATTGATGCCGTCGTCCAACCGTGTGTCGTCCGCAGCTCATTGATGCCGTCGTCCAACCGTGTGTCGTCCGCAGCTCATTGATGCCGTCGTCCAACCGTGTGTCTTCCTCACTCATTGATGCCGTCGTCCAACCGTGTGTCTTCCTCACTCATTGATGCGTCGTCCAACCGTGTGTCTTCCTCACTCATTGATGCCGTCGTCCAACCGTGTGTCTTCCTCACTCATTGATGCCGTCGTCCAACCGTGTGTCGTCCGCAGCTCATTGATGCCGTCGTCCAACCGTGTGTCTTCCTCACTCATTGATGCCGTCGTCCAACCGTGTGTCTTCCTCACTCATTGATGCCGTCGTCCAACCGTGTGTCTTCCTCACTCATTGATGCCGTCGTCCAACCGTGTGTCTTCCTCACTCATTGATGCCGTCGTCCAACCGTGTGTCTTCCTCACTCATTGATGCCGTCGTCCAACCGTGTGTCGTCCGCAGCTCATTGATGCCGTCGTCCAACCGTGTGTCTTCCTCACTTATTGATGCCGTCGTCCAACCGTGTGTCTTCCTCTCTCATTGATGCCGTCGTCCAACCGTGTGTCTTCCTCACTCATTGACGCCGTCGTCCAACCGTGTGTCTTCCTCACTCATTGATGCCGTCGTCCAACCGTGTGTCTTCCTCACTCATTGATGCCGTCGTCCAACCGTGTGTCGTCCGCAGCTCATTGATGCCGTCGTCCAACCGTGTGTCGTCCGCAGCTCATTGATGCCGTCGTCCAACCGTGTGTCTTCCTCACTCATTGATGCCGTCGTCCAACCGTGTGTCTTCCTCACTCATTGATGCCGTCGTCCAACCGTGTGTCTTCCTCACTCATTGATGCCGTCGTCCAACCGTGTGTCGTCCGCAGCTCATTGATGCCGTCGTCCAACCGTGTGTCTTCCTCACTCATTGATGCCGTCGTCCAACCGTGTGTCTTCCTCACTCATTGATGCCGTCGTCCAACCGTGTGTCGTCCGCAGCTCATTGATGCCGTCGTCCAACCGTGTGTCGTCCTCACTCATTGATGCCGTCGTCCAACCGTGTGTCTTCCTCACTCATTGATGCCGTCGTCCAACCGTGTGTCTTCCTCACTCATTGATGCCGTCGTCCAACCGTGTGTCGTCCGCAGCTCATTGATGCCGTCGTCCAACCGTGTGTCTTCCTCACTTATTGATGCCGTCGTCCAACCGTGTGTCTTCCTCACTCATTGATGCCGTCGTCCAACCGTGTGTCGTCCGCAGCTCATTGATGCCGTCGTCCAACCGTGTGTCTTCCTCACTCATTGATGCCGTCGTCCAACCGTGTGTCTTCCTCACTCATTGATGCCGTCGTCCAACCGTGTGTCGTCCGCAGCTCACTGATGCCGTCGTCCAACCGTGTGTCGTCCGCAGCTCATTGATGCCGTCGTCCAACCGTGTGTCTTCCTCACTCATTGATGCCGTCGTCCAACCGTGTGTCTTCCTCACTCATTGATGCCGTCGTCCAACCGTGTGTCTTCCTCACTCATTGATGCCGTCGTCCAACCGTGTGTCGTCCGCAGCTCATTGATGCCGTCGTCCAACCGTGTGTCGTCCTCACTCATTGATGCCGTCGTCCAACCGTGTGTCTTCCTCACTCATTGATGCCGTCGTCCAACCGTGTGTCTTCCTCACTCATTGATGCCGTCGTCCAACCGTGTGTCGTCCGCAGCTCATTGATGCCGTCGTCCAACCGTGTGTCTTCCTCACTTATTGATGCCGTCGTCCAACCGTGTGTCTTAATCACTCATTGATGCCGTCGTCCAACCGTGTGTCTTCCTCACTCATTGATGCCGTCGTCCAACCGTGTGTCTTCCTCACTCATTGATGCCGTCGTCCAACCGTGTGTCGTCCGCAGCTCATTGATGCCGTCGTCCAACCGTGTGTCTTCCTCACTCATTGATGCCGTCGTCCAACCGTGTGTCTTCCTCACTCATTGATGCCGTCGTCCAACCGTGTGTCTTCCTCACTCATTGATGCCGTCGTCCAACCGTGTGTCTTCCTCACTCATTGATGCCGTCGTCCAACCGTGTGTCGTCCGCAGCTCATTGATGCCGTCGTCCAACCGTGTGTCTTCCTCACTCATTGATGCCGTCGTCCAACCGTGTGTCTTCCTCACTCATTGATGCCGTCGTCCAACCGTGTGTCGTCCGCAGCTCATTGATGCCGTCGTCCAACCGTGTGTCGTCCTCACTCATTAATGCCGTCGTCCAACCGTGTGTCTTCCTCACTCATTGATGCCGTCGTCCAACCGTGTGTCTTCCTCACTCATTGATGCCGTCGTCCAACCGTGTGTCGTCCGCAGCTCATTGATGCCGTCGTCCAACCGTGTGTCGTCCGCAGCTCATTGATGCCGTCGTCCAACCGTGTGTCTTCCTCACTCATTGATGCCGTCGTCCAACCGTGTGTCGTCCGCAGCTCATTGATGCCGTCGTCCAACCGTGTGTCTTCCTCACTCATTGATGCCGTCGTACAACCGTGCGTCGTCCGCAGTTCATTGATGCCGTCGTCCAACCGTGTGTCGTCCTCACTCATTGATGCCGTCGTCCAACCGTGTGTCTTCCTCACTCATTGATGCCGTCGTCCAACCGTGTGTCGTCCGCAGCTCATTGATGCCGTCGTCCAACCGTGTGTCGTCCTCACTCATTGATGCCGTCGTCCAACCGTGTGTCTTCCTCACTCATTGATGCCGTCGTCCAACCGTGTGTCTTCCTCACTCATCGATGCCGTCGTCCAACCGTATGTCGTCCGCAGCTCATTGATGCCGTCGTCCAACCGTGTGTCTTCCTCACTCATTGATGCCGTCGTCCAACCGTGTGTCTTCCTCACTCATCGATGCCGTCGTCCAACCGTATGTCGTCCGCAGCTCATTGATGCCGTCGTCCAACCGTGTGTCTTCCTCACTCATTGATGCCGTCGTCCAACCGTGTGTCGTCCGCAGCTCATTGATGCCGTCGTCCAACCGTGTGTCTTCCTCACTCATTGATGCCGTCGTCCAACCGTGTGTCTTCCTCACTCATTGATGCCGTCGTCCAACCGTGTGTCTTCCTCACTCATTGATGCCGTCGTCCAACCGTGTGTCTTCCTCACTCATTGATGCCAGAGGGGAGCGGAGACTGTCGCACATTGTTCACAACGGCCGCAGGGCCTCAGTGCGACAAATCACCCTCAGCTACAGTAGTGGTGATCAGGGCAACGTGTCACAGCACACAGTTCATCGCAGCTTTCTGCGCATGGGCCTGCGTAGCCGAAGCCCCAGCCGGGTCCCCATGCTCACTGCACGTCATCGCCAACAATGCGTGAAATGTGCCCAAGATCATCGAGATTGGACCGTGGATGATTGGAAGAAAGTTGGCTGTTCTGAAGAATCAAGATTTCTGGTGCATCACGTAGACGGCTGAGCGCGGATACGCCGATTACCAACGGAGGATATGGCACCTGGATGCACTGTTGGGCGGAAACAAGACGGCTGTGGTGTTATGCTGTGGGCGATGTTTTCTGGGGACACTTTAGGCCCCATTATCTCAATAGCACAATCCCTGACAGCTGTCAGGTATCTGAACATCGTTGCGAACCAAGTTCACCCATTCATGGCAACTGTGTTCCCTGCTGTTAATGGCTATTACCAACAGAACAATGCGGCATGCCACACTGTCCGAATCGTCAAGGAGTGGTTACAAAATCGTCAAGGAGGGTGACTTTCTGTTAATCCAAATTCACATGATATGAACTCAATCGAGCATTTGTGGTTCAACTTGGAAAAGCGGATTCTAGCTAAATCACCGCCACCCCGAAATGTACGGGAACTGGAGGATCTGCTATTGACATTATGGCACCAGATACCACAAGGTACCTATCACTACCTTATCGAGTCGACGCCTCGCCGAGTGGCTGTTGTTTTGCTGGCTAAAAGGGGCCCTACAACTTATTAGGTAGGTGGTCATAATGTAATGGCTCATCGCTGTACATAGTGGTGGTTGTTGGTGATCGTCGATTATGGCGTCGTTTAGTATTCCTTTAGTGAGGGATATTCACTGTTGTGGCACTAAATGAGGCGAATCCTCATTACAATATTTATCACAAAAACTAGAGATATACAAACTTTCGGCAAATAGGGTTGAGTCCTTGTTCTTTTGACTACACAATATTGAAATTCCGTTCCATAGTGGGGTATATGAGCCTTTTCTTGTAAGTGGAGAGAGAGAGGTAGCTGTTGATTGGGGAGAGGTAGCTGTCGTATATCTCTTGTTTTGGTGCTGAATGTTGTAATGAGGATTCTCCTGATTTTGTGCCACAACCGCGCATATTCCTCATTAAGGGAATACTGTACGACGCCATATTCGACGTTGAGGACTCCACACTATCACCATAATAAGTGGAGTTCCCTCACTTCAGGTCTTTAAGACTAACGTTTTGAGTTTGCCCTTTGACGCCTTCTGTGTCACCGACCAACAACCACCTGAATACACTGCTGGCCACCCAAAATGCAACACCAAGAAGGACACGAGATAGCAAAGCCAGATTTACTGGACACATAGCAACAGATACAAAGATGAAACGATTGAGCTTACAGGCCGCACGGGCCTGTAAGCTCAATCGTTAGTTCGTGTGGCACCCATGGCTGGCAATAACGGCCGCTACACGCCGCGGCATCGAACGAAAGAGGCTTTGGATGTGGGCTTGGGGTATGTCGGTCCAGGCTGCTTCCACACGTTGCCACAGTTCATCAGGCGTAGCCGCGGGTGGAGCTTGCCGGGCCACTCGGTTGCCGATCAACGACCAAACGTGTTCGGTGGGCGACATATCGGGAGAACAGGCGGGACACGGCAGCAGTGATACCTGATGGGCCGAGAAGAATTGTTGAACGATCCGTGCCACATGCGGGCGCGCATTGTCCTGTTGAAACGTGGCCGCCGGCAGGTTCTGCAGGTAAGGGAGGACTACAGGCTCCAAAACGTCGGAGATCTAGCGGTGGCTGTTGAGTGTACTGGCGATGCGTACCAGAGGGGTTCAGGTGTCATATCCAATTGCGCCCCAAACCATAACGCCAGGCGACGGACCGGTATGGCGATGCATAATGCAGGCCTCATACAGTCAATCACCGCGGTGCCGCCACGCTCAGGTCCGACCATCATGGTGTTGCAGGCAGAAGCGGGATTCGTCGGAGAAGACAATGTCGTTCCATTTCGTAGTCCAGGTGCGGCGTTCAACGGCCCACTGCCACCGCACTCGCCGGTGGTGTTACGTCAATGGTAATCGAGCAATGGGAGCAGTGTGACAAGTCCCCGGTCCTGCAGACGACGTCGAATGGTGCGTGCTGACACAGGTTGTTGCGCAACACACCCTAATTTCTGCGCTAACGTTCGTGAAGTGGCGGTGCGAGCCGTCAATGCCCGCCGCACGACATGCCGCTCCTCTCGTTTGGTGATGTCCGCGGCTACGGCAGTCCCTCACGTCGGTCCGCCAGTCCCTCCTGCACCCGCCGAATCCTTACTCGCCTCACTGAGGCTGGATTTCGTCCCACACGGGCGCCGATGTCTCGGTACGGTAAACCGCTGTCGCAATGAGCCACTATTCGTCCTCTGTCGAACTTCGAAACGTGCTGGAATGACTGCCGTATTCTGCAACTGGGCATCAGGAAGTTTCCCCGCACAGGTCCGGCAGTACCACTACTTACACCCCACCTTCTGTGCACCCTTCTTATAGTGTTTCTCGGTGGCGTGCCGGGCGCACATGATTTGCAAATGCCCTGCGATGCTAATCGTTTTCATGTCCTCTCGCGGGCGACGCATGCTGCGAATTTCAGGCCAATCGGATGCTTCCTTCTTGGTGTTGCATTTTGGGTGGTCAACAGTGTATAAACCCCTGCTCTCTATGTTTTTTGTTTGTTTTTTACCTGAGGATGGGCACGTTAGACGGCGCGAAAGATCTCGTAGCTTTTAACTTGTAAAATAACGTATTTTAATATACAGAGGGTGAGTCGGAAGTTTTGCAATATTTGGATCACTTTATGTCTTCATACGTACCTTTATGACGAAAGCTGACTAGCATTCAAAGTATAGGCCATCGTGTTGCACCGTTTTTAGCCATCTGTCTGCCAGTTCTTCGATTCCGCAGTTCTGTTCCTTCGAAGCGAAGAACTCCTTTACCCCAACTTCCACCTCCTCCTGGTTTTTAAAGCACAAAGGAAGTGAGCCGTGGACCGGAACAAGTAACAATCCGACGGGGCAAGGTCCGGAGCTGGGTGTGGCATCAGTTCGATGCCCTCAAGTTCCTGGAGTTTTGCTCGGGTCGTTCGCGGGGTGTGAGGCCGAGCGTTGTCCTGCTGAAGCAAAGTGCGCTTTCTGTTCACCAGTGCCGGCTACTTCTCCTCCAAAACGGCACACATCCGCTCCAGCTGTTCAGAGTAGAAGTTGGCGTTGATGGTCCGACCATCTGGAACAAATTCGTAATGGATTATCCCCTCGAAATTCCACCAGACGCAGAGCTTCACCTTGTGCTCGAAGCGCCCACGTTTCGGCAACAGGTTCTGGAAGCTGGCCCGGGCTCAACCACTGCCGTTGTGTGTTAGGAATACGGAAATAGACCCACTTTTCATCGCACGTAACAATTCTCTTGATGAAACGTACAATGCGCTGGTTTTCTAGGAGTTTCGCGCACACTTTCACTCGCGGTTTGCTTGAGCTATCGTCAATTTGTGAGGGACAATGCGGAAGCTCTTGTAGACCTTGCCGAGGCACTGAAAGTGACGAACCACGGTGGTCTGTAATTTGCCCAGCTCTCCTAATAATCTCCTAGTGCTGGTTGCCGGATTTGCCTCTATGGCTGTCGCATAGTCTCCAAATCCTCTGTTCGTCGCCTAACTGACCCTCGCTGATCGTCGAGGTTCCTGTCACCTGAGCGAAATTTCTTGAACCACCTGGTTGCGGTGCTGTGGCCCACGGAAGCTTCCCCTTTCGCACGACAAATGTTTCGTGTTGCATAAGCAGCGTTATGGCCGAGACCAAAATCGTAAAGCAAAAATTCCCCGATTAGCTAGTTGTGGCTGTTCAACTTTTAGGCGTCCCAACCACAGAGAGAACGACGACATGCAGTGCTATTACCAGCAACGACTACAACTTTATATCACTTTTGACTGACTGCAATATGAGACTTGAACTGGTTTAAACACGTGACATACCAGCCTCAGCACATGCGTTTATGCAAATATTGCAAAACTTTCGACTAACCCCCTGTCTTAAAATTTTAACGTGATTTCGTTATTTTGGAGTTCTGAGTCGTGCAACGGCAGTATCGATTATTGGGTCATTCGAGTTATGCACGACAACTAATTTTTCCGAGTGCGCACAGTCGTCTTTGCGGGACCCAACCCGCCATTTGCGGACGAGATAGATGGATGGACTAAAACAGGACGAAGTCAGCTGCGTTGCCCAAGTGGTGCAATGGTCTAAGCCCTAACTTGTTACAATCCGTCTGAGATGTGCCTGGGTTCGAATCCGGATGATTGTCTTACGGCACTGGCTCTTCCCCTTCCGTGGAACTTGTGGCCCTAAATTTGAGACTGGAGACAGCTTATAGCCCATCGAGTTCCTCACCGTGGTAATATTCTCTCCTCACCTTCCCCATATAGAACATGTAAGATTTCACCGAATTTTCGGTTGTAATGGGCCCGTCTTTTATATCCTTTCCGACGCGAATTAAATTTATCAAAGTTTCAATGGAACTGGTTAGAGAAAGAAACACACAACCGGATTTCAACAGTAGATTACGCATCCTAAAATAGAAACAGCTACTTTCTTCTACTAGCGGCTAAAAGGTATGTAAGGAAAATTAACAAATGGTGCTCAAACGTTTCTCATAGCACAAAGAAGGTATCAGAAGCAAACACTTTTTCAAATCGAAACAGCTACACGAGTTGAACAAGTTAGCAAGCCACGAGTTGAACAAGTTAGCAAGCTACGAGTTGAAAAAGTTAGCGAGCCACGAGTTGAACAAGTTAGCAAGCCACGAGTTGAACAAGTTAGCCAGCCACGAGTTGAACAAGTTAGCCAGCCACGAGTTGAACAAGTTAGCCAGCCACGAGTTGAACAAGTTAGCAAGCCACGAGTTGAACAAGTTAGCAAGCCACGAGTTGAACAAGTTAGCAAGCCACGAGTTGAACAAGTTAGCAAGCCACGAGTTGAGCAAGTTAGCAAGCCACGAGTTGAACAAGTTAGCAAGCCACGAGTTGAACAAGTTAGCAAGCCAGAGGTGGCAGGGCCACCTCTGGCTCGGCTACAAGCGGTAATCATTATTCAAATTCGGTTGACATTAAATGTCTGTAAATACTGTTTCACACGTTATACAAATTCCGCTATCGGGAGTTTGCAAAAGGACATTAACGTAGTATTGGCAATTGAAATCAAGTATAATAATAATAAGTATCTATACTTACAATATTTATAGTGGCTGTAGGTGCTTCATATGTGCGTCATCCAAGAATGTGAATTCTTTCAATTGTGAAGTTAAAATTCATGATACTGTAAAATCTGCGCCAGATAAAATTAAACAAGATGAATTTTCTACAATGCAAAAAAACTCTTTAACATCGATGAAATAAGAAACTGAATTAAAACCTTGTTGAATTTTTAAAAACGAACTACAATCCTGAAGAGGAGACTATCTTGACAGCGAAGCATCCTGATACATAATGAAAACCAAAGATGAATTATACTTTTGCCAAAACCTCAAAAAAAAAAAATAAACAATCTTGAAAAAGAAAAATACAAACATATAAATCTCCCGAATGCGAAGCACCAAACTAGTTTCTGCTACAATTTATAGCCATCATCAGTGGTAGGTGCACGGACAATAGGATCGCCGCACTCACTCGCTCAGGTATGCAGCCTAACCCCAATGTATGTTCAGCCCTGTCGTGTAGATATTTGCGCATCATGATTTAGGTTCAACTGCACATATCAATGGTGTCGCCATCTGTTGTCAAACAAAAATATACTAGTAGCTTTTACGTAGAAATATTCAACTGTATTTTTTTAAGTAATATTTGATGTCACATGTTTTTTGTTAATATTTTTCCTCTTGAAATGTTTCATCTCCTGTTCAATAAGGTACCTCCATGCAAAGTGAAGCTCCACTGGACTATTAACGTTACAGTTGTATCTTTTGGTTTTCTCAATGACTACAGCCTCGGAGGTTAGAATCTGGGCATGTGATCTATGTGATGTTTGAATTTTTGTGTTAGTCCAATCAGGAGTTACATGATTTTTGATACAATGTTGTATTAATGAAGTTTTTTCATCTTTTCTTGTCCAGTTCGTAATATGTTCATTTAATCTAGTCAAAAATCTTCTACGCGTACTTCCGATATATACTTTGTCTTTTTGGTTATCATCCGTAACTGTTGGAATGACATAAACTCCAGATTTATTTAGAATTGATCTATTATTAGTAGTAGTAAGTATGCTTCCATTGTCAATAACTGTTTCTGCGATGTTAATATTGTTGTTGTAACATTCTTTTTTAAAATAGTACTAATAGGAGGTAAGTATGGAAATTTTCCATAATATTGCTGTATTTCTTTTTTAATGTTATTATCGAAACGATGTATATTGGCCGTAATGTTGTTATATAAAGATTTGACTAATCCTTTACTATATCCAAATTCTTCTGCAGTTTTTTCAATCCATTTTAGCTCTTTGATCTCCAATTCTTTATTGGATGAGTGTGTTATTGCTCTTTTAATATAAAAGCGGAATGCTGCAGTCTTATATTTCCAAGGGTGTGTAGAATCTCTTGGGATAATTGCCTGTACATATGATGGCTTCCGGTATACAGAATATTCTATAATTCCGTTATCCTTTTGTATAGATATATCCAAGAAGTTTAGCTGGCCATTAACCTCAATTTCTTTACTAACCTGTATAGATTGATAACAATTGTTAAATTTAGCAATGAAATTATCCATTTCAAGATTGGAGTGCTGCCAAAACAGTAAAATATCATCTACATATCGGAGATATACATATGGTAAGTATATATTAGAATGATCTAATATACAGTTTTCAATATCTTGCAGAACGACTTCGGCCAGTAGCCCTGAAATTGGGGACCCCATAGGGGCGCCATACTGCTGTTTATAAATTATCCCATTAAATGTGAAATAATTATTATTTGCTACAAAAGATAATGCAGATACAATACTGTTTCTGACTTTATCAGTAAGATTTTCTTCATCCAATCTGGAATTAATTAAGTCAATAGCGACATCTGTTGGAGTATTGGGATATAAAGAGATGACATCTAAACTGGCCATTGTGAAATTGGAGGTTTTAATTGTTTTTAACTTGTTGGTAACTTCTGTAGCATTAGTAATACTGGCTTCATGGCTATTGTAGAATGGTTTGATGTAGTTAAATAGTGCTCTCTCTAAGTTAATAGTAGGAGATAAATTCTTATTAACAATAGGCCTAATAGGTTCGCCAGTCTTATGTGTTTTTATTTTACCAAAAATATTTGGTGTACAAGCACCAACTGGTGGAATACATTTGCTTTTAATAATTGTAGGTAAGTCACTGTGATTTTTTATATTAGCTAAGTTCCTAATTATACTGTCAACTGGGTCCTTATTGACTATGATGGCATTCAACTTATTGATTGCTTCTGTCATCTTGTTATTATATTCATCTGTATTTAAGATGACAATCTGCTTAGATTTGTCCGCCATAATACACTTTATAGCAGGGTTATTTCTCAACTCCATTAGGGCTTCGCGCTCATATGTGATTCTCGTATTTTCATTGGTGTTATACATGTTGTTGATAGCACGGACCATTTTAAATCTTGTAGGATTTTTATTTACCTTAGGCAATCTTTGGATGACGTTCTCAATTTGCGGAATGAGGTATTCCGTTTTTGGCACTTTTTGTCGATACGCAAATCTTATACCTCTTTCTAGTGCTTTCATTTGCAGATTTGATAGTTCTAAACTAGATTCATTAATATAAAGATTTTGATTATTAATCTCTATTCTATGGTTTTTCTGGTGCTTGTCATTTATTAGATTTTCAATTTTTCGAAAGTGTTTTAGTTTACACTTTTCTTGCTGTCTGTTCAAAATTGCATATAGTTTTATAAACTCAATCTTGATCTTGTTGTCCTTGTCTTCATACTGTATACACTGATTGTACAGTTCGTAGTTTTTCACACTTAGTTTATCGATATCTTTGCGTTTACTGCGAATTATAGCTCTTAATCTCTTCAGCTCGCATGTTTCAATGATAATACGATCTTTGTAGTTGATAGGGTTAACCCTAATTTGAAGAAATTTAGGCGTAATATCATTATTCTTACAAGTAGTTAGGAAGTTCAGATGTTCAATTTCCTTGCAAAGTTTAATTCTATTCTTTTTAAAAATACGAATATCTTGCGCAATATACCTTGATAACATATTACTAAGGGCTAGAACAAGACAAAAAAAAAAAAAAAAAAAAAAAACCTCTGCACTAAGCTTATATATATTGTATCTCCAGTTATATATGACATATATCGTTGTTCAATTTTCGCTAAGTTGCGATGAACATACTTTTTACGTGGCTACGATATTCAAATTCGGTTGACATTAAATGTCTGTAAATACTGTTTCACACGTTATACAAGTTCCGCTATCGGGAGTTTGCAAAAGGACATTAACGTAGTATTGGCAATTGAAATCAAGTATAATAATAATAAGTATCTATACTTACAATATTTATAGTGGCTGTAGGTGCTTCATATGTGCGTCATCCAAGAATGTGAATTCTTTCAATTGTGAAGTTAAAATTCATGATACTGTAAAATCTGCGCCAGATAAAATTAAACAAGATGAATTTTCTACAATGCAAAAAAACTCTTTAACATCGATGAAATAAGAAACTGAATTAAAACCTTGTTGAATTTTTAAAAACGAACTACAATCCTGAAGAGGAGACTATCTTGACCGCGAAGCATCCTGATACATAATGAAAACCAAAGATGAATTATACTTTTGCCAAAACCTCAAAAAAATAAACAATCTTGAAAAAGAAAAATACAAACATATAAATCTCCCGAATGCGAAGCACCAAACTAGTTTCTGCTACAATTTATAGCCATCATCAGTGGTAGGTGCACGGACAATAGGATCGCCGCACTCACTCGCTCAGGTATGCAGCCTAACCCCAATGTATGTTCAGCCCTGTCGTGTAGATATTTGCGCATCATGATTTAGGTTCAACTGCACATATCAATGGTGTCGCCATCTGTTGTCAAACAAAAATATACTAGTAGCTTTTACGTAGAAATATTCAACTGTATTTTTTTAAGTAATATTTGATGTCACATGTTTTTTGTTAATATTTTTCCTCTTGAAATGTTTCATCTCCTGTTCAATAAGGTACCTCCATGCAAAGTGAAGCTCCACTGGACTATTAACGTTACAGTTGTATCTTTTGGTTTTCTCAATGACTACAGCCTCGGAGGTTAGAATCTGGGCATGTGATCTATGTGATGTTAGAATTTTTGTGTTAGTCCAATCAGGAGTTACATGATTTTTGATACAATGTTGTATTAATGAAGTTTTTTATCTTTTCTTGTCCAGTTCGTAATATGTTCATTTAATCTAGTCAAAAATCTTCTACGCGTACTTCCGATATATACTTTGTCTTTTTGGTTATCATCCGTAACTGTTGGAATGACATAAACTCCAGATTTATTTAGAATTGATCTATTATTAGTAGTAGTAAGTATGCTTCCATTGTCAATAACTGTTTCTGCGATGTTAATATTGTTGTTGTAATATTCTTTTTTTAAAATAGTACTAATAGGAGGTAAGTATGGAAATTTTCCATAATATTGCTGTATTTCTTTTTTAATGTTATTATCGAAACGATGTATATTGGCCGTAATGTTGTTATATAAAGATTTGACTAATCCTTTACTATATCCAAATTCTTCTGCAGTTTTTTCAATCCATTTTAGCTCTTTGATCTCCAATTCTTTATTGGATGAGTGTGTTATTGCTCTTTTAATATAAAAGCGGAATGCTGCAGTCTTATATTTCCAAGGGTGTGTAGAATCTCTTGGGATAATTGCCTGTACATATGATGGCTTCCGGTATACAGAATATTCTATAATTCCGTTATCCTTTTGTATAGATATATCCAAGAAGTTTAGCTGGCCATTAACCTCAATTTCTTTACTAACCTGTATAGATTGATAACAATTGTTAAATTTAGCAATGAAATTATCCATTTCAAGATTGGAGTGCTGCCAAAACAGTAAAATATCATCTACATATCGGAGATATACATATGGTAAGTATATATTAGAATGATCTAATATACAGTTTTCAATATCTTGCAGAACGACTTCGGCCAGTAGCCCTGAAATTGGGGACCCCATAGGGGCGCCATACTGCTGTTTATAAATTATCCCATTAAATGTGAAATAATTATTATTTGCTACAAAAGATAATGCAGATACAATACTGTTTCTGACTTTATCAGTAAGATTTTCTTCATCCAATCTGGAATTAATTAAGTCAATAGCGACATCTGTTGGAGTATTGGGATATAAAGAGATGACATCTAAACTGGCCATTGTGAAATTGGAGGTTTTAATTGTTTTTAACTTGTTGGTAACTTCTGTAGCATTAGTAATACTGGCTTCATGGCTATTGTAGAATGGTTTGATGTAGTTAAATAGTGCTCTCTCTAAGTTAATAGTAGGAGATAAATTCTTATTAACAATAGGCCTAATAGGTTCGCCAGTCTTATGTGTTTTTATTTTACCAAAAATATTTGGTGTACAAGCACCAACTGGTGGAATACATTTGCTTTTAATACAATTGTTATCAATCTATACAGGTTAGTAAAGAAATTGAGGTTAATGGCCAGCTAAACTTCTTGGATATATCTATACAAAAGGATAACGGAATTATAGAATATTCTGTATACCGGAAGCCATCATATGTACAGGCAATTATCCCAAGAGATTCTACACACCCTTGGAAATATAAGACTGCAGCATTCCGCTTTTATATTAAAAGAGCAATAACACACTCATCCAATAAAGAATTGGAGATCAAAGAGCTAAAATGGATTGAAAAAACTGCAGAAGAATTTGGATATAGTAAAGGATTAGTCAAATCTTTATATAACAACATTACGGCCAATATACATCGTTTCGATAATAACATTAAAAAAGAAATACAGCAATATTATGGAAAATTTCCATACTTACCTCCTATTAGTACTATTTTAAAAAAGAATGTTACAACAACAATATTAACATCGCAGAAACAGTTATTGACAATGGAAGCATACTTACTACTACTAATAATAGATCAATTCTAAATAAATCTGGAGTTTATGTCATTCCAACAGTTACGGATGATAACCAAAAAAGACAAAGTATATATCGGAAGTACGCGTAGAAGATTTTTGACTAGATTAAATGAACATATTACGAACTGGACAAGAAAAGATGAAAAAACTTCATTAATACAACATTGTATCAAAAATCATGTAACTCCTGATTGGACTAACACAAAAATTCTAACATCACATAGATCACATGCCCAGATTCTAACCTCCGAGGCTGTAGTCATTGAGAAAACCAAAAGATACAACTGTAACGTTAATAGTCCAGTGGAGCTTCACTTTGCATGGAGGTACCTTATTGAACAGGAGATGAAACATTTCAAGAGGAAAAATATTAACAAAAAACATGTGACATCAAATATTACTTAAAAAAATACAGTTGAATATTTCTACGTAAAAGCTACTGGTATATTTTTGTTTGACAACAGATGGCGACACCATTGATATGTGCAGTTGAACCTAAATCATGATGCGCAAATATCTACACGACAGGGCTGAACATACATTGGGGTTAGGCTGCATACCTGAGCGAGTGAGTGCGGCGATCCTATTGTCCGTGCACCTACCACTGATGATGGCTATAAATTGTAGCAGAAACTAGTTTGGTGCTTCGCATTCGGGAGATTTATATATTTGTATTTTTCTTTTTCAAGATTGTTTATTTTTTTTTTTTTTTTTTTTTTTGAGGTTTTGGCAAAAGTATAATTCATCTTTGGTTTTCATTATGTATCAGGATGCTTCGCGGTCAAGATAGTCTCCTCTTCAGGATTGTAGTTCGTTTTTAAAAATTCAACAAGGTTTTAATTCAGTTTCTTATTTCATCGATGTTAAAGAGTTTTTTTGCATTGTAGAAAATTCATCTTGTTTAATTTTATCTGGCGCAGATTTTACAGTATCATGAATTTTAACTTCACAATTGAAAGAATTCACATTCTTGGATGACGCACATATGAAGCACCTACAGCCACTATAAATATTGTAAGTATAGATACTTATTATTATTATACTTGATTTCAATTGCCAATACTACGTTAATGTCCTTTTGCAAACTCCCGATAGCGGAACTTGTATAACGTGTGAAACAGTATTTACAGACATTTAATGTCAACCGAATTTGAATATCGTAGCCACGTAAAAAGTATGTTCATCGCAACTTAGCGAAAATTGAACAACGATATATGTCATATATAACTGGAGATACAATATATATAAGCTTAGTGCAGAGGTTTTTTTTTTTTTCCCCTTTGTCTTGTTCTAGCCCTTAGTAATATGTTATCAAGGTATATTGCGCAAGATATTCGTATTTTTAAAAAGAATAGAATTAAACTTTGCAAGGAAATTGAACATCTGAACTTCCTAACTACTTGTAAGAATAATGATATTACGCCTAAATTTCTTCAAATTAGGGTTAACCCTATCAACTACAAAGATCGTAATATCATTGAAACATGCGAGCTGAAGAGATTAAGAGCTATAATTCGCAGTAAACGCAAAGATATCGATAAACTAAGTGTGAAAAACTACGAACTGTACAATCAGTGTATACAGTATGAAGACAAGGACAACAAGATCAAGATTGAGTTTATAAAACTATATGCAATTTTGGACAGACAGCAAGAAAAGTGTAAACTAAAACACTTTCGAAAAATTGAAAATCTAATAAATGACAAGCACCAGAAAAACCATAGAATAGAGATTAATAATCAAAATCTTTATATTAATGAATCTAGTTTAGAACTATCAAATCTGCAAATGAAAGCACTAGAAAGAGGTATAAGATTTGCGTATCGACAAAAAGTGCCAAAAACGGAATACCTCATTCCGCAAATTGAGAACGTCATCCAAAGATTGCCTAAGGTAAATAAAAATCCTACAAGATTTAAAATGGTCCGTGCTATCAACAACATGTATAACACCAATGAAAATACGAGAATCACATATGAGCGCGAAGCCCTAATGGAGTTGAGAAATAACCCTGCTATAAAGTGTATTATGGCGGACAAATCTAAGCAGATTGTCATCTTAAATACAGATGAATATAATAACAAGATGACAGAAGCAATCAATAAGTTGAATGCCATCATAGTCAATAAGGACCCAGTTGACAGTATAATTAGGAACTTAGCTAATATAAAAAATCACAGTGACTTACCTACAATTATTAAAAGCAAATGTATTCCACCAGTTGGTGCTTGTACACCAAATATTTTTGGTAAAATAAAAACACATAAGACTGGCGAACCTATTAGGCCTATTGTTAATAAGAATTTATCTCCTACTATTAACTTAGAGAGAGCACTATTTAACTACATCAAACCATTCTACAATAGCCATGAAGCCAGTATTACTAATGCTACAGAAGTTACCAACAAGTTAAAAACAATTAAAACCTCCAATTTCACAATGGCCAGTTTAGATGTCATCTCTTTATATCCCAATACTCCAACAGATGTCGCTATTGACTTAATTAATTCCAGATTGGATGAAGAAAATCTTACTGATAAAGTCAGAAACAGTATTGTATCTGCATTATCTTTTGTAGCAAATAATAATTATTTCACATTTAATGGGATAATTTATAAACAGCAGTATGGCGCCCCTATGGGGTCCCCAATTTCAGGGCTACTGGCCGAAGTCGTTCTGCAAGATATTGAAAACTGTATATTAGATCATTCTAATATATACTTACCATATGTATATCTCCGATATGTAGATGATATTTTACTGTTTTGGCAGCACTCCAATCTTGAAATGGATAATTTCATTGCTAAATTTAACAATTGTTATCAATCTATACAGGTTAGTAAAGAAATTGAGGTTAATGGCCAGCTAAACTTCTTGGATATATCTATACAAAAGGATAACGGAATTATAGAATATTCTGTATACCGGAAGCCATCATATGTACAGGCAATTATCCCAAGAGATTCTACACACCCTTGGAAATATAAGACTGCAGCATTCCGCTTTTATATTAAAAGAGCAATAACACACTCATCCAATAAAGAATTGGAGATCAAAGAGCTAAAATGGATTGAAAAAACTGCAGAAGAATTTGGATATAGTAAAGGATTAGTCAAATCTTTATATAACAACATTACGGCCAATATACATCGTTTCGATAATAACATTAAAAAAGAAATACAGCAATATTATGGAAAATTTCCATACTTACCTCCTATTAGTACTATTTTAAAAAAGAATATTACAACAACAATATTAACATCGCAGAAACAGTTATTGACAATGGAAGCATACTTACTACTACTAATAATAGATCAATTCTAAATAAATCTGGAGTTTATGTCATTCCAACAGTTACGGATGATAACCAAAAAGACAAAGTATATATCAGAAGTACGCGTAGAAGATTTTTGACTAGATTAAATGAACATATTACGAACTGGACAAGAAAAGATGAAAAAACTTCATTAATACAACATTGTATCAAAAATCTTGTAACTCCTGATTGGACTAACACAAAAATTCTAACATCACATAGATCACATGCCCAGATTCTAACCTCCGAGGCTGTAGTCATTGAGAAAACCAAAAGATACAACTGTAACGTTAATAGTCCAGTGGAGCTTCACTTTGCATGGAGGTACCTTATTGAACAGGAGATGAAACATTTCAAGAGGAAAAATATTAACAAAAAACATGTGACATCAAATATTACTTAAAAAAATACAGTTGAATATTTCTACGTAAAAGCTACTAGTATATTTTTGTTTGACAACAGATGGCGACACCATTGATATGTGCAGTTGAACCTAAATCATGATGCGCAAATATCTACACGACAGGGCTGAACATACATTGGGGTTAGGCTGCATACCTGAGCGAGTGAGTGCGGCGATCCTATTGTCCGTGCACCTACCACTGATGATGGCTATAAATTGTAGCAGAAACTAGTTTGGTGCTTCGCATTCGGGAGATTTATATGTTTGTATTTTTCTTTTTCAAGATTGTTTTTTTTTTTTTTTTTTTTGAGGTTTTGGCAAAAGTATAATTCATCTTTGGTTTTCATTATGTATCAGGATGCTTCGCGGTCAAGATAGTCTCCTCTTCAGGATTGTAGTTCGTTTTTAAAAATTCAACAAGGTTTTAATTCAGTTTCTTATTTCATCGATGTTAAAGAGTTTTTTTGCATTGTAGAAAATTCATCTTGTTTAATTTTATCTGGCGCAGATTTTACAGTATCATGAATTTTAACTTCACAATTGAAAGAATTCACATTCTTGGATGACGCACATATGAAGCACCTACAGCCACTATAAATATTGTAAGTATAGATACTTATTATTATTATACTTGATTTCAATTGCCAATACTACGTTAATGTCCTTTTGCAAACTCCCGATAGCGGAACTTGTATAACGTGTGAAACAGTATTTACAGACATTTAATGTCAACCGAATTTGAATATCGTAGCCACGTAAAAAGTATGTTCATCGCAACTTAGCGAAAATTGAACAACGATATATGTCATATATAACTGGAGATACAATATATATAAGCTTAGTGCAGAGGTTTTTTTTTTTTTTCCCCTTTGTCTTGTTCTAGCCCTTAGTAATATGTTATCAAGGTATATTGCGCAAGATATTCGTATTTTTAAAAAGAATAGAATTAAACTTTGCAAGGAAATTGAACATCTGAACTTCCTAACTACTTGTAAGAATAATGATATTACGCCTAAATTTCTTCAAATTAGGGTTAACCCTATCAACTACAAAGATCGTAATATCATTGAAACATGCGAGCTGAAGAGATTAAGAGCTATAATTCGCAGTAAACGCAAAGATATCGATAAACTAAGTGTGAAAAACTACGAACTGTACAATCAGTGTATACAGTATGAAGACAAGGACAACAAGATCAAGATTGAGTTTATAAAACTATATGCAATTTTGGACAGACAGCAAGAAAAGTGTAAACTAAAACACTTTCGAAAAATTGAAAATCTAATAAATGACAAGCACCAGAAAAACCATAGAATAGAGATTAATAATCAAAATCTTTA
This sequence comes from Macrothele yani, assembly GCA_039090855.1. NCBI lineage: Eukaryota > Metazoa > Arthropoda > Arachnida > Araneae > Macrothelidae > Macrothele > Macrothele yani. The sequence goes on from CM077021.1 coordinate 10,428,698, forward strand.
TATTAATGAATCTAGTTTAGAACTATCAAATCTGCAAATGAAAGCACTAGAAAGAGGTATAAGATTTGCGTATCGACAAAAAGTGCCAAAAACGGAATACCTCATTCCGCAAATTGAGAACGTCATCCAAAGATTGCCTAAGGTAAATAAAAATCCTACAAGATTTAAAATGGTCCGTGCTATCAACAACATGTATAACACCAATGAAAATACGAGAATCACATATGAGCGCGAAGCCCTAATGGAGTTGAGAAATAACCCTGCTATAAAGTGTATTATGGCGGACAAATCTAAGCAGATTGTCATCTTAAATACAGATGAATATAATAACAAGATGACAGAAGCAATCAATAAGTTGAATGCCATCATAGTCAATAAGGACCCAGTTGACAGTATAATTAGGAACTTAGCTAATATAAAAAATCACAGTGACTTACCTACAATTATTAAAAGCAAATGTATTCCACCAGTTGGTGCTTGTACACCAAATATTTTTGGTAAAATAAAAACACATAAGACTGGCGAACCTATTAGGCCTATTGTTAATAAGAATTTATCTCCTACTATTAACTTAGAGAGAGCACTATTTAACTACATCAAACCATTCTACAATAGCCATGAAGCCAGTATTACTAATGCTACAGAAGTTACCAACAAGTTAAAAACAATTAAAACCTCCAATTTCACAATGGCCAGTTTAGATGTCATCTCTTTATATCCCAATACTCCAACAGATGTCGCTATTGACTTAATTAATTCCAGATTGGATGAAGAAAATCTTACTGATAAAGTCAGAAACAGTATTGTATCTGCATTATCTTTTGTAGCAAATAATAATTATTTCACATTTAATGGGATAATTTATAAACAGCAGTATGGCGCCCCTATGGGGTCCCCAATTTCAGGGCTACTGGCCGAAGTCGTTCTGCAAGATATTGAAAACTGTATATTAGATCATTCTAATATATACTTACCATATGTATATCTCCGATATGTAGATGATATTTTACTGTTTTGGCAGCACTCCAATCTTGAAATGGATAATTTCATTGCTAAATTTAACAATTGTTATCAATCTATACAGGTTAGTAAAGAAATTGAGGTTAATGGCCAGCTAAACTTCTTGGATATATCTATACAAAAGGATAACGGAATTATAGAATATTCTGTATACCGGAAGCCATCATATGTACAGGCAAGTATCCCAAGAGATTCTACACACCCTTGGAAATATAAGACTGCAGCATTCCGCTTTTATATTAAAAGAGCAATAACACACTCATCCAATAAAGAATTGGAGATCAAAGAGCTAAAATGGATTGAAAAAACTGCAGAAGAATTTGGATATAGTAAAGGATTAGTCAAATCTTTATATAACAACATTACGGCCAATATACATCGTTTCGATAATAACATTAAAAAAGAAATACAGCAATATTATGGAAAATTTCCATACTTACCTCCTATTAGTACTATTTTAAAAAAAGAATGTTACAACAACAATATTAACATCGCAGAAACAGTTATTGACAATGGAAGCATACTTACTACTACTAATAATAGATCAATTCTAAATAAATCTGGAGTTTATGTCATTCCAACAGTTACGGATGATAACCAAAAAGACAAAGTATATATCGGAAGTACGCGTAGAAGATTTTTGACTAGATTAAATGAACATATTACGAACTGGACAAGAAAAGATGAAAAAACTTCATTAATACAACATTGTATCAAAAATCATGTAACTCCTGATTGGACTAACACAAAAATTCTAACATCACATAGATCACATGCCCAGATTCTAACCTCCGAGGCTGTAGTCATTGAGAAAACCAAAAGATACAACTGTAACGTTAATAGTCCAGTGGAGCTTCACTTTGCATGGAGGTACCTTATTGAACAGGAGATGAAACATTTCAAGAGGAAAAATATTAACAAAAAACATGTGACATCAAATATTACTTAAAAAAATACAGTTGAATATTTCTACGTAAAAGCTACTAGTATATTTTTGTTTGACAACAGATGGCGACACCATTGATATGTGCAGTTGAACCTAAATCATGATGCGCAAATATCTACACGACAGGGCTGAACATACATTGGGGTTAGGCTGCATACCTGAGCGAGTGAGTGCGGCGATCCTATTGTCCGTGCACCTACCACTGATGATGGCTATAAATTGTAGCAGAAACTAGTTTGGTGCTTCGCATTCGGGAGATTTATATGTTTGTATTTTTCTTTTTCAAGATTGTTTTTTTTTTTTTTTTTTTTGAGGTTTTGGCAAAAGTATAATTCATCTTTGGTTTTCATTATGTATCAGGATGCTTCGCGGTCAAGATAGTCTCCTCTTCAGGATTGTAGTTCGTTTTTAAAAATTCAACAAGGTTTTAATTCAGTTTCTTATTTCATCGATGTTAAAGAGTTTTTTTGCATTGTAGAAAATTCATCTTGTTTAATTTTATCTGGCGCAGATTTTACAGTATCATGAATTTTAACTTCACAATTGAAAGAATTCACATTCTTGGATGACGCACATATGAAGCACCTACAGCCACTATAAATATTGTAAGTATAGATACTTATTATTATTATACTTGATTTCAATTGCCAATACTACGTTAATGTCCTTTTGCAAACTCCCGATAGCGGAACTTGTATAACGTGTGAAACAGTATTTACAGACATTTAATGTCAACCGAATTTGAATATCGTAGCCACGTAAAAAGTATGTTCATCGCAACTTAGCGAAAATTGAACAACGATATATGTCATATATAACTGGAGATACAATATATATAAGCTTAGTGCAGAGGTTTTTTTTTTTTTTTTTCCCCCTTTGTCTTGTTCTAGCCCTTAGTAATATGTTATCAAGGTATATTGCGCAAGATATTCGTATTTTTAAAAAGAATAGAATTAAACTTTGCAAGGAAATTGAACATCTGAACTTCCTAACTACTTGTAAGAATAATGATATTACGCCTAAATTTCTTCAAATTAGGGTTAACCCTATCAACTACAAAGATCGTAATATCATTGAAACATGCGAGCTGAAGAGATTAAGAGCTATAATTCGCAGTAAACGCAAAGATATCGATAAACTAAGTGTGAAAAACTACGAACTGTACAATCAGTGTATACAGTATGAAGACAAGGACAACAAGATCAAGATTGAGTTTATAAAACTATATGCAATTTTGGACAGACAGCAAGAAAAGTGTAAACTAAAACACTTTCGAAAAATTGAAAATCTAATAAATGACAAGCACCAGAAAAACCATAGAATAGAGATTAATAATCAAAATCTTTATATTAATGAATCTAGTTTAGAACTATCAAATCTGCAAATGAAAGCACTAGAAAGAGGTATAAGATTTGCGTATCGACAAAAAGTGCCAAAAACGGAATACCTCATTCCGCAAATTGAGAACGTCATCCAAAGATTGCCTAAGGTAAATAAAAATCCTACAAGATTTAAAATGGTCCGTGCTATCAACAACATGTATAACACCAATGAAAATACGAGAATCACATATGAGCGCGAAGCCCTAATGGAGTTGAGAAATAACCCTGCTATAAAGTGTATTATGGCGGACAAATCTAAGCAGATTGTCATCTTAAATACAGATGAATATAATAACAAGATGACAGAAGCAATCAATAAGTTGAATGCCATCATAGTCAATAAGGACCCAGTTGACAGTATAATTAGGAACTTAGCTAATATAAAAAATCACAGTGACTTACCTACAATTATTAAAAGCAAATGTATTCCACCAGTTGGTGCTTGTACACCAAATATTTTTGGTAAAATAAAAACACATAAGACTGGCGAACCTATTAGGCCTATTGTTAATAAGAATTTATCTCCTACTATTAACTTAGAGAGAGCACTATTTAACTACATCAAACCATTCTACAATAGCCATGAAGCCAGTATTACTAATGCTACAGAAGTTACCAACAAGTTAAAAACAATTAAAACCTCCAATTTCACAATGGCCAGTTTAGATGTCATCTCTTTATATCCCAATACTCCAACAGATGTCGCTATTGACTTAATTAATTCCAGATTGGATGAAGAAAATCTTACTGATAAAGTCAGAAACAGTATTGTATCTGCATTATCTTTTGTAGCAAATAATAATTATTTCACATTTAATGGGATAATTTATAAACAGCAGTATGGCGCCCCTATGGGGTCCCCAATTTCAGGGCTACTGGCCGAAGTCGTTCTGCAAGATATTGAAAACTGTATATTAGATCATTCTAATATATACTTACCATATGTATATCTCCGATATGTAGATGATATTTTACTGTTTTGGCAGCACTCCAATCTTGAAATGGATAATTTCATTGCTAAATTTAACAATTGTTATCAATCTATACAGGTTAGTAAAGAAATTGAGGTTAATGGCCAGCTAAACTTCTTGGATATATCTATACAAAAGGATAACGGAATTATAGAATATTCTGTATACCGGAAGCCATCATATGTACAGGCAATTATCCCAAGAGATTCTACACACCCTTGGAAATATAAGACTGCAGCATTCCGCTTTTATATTAAAAGAGCAATAACACACTCATCCAATAAAGAATTGGAGATCAAAGAGCTAAAATGGATTGAAAAAACTGCAGAAGAATTTGGATATAGTAAAGGATTAGTCAAATCTTTATATAACAACATTACGGCCAATATACATCGTTTCGATAATAACATTAAAAAAGAAATACAGCAATATTATGGAAAATTTCCATACTTACCTCCTATTAGTACTATTTTAAAAAAGAATGTTACAACAACAATATTAACATCGCAGAAACAGTTATTGACAATGGAAGCATACTTACTACTACTAATAATAGATCAATTCTAAATAAATCTGGAGTTTATGTCATTCCAACAGTTACGGATGATAACCAAAAAGACAAAGTATATATCGGAAGTACGCGTAGATGATTTTTGACTAGATTAAATGAACATATTACGAACTGGACAAGAAAAGATGAAAAAACTTCATTAATACAACATTGTATCAAAAATCATCTAACTCCTGATTGGACTAACACAAAAATTCTAACATCACATAGATCACATGCCCAGATTCTAACCTCCGAGGCTGTAGTCATTGAGAAAACCAAAAGATACAACTGTAACGTTAATAGTCCAGTGGAGCTTCACTTTGCATGGAGGTACCTTATTGAACAGGAGATGAAACATTTCAAGAGGAAAAATATTAACAAAAAACATGTGACATCAAATATTACTTAAAAAAATACAGTTGAATATTTCTACGTAAAAGCTACTAGTATATTTTTGTTTGACAACAGATGGCGACACCATTGATATGTGCAGTTGAACCTAAATCATGATGCGCAAATATCTACACGACAGGGCTGAACATACATTGGGGTTAGGCTGCATACCTGAGCGAGTGAGTGCGGCGATCCTATTGTCCGTGCACCTACCACTGATGATGGCTATAAATTGTAGCAGAAACTAGTTTGGTGCTTCGCATTCGGGAGATTTATATGTTTGTATTTTTCTTTTTCAAGATTGTTTATTTTTTTTTTTTTTTTTGAGGTTTTGGCAAAAGTATAATTCATCTTTGGTTTTCATTATGTATCAGGATGCTTCGCGGTCAAGATAGTCTCCTCTTCAGGATTGTAGTTCGTTTTTAAAAATTCAACAAGGTTTTAATTCAGTTTCTTATTTCATCGATGTTAAAGAGTTTTTTTGCATTGTAGAAAATTCATCTTGTTTAATTTTATCTGGCGCAGATTTTACAGTATCATGAATTTTAACTTCACAATTGAAAGAATTCACATTCTTGGATGACGCACATATGAAGCACCTACAGCCACTATAAATATTGTAAGTATAGATACTTATTATTATTATACTTGATTTCAATTGCCAATACTACGTTAATGTCCTTTTGCAAACTCCCGATAGCGGAACTTGTATAACGTGTGAAACAGTATTTACAGACATTTAATGTCAACCGAATTTGAATATCGTAGCCACGTAAAAAGTATGTTCATCGCAACTTAGCGAAAATTGAACAACGATATACGGTAATCATTAGTTAGAGTAGCATTTTTCACAATCCTAGAACGAAAAATTCTAGGCTACATCCAAACAGGTAAAGGGCCAAACAAAGTGGGTTTCCTAGGAATCCTTCAAATTTACCCGGAGTGACCTAGACGCATACAGTTCGTTGATCCTGTAGACCTGGGCTATCTCTTACCCCCTCCGCCCCCCCAGTACTATGTTAAGTAATAGAAGTAACATTTGTTTTCTAAATTTTGGGTACATGCTATTGCTAGGATGATACCAAATAATTATAAGGATTAGGATTTGAACACTTACTTGTACACGATCTCCATTCTTCTTTCCTTTTGTGTGAACTTGAGTGTTACGTTTTCGCAAAAATGTTTCTTCCCAGTACTTTTTTCATATTTAAAAAATGTTTTCTCTATAAACAAACCAGCCAAGTTGTTCGAATGTGCATGCCCACAATTGTGTGGCTCTAAGATATATCTTGATTCTTTTTAATACGGAATAACTTCTTTCGGCAGTTGCAGTTGTTGATGAACAGTTTAATATTGATCTGCTAATTTGTACACCTCAATAAACACTATGTTCAATTATTCAACTTTATGTAACAAGTAATGTTTCTTGTTGATTTGTTTTGTATTCATCAAGGGAATTAAACACCTTCAGTTCGTTTTTTAATCGATATGTGTTAAAATTTGGAGCATAGAGTTCTTTAAGCTCTGATAGTAGATGTTGAGGGAAGCTTTCACAAAATTTATCAGAACAGCTCGAATCCAACAAAGCCACGAATTTAAGATATATCACTGATTTTAATTCATTGACACTTCACACAAACTGAAACAGCTCTCGCGAATCACGCGCTGGAAGCATGGAGGGACTGAGGTAGTCGGAAGACTTTCGTTTTTCGGAGCGAACCCTTGGCCAAAGCAATGGCCACTCACGAGCTCCGTAGTTCATTCATGTTGTCATGGAAACGCTAGCAGGAGATAGTATTGAAGCTCTTCGCATCAGGACAGCGAAATCTCTCGAAGACCTGCTTGCGTTACGTTGATGCCGTTGATCATCGCTCGCCAGACTGATTCTCATAATCGAAAGAAGCGAATCCGCTCGTGTTATTTTCGCACCGAAATCATTGACGTATCTTAATACCGTTGATAATTGACTTTTATTTGTGTATATCTATCTAGCTTTTATTTGTGCCTTCTCTGGGTTTCGCAGCTAGCCTAGCTAGCCTCGAATATACGCAACTGCATGACAGATGGTGTCGAAATTGCGGGCCAGTTCGCTAACTTTCCAGGATGGCCGCAGGTGGCGTCTTATCATGTCCCAGGCTTGTTTGATCGGTGAGAGATCGGGGGATCAAGCTGGTCATGGAAGGGTGTCGACATTACGGAGGTAGGCCTGAGAGAGCCGTATGGTGTGTGTGGCCGGGCATTATCCTGTTGAAAAACTGCTCGGTGATGCTGCGTCAGGAATGGCAACCCAACACGTCATGGAATATCGTCTACATACCGCTAAGTCATGGGAGGACTGCGGAAGACTACCAAGGGTGTCCTTCAATCGTAGGAAATGGCTTCCCAGGCAGTCGCTTCCGGTGTGCGAGCCGTATGCTGCTCCACGGTAAAGGCTGGATCCGCGTCCTGGACGGTTCATCTCCAGACACGTATGCGCTGATCGTAGGCGCCAAGTGCAATCCGTGACTCATTACTGAAGACAGCACGATGCCAATGGACATTATCCCTCGTTGATCGGAGCCGGACACCATTGCAACCGGTGCCTGCAATGCTCGTTGGTCAGTGATAGGCCGCGGAGTCGCCTCCTTGGATGTAGTCTCCGTCCCGCAACTCGTCTGGTAACTGTTCGGATAGTCACTTCATTGCCTGTAGAAGACACAACATGGCCACGGATTGTTCAGAGCGATGAATTCGTTTTGTTCGTGAGGCTGTCACAAACGATTGATCCTCGCGTTCTGTCGTTGCCCTCGGCCGTCCACTGCACGCGCACAGCAGGTATAGGGCCACATCGACCTATTGGCGCCAACATCGTCCGATTGCAGAGTCGGTCTAAGCCAAATGCCTGGCTATACGGCGACCTTACCAACCGGGCTCTCTGAGCCCAATTATGTGTCCTCTCTAAAATTCGCTCAGCGGCTCGTGTTGTGCACCGATCCGACGTCGAGGTATCCTCAAATTCCTTGGAGATTAATGCAACCGCAATCCGCTATCACAATTGTCTCTTCTTTCGAATTTTGCTGTTGAAATCCCCTCCTCGATGTGCGGTGGCGAGCCACTATTCGTCATTATTTTTAATCATTTACAAATTCGGCCCTGAGTCACTTGCACGTGGTGTTTCAGCAGGATCGAACGACTTCCTTCGGGTGATTCTTTTACTTAGAGAGAAATAGTTTTTGTAGAATAATGTTTTAAAACCATTTACCTGACCCCATTCTTTCTATGAGGACCCAAGGACTTATTAGCAGCCCCTCGTAACTGTGAAGGAATGATCTCGAAATTAACAGTGATTATAAGCTAAATACCGTGTTTTTGACATCTCCGAAGACTCCATGTGCTTCACGCCTGCAACACGAGCATTCCCAGAGGTTAATTTCAAAGCAGATGTTTATTTAGGGTCTGTCCTGTTTTGTAAAACTGGATTTGTAATAAATCACCCTGCTGAAATCAAGATCTCTTTTAAAGATCTTTGCACCTGAAGCTATGTGTATTTAATTACATCAAATTTTCGACACTTTTCAGAATCAAGCTTTGCATATAAAAGCCCTGTGATATATTTAAATTAAGAGTTTGCAGAGTCTTTCTTCTCTAACCGAAAGTACGTATCTCCCCGGAAATTTAATATCTAACAATTCTGCAGTATTTTATTTCGCAGAGTACTTTATTCCTTCAGCAAACATTTCCCCAACGCTACAGTTTCTGCTATGACAAAAAGAAAACAAACAGAGCTTCGCAGCCTTTTTTAAATCAGTTCACGACAGAATGATTAAATTTATATTTCAGTCTTTGCAGACAACTAAGCTATGTATTGTTTCCTGAATCTTTTAAATCCCTGCGCAGCCAACATCCAGTCAAAATGAGAAGCTAATAATGTGCATGTTCGGCTTCTGAAGAACATTTTCCTTTGAAATTCAGGATGGAAATTCTAAAAAAAGATATTTATGATTTTTGTTTTGTTGAAGTCAACTTTCATCGTATTTCTGAAATAACATGTTCCAAAAACTGCATGTATTCTTTACAAGTGTATTTCCAAAAGCTCTCATTTTACAGAAGTGCCAACCGTATTCTTGTTTGAGGGGTCTTTGATTTTTAATCCCCGCCTGGAAACATAAATCACGCTTCTTGGCGTGCCTGAATTTCCGTTTATTGTTTGTCTGAAGCCTTTTACAAAAATTCCTGTACTTTGGTGGAATCACGCTATTAAAAAGCTCCAGGGAAACCTAAATCTTCAAATGAGATTCAGTCGATTTGTACAGAATGAAGGGATACACAAAACTGAAAGATTACACTGGCGGAAAGTGAAAAAAGAACACCAAGAAGGAATTAGCGGACAATCATGAAATTTACATATGTTAATGGGGTCGAGTTTCCGTAGGTGTGATGTTAATTTTGGGACCAACCGGTAAGCGCTTACGCCACAGCACGGCATAATATGCAAATTATCGTCGGTGGTATTTAAGGAGTACGGCGGAGTGAATGCAAACAGTCGACGGCGTACGGACACGTGCGAAGACCCTGAAGAAGCTGCAATGCCTGGAAATGGAAGCCGTGTACGATTTAAGCAGTTATCGGACTTTGAGCGAGGTCGTCTAGTCGGACTCCACGAGGCCGGGTGGTCGTATCCTCGTATTGCGGAGCGAATTGGACGGGAAGTATCGGTGGTGGTACGATGGTGGCATAGATGGTCCGAGAAATATTCCCACACGAGAAGACGTGGAACCAGGAGTCGCAGACGGACTGATGAGCGGACCGATCGACGCATAAGAAAAGCGGCGTTGTCAAGCAGAACATCCACTGCGACGCAAATCCGAGCTGCCGTTGCCTCTGAGGGGACTGTGCGAACAATCCGCAACCGTCTACTGGATGCAGGACTACGTGCAAGTGTGCCTCTGGCATTTGTACCTCTGACTCCAGCCCACCGTCAGGAACGGCTGCAGTGGTGTCGCCAACGTCTGCACTAGAGAACGCAATAGCAATCTGTTGTGTTCAGCGATGAAAGCAGATTCTGCTTGGGAGCCTCCAATGGCCGTATGCGTGTTCGCAGACGCACAGGGGAGCGTCTCCACCCTTCTTGCATCCGCCAGCGACACACAGGGCCTACACCTGGTCTCCTGGTGTGGGGAGCGATCAGCTATCACTCCCGTACACAACTAGTGTTTGTACCAGGTACGTTAAACAGCACCTCTTACATCAACAACATCATTCAGCCCGTTGTTGTGCCATTTGAAAGGTCGGTCTATCGTGGCGTTTTCCAGCAAGATAACGCACGCCCGCACACGGCACGTGCAACGCAACATGCACTTTACGGTGTGATACAACTTCCAAGGCCTGCACGTTCACCTGATTTGTCCCCCATTGAGCACGTGTGGGATTTTATGGGACAACGACTTATCCGGTCTCCACGGCCAGCCACGGCCATCCCCGATTTACGCGCCTAGGTTGAGGATGTTTGGAACTCAATACCCCAAACTTACATCCAACATCTGTACGACAGACTCCATGCCAGAAGTGCACAGTGTGACGCAGTTCATGGCGGTTCAACCTCGTACTAACCATGTTACATGGAAATGTTATTTTTCAGTTTACCAGCAAATACAGTTGTATTTTGCCATAATGTTTTGATCACGTTATCCTCTGTATTCCGTTATTATGCTGTATAAATTTCGTTGGTATCAGACGTCTCCTTCTTGGTGTTCTTTTTTCACTTTCCGCCAGTGTATTATAAACATGGAGTTTTAGTTACAAAAAAAACAGCCTCTGTGTAAAAATATGAATTTTCTGTTTAAAAATTTGGCCCGTTATTTATCAGTGCATTTGATTAATGACTTTAAAATTCTGCAAGAAGTACAGTGCTAACCAAAAGTATTGCATCACCTGAAAAAACCGTGAGATCTTAAGTTTAGCTCTTTTCTAACTAATTTTTACAGTTTTTTCATCATTTATATGGAATTAGATGCGAAATTTAATTTAGATTTCAAAAATGTCTTAGTTTCTCCTGTAGCTACTTCTGTTCTTAAGATACTTTACAAAAATCATGACCAAGTCGAAATTATTATGAAAATAATCATTTATCCAATTCTTAGGTTTACAGCAATAAATCGTTTTTGCAATTCATAAGGAATGAAATATTAACATTTAAATACAGAAATACATATAATGAAGCAAAATTATAAAATGTACCTAATATGTTGTTGCCCAGCCTTTAGCTTTAATCGCAGATTTGCATCTTGATGACATACTGTGAATAAGGATTTGTAAAAGGCTGGGTTGAACAATACCATTCCAAATTTGAATTACATCTTCAATAAGTTGAATTTTGGTTGAAAGTGCAATTTGAATTACATCATCAATGAGCTGAGTAGAGGCTGAAAGTGCTAGGATAGTACGCTTATTGCTGAGTGAGGAGAGGTTCAACATTATTGGGGATAATGGTTGTGTCAGGTACAACGTAACTTCTTTTCGTGCTGAAATATTGTCGTTCTTACGTTATGTCTAAATCATAAGGTATGAATGCGATGGAACACTTCCTTAATTAAACCTTTACGGCCAGACGAAACATAGGACAGAAGTCAACTTACGGGAATTGGCTTTATTCCAGCTTTATATCAATAGATCAGATATCACACTTCAAGGAATAACGTAATTCACATATCACATCTCCACCACACATCCAACCCACCCGGGCAACTGCTATCTCGTAGTTTTTATCTATCGTTCTTATCTCATACATTCATACGTCACGTTCACTCTGACCTCAAATGTGTTGCCAACAGTATTCTTGTTTGAGGAAAAAGATGTCACATTAGGTTTAAAAGTATAAGCAGAACAAACTCAAAACTTACATAGGGAAAGAAACTAAAAATGAAAGTTAATTTAGAATATACGTCACACATTTTTGGTTTGTTTCAATTAATTACCGCTGTACAGTTGTAAATAATTATGGGTAACAGTTTTAGCTTTGATGTTTTAGGAAATATGTAATATAGATTTTTTTTTATTGAGGTTTTAATTAGATAAGTGTGTTTTAGGGAGTTGAATTATGTGTAATTGTAGTTGATAATTTTGAATCGGCATTTAGTTATTTGGAAAAAAACAAACCCAAAAAAGAAGTTTTGCCGGAGTTGAAAATGATGTGTGGTTTTTTTGGGCCTTGAACCACGATGTAACTAATGAAAATTACGTGTTGGAAATGTGTGCAAGAGATGAAAACCTCCTAAATGATATTTGGGATAAAGGTGAGTAACCACAAAATGTAGATTATGTCTAAATAGCACGTTAATAATTAAGCAGCTAGGTGCCATTTTTGACATTTGCAATGCTATACGAACATATGAATTTTGGTTGTTGGCTTCTTTTTTAATAGTTCATACGACACTTTGAACAACAAATTTTCGATCGGGTTTAAGTCCGGTGACTGTGGTGGCCAATCAACATGCAGAACATTGTTTTCCTGAAACCACTTTTTCTCTCTACTTTAGCACTATGTTAGGCAGCATTGTCATCCTGAAAAATAAAATTGCCGTCATAAAGTTTTCCAGATGATGGCAGCATCTCATTTTCTAATAATCATCATCATCATCATTGTCAACCATTATCAATCCACTGCTGGACGAAGGTCTCTCCAAGCCTCTTCCACAACGGTCTGTCTTGTGCCAGTCTCCTCCATGTTACTCCCGCATACTTTCGAATTTCATCCACCCATTTTTCATGTGGTCTTCTTCTGGGTCTTTTCCTGTCCCTTGGAATCCAGTCTAAAATTTCAGCTGTCCATCTATGGTCTGTCCTTCTGGCAATATGTCCAGCCTATTGCCATTTCAGAGATTTTACTGTGATAATGATGTCTTCCACTCTTGTCATTTTCCTGATCCACGAGTTCCTCTTCTTATCTCTCCTGGTTACACCAAGCATGCGCCTCTCCATGCTGCTCTGAGTTGTCTGCAGCCTTTGTATGTCTCTTTTAGTTAAGGTCCACGTCTCTGCACCATACGTAAGCACTGGAAGGATACATTGATCAAACACTTTTCTTTTAAGACATAATGGCATATTGCTCTTGAAAAGTAGGCTGTTTCTTCCAAAAGCTCTCCAGGGAAGTTTTGTACGCCGATTAATTTCTTCATCAATGTGACCCTCACTTGATATCTGCTGCCCAAGATAAATGTAGGTATTGGTTATCTCCAGCTTTTCCCCATCAATTGATAAATCTTCATTTCTTGTAAAAGCATTGTACATCACTTTTGTCTTCTGAAAGTTCATTATTAATCCCACTTCTTAACTCTTGTCAGCAAGTTCCTGGATCATACTCTGCAGCTCTGATGGGGTAGTTGCAAAAATGACTACGTCATCAGCAAAACGAAGGTGAGTTAGATAATCTCCATTAATCTTTACCCCTTGTTTTTCCAGTTCAGTGATTGAAAGACATTTTCCAATGTGGCATTAAAGAGCTTGGGAGATATGGTGTCAACTTGTCTCACTCTTTTTCCAATTTTTATGTGCACTGTATTCTCAAACAGCCGAATCTTTGCACTTGCATTTTCAGAGATGTTATTAATAATATTAATGTATGCATCTTCAACACCGCAGGATTTCATTTTCTAATACCCAGATGTATTTCAGTCCATTTACCGTACCATCGACAATATAGAGGTTCCCAATGCCATGGGCACACATGACCTTCACCGGATGCTTAACAAACTGGTGAAGGTCATGCTCCAAACCATGACCTTCACCGGATGCTTAACTGTAGTCACAAAGCAACTTGGATGCAATTCTTCGTGCTTCACATTCCCTACATGAATACTACTCTGATTCCCATTGAGGCAAAATTCTGAGTCATCTCTGAAAAAAACATTTTCCCAGTGCTTGGTTGTCGATGAGACATACTGTTTTGCCCACTGAAGTCTACGCTGTCTTTAATTTGTAGTTAACAGTGGTTTACGCCTGCCTTTGTAGCCACGTAAATCACAGTAAAGCACCCTCTTCCTAACATTAGATATACTGACAGTAATATCAGTCACTTCAGACCATCTTTGAAGCAAGTCAAGTGAATTAAGCCTCCTGTCTGCCAAGCTTAGCTTTCTGAGCACTCTGTTCTGCCTGGTTGTAGTAGATCTGGGCCTTCCACTGCGACGCATATTTTGAACATCACCAGTGTCTTTTACTTTCTTCAATGGCCTAATAACTGTGGATTGATTACATCCCATTCTTTCAGCGATTTTCCTTGAAGAATATCCCTCTTCATGCAGAAAAGCTATTTTTACTCTGTGCGCTGTGGACAATTCCGCAGTTTTAATCATTATTGAGAATGTACGCAAATTATACCCTAATAACAACAAAGAGCGACTACTGCAATGCTCTAGTAGCTCTACGTCAACCCTTTATAAAGGCTGGAGTAGGATTAGGATAGCATTCGGAAGCAGGCAATCAGGTAAAATAATGTCTATGATTGGCTGTCACAACTGATACGCAGCTAACTTGAATTTCAATGTGTTTGCCAAACCCCATATTTCATGTCATATCATAAGAACAGAAGTAGCTGCAGGAAAAACTAAGACATTTTTTGAAATCTCCATTAAATTTCGCATCTCATCATTGTCAACCATTATCAATCCACTGCTGGACGAAGGACTCTCCAAGCCTCTTCCACAACGTTCTGTCTTGTGCCAGTCTCCTCCATGTTACTCTCGCATACTTTTGAATTTCATCCACCCATCTCCCATGAGGTCTTCTTCTGGGTCTTTTCCTGTCCCTTGGAATCCAATCTAAAATTTCGGCTATCAATCGATGGTCTGTATTTCTGGCAGTATGTCCAGCCTATTGCCATTTCAGGGATTTTACTCTGATCGTGACGTCTTCCACTCTTGTTATTTTTCTGATCCACGAGTTTATCTTCTTATCTCTCCTGGTTACACCAAGCATGCACCTCTCCATGCTTCTTTGAGTTGTCTGCAGCTGTTTGTTCCAAAAGCTCCCCAGGCAAGTTTCATACTCCGATTAATTTCTTCATCTATGTGACCCTCACTTGATATCTGCTGTCCAAGATCTGTTATCTCCAGCTTTTCTCCATCAATCTATAAATCTTCACTTCTTGTAGAAGCATTGTACATCACTTTTGTTTTCTGAAAGTTCATTTTTAATCCCACTTTTTTACTCTTGTCAGCAAGTTCCTGGATCATACTCTGCAGCTCTGATGGGGTAGTTGCGTCATCAGCAAAACGAAGGGGAGTTAGATAATCTCCATTAATCCTTATCCCTTTGTTTTCCCAGTTCAGTAATTGAAATGCATTTTCCAATGTGGCATTAAAGGGCTTGGGAGATATGGTGTCACCTTGTCTCACTCCTTTTCCAATTTTTATGTGTGTTGTATTTTCAAACAGCCGAATCTTTGCACTTGCATTTTCATAGATGTTATTAATAATCTAATGCCATATAAATGATCAAATAACAATGAAAATTAATTAGTAAGCAAAAGTGTTAAACTTAAAAACTCACGGTTTTTGCAGGTGATGCAATAATTTTGCACACCACTGTAGTATAAAAGTGTTTCTTCGCGGATTCTTTCTAGGCAGGCTGTTAGGGAAAAAATAAAGACTGTAGCTGTAACGTACCAACGGAGCTGGTCAATGTCAAGGTGACCGTGGAATATGCACAAAAAATGCCTTTGTCCCATCTTCTCTGCCACTCTTGAAACACGAGAGAGAAGCACCATCTTTCGACAGTTCCTTTAAAATCGCCTCAGTATTTGTGGTAACAGCCTTTCATGATAGGAAGTGCATAAACATTTTTGAACGATGAAAAACGAAATAGGTCACAGGGGCCCGAAGTGCAGACTTGTCTCACTCCTTTTCCAATTTTTATGTGTGTTGTATTTTCAAACAGCCGAATCTTTGCACTTGCATTTTCATAGATGTTATTAATAATCTAATGCCATATAAATGATCAAATAACAATGAAAATTAATTAGTAAGCAAAAGTGTTAAACTTAAAAACTCACGGTTTTTGCAGGTGATGCAATAATTTTGCACACCACTGTAGTATAAAAGTGTTTCTTCGCGGATTCTTTCTAGGCAGGCTGTTAGGGAAAAAATAAAGACTGTAGCTGTAACGTACCAACGGAGCTGGTCAATGTCAAGGTGACCGTGGAATATGCACAAAAAATGCCTTTGTCCCATCTTC
Organism: Macrothele yani; assembly: GCA_039090855.1. NCBI lineage: Eukaryota > Metazoa > Arthropoda > Arachnida > Araneae > Macrothelidae > Macrothele > Macrothele yani. Next base: position 10,445,171 of record CM077021.1, read on the forward strand.
TCTGCCACTCTTGAAACACGAGAGAGAAGCACCATCTTTCGACAGTTCCTTTAAAATCGCCTCAGTATTTGTGGTAACAGCCTTTCATGATAGGAAGTGCATAAACATTTTTGAACGATGAAAAACGAAATAGGTCACAGGGGCCCGAAGTGCAGACTGTAGGGCAGATGTGGCAGGCACGTGATTTTGTTTTGGGCTAAGTATTCCATTACAACATTGGCCGCATGGGGGTCTGGCGTTATTAGGGTGAAGCGTCCACCTTCAAGCGTGCAGAGTAGGCCTTTCCTTCGTATATGCTCCTGCAAATATCGCAGAACAGTTACATAATTAGCATCTGTGACTCTCGTGTGAGGTGGTGCGGTATTTTGATAAATCACCCCGACGCTATCAAAGAATGTGATAATCATTGTCTTGCCAGCGGAAGGCACAACCTTAGCCTTTTCGGGTGTGGGATATGAAGGTGACTTCCACATAGAACTTTGTTGCTCTGACTCGGGATCATGATGACGAGTCCAGGATTCATCTACGCTCACATGGTATCCAGGAACGCACTCCTCAAACTTTGTTTTCCATGTTCGTCAGACATCAACGCGCACCTGCATCTATTCGGGTGTTAGCAAAGGAGGAACCCACCTTGCACACACGGGCGTCATATGCAAATGACCAAGCAATATCACATGAGCACTGCCGTGAGACATTTGCAGTTCTTCCTTCAAGTGTCTCACAGTCACTCGACGATCTTCTCGCACTACAAATGTGTATATCGGCTCAATCCTACGGAGACTGCAAACAAGAATTAAGGAACACCAATATAGTGTAAAAAATGGCTCGTCATCAACTGCTTTAGCCAGGCTTTCTTCAGCTGGTACACATTACCCATCTTGGACAGACGTCTCCATTCTATCTACCTCTACAACGAGGGAAACAGTGCTTTTTACAGAGAGTCTCCACATTTTGCATCGAGTCGACACTTGTTGCAATGATGAAGTACCCAGCTATATTTCCCAGGCCTGGAAAACTTTACTGTCCTCGATTCCGGTTCCTACTTCTAACATCGCAGACTCTGTTCATCATTAATGGAACTCTATAGGCCACTATTTTCTCATTATACGTTAAAGTAAGTGTACGTTCTTGAATTTCTTTCCTCATTGAGAACGTTTGGCAACGTCACCCTTATATAAATGTGTTTCTGGAGCTCCAACTTGGTCTTGCATCTGATGATGTGCTCGTAGCGACGAGCACGAAAGTACCATGTTATTTTAACCATGTAAATATACACTGGCGGAAAGTGAAAAAAGAACACGAAGAAGGAATTGGCGGACGATCATGAAATTTACATATGTTAATGGGGTCGAGTTTACGTAGGAGTGATGTTAATTTCGGGACCAACCGGTGAGCGCTTACGCCACAGCACGGCATAATATGCAAATTAACGTCGGGGGCATTTAAGGAGTACGGCGAAGTGAATGTAATCAGCCGTCGGCGTACGGACACGTGCGAAGACCCTGAAGAAGCTGCAATGCCTGGACATGGAAGACGTGTACGATTTCAGCAGTTATCGGACTTTGAGCGAGGTCGTCTAGTCGGACTCCGCGAGGCCGGGTGGTCGTATCGTCGTATTGCGGAGCGAATTGGACGGGAAGTATCGGTGGTGGTACGATGGTGGCGTAGATGGTCCGAGGAACATTCCCACACGAGAAGACGTGGAACCGGGAGTCACAGACGGAATGATGAGCAGACCGATCGATGCATAAGAAGAGCGGCGTTGTCAAGCAGAACATCCACTGCGACGCAAATCCGAGCTGCCGTTGCACCTGAGGTGACTGTGCGAACAATCCGCAACCGTCTACTGGATGCAGGACTACGTGAACGTGTGCCTCTGGCATGTATACCTCTGACTCCATCCCACAGTCACGAACGGCTGCGGTAGTGTCGCCAACGTCTGCACGGGGGAACGCAATGGCGATCTGTCGTGTTCAGCGATGAAAGCATATTATGCTTGGGAGCCTCTGATGGCCGTATGAGTGTTCGCAGACACACAGGGGAGCGTCTCCACCCTTCTTGCATCCACCAGCGACACACAGGGCCTACACCTGGTCTCCTGGTGTGGGGAGCGATCAGCTATCACTCCCGTACACAACTAGTGTTTGTACCGGGTATGTTAAACAGCACCTCCTACATCAACAACATCATTCAGCCCGTTGTTGTGCCATTTGTAAGGTCGGTCTATCGTGGTGTTTTACAGCAAGATAACGCACGCCCACACACGGCACGTGCAACGCAACATGCACTTCAGGGTGCGAGACAACTTCCATGGCCTGCACGTTCACCGGATTTGTCCCCCATTGAGCACGTGTGGGATTTTATGGGACAACGACTTATCCGGTCTCCACGGCCAGCCACGACCATCCCCGATTTACGCGTCCAGGTTGAGGATGCTTGGAACTCAATACCCCAAACTTACATCCAACATCTGTACGACAGACTCCATGCCAGAATTGCACAGTGTGACGCAGTTCATGGCGGTTCAACCTCGTACTAACCATGTTACATGGAAATGTTATTTTTCAGTTTACCAGCAAATACAGCTGTATTTTGCCATAATGTTTTGATCACGTTATCCTCTGTATTCCATTATTATGCTGTATAAATTTCGTTGGTATCAGACGTCTCCTTCTTCGTGGTTTTTTTTTCACTTTCCGCCAGTGTATATTTTAACTTGTGTGTGTTTTAGTTATTAAAGTTTGCCTATAACTGAAACCATTTAGCAAGTTTGAACATCGTGCATTAACAGCAAGTTTCTTACCCGGAGTAGTCTTTGTGGCTCAAAAATCTTGTTTATTATCAAACTGAAACAGCTGTCGCGAAACACATACTGTTACCGGCGGGAGCATGCAATTGACTAATGTAGTCCAAGACTTCTCTTTCCTGAGCGAACCGTAGCTAAAGCATTCCCCTTCACCTGCTCATTCATGTTGTCATGGAAACGCTAGCTGGCGATCGTATCGAAGGTCTTCGGATCAGAACAGTTGCGTTAGGATGACACCATCCCGCCACTAGCAGACCCGTTTGTCTTTGCTCGCCAGACTGATACTCTTAGTCAAAAGAAGCGAATCCGCACGTGTTTTTTTCGCAGCGAAAGCATCCACATATCTTATTACCGTTGCTAATTGGCTTTTATTTGTGTATATTTCATTGACTTTTATTTGGCAATTCTATGGGCTTCACAGCTAGCCGCGAATATACGCCACCGATAATGGCAGTCGTAATGATACGGCCCTTGAGTTTAGAACTACGCCATACGTATGCATCTATAGTTTTTTTCCATGTACATATGTCTTTCTAATTGTTACAATTGCATCGCTTTTGCGATTCGATTGTAAAAATTATCGAGAGCTGTGTAAATACAAGGTTTGCCCCCAAAACAACTGAGAGTGCTTTTATAAAAAAACAAGAAAGATTACACCGAATTTTCGGGTGTAATAAGCACGTCTTTTGAATCCGTTCTGACGCAAATTAAATTTATCAAAGCTATTCAAAGTCAGTGGAACCGGTATGCAAAACAATAGTATCTGACGAAAGAAAGAAGATTTTCAATCGGGTTTTTAATCCCGCAGATATTGCTGTAAACGGAATCGTGAGCTTACGAACTCTTAGAAACAGAGATATCGACAAAAATAAGATGTGACTTTACGTCCCCTGGTGGGAAAACCATGCATTATTTTAGGAAGAAAGTATTCTCAAAAGGTGTATCCATATAAGCGGTATCGGTCGAAGAAAAAAATTAGTCGAGTTTTCAGGAGCCCAGATTTTGCAACAAATACTTCAGAAGCAGAGATTAAAACTTATGACCCCTCGTGGCAAAACCATTCTCTACCAAACATTAGAAGTTATGTGAAAAATATTTTCCATCAGGTCTTGTATGCGATACAGGAAGAATTTTTCAAATCAGATCTTTAGGAGCAGAAATAACGCAGAAAACGCAATTTACCTTTGTGCCCCCTAGCGGAAAGTCTATGATTTACTTGAAAATTTTGAATTTATAAGAAAAACATTTCGCATCGAAACACTATCCAACAAAGAAGGAATTTTTCAAATCGTAGTCTTAGAAGAAGAGATATTGACAAAAATAAGATATACATCTACGCCCCTGGCGTAGAAATCATGCATTTTTTCAAGAAAAAAATTTTCGTAAGAGGTTTGTCGACATGAGGAGTAGTATCGGTCAACAAACGACTTTTTTTGTTTATCAAGATTTTAGAAGCTCATATTTTGCTGCAAATACAACAGAAGCGGAAATTAAGACTTACGCCACCTGGTGGACAAACCATTTCTTACAAAAATTAGAAAATATGTGCAAACGATTTCCCATCAGGAGCTGTATGCGGTGCAGAAAGAATTTTTCAAATCGGAGATTTAGAAGCAGAGATATATTTGGAAATGCAATTTACATTTACGCCCCCTAGCGGAAAGTCTATGAATTACTTGAAAATTTTGAAATTACATGAAAAACATGTCACACGGAAAACACTATCCAACAAAGAAGGGATTTTTCAAATCGGACTCCTAGAAGTAGAGATATTGACAAAAATAAGATATGCATCTACGAACCCTGGCGTAGAAACCATGCACTATTTTAAGAAGAAAATGTTTCTAAAAGGTTTGTCGCCATGAGTCGTATCGGTATACAAAGGACGGTTTTTTCAATCGAGAATTTAGAACATCATATTTTGCTGCAAATACAACAGAAGCGGAAATTAAGATTTACGCCCCCTGGTGGCCAAACTATTTTTTTGCAAAAATAGAAATTATGTGCAAACGATTTCCTATCAGGAGCTGTATCCGGTGCAGAAAGAAATTTTCAAATCGGAGATTTAGAAGCAGAAATATAAGGGGAAACGCAATTTACCGCTACGCCCCTAGCGGGAAGTCTATGAATTACTTGAAAATTTTGAAATTACATGAAAAACATGTCACACGGAAAACACTATCCAACAAAGAAGGGATTTTTCAAATCGGACTCCTAGAAGTAGAGATATTGACAAAAATAAGACGTACATCTACGACCCCTGGCGGAGAAACTGTGCAATATTTTAAGAAGAAATATTCCGAAAAGGTTTATCGATGTGAGGGGCGTCAGTCCACGAAAGATTTTTTCAATCGATATTTTAGGAGCTCCGATTTTATGGCAAATACATCAGAAGCAAAAATTAACACTTACGCCCCCTGGTGGCCAAAGTATTCTTTACTAAAAATTTGAAATTATATGCAAACGATTTTCCATCAGGAGATGTATCCGCTGAAGAAAAAAATCTTCAAATTGGAGTTTTAGAAGAAGAGTTATCAAGGAAAAAGTAATTCACTTTTACGCCCCCTAGTGGAAAATCTATGCGTAATTTGAAAAAGTAACTGTATCTAAAATACTATCCGATATAAATGGAATCTAAAGGTAAAAAAAAATTTCAATCGGATGTTTAGAAGGAAATATGGCAGGTGGCGCAGTGGTCTAAGGCGTTGGCCTCTGATCATTCGTCCGAAGGGGTCCGGGTTCGAATCCCGGTGAGGCATGGATGTTGTGTTTGTCTTACGGCACTGGCTCTCTCCCTTCCCTGGAACCAGTGACCCTAAATTAGGGACTGGCGACTGCTGGAAATATGGGGAATAAAACGTATTTTTGAATTCGACATCACCTGCATTTACGCCCTCTACCGGCGAAATTGTACATCGTAAAAAGAAAAAAAAAACGAAATGAAGGATCATCATTTGCATATTTCAAGCTTCCCAATGCAAGAAGAATTTTTCAAATCGGACTAATAGTTGCAGAGATATCGTGGGTACAGACGGACGGACAAACCGATAACAGAAGCACGATCTTTTTTTACAAAAGACGTGCTAAAAATATGCGTACCTTAATTATCAAGGAAGTGGTCACCTTTTTCGAAAAGCTATCCATTGCATCGTATACAGGTGCTCCAACGTTCCTCCCAAATTTTGAGTGTCTTCTGGAATCATTCTTCTGAAATGCTGCTGAAGCACCCCTGCTCAGTCTCAAATTGTTCGTCCACGTAATGTCTTTTTATTTTAATGGGGAACAACCAGAAGTCACATGGTGACAAGTCTGGACTATATGTAGGTTGGGACATCAACTTAATATTCATTTTCTCCAAATAAAAAACGACCTGTGCGGTCTTGCATTGGGCCGCACGTGAAAGTAAATGGGGAACCCAAGTTGAACAAACTCGTCTCATGCCCAAATGCTCGGTTAAAATCTTTTGAATTGATGATTTTGAAATATGAACCATATCTTCGATATCTCTAATTGATAGGTGTCTGTCTTCCCGTACAATAACACCTATTGTATTGATGTTTACCTCTGTAACACTCATTGAAGATCTTCCTCCATGCGTGATTAAAGCTACCGACTCACGACCATCCATAAATTCTTTATGCCATCCGATTTTCCTAGGCATTCATCCTTATAAGCTTCTTGCATTAGACGGAGAGTCTCCCCGACAAACTTTTTAAGTCGACAGCAAAATTTAATGACGCATTTTTGTTCCTCTTTCACATCGAATTTTTCGAGAAATCACAGAGCGAAAACACTTGTTAGGGGTTCACGAAACAACGCTCATCAAACTGCCAACTACGTATGCGTGATAAACAGGTGTGGCCGGTTGCTATGTTTACTACATCGACTACACTTTTTTTTTCCAGATTCGTGCCAAGGCCTAACGCAGTATTGCGCATTTTTTATAAAGGCATCCTCAGTTGTTTTGGGACAAGCTATGTACATAAATTTTCAAGTAAATAACTTCCATCACCGTTGCGGTTCCATTACCGTGACAACAATGCCAGACATAGAAACATGCATAATGCTATCGGAATGACATCGCTGCATCCTGGATTTCTACAAACGCAAATAACTGACGCGGAGTTATACCTTCCGTCTCTTTGGCGGATAATTGGAGGACAGCTTGAGAATAACGGTTCCGGCATTGAATCATCAGTCATAAGTGACAACTAGGTTAGCAGTTTCACGGTGCATTGGTCAGTTTTGCAGAATTCGTCGCTGAAACGATATCTCTCGTAATGAATTACTACAGAAGTACTCAAATTAATCTACGTTGGACAAATTAAAATAGACGTGATGAAATGTTTTTGCCACGTTAAACCATGCAAACGGATTTGTTCCAAGTATTTTGCTCTCTGAAATCTGCGAAACTTAACTTATTGCTTGCATTAGCTCATTTCACACGTTTGCACGTAATAGGAACTGAGAAGTTATTTCGTTCTCCGTAAAAATCACAAGTTTCATATAAAGGCACCCCTATAAAGGTTAGAGTTAGGCTGCTCAGAAAGTCGTCATGAGAAAGAGAGCCTTAACAAAGATAGTTGCTGATGTAGGATATGCACTACATTTCGCAAAAGTCTCCAGACAACCCTTCAAAAGCAAATGAATGGATCCGCTGCGTTGTTAAGATGCGCGGTACATCTGCAAAACAAGCCTGCAGATGGCCGCGATCATATCACACTGTGAACTTGGGTGAACATGTCGCGGCGGGAGAGAACTGACTTTGAAAAAGGAAAGATTGTTGGGTGTTGTACACTGAAGAGCAATTGAATTAGAGACAGTTGGCGTTATGCAAATGTGGCGCTGTGAGCGGCCCTGTAAACGGAAACGACATGACATATGCAGCGATCCGACAATATAAGGACTGATGCGACGGGAATCAGTAAGAGTCGGACGCAGTATGGGTAAGACGAAGTGCATTTGATCGTGGGCAAATTGTCGGGGCCCGACGAATGGGTCACTCCATCTCGGAAGTCGTGCAAGCACTGGGATTTTTACGAGCCACTGTGTCACGGGTGCACCGTGAGTACATCACATCCGGTAAATCCATCCATGCAAGGGCCAACTGCCGTGGACAACAGCGTGTGGATGAGCGGGGTCATCGTCGGCTATTTTGCATTGTAACAGCGGATAGACGGGCCACAGTGCAAGAAATCACACGGCAGTTTAACGCTGGTGCACAAAAACGTGTAAGCAGCCACGCTATCCAGAACCATCTCCTCGCTACGGGGGACAGAAGCCATCGTCCCACGAGGGTACGGCTGCTGACCGCACATCACAGGGTGCAAAGCTGGCATGGACGCGGGACCATCGCCACTGGACCCTAAACATATGGGAAAATCTTGCCTGGACTGATGAGTTGAGATTCACGTTGGTACATGCGGATGGCAGGATACGAGTACGGACCAAACCACATGAAGCGATGGATCATTCTTGCCAGCAGGGTACTCTTCAAGCTCGTGGGGGTGGCATTCTCGTCTGGTGACTGTTTACGTGGACTGAAATGGGACCCCTGGTACGTGTGACATCGTCCCTCACAGGTCAACGTTACCGGGATATCATAGGAGACCATTTGCTCCCGTTTGTGCGTCTTCGACATCTCACTGGGGACCTCATCCTGCAACAAGACAATGCACCGTGCCATCGCTCCCGAATTGTATCCAAATGGTTGGATGAACACTCCACCGACGTAATCTCGCTTCCTTGGCCAGCTAGGTCACCTGACCTCAATCACATCGAGCACATCTGGGATGCCATCGAGAGAGATGTTCGAGGTTCTGACCCCCTCCATCAAATCTTCGTGAACTGTGGGAGCTTGTTCAGGGGTCGTGGATCCGTATGGCTTCCTAACGCTTCCTGTGTCTTGTCGAGTCCATGCCGAGACGAATCGCCGCCGTCATCAGAGCGAAAGGTGGTGCTACACGTTACTAGACAGGTATCTCTAATCCAATTGCTCTTCGGTGTATTAATGGGTTGTCCGTAAGAGAAACCGAGAGGCGTGTAAACATACCCAAGTCAACTGTTTTGGATGTACTGAATAAGTGGAAGACACATGGCGTGCCTGAAGCACCAAAACGTACCGCAGACCAATGAAAATCGGTGATGAGGACGTCAAAGCCTCAGGAGAGTCGTTACAGTTAATCCGCGGAGCACTGCACAAGACCTCAGTGTACATGTGAGTAAAAATGCTGGAATCTCGGCATGTACACGTACCATCCGCAGAGAACTTCATTCCATGGGTTACTGTGGTCGGGTAGCTGCTCGTAAGCCTTTCATCTCCGCTCGGAATGCTACTCGTCGTTTAGCATGGTGTAAAAAACATTTATCGTGGACCGTAGGTCAATGGAAACGGGTCCTATGGACTAATGAATCCAGATACACGATCCATCTGTCTGATGGCGTGTGTGGGTATGGCGGCAGCCGGGGGAACGCTATTTACTACAGTGTACTGTTCCTACGGTTAAGTTTAGGTCTGGCAGTGTACTGTTCCTACGGTTAAGTTTAGGTCTGGCAGTGTACTCGTGTGGAGGTGTTTATCGTCATATGGTCCCAGCCTATTGGTAATCGTGGACAAACCTGTTAACCAGCACATGTACCTCTATATTCTGGACAATTATACTTTACCAACTCTGTGGCAATACTATTGAACTGTGCCTTGCTGGTACCAGCAGGATAATGCACCAAGCCATAAAGCAAGGACTGTTACGGCGTGTTTTGAAGACAATTCCTTATCGTGTGTGGACTGGCCAGTACAAAGCCCTTATCTTAATCCCATAGAGTGCGTATGGGATGAATTAGAGCGCAGCATAAGAAGTTTGGAACCAAGGCATACTACTAAGCAACAGTTAGCGGCAGTATTATGTACTGAATGGAAGCGCATACTTATCGTTGTGTTCCAAAACCTTGTCGAAAGCATGCCTCGAAAGGTCAGTGCATGCATTAAGTCCAAAGATGGACCGACACCGTACTTATGTATGTCAATAAATGCTATGTTGTGTTTCTCTTCTACGTGTCCGGTGACTTTTGTCAACATAGTGCATGTGTTTCATATGAAATACACCTAAGACCCAAAACATTGTGACCACCTTTATAATATCATGTTGTTCCTCTACGTCCCTCCAAAACAGCTTTTACCCTGGCGAGGTACCAACGCTACATAATTCTGAGACGACAAATCTGCAGCGATACATTCTGTTCGTGTAGCTTAGTTGGGAGATGAAATTACTCCGCAGTTAGGGGATGCGGATACGATAGTCGTCACGGACACATTTGTGTTTTCACAATTCCTAAAGGTGTCTTGTTGTACCTGGTACCACCACGTTACCAGCCGACCCTTTAAGTTGCATGGGTGAGCCTCCGAAGGTCGGATTTGCTGTTCCAACACAAACCACAGATGCTCAATTGGATTGTTGTCTGGGGAATTCGGAATACCTGGAAGTCTTCCTCGTGCTCCGCGAACCACTCTCAAACAATTCGGGCCGTTCGAATTTGCTGTTCCAACACAAGCCACAGATGCTCGATTGGATTGATGTCTGGGGAATTTGGAATACCTGAAAGTCTTCCTCATGTCCCGCGAACCATTCTTGAACAATTCGGGCAGATCGGATTTGCTGTTCCAACACAAATCACAGATGTTCGATTGGATTGATGTCTGGTGAATTTGGAATACCTGAAAGTCTTCCTCATGTCCCGCGAACCATTCTTGAACAATTCGGGCAGATCGGATTTGCTGTTCCAACACAAACCACAGATGCTCGATCGGATTTATGTCTGGGGAATTTGGAATACCTGGAAGTCTTCCTCATGTTCCGCGAACCATTCTCGAACAATTCGGGCAGATCGGATTTGCTGTGACAACACAAACCACAGATGCTCGATCGGATTTATGTCTGGGGAATTTGGAATACCTGGAAGTCTTCCTCATGTTCCGCCGCGAACCATTCTCGAAGAACTCGGGCAGATCGGATTTGCTGTTCAAACACAAACCACAGATGCTCGATTGGATTGATGTCTGGGGAATTTGGAATACCTGGAAGTCTTCCTCATGTCTGGTGAATCCGGTGAGTGTGTCATGGCGCATTATCCTTCTAAAAAAAGGTACTACTATACTTCGATTCACCCTAAGATGACACTGCAGTTTAAGGTACAAGAGCTTACTCACTCACTGAGCCTTAGGGGACGGTCGAGAATTATGTTCATCCGCGTCACTCCCCACTGTGTCTTGCTGTCAGCAGCTGTCAGTTACTTCCCCCATCAACTCATTGGCATCCTTCTCTCCCAAACATTGCATATCTACTAATGCGTTTGTTGGTCTAATTTTAAAACTTAATTTCAGAAAATAGATCATTTTTGGATTTGTCTAAAATAACTATATGTACTTATAAGTAGACAGCTAAGACAATATAAAGTACGATTCTGGGCAATAAATGCGTTGGTTTTGCATTCTCCAGATAGATGACATAACGTCTGGCATCGAGCCAACACCACTCTCACATTGGCGCTGCCGCAGCTGCCACTCGTCACTTGAGACAATGCCGACGATAGAGCAACGTGTTTTTCTCTTGCGCTGCTAATGGGCAACAGGATCGTTTAAGTCGTGTCGGAAAGCGTTTTAAGAAAAGTATGGTGAAATTGCACCTTCAAAACAGGCGATCCACAAAATGGTGAAAAAGTTGGAGAACGCGGGTTAGATGAAACTCACTCGTGACGTAGATAGATGAAACTCATTTCCCTGTGAGGCGGGGGGGGGTGTAACGTAATCCAATAATCATCGTGGGTATGCGATACACGTTCTTTACTGTACAGGTGCAGTCCAGGAACCTTTGGACTACTCTGTAAATCTATAACGCAGCAACACAGAACCGGAAAGGAATCCCATCACCGCATGAAAAAGAAGCATGCGCATGACAACGTGGCAATTCGAAAGTGATGCAGAAATTGACGCGGATTATGTGGGCTAAGAGAGAGGGTGTGAAAACACAGGTTTGTCCACGCTGGTCATCGAAATCCTGGTCCCCTCACTCCGGAGTAAGTCGCTCTCCCAACCGAGCTACGCGGACATGTACCCTCACTGCTATCTGCTTTTATCCCCTGTGCGTCCTACGGGACAGGCACGTCACAACTCCCCCTCCCCCAAAATAGGGGCGGGGTCATGGCCCACGTGTCCATGTGTTGCTGTAGGCAGTCATTCGATGAAAAACGTGCATTTGAGAACTTCTCTCACTGCTACCTGTCTTTATCTCATGTGCGTCCTGCAGTGCAGACACGTCACATCTTCCCCACCCCACCCCCGAAAGAGGGGAGGGGGCGTGGTCCACGGGTCAGCCAGGACCACGTGTCGCTGTAGGAAGTCATCCGATGAAGAACGTGCATTTCAGAACTCCCAGACAATTTGGTGTGTGGAACGTAACATCACACACACCTATTTTTCCGAAGCACTGAAGAAAAGATTCTCATTTTCCTTGTCTCGCGGTGTGGAAAGAACATCGCACCATTGCGAGAAAATTAACGGCCAGGTTATTCTTGAAGTTCGGGCGCCAATGTGTAAACACAGTTTTGTCCACGCTGGACATCCAAACTCGCGTCTCCTCACTCCGGGGTAAGTCGCTCTCCCAACTGAGCTACGCGGATATTTGCTCTCACTGCTATCTGCCTTTATCTCATGTACGTCCTGCGGTGCAGACACGTCACACACCCCCGAAAGAGGGAGGGGGCATGGCCCACGGGTCAGCCGGTAACATGTGTCGCTGTATGCAGTCATCCCATGAAGAACGTGCATTTGAGAACTCCTCTCACTGCTATCTGCCTTTATCTCATGTGCATCCTGCGGTGCAGACACGTCACATCCTCCCCCTGAAAGAGGGGCGGGGGCATGGTCCACGGGTCAGCCGGGACAATGTGTCGCTGTAGGCAGTCATCCGATGAAAAACGTGCATTTGAGAACTCCCAGACAGTTTGGTGTGTGGAACGTAAAATCACACACATCTATTTTTTCGAATCACTGAAGAAGAGATTCTCATTTTTCCTGTCTCGCGGTGTGGAAAGAACGTCACACCATTGCGAGAAACTTAACGGTCCGGTCATCCTTGAAGTTCGGGCGCCAATGTAAAAACACAGGTTTGTCCTTGCAGGACATCGAAACGGGTCCCCTCACTCCGGAGTATGTAGCTCTCCCAATTGAGCTACGCAGACATGTGCTCTCGTTTCTAGTTCAGGGGTGATCTTGTCGGGCCCAGTTGTGACGGACTCTTCTGTGCAGTGAGACGAATGGGATGTAGACCATTGGCTTTCTTGCACACAGACCTCTCTCGTTGAGCGTTATGTAAACTGTTTCCCTCGATATCACGGTTCCTGTTGTAGAGGAAAGCTCTTGCGAGAGTTGCCTGGTTGTCGACTCAATAAGGCAGCGAGCGGTTGGAGACAAATAAAGGTCGTCTTGACTTGTTGTGGTAGGTAGGTGCCCTTGTCGCGGCCTTCCGGTTATTATTCCGGTTTCCTGGAACTGTCTCCAGAGACTAGAGACTACTTGCCTCGACACATTCAGCCATCTTACTACCTCAGCTTGTGATTTCCCTGCTGCTAATCTACCGATCGCTCTCCACAGTAAAGGATCATCTAAGCGATGGTGCTGGGCCATACTTCCACTAACGGTCAAACTCAAGCAACAATTGCTACACCTCGGTCAGAACAACATTCATCAAGATCTCAGCCATCTTGCTACCTCTGCTTGCGGTTGCCCTGCTTGTAATCTGCCGATCACTTTCCACCGTAGAGTCTTTTAAGCGATGGTACGGACCCATACTTCCACTAACGGTCCAACTCAAGAAACATTTGCGACACTTCGGTCAGAACAACTTTCGTCAAGGTCTCAGCCATCTTGCTACCTCTGCTTGCGGGTGACCTACTTCCATTCTACCATTCGTTTTTTTACCGTAGAGTCCTCTAAGCGATGACGTGGAGCCATACTTCCAATTAAAGGTCCAATTCAAGCAACAATTGCGAAACCTCGGTCAGAACAACTTTCATCAGCGTCACAGCTATCTTGCTACCTCTGCTTGCGGGTGACCTCCTACCAATCTACCGATTCCTCTCCACCGTGAAGAGTCTTCTAACGATGGTGCGGAGCCTACTTACACTAACGGTCCAACTCAAGCAACAATTGCAACACCTCGGTCAGAACAACGTTCGTCAAGGTCTCCGCAATATTGCTACCCCTGCTTGCGGGTGACCTGCATCCAATCTACCGATCGATCTCCACCGTAACGAGTCTTCTTAGCGACGGTGCGGAGCCATACTTCCACTAACGGTCCAACTCAAGAAACATTTGCGACACTTCGGTCAGAACTTCATTCGTCAAGGTCTCAGCCATCTTGCTACCTCTGCTTGCGGGTGATCTGCTTCCAATCTACCAATCGCTTTCTACCGTAGAGTCTTCTAAGCGATGACGCGAAGCCATACTTCCAATTAAAGGTCCAATTCAAGCAACAATTGCGACACCTCGGTCAGAACAACTTTCATCAGCGTCACAGCTATCTTGCTACCTCTGCCTGCGGTTGCCCTGCTTCCAATCTGCCGATTCCTCTCCACCGTGAAGAGTCTTCTAAGCGATGGTGCGGACCCATTCCTTCATTACAGTCCAACACTAGTTTCAATTGCAACACCCAGCTCAGAACAACATTTAACAAGGCCGCGTGCCTGTCAGCTTGATGACGTAGGTCGTCATTTGCATATTTCCGTAGGATCTAGCACAGTGTTGCTTAGCGTTTTCCCTTGCGCATGCCTCTGGAAAATCTCTAGAATCGGTCGCCTCGTTTTAGATATATTCTCGAATTCGTATTTGTCATTTCAATTTTAGCCACCAGTTTCTTTCCCACGTTTCAATGCGCTTCGTTTTAATTTTTACATTGCTCAAATTGCGAACAATAAATCATGCCTATTACCTACGACTAGGCATGATTTTATTACCTATTAAAAAGATATAAAGAAAGCTATGCAAAGTTCATGTTAATCATTTCCGTCGCTTCTTTCGCGAAAGTGTTCCTCCGATTTCAAGTATTTTGAGTGTGTTTGAACACTGCGATATCACGGTATAATGTCTTTAACACCGAGCAATTTAGAAGGTTAATATTCTTTAATTGAAAATTCAATCCCAACTCACGCTTTTTCGTGATACGCGGTCTCCCTTCTCCTCGTGTTTCGTGTGCAGCGTAGGATGTATTCATTCTCCTATTATACTTCTGTTAGTTCACCGTGGATATCCATAAATAAAATGCCATCCTACTCTCTGTTTGCTATCCACTTAAGTACAAGAGGATTCTGGGAAAATTAAATACCTCATCAGAATATTTTTATTTTGTCAGTGTAAGAGGAGATCGAAATTCTCTGTGAAATGATTATCGCAACCACTTAACGATCATTTCGGAAGCGATCACCCCCTTTCCACGAGTGCTTCTTGAATCTTGCACAGCGCCTAAACATCAAGAGCTGATGACGCAACACAATAAATGTAGCCTGTAGATCGCATATGAATCTACGGACACGAATAAACAAGTTAGTAAAATCATGCAATGCATTGATTATGATACGCTTTCCAACATACTAGAAATCATAAAATGGCTGTGGAATAAATCTCACTCCTACGCCCTGACCTTTGATCCCATTTCGATGATATTCAACAGAACTGGTTCAGTATATCTCCGAAATAACATGATAAAGTTTTGTCGCAATCGAAGCAATTTTACGTAAGTTGTGATGTATAAGGGCTATGGAATAGACCCCGCTTCTGTGTCCTAACCTTTGACCCATTTCGCCCATTTTCAATAGGATTCTTCCCCAGGCGCAGGCCCCTACAACATACTAACATTTCATCCAAATCGAAACATTTTTACGTAAGTTATGTCGCATAATGGCGATGGAAGTGATTCCGCTCCTATGTCCTGACCTTTGACACTCATTTCGCCAATTTTCAATAGGGTTTGTCCCCAGGTGATCCTTATACCACATACTAATATTTAATCGAAATCGAACTTTTTTTACGTTAGTTATGACGCATAAGAACTGTGGAATGGACCCAGCTCCTATGTCCTCACCTTTGACCCCATTTCGTTCACTTTCAATAGGGTTTCTTCCCAGGTGATTCCCTTCCACATACTGAAATTTCATCGAAATCGAACGACTTTTACGCGAGTTATCGTGCAGACGAACATACGCACACAACGCGTGACGTAATGAGGCAGATGGGAATCGCGGCCATCTGCTAGCAAAAGTGTGACGTCATAAAACTTTTTTTTTTTTTTATTGGAGGTTTAACGACCACCGTGAGCAACTCAATGGGCTATAAGCAGTCGCCCGTCCCTAATTTAGGGTCACTGGTTCCAGGGAAGGGAGAGAGCCAGTGCCGTAAGACAAACACAACATCCATGCCTCACCGGGATTCGAACCCGGACCCCTTACGGACGAATGATCAGAGGCCAACGCCTTAGACCACTGCGCCACCGGGGCGGCCATAAAACTTTAATAGGATCCGCACACTTGTTTGACTGCTGACGTCATGAAAATACAGGTCGCGCCATCTTTTTTCTTCCCAATTAATGCGTTCCCAAGGATGATTTTTTTTTTTTTGATTGGAGGTTTAACGACCCCCGTGAGCAACTCAATGGGCTATGAGCAGTCGCCAGTCCCTAATTTAGGGACACTGGTTCCAGGGAAGAGAGAGAGGCAGTGCCGTAAGACAAACACAACATCCATGCCTGACCGGGATTCGAACCCGGACCCCTTACGGACGAATGATCAGAGGCCAACGCCTTAGACCACTGCGCCCCCGGGGCGGCCATAAAACTTTAATAGGATCCGCACATTTGTTTGACTGCTGACGTCATGAAAATACAGGTCGCGCCATCTTTTTTCTTCCCAATTAATGCGTTCCCAAGGATGAATTTTTTTTTTTTTTTTTGATTGGAGGTTTAACGACCCCCGTGAGCAACTCAATGGGCTATAAGCAGTCGCCCGTCCCTAATTTAGGGACACTGGTTCCAGGGAAGAGAGAGAGGCAGTGCCGTAAGACAAACACAACATCCATGCCTGACCGGGATTCGAACCCGGACCCCTTACGGACGAATGATCAGAGGTCAGCGCCTTAGACCACTGCGCCACCGGGGCGGCAATTGAAAATTTGAACATCGATTAAAATAGCTTCATTTTATAACTTGGAATACCTAATATTTTCTAAAACATAACCATAATTATGCAATCCAACATTTGTTTGTCTACTGACGTCATCAAAGTACAGGTCGCGCCATTCTTTTTCTGGTTTCAACACCACCAAAGGAAAAGTTACTGATTTTTAATATAATTATGGTTATGTTTCAGAAAATATTAAGTATTCCAAGTTATATTAAGCAGTTATTTTAATCGATGTTCAAATTTTCATCCTTGGGAACACATTAATTGTGAAGGAAATGTGTACAAAAGTTTTTCCATTGGAAGTATAGGAAACAAAATTACTTGACGTCCACCTTAATAATATGGGATAAGGGCGATGGAATGGATCGCAATCCTATGTCCAGACCTTTGACCCCATTTTGTCCATTTTCAATAGGGTTTGTCCCCAGGTGGTCCCCTACCACATACTGAAATTTCATCGAAAGCGAACCATTTTTACGCACATTATGGCGCATAAAGGCAATGGAATGCATCCCACTCTTATGTCCTGACCTTTGACCCCAATTCACCCATTTTGAACAGGGTTCGTCTCCAGGTGGTCCCCTACCACATCGTAAAATTTTATTGAAATCGAACCATATTTACGCAAGTTATGACGTATAAGTGCAATGGAGTGGATCCCGCTCCTACGTCGTGACCTTTGACCCCATTTGTCCCATTTTCAATAGACTTCGTCCCCAGGCGGTCCCCTACGACATACTAAAATTTCCTCAAAATCGAACAATTTTTACGCCAGTTATCGTGCGGACGGACGGACAAAGCTTGAGCATATACGCTTCTTCAACCTACGATTGGAAAGCGTAAACAACGACGAAAAAAGTGAACCCGTCATCCTTCGCGGGAAACCAAGGTCACAGACGTGGACATAAAAAGAAAAGTTCAAATTCTTTTCAAAGTAGTGCTAAATAAAAAGCAAAATTCAAATTCTTTTCAAAGTAGTGCTAAATAAAAAGCAAAATTGCAGATGCCTCAGTGAAATCACAAGAGGGGAACATTATTACATCCGTGCTTCATTCCCTAAAGAACACAAAAAGTTGGATGTTCATTTTACAGAAAAGAATTCATTCTATGCAGCATGGCAAGCCGGAATATAATGTCTAATACTGAATTTTCGGAGCGCGTAAACAAATTAATTAAATATACGTGGAAGGGAGTTGAAAAGTTTCTTCCCGCCCACAGAGAGAATGCTGGAATGTAATGAATATTCATTTACTTTCAATATAGTCCCTCCTTAAGTTAGCACACTTTCTGGCACGTGCTTTCGCTACCCGCTCATATACACCGACGAGGCATTACTATACGCCCACCTACCTAATAAACTGTAGGACCCCATTTTGCCCGCAAAACAGTGGCCTCTCGGCGAGGCATCGATTCGATGAGAGGGCGATAGGTATTTTGGGGGTATCTGGTCCCATAATGTCAACAGCAGGTCCTCCAGTTCTCGTACATTTCGGGTTGCTGGTGATTTAGCGCGAACCCGCTTTTCCAAATCGAACCGCGATTGGGTTCATGTCAGGTGAATCTGGAGGCCAGGGCATTAACGGAAAGTCACCAGCATGTTCCTCGAACCACTCCTTGACGATTCTGGCAGTATGGCATGGCGCGTTATCCTGTTGGTAATGGCCATCACCAGCAAGGAACACAGTTGCCATGAATGCGTGAACTTGATCAACAACGGTGTTCAGATACCTGACAGCAGTCAGGAATTGTGCTATTGG
Source organism: Macrothele yani (assembly GCA_039090855.1). Classification (NCBI taxonomy): domain Eukaryota; kingdom Metazoa; phylum Arthropoda; class Arachnida; order Araneae; family Macrothelidae; genus Macrothele; species Macrothele yani. Next base: position 10,463,960 of record CM077021.1, read on the forward strand.
AATAATGGGGCCTAAAATGTCCCCCAAAAAAATCGCACGTAGCATAACACCGTCGCAGCCAGCCCGTTTCCTCCCAACAGTGCATCCAGCTGCCTTATCCTCCGTTTGTAATCGGCGTATCCGATCACCAGGAATCTTAACTCGTCAGACCAGGCGACTTTCTTGCAATCATCCAAGGTCCAATCTCGATGGTCTTGGTCCCATTTTGTACGTTGTCGGCAATGACGTACAGTGAGCATGGGGACCCGGCTGGGTCTTCGGCTACGCAGGCTCATGCGCAGAAGGCTGCTATGAACTGTGTACTGTGAAACGATGCCCTGATCACCACTGTTGTAGCTGCGGGTGATTTATCGCACTGTGGCCCTGCGGTGGCTGTGAACGATGTGCGACAGTCTCCGATCCAATCTGGCATCAATGACGTGCGAGGACACACGGCTGGACGACGGTTCGTCGTTTGGTCATCTCTGCACCACTTTTGATACGTACTCAGCACAGCGCCACGTGAACCACTCACAAGCAGCGCCGTTTCCGAGATCGTAGTTCCTAGGCACCGTGCCTTCACAATTTGCCCTTTATCAAATTCCAAATTCCGATAAATCGGCAGCTTTTCCCATTCTGACTCCGAACACTCTACTAACCGAAAGCCGGTCCTCGGGTTGTATGTATACTGCTCTGTGAACTTCACCTGCGCCACCGTTCGGTCTCCAAGCGCGCTCATTTCTCTAAGCTGGGGATGGTCATGTTGTAATGCCTCATTGGTGTACTTCGAATCTCACGTCCAGGAGATGCATTTACTTTCGAGCGCCAATACAACTTAAAACCTTTCTGCCGCGGTGGGATTCGCTATTGTTTTTATTCACGGACTTCACGGTTGATATCGTTGTCGTCCGACACATGAACTCTAGAGGCAAAATGGTTCGTTACGAAAAATTAGAAATCGCATGGGAAATATTTTTCACCTCGAACTATTGGGTTGTCGTAAAAGTCATGACGTATTTTGGCACCCGATGGCGGTTGGGCGGTTTTGGAAGTACTATATGCATGGCAGTTCTGCTATCGCCATGGCATTCGACAGGTGCCAGTTCTAGCTGCAGTCTAAAATTAATAGTGAGCGATTTGGTTGATTTGAGGAGATTTGATATCAAGTTGAAGATGGAAGACCAAACTGTGCATTTTCGCAATATTTTACTGTTTTACCCCCGTAAAGGTAAGAATGCGCGTCAAGCTTGTGAAAAGTTGCGTAAAGTGTACGATGGTAATGCTCTATAAGAACGTAAGTGCCAGCGGTGGTTCGCAAAATTCCGTGCTGGTGATTTTGACCTCAAAGTTGCTCTTCGGTCCGGGAGGCCCACCGAGGTTGATGACGACCAAATCAAGGCACTGATCGAGTCAAACCCACGTCACACGACACGAGAGATTGCAGACACATTGTACATCCATCATTCAAGAGTTTACGACCACCTGAAGAAGCTGGGATACGTAAGCAAGCTCGATGTGTGGGCTCCTCATGAACTCAAAGAAGCTCAATTGACGGCGCGTATAAACATCTGCGATATGCTCATTAAACGTGAGGAAAACGATCCTTTTTTGAAGCGACATAACTGGTGACGAAAACTGGATTGTGTACAACAATGTGCTGCGCAAACTGTTTTCGTCCCGACGTGCTGCTTCGCCTCAAACGACATCCAAAGCAGACATTCATCAGCGGAAGGTTCTGGTCTCAGTGTGGTGGGATCTTAAAGGTGTCGTGCTTTTCGAGCTCCTACCATGGAACCAAACAATCAATTCGAATGTGTACTGTCGGCAATTGGACAGTTTGAACGAATCCATCATCTAGAAACGTGCAGAGCTCGTTCATCGTAAAGGTGTTGTGTTCCATCACAACAACGCGAGACCACACACAAGTTTGATCATCCGACAAAAATTATTGGAGCTTGGGTGGGATGTGTTGCCACACCCAGCATACTCGCCTGACCTTGCGCCGTCAGACTTCTACTTGTTTCGCTCTCTTCAACAGTCCTTGCGTGGTATAACGTTCAAATCAAATGAGGCTGTAAATCAGCACCTTGTAGAGTTTTTCGCCACGAAAGAAAGGTCCTTCTATGAACGAGGCATTCTGCAGCTCACTGAAAGATGGCAAAAGGTTATCGAACAAAACGGGCATTATATCATTGATTGATATTTGTTCTTTCTATCAATAAGTGTCCTTTGCAAAAAATGGCTAAAATACGACATGACTTTTCAGACAACCCAATATATCCAACGATATTTCTTTTTTCGATGGAGGGTTTAACGATCACCGAGGGCAACTCAGGGAGCTATAAGCAGTTGCCTGTCCCTAATTTAGGGCCGGGAACTGCTTGGTTATCCGGGAGGGAGAAAACCAGTGCCGTAAGACAAACACAACAACCATGCCTCACCAGGATTCGAACCCGGACCCATCTCGGATGAATGATCAGAATCCATTGCTTAGACCACTGTGGCACAGGGGTGGCAACGATAGATTCAAGTATAACTTTTAGAAGTGGAGATAATAAAAGAAATGCATATATCTGCGCCGTCGAGCTTGAAGACAGTACATTATTTGAAGAAATTGCGTAAAACGTTTTTCATTGTAAAAGATATCGACGTAAAAAAAGGCTTTTACCGATCTGGTTTTTAGAAGCTGTGAAAACAGGAATTTGCAGGTGACCAAAACCGCGTCTCGTTACTCCGGAGTGAGCTTCTCTAACCGTCTGAGCTACACCAACAGAATGTAACGCCGCAGATTTGTCGTCTTGACACGTGCTTCATCTCTGTTGTACCTCACATCACCTCCCTCTTAATTGTTTTTTTCTTAAGCGAAGAAGGAACTTTTTCTTACGTTTTCCGACCGTAGATTGAAGAAGCCCATATGATCCCGCTTTGTCCATCTGTCTGTCCACGCGATAACTCGCGTAAAAATGGTTCGATTTCAATGAAATTTTAGTATGTGGTAGGGGACAACGTAGGGAGGAACCCTATTGAAAATGGGCGGAATGGGGTCAAAACATAGGAGCAGGATCCATTCCATCGCCGTTATGTGTCATGACTTACGTAAAAATGCTTTGATTGCGACAAAACGTCATCATGTTGTTCCGGAAGCACACTGAACTGGTTCTGTTGAATATCCTCAAAATGCGGTCAAAGGTCAGGGCACAGGAGCGAGATTTATTCCACAGCCATTATCCTCATAACTTGACTAAACATGCTTCTATTGCGACAAAACTGTAGTATATTATTCCGGAGGTATACTGAACTGGTTCTGTTGAATATCATCGAAATGGGGTCAAAGGTCAGAGCACAGGAGCAAGATTTATTGCACAGTCATTATCCTCATAACTTACGTAAAAATGCTTCGATTGCGACAAAACGTAATCATGTTGTTCCGGAAGTATACTGAACTGGTTCTGTTGAATATCATCGAAATAGGGTCAAAGGTCAGGGCACAGGAGCTAGATTTATTCCACACTCATTATCCTCATAACTTACGTAAAAATGCTTTGATTGCGACAAAACTTTATCATGTTGTTCCAGAGGTATACTGAACCGGTTCTTTTGAATATCATTGAAATGGGGTCAAAGGTCAGGACACAGGAGCGAGATTTATTCCACAGCCATTATCCTCATAACTTGACTAAACATGCTTCTATTGCGACAAAACTGTAGTATGTTATTCCGGAGGTATACTGAACTGGTTCTGTTGAATATCATCGAAATGCGGTCAAAGGTCAGGGCACAGGAGCGAGATTTATTCCACAGCCATTATCCTCATAACTTGACTAAACATGCTTCTATTGCGACAAAACTGTAGTATGTTATTCCGGAGGTATACTGAACTGGTTCTGTTGAATATCATCGAAATAGGGTCAAAGGTCAGGGCACAGGAGCTAGATTTATTCCACACTCATTATCCTCATAACTTACGTAAAAATGCTTCGATTGCGACAAAACGTAATCATGTTGTTCCAGAGGTATACTGAACCGGTTCTTTTGAATATCATTGAAATGGGGTCAAAGGTCAGGACACAGGAGCGAGATTTATTCCACAGCCGTTATCCTCATAATTGGATTAAAAATGCTTCTATTGCGACAAAACTTTAGTATGTTGTTCCGGAGGTATACTGAACGAATCAATAGTCAGGGTAGAGAGGAGGGTTTGTCTGCGCGCGATTTCTGGTATGTTGGAAAGCGTATCATAATCAATGTATTGCATGATTTTACTAACTTGTTTAATTCCAGACGATGTGTGGAACGAATATCACACATTTTTCGAAGAACGCATCTGCCAGTAGATCCATTTCTGCGTTTGGGCGTCAACGTGAAAACAGGGATTTGTCGGTAATCAAAGTCGCGTCTCTTTGCTCCGGAGTAAATCGCTCTGACTAAGCTACACCGACAGAATGTATCCCTGCAGATTTGTCGTCTTGACACGTGCTTCACCTTTGTAGTACGTGACATCACTTCCCTCTTATTTATTTATTTTTAATTTTGAAGCGAAGAAGGAACCGTTCTTTAATTCCGGACGATGTGTGGAATGTGGAACGGACCTCAAACATTTCTCGAAGAACCCAACGTCCAGTAAATTCATTCTTACGTGCGGAAGCCAATGGGAAAATAGGAATTTGTTGCTGACAGAGATCGATTACACGTCTTCTCGCTCCGGAGTGAGTTGCTCTAACTGACTAAGCAACACCGACGGAATGTACCGCTTCATATTTGCCATCTTGACACGAGCTTCCCCTCTGTAGTAAGGCACAAAGCACTGAAATAGTATAAAACGTTTTTTTTTATTTCAGTAGCATGTGCACGCCCCCTAGCTGCGAATTTATGAATCGCAAACACCCCAGAAGGCAAGAATTCTCACATTTCAAGCTTCCCTGTGCAAAATGAATTTTTCAAAGCGAACTGAAAGGTACAGAGATATCGTCATACTGATAACTTAGGCACGTCCTTTTTTACGCTTTCCAACCGTAGGTTGGCCGCCCCGGTGGCGCAGTGGTCTAAGCGATGGCCTCTGATCATTTGTCTGAACGGGGTCCGGGTTCGAATCCCGGTGAGGCATGGATGTTGTGTTTGTCTTACGGCACTGGCTCTCTCCCTTACCTGGAACCAGTGACCCTAAATTAGGGACGGGCGACTGCTTATAGCCCATTGAGTTGCTCACGGTGGTCGTTAAACCTCCACTCAAAAAAAAAACAAACCCGTAGGTTGAAGAAGCGTATATGTTCCAGCTTTGTCCGTTTGTCCGCACGATAACTCGCGTAAAAATGGTTCGATTTCGATGAAATGTTAGTATGTGGTAGAGGACCACCTGGGAACGAACCCTATTGAAAATGGGTGAAGTGGGATCAAAGGTCACGACATAACAGCGGAATCCATTCCATTGCCCTTAGGCGCCATAACTTGCGTAAATATGATTTGATTCCGATGAAATTTTAGTATGTGGTAGGGGACCACCTGGGAACGAACCCTATTGAAAATGAGTGAAGTGGGGTCAAAGGTCACGACATAGCAGCGGAATCCATTCCATTACCCTTATGCGTCATAATTTACGTAAGAATGCTTCTATTGCGACCAAACTTTAGTATGTTGTACCGGAAGTACACTGAACCAATTCTGTTTAATATCATCAAAATGGGTCAAAGGTCAGGACACAGGAGCGATATTTATTCCACAGCCATTATCCTAATAACTTGACTAAAATGCTTCTATTGCGACAAAACTTTAGTATGTTGTTCCGGAGGTATACTGTAACGGTTCTATTGAATATCATCGAAATGGGTTCAAAGGTCAGGACACAGGAGCGATATTTATTCTTCAGGCATTAACCTCATAACTTGAGTAATGATTTCTGGTATGTTGGAAAGCGTATCGTAATCAATGCATTGCATGATTTTACTAACTTGTTCTTCAAAAGACGTGCTAACAAAACGAACAATTGAAAAATTATCTTAAATTTTGCTTTGAGGCATTTTTTTATTAAGAAATGCCAAGTGCAGTAAGTTTCTATACTATTTGCAACTTCCCAAATACCTTACAGAGTAACGAAAATTTAGCAGCTGTGCTAAATCAACAAATTTTCTTTTTGCTTATGGTAGGTTTTGAAATGTTCTCAACTCAATATATGAAAAATGTATTGTTAAGAAACTTGCAAGCATACGCAGGAAGATACAGTCTATCCTTTTAAAGAGCCATTCAGCTAGAAGAGCGTTGTTACAAAAATTTCTATTTCACCTGCGTGTTTTTCTAGAATCAATGAGAAATGCTCGCAATTTTTTATTTATTTATTTTTTGTAATCTTTATAGAATCCTGGATAGCATGCCGGTAAAAGAAAAGATGCATAGGGTGATGATGCTGCTGGTTATTAGCTCTAAGAACCCATCTAGGTGATTTTGCTACATCAATCTTTCTTGAAACATTTTCTAAAATCTTTTCTTTCAAAGAATCTCTCTCAGTTACCAATTCGTGTGACGTTTTTCAGCAAGCTCTCCATGCTTCTGTAGCCTCAGTACCATTAATCTCTTGTTCTCTTGTAACAAGGAATGATTCCAAATGCCATTTGAATAAAATAAATTCACTGTCCTTCATCGTAAAGTGAATGGCACAGAGCATCCCAAAATAACATCGAGTTTCTTCGTGCCATTTACAGCTGAAAACAGCATTCTTTCACGACCCACGCAATCAAGTTTACCGCCCGAATAAAATGTGATGTTTCTTTTGATAACTAATATTTCTTTGCTGAAGACGATGAATTTTCTTTGATGGTAAATATGGTCTTGTCCGAATTCGATCTAACAATAAAGAGAAGATCACTTAACAGTTTCTGAAATTCCGAAAGTACACTCGGTTGGAACGAAAGTGTTTTTCGGTGTCATAAAATTCTTCGCTTTAATACAAATACATCTTTTTTCCTCCCTTTATTACGTACTTACAAGGTTAGCTCCGTTTACTTACAGAGATAGAACCGAATCATGGTCCAACGGGTCACAATTTTCCTCCTGATCAAACGGGTCGGCTGAAGGCTTCTTGATCCGGTTTCCACCAAGGTATTTTTGGGGGTGAAGAATGGAGGTATTTGAATCTCTTTAGTGAAACCTGTGTATAATTTCTTTCATAATATTTTCTCAGGTACCGTGTTTCGCTTTACTGTGACCTCTGAATTAGCAGAACCATCGTGTTCTCTTTTTACGCTTTCCAACCGTAGGTTGAAGAAGCGTATATGCTCCAGCTTTGTCTGTCTGTCAGTCTGTCCGCACGATAACTCGCGTAAAAAGGATTCGATTTCGATGAAATTTTAGAGTATGGTAGGGGACAACCTGGCGACGAACCCTATTGAAAATGGACGAAATGGGGTCAAAGGTCAGGACATAGGAGCAGGATCCATTCCATCGCCTTATGCGTCATAACTTACGTAAAAACGCTTCGGTTGCGACAAACATTTATCGTGTTGTTCCGGAGGTATACGGAACCAATTCTGTTAAATATCTTCGAAATGGGGTCAAAGGTCAGGGAACAGGAGCGAGATTTATTCCACAGCCATTATCCTCATAACTTGAGTAATATATAAGCTTCTTCGGTGCAGTTCAATCGGTAGAACAGTCGACTCCGGAGAAGGTAGATGTGGATTCGAAAGCCATTACCGGAAAACGAGGCTTTATTTTTACATTTGCGCCTGAACATAAAAATGAATCTCCTGGCTGTGAGGTTCGAGAAAATTGTGTGATGATTCTTCTTCATATTCGGAACTAATAAGAATTCCATCGTCTGCAGAGAGCTACTCCAAGCGTGGTTTGCTGGCTGACCCGGAAACCTCCAATTTCGTTCTAACCCTTTCTTAAAGGGAGAAAATCCAGGGGTTGGACAGAATAACGTGAACACTTAGGAAAAGAAGGTTCACGTACCTAGTAGGGTGTAGGGCCATTTTGGCTTAGAAAATCGCCTGAATCCTCCTTGGAATGGACGCATCCAAATCCTGGATAATGGTGAGTGGGATGTTACAAAGGATGAGTCGAACGTTTTACAACATTTGCATAAACGCATGTGCTGCGGTGGGTATGTCACGAGTTTAAGCTAGTTCAAATCGCGCACTGCAGTCAGTCGAAAGGGATATAACGTAGTAGTCGTTGCTGTGAACAGCATTGCACGCCGTCATTCTGTCTGTGGTTGGGACGCCTAAATGATGAACAGCAACAACTGGATAAATAAGGAACTTTTGTTTTACGAGTTTGAACTCGGCCATAGCGCTGCTCAAGCAACACGAAACATTTGTCATGCGAAAGGTGAAGGCTCCGTGGACCACAGCACCTCAGCAGGATGTTTCGCTTAGTGACGGAAACTTCGACGATCAGCCAAGGTCAGGTAGGCCGTGAACCGTAGATTCGGAGGCCGCGAGTCAGGCCGTAGAGGCAAATCCGACAACCAGCACTCGGAGATTATCAGGCGAGGTGGGCATATCACAGACCACCGTACCATAGACACCAGTAAGTTTGTGAGAACAATATCACAGACCACATATCATAGACCACCTGTCAGTTCGTGAGAACTGACAGGTGGTCTATGATATGTGGCGAGCGGAAGTGCGCACGAAACTCCTAAAAAACCAGCGCGATGTACGTTTCACCACGAGAATTGTTACATGCTATGAAAAGTGGATCTATTTCCGTAATCCTAACACACAACGGCAGTGGTTGAGCCCGGGTCAGCTTCCTGAACCTGTTGCCAAACGTGGGCGCTTCGAGCACAAGGTGGTGCTCTGCGTCTGGTGAAATTTCGAGGGCGTAATCCATCAAGAATTTATTCCAGACGGTCGGACCATCAGCACCAACTTCCGTTTTGGAGGAGAAGTACCCATCACTGGTGAATAGAAAGCGCACTTTCCTACAGCAGGGCAACGCTCGGCCTCATACCGCGTGAACGACCAGGGCAAAATTCCAGGAACTTGAGCGCATCGAACTGATGCTACATCCAGCATATAGTCCGGACCTTGTCCCGTCGGATTATTACTTGTTCCCGTCCATGGCCCACTTCCTTCGCGGGCGGCACTTCAACAACCAGGAGGAGGTGGCAGCTGGGGTGAAGGAGTTCTTCGCCTGGAAGGACAAGAACTGGTACCTCCGCGGAATCGAAGAACTGGTAGACAGATGGCTAAAGACGGTGCAGCACGATGGCCTATACTTTGAATACTAGTCAGCTTTCGTCGTAAAGGTACGTATGAAGACATAAAGTGATCAGAATATTGCAGAACTTTCGACTCACCCTCTGTAGAATCGAAGAACTGGCAGACAGATGGCTAAAGACGGTGCAACAAGATGGCCTATACATTGAATGCTAGTCAGCTTTCGTCGTAAAAGTACGCATGAAGACATAAAGTGATTCAAATATCGCAAAACGTTCGACTCACCCTCTGTAGAATCGAAGAACTGACAGACAGATGGTTGGAGCTCGCCAGGCGGCCGTGAACATGATGGAATCCGGAATGCGCGTCACAGACATTGCGAGGGCCCTGGCGATCCGACACCAGTTCATTTCAGCTATCCTGCAACGTTATAAGAAGACCGGGACCGTCGAGAATAGTCCGAGATGTGGTAGGCCTCGTTCCACTATGTTGCGTCAGGATAGACGCATGCTCCGTCGATCTCGTGCTGATCCCACCTTGACTGCTGTGGACATCGCCACCGAATTCCGCGACAGCGACGACCTGAACGTCAGCTGAATGACCATCTCCCGTCGTCTCATTGCTGGTGGATTGAATGGAAGACGCCCCGCCAAGAAACCACTCATCGGAGTCAAGAATCGACGAGCCAGAGTCGCGTTCTCGCGCCGTCATCGACACTGGACCGCGGCTGACTGGAGTAAGGTGCTTTTCACCGACGAGAGCAAGTTCAATTTGTTCGGAAGTGATGGCATCCGATACGTACGACGTCCGTGTGGCCGGAGATTCAACCCCCAGTTCATTCAGCCGACTGTCAAGCACGGAGGAGGATCGCTCATGGTTTACAGCGCCTTCTCTCGCAATGGAATGGGCCCCATCATCAAAATTGACGGAATAATGACCGGCCAGAACTACACGCACATGCTCATCAACGATGTCTTCCCATGGGCAAACCAGAACATGCCACCCGGATGGATCATGCAGCAAGACAACGACCCGAAGCACACCTCCAGAGTAGCGAAGGCAGCCTTCCAGCAGCAACAGGTCACACTTCTAGACTGGCCAAGCTAATCTCCAGACCTCAACCCCATCGAGCACATGTGGGAGGAGCTGGTGAGACGATGTGCGAAGAAAACCTGCCGGAATAGGGCCCAGAAGTTCGACCAGCTGTCTGCAGAATGGACGCGAATTCCGCAGGTCACCGTCGAGAAGCTAGTGGAATCGATGCCGGTCCGTTGTGCAGCTGTTATTAAGTCTCGTGGTTATCCCACTAAGTATTAGTTATTGTTTTGTCGTTTTCTCGTACTTGTTTTCTGTTATTGTTGCATTAAATGAATGTGATACACACCTACTCTGTTGATCAATTTGTATGATCTTTGCGATTAAGCTCGGTACCTGATCTGTGTTAAAGGTTTCCGATCCATCTGCATATGGGTCATGTTTACAACTGAATAACACATATATTCCAAAATGACCCGATTTTGTCCAGCAGAAAAAATATTATGGTCGAAAAAGTGTTTCGCCAAATACTTTTGTTCGCTACTGTAGGTATTTCTAAACTGTGCAGGAGGTATTTGCGAACTCAATCAATTCAAACCAAACTGGTAAAGAAAAGAAAAGGAGCACAACAGCACGTGGGTGTACATGAACTAAAAGATGCTGTTTAAGGGACAGAAGAAAAGGATCTGCATTAATTAAAAATGAATTGTCTCAATGTGGTGTTTGAAGATGAGTGTTACGACTGTCAGACACAAACTCAAAGACGTTGGTTTAAGTTCTACAATTCCAAGGGAAAGCTATTTCTATCACCCAAACAAAGAAGGAAGAGATCAGAATGGGCTAAAAACCATGTTAATTGGTCTGAGGAACAATGGGACAAAATTGTCTGGAGTCATGAGACCAGAATATCCATATTTGGTAATGAAATGCATTACGTATGTAAGAAGAAGAAATGGAGAAGATTTGCTGCCTGAATGCCTTACAACTACCACGAAGCATCCAGTTAGTGTTGTGGTCTGGGGTTGTATGACAGCAAAGGTGTGGGCATAATTTGTGTGATTAATGGTACTTTAAATGGCAAAAAAAACATCATTGATACACTTGAGCCAGAACTGAAGCCTTCGGAATGAAATCTTTTCCAGGATAATGAAGCCTATATATTTCAACAGGATTCAGCTGCTTGTCATGTTGCTGCTGCATGCCAAAAGTGGTTTCAGACAAATCATATTGCACTGCTGGAATGGCCAGGTAATAGCCCTGACCTGAATCCTATAGAAAATATGTGAAACCGATTGAAGAAACTTACTAGTCAGAAGAACTAAAGAATAACGCATAATTGATAGAAGCAATCATACAATCTTGGTTTCACATTATAACACCTTATGAACTAAAACGCTTGGTTTCACTCCCTGGGATGCCGTTGTAAGTCTGTAATTGCGGCAAAAGATCTCCCGACAAAGAAGTAGTGAGATGTTATGAAATACGCTTTATCATAGATTTCTGTTATAATTCCTTTCAAAATGCAACCTTTTAAAAATAAAGTGCACTGTATTACATTGCTCGTTAAATTATCTTTTTAATGATACATAATTTTATGGTATTATCCTAAAAAGACTGATGTTATGACACTAAACTTCAGAAACACAAATTCTCCAAAAGGTTTCTACAGTTTCTACTGCAGAAACTTCTCGTGTTGCTTCAGGGGCTGCGGAACATCGGATCAGCTGGTTAGAGGTATACCAGAAATGTCATCTGATTAGTATTTTGCCAGAAGCATGTCTCACTTGTAAACACAGATCATCCTTTCTGTTTTTAAATTTCACCCAATTATTTCCTTCGGATAACGAACATAATTCTCTGCATGAATAAGCGATTTATCTTATGAAATTCACAGACAGCATTTTAATTACTATCCCCGTTTTCGAGAAACGTATTCTTCTCGTTGGAGTTATTTCCTTAATACTTCCGAAGTACTTAAGCTCAAGACTTTAAGAGGAACATAATTAAGCTCCTACTTTCTAAGTCACGAATAAAGCTCTAATCTTACGAAGACAGCTTCACAAACAAATTATATGTCACCAGGGGTGGATTTAGATCTTGGGGGCCCGGGGCACTTCAGTTTCAGGAGCTCCTGGAATTCGGAAATTAAAATAATCAGCAGACAGGAGAATTCATCAAATTTGCATATCACAGCCAATGTGCTGCTTGTAATTGGAACTGACAAGTTATACATACCTAGGAAGGCACATTATACAGGGAAACAGTCTGTCCAATACTTACAGAAAGTCTTTCTTTCTACACTTGACATCTGAAAAATCTTTCAAGAATTCCTCAAACACGATCGGTTTCACTGCTCTCTACATTCAGTAGGCACAGAGCACTTAGTCTTTCATGAGTCATCGTGGTTCTCAAATAATTCTTAATCAGTGCCAGTTTGCTGAACGATCTCTCTCCTGAACAACTAGTGCCCATCATGCTCAAAAGAGCTACATTAACACTTGGGAAGGTATCACGAAACCCTTCATTATGGAGTAAAACCGCCTGTTCAGATGGAGTGAAACACGATCTGAGCCTTGGCAAAGGCTGCAAACTGGACAATTTCCTTTATGAACACATTACTGAAATCACGGGGATTGTATCGCGTGCGTGATCGGCCTTCAGAATTACACGCACACCTGTGCGAAAGACCAGTAGTGGAAGTCCACCAAAAACTACACCCAGTGAGAAACACTATCTGCTACTACAGGCCGAGAGGGATCGACACCAGATAACAAAGGGTCTTGCAAAACAACTGAACATGAGCACAAGACGCACAATATCGTGGTTTACTGTAGCCAGGCGACTACACAAAGGTGAACTGTTTGCCCGACGACCAGTACGTTGTGTGCCATTAACGACTGCTCACCGGAGACACCATTTACAGAGGTCCAAAGAACATAAGGATTGGTCAGCAGAACAGTGGAATACTGTATACTTCGCTGATGAGAGTAGATTTCGTCTCTTTAGTGATTCTGGACGTCACAGTAGTTCTGGCGTGAGGTAGGCACTCGGTATCCCCCGAAAACATCAAAGAAATGGATCGATATGGTAGCCACGATGTTCTCGTATGGAGAGCCATTCTGATCGATGGACGCAGGGAGCTCCAGGTACTGGAAGAAGGTACTGTAACCTGTGTGCACTACTGTAATGACGTAATCCTTTCCCATGTTGTTCTGTTCCTTGGTGCCATTGGCGTACAGTTGGTGTTAATGGAAGATAACGCTATACTCCATCGTACGGTGGCTATTCATGAGCTATTGGAAAGTGAAGACATTCAGCGGATGTATTGGCCAGCACGTTCGCTGGACCGAAATCCCATAGAAGACGTGTGGTACGCTCCAGGGAGGAGCGTGGCGTCACGTCAACACACACACTGGAAACTGTCTAAGAGTTGAACACCGCGCTGACGTAAGAATAGGCGATGTTACCGCAAGAACTCGTCACCAACCTAGTTCGAAGTACGGACAGACAGTGCACGTCATGCATCGACTCAGGGGAGATCATATCTCCTATTGAGGACATCCTATTTTCTTTGTACCATCTTTGGTAGTGGTGCATCTGTATCATGGCACCCAGTGCTATACATACATATCACTAAGCTGTTCTCTGAGATTCAGAGGTTAGCTCCACAAAAAAAATACAAACCACCAGATACGTTTTTAACTGATTATTTACTTATTGTTGCTGTATCAAACTTCTCCATTTACAGCGGACTTGACACACAACTCGGGCTTCACTGACATCCATCACACGACGTACACAAGGCCTTCTGTACTTTATACTCATAATCATTTCCTCATGCAGACACTCCTGAATCTGATCCTCCCATGATTTCCTTGGGCTTCCTATGCCTTTCCTTATTGCCACTTGGGCTAAAAAAGATTTTCTTAGTGAGCATCCCATCACTCATTCTTTCAACATGGCCAAACCACCGAAGCATTTTAGTCTTTACCTTGCTAACAACATTTTGCTTCATATTACACAACTGCAACACATCTTCATTCCTCACACAATCAGAACGTGTCTTGCCACAAACCTCTCGTAAGTAACGCATTTCTCCAGCACACAAAAGACTCCTATGTTTTTTTCTGTAGTACCCAGGTTTCACTGCAATACATCAGAGTAGGACCAATTACGCTTTCATAAACAGTCATGCAGGACTCTCTAGAGAACCCATCATTCCTGTGAAAACCTCCCAAAGCAGCCACGACTTTCAATGAAGTGTTCACTCGCCTAATAATTTCCCCATCCAATTTGTTCTCTCTGTAAAACATACTTCCTAAATACACAAACTCATTCACCTGGTTCATCACTGTGCCATTTAGACTTATCTTGCATTCAGAACTACCAGTTCCCCTCTCAAAAACCATAACTTTGGTTTTTCCATTATTTATACTCAGTTTGAATTTCAGGCAAACTTCGTACATCCGGGACAACACACTCTGCAACTCACTTTTGCTCTCTGCCAACAGGACTGTGTCTTTAGTATACAGCAATCTGCACACACGGCTATTACCAAGACATAAACCATCATTGTCCATCTTGACATCACGCATGCACGCATCCATAAATGTATTAAGCAGCCATGGTGACATTACACACCCTTGTTTGACTCCTGCACCAATAGAAAACCATTTTGATAAAGCACCATTCACTCGTACACAAGCTCTACTACCAGCATACATGGCTTTTACACTGTTAAGTAGATTCCCTGTAACACCATTTTTATTCAATACCTTCCACTGAAGTGTCCTATTTACTCGGTTGTAAGCTTTCTCTAAATCTATGAAGGCAGCAAAAACTTTCTTACCAACAGCCAGATACTTTTCAATCATCATGCGTAATGCAAAGATTCGGTTAGTCCAGCCTTTACCAGGCATACAACCGTTCTGAAAATAACGCTGATGCGAAAAGCTGCTATGCAGGCATCTACACTGGCGGAAAGTGAAAAAAGAACACCAAGAAGGAATTGGCGGACGATCATGAAATTTACATATGTTAATGGGGTCGAGTTTACATAGGTGTGATGTTAATTTCGGGACCAACCGGTGAGCGCTTACGCCACAACACGGCATAATATGCAAGTTATCGTCGGTGGTATTTAAGGAGTACGGCGAAGTGAATGTAATCAGTCGTCGGCGTACGGACACGTGCGAAGAACCTGAAGAAGCTGCAATGCCTGGACATGGAACACGTGTACGATTTCAGCAGTTATCGGACTTTGAGTGAGGTCGTCTAGTCGGACTCCGCGAGGCCGGGTGGTCGTATCGTCGTATTGCGGAGCGAATTGGACGGGAAGTATCGGTGGCGGTACGATGGTGGCGTAGATGGTCCGAGGAACATTCCCACACGAGAAGACGTGGAACCGGGAGTCACAGACGGACTGATGAGCGGACCGATCGACACATAAGAAGAGCGGCGTTGTCAAGCAGAACATCCACTGCGACGCAAATCCGAGCTGCCGTTGCACCTGAGGTGAATGTGCGAACAATCCGCAACCGTGTACTGGATGAAGGACTACGTGCACGTGTGCCTCTGGCATGTGTACCACTGACTCCAGCTAACCGTCGGTAACGGCTGCAGTGATGACGCCAACGTCTGCACTGGAGAACGCTATGGCGATCTGTCGTGTTCAGTGATGAAAGGAGATTCTGCTTGGGAGCCTCCGATGGCCGTATGCGTGTTCTCAGACGCACAGGGGAGCGTCTCCACCCTTCTTGCATCCGCCAGCGACACACAGGGCCTACACCTGGTCTCCTGGTGTGGGGAGCGATCAGCTATCACTCCCGTACACAACTAGTGTTTGTAGCAGGTACGTTAAACAGCACATCCTACATCAACAACATCATTCAGACCGTTGCTGTGCCATTTGTAAGGTCGGTCCATCGTGGTGTTTTCCAGCAAGATAACGCACGCCTACACAGGGCACGTGCAACGCAACATGCACTTCAGGGTGTGAGACAACTTCCATGGCCTGCACGTTCACCGGATTTGTCCCCCATTGAGCACGTGTGGGATTTTCTGGGACAACGACTTATCCGGTCTCCACGGCCAGCCCCGACCATCCCCGATTTACGCGTCCAGGTTGAGGATGCTTGGAACTCAATACCCTAAACTTACATCCAACACCTGTACGACAGACTCCATGCCAGAATTGCACAGTGTGACGCAGTTCATGGCGGTTGAACCTCGTACTAACCATGTTACATGGAAATGTTATTTTTCAGTTTACCAGCAAATACAGCTGTATTTTGCCATAAAGTTTTGATCACGTTATCCTCTGTATTCCATTATTATGCTGTATAAATTTCGTTGGTATCATACGTCTCCTTCTTGGTGTTTTTTTTTCACTTTCCGCCAGTGTATTTCCGTGACATAGCCATTTCAATAAAAAAATTCTTACAAGACTAGGAAGATTGAGGAAAGCATCAGCAGGAAAGCATTACAGCTTCTAGTATATCACGGAAAATATGCGGCCATCTATTTTCGTGACGTAGCCATTTCAATAACACTCATTTTTCTTACGAGACTGGGAAGATTTTGGAAACCCTCAGCAGGAATGACAACCAGTTTATTTCCTTTCAAGGCATAGAGCTTCTAATACACGATTAAAATAACGCGCCGACGTGAAGAGCTATAGTACAGCCATCTATTTCCGTAACATAGCTATTTCAATAACATTTTTCTTACAAGACGAGAAAGATTGTAGAAAGCCTAAGCAGGAGAGACAACTGGCTTTGATCCTTACAAAGCATACAGCTTTTAATACGCAATTAAAATAAGGCTGATGCGAAATGCTGTTTTGGAGCCATCTATTTTCGTGTCATAACTATTTCAATAACATTTTTCTAACAAGACTGGGAAGGTTTTGGTAAGCCGCATCAGGAAAGACAACCAGTTCAGATCCTTGCAAAAGATACAGCTTCTGATTCACAACTAAAATAACGCCGGCGCGAAAAGCTGTTGTACAGTAATCTAATTCCGTGACATAGCCATTTCAATAACGTTGTTCTTACGAGACTACGATACTGGGAAGATTCTGGAAAGCCTCAGCAGGAAAGACAGCCAGCTTAGTTCCGTGCAAAGCATACAGCTCCTAATAGACAATTTAAGTAACGTAACGCAAAAAGCTATTGTATAGCCATTTACCGTGACATAGCCATTTCAATAACATTTTTCTTACGATACTGGGAAGATTCTGGAAAGCCTCAGCAGGAAAGACAGCCAGCTTAGATCCGTGCAAAACATACAGCTCCTAATAGACAATTAAAGTAACGTAACGCAAAAAGCTATTGTAGAGCCATTTACCGTGACATAGCCATTTCAATAACATTTTTCTTACGAGACTGGAAAGATTCTGGAAAGCCTCAGCAGGAAAGACAGCCAGCTTAGATCCGTGCCAAACATACAGCTCCTAATAGACAATTAAAGTAACGTAACGCAAAAAGCTATTGTAGAGCCATTTACCGTGACATAGCCATTTCAATAACATTTTTCTTACGAGACTGGAAAGATTCTGAAAAGCCTCAGCAGGAAAGACAGCCAGCTTAGATCCGTGCAAAACATACAGCTCCTAATAGACAATTAAAGTAACGTAACGCAAAAAGCTATTGTAGAACCATTTACCGTGACATAGCCATTTCAATAACATTTTTCTTACGAGACTGGAAAGATTCTGGAAAGCCTCAGCAGGAAAGACAGCCAGCTTAGATCCGTGCAAAACATACAGCTCCTAATAGACAATTAAAGTAACGTAACGCAAAAAGCTATTGTAGAGCCATTTACCGTGACATAGCCATTTCAATAACATTTTTCTTACGAGACTGGAAAGATTCTGAAAAGCCTCAGCAGGAAAGACAGCCAGCTTAGATCCGTGCAAAACGTACAGCTCCTAATAGACAATTAAAGTAACGTAACGCAAAAAGCTATTGTAGAGCCATATACCGTGACATAGCCATTTCAATAACATTTTTCTTACGAGACTGGAAAGATTCTGGAAAGCCTCAGCAGGAAAGACAGCCAGCTTAGATCCGTGCAAAACGTACAGCTCCTAATAGACAATTAAAGTAACGTAACGCAAAAAGCTATTGTAGAGCCATTTACCGTGACATAGCCATTTCAATAACATTTTTCTTACGAGACTGGAAAGATTCTGGAAAGCCTCAGCAGGAAAGACAGCCAGCTTAGATCCGTGCAAAACATACAGCTCCTAATAGACAATTAAAGTAACGTAACGCAAAAAGCTATTGTAGAGCCATTTACCGTGACATAGCCATTTCAATAACATTTTTCTTACGAGACTGGAAAGATTCTGGAAAGCCTCAGCAGGAAAGACAGCCAGCTTAGATCCGTGCAAAACATACAGCTCCTAATAGACAATTAAAGTAACGTAACGCAAAAAGCTATTGTAGAGCCATTTACCGTGACATAGCCATTTCAATAACATTTTTCTTACGAGACTGGAAAGATTCTGGAAAGCCTCAGCAGGAAAGACAGCCAGCTTAGATCCGTGCAAAACATACAGCTCCTAATAGACAATTAAAGTAACGTAGCGCAAAAAGCTATTGTAGAGTCATTTACCGTGACATAGCCATTTCAATAACATTTTTCTTACGAGACTGGAAAGATTCTGGAAAGCCTCAGCAGGAAAGACAGCCAGCTTAGATCCGTGCAAAACATACAGCTCCTAATAGACAATTAAAGTAACGTAACACAAAAAGCTATTGTAGAGCCATTTACCGTGACATAGCCATTTCAATAACATTTTTCTTACGAGACTGGAAAGATTCTGGAAAGCCTCAGCAGGAAAGACAGCCAGCTTAGATCCGTGCAAAGCATACAGCTCCTAATACATAATTAAAGTACCACTGACTCGTAAAGCAATTGAAGAGCTCTCTACCGTGACATAGCCTTTTCAATACAGTTTTTCTTACGAGACTACGATACTGGGAAGGTTCTGAAAAGCCTCAGCGGGAAAGGCAACCAGCTTAGAACCTTGCGGCTTCTACTTCACAATTAAAATAACGAATGACGCGAGAAGCTATTGTAGAGCCATCTATTTCCGTCACGTAGTCATTTTAATGACATTTGTCTTACGAGACTGGGAAGATTCCGGAAAGCCATCCAGTGATACCAGCGGTCCTAGGTCATACCAGGAAAACATCCCCCAGACATGCACACTGCCACCGCCGGCCTGTACGTGACCGACAAACGTGTTCGGGTGTTGGCTTTCGTGTGTCTGACTCCGTATGCAGCACCGCCCGTCACTTCTGTGGTGTAGGAATCTGGATTCGTCGGAGAAGGCAACCTTTTCCCACTCTTCACTGTCAAATGACAGTCGTCCCATGCAAACTGCAGGCATCGTTGCCGATGGGCCTGGGTTAACATGGGCGCCTTGACCCAGCGTCGACTCCGGAGACCCATGCGTAACAGGGTTCGTTCTACTGTTATCGTGGACATGTACCTGGCAGCACAAGCGTTCATTTGCGTGGTCAATTGCTGCACTGTTGCGCGTCGATTGCCCTTTACCAGTCGACGGAGGCGACGCTCTCCTCTGGGGTGGATGGCCTCTGAGGATCCACAGTTATGACGTCGGGAGGTACTCAGTGTGCCATCGGTCCATTGTTGGTACACCCTTACTACAGCACCTCGTGAACGGCCTACGAAGTCTGCTGTTTCTGAGATGCTTCCACCCTTGGCGCGGTAGCCGATGATCATTCCTTTTTGAACGTCCAGCAAATCACTACCTCTGCCCATTGTGCTTACGTCACGCACTGTGGCTCATCTGTCTTGCCCGGCCGCTTATATCTCCGCGTGGTCGACCTTGTCACGTGCACTCTGTGACGCGCCTGGGCGGGTACACTGTGATTCCGGGGGTGGTCATATTATACTAATACGACCGTGTATCACAATGCGCTTGATGTTAGTTTGGTAGATAAGTCTGTTTGAACGATTTTCACTCGATAACAAATTCTTAAGAGAGCTTTGGTTGCCTGAACTCTAATTTCCGTGTTTTGTTTTCAGATGTTATTATTTTTTCAAGATATTTAAAAAAAAAAAACTTTTTAAAATCTCATGTTATTAATTGCAAAGCTCGCTGTTTTCTTAATGACTATTTCTGGATATTTTTAAATATTAGGCCTTGTTGTTAGGATTTCTCTGTAATCCTAGCTCAGTTCCTCGCATTGGAAGAATATCAGCAGATAGCACAATCCATTTATGCTTCGCTGAGAAACGTTTTATTACATTCTTAGCATGGAAGCAATTATTGTACTTTCCACTGGGACTTTAATTGGGAACTTGTGGCTATATCGTGAATTCCAAGTTTTCTTTTTTGCATGAGGCATTGAGCTGGTCGGTTTTTTCTTCATCTGTTGCTCGTTATCAGAATTTCTTGATTAAATATTTCCTCTTTATTTTCCTTGTCGAAAGAATTGACATTTGCATTTTATTATTAGTAGGTTTCTCATTTAACCTGTCTTCTCCAATATGTTTGTTTACCCAATTTGCAACGGCTTATTTTTTGCGCAATTTAAACCATGACGAAGATTAATGTCGCATTTATTAAATCACTGGACGAGTTGATAGTGTAGTTTAGGTACATTGTGGTGAAACTCCCTTTATTAGCTCAATCTGGTTCTTTGTCTCCCCTTTGTCAATTAAATCTATTATTCATCGGTTGAAATGTCCGTTCCGTTTTTACCCAGCGTTCTCCGCCTGATTAGACGGCATAAATTATTTCCCTGTTACCCCTCGCTTTCTATTTACATTCGACATTTCAGACTTCTTCTTTTATTGAGCATTAGGTTGTCAGATAAATTCGTTCGGTTTTTTCCAATGTTATTTGAAGGAACACGAACAATATTTTGATCATAGTGTTATGAGGTGCGTCATATAAATATAGAGACAGTCGACTTTGCGCAGTGAACGCAATGCGAATATTGGTAGGAAGCTGAAGTACTACCTAATTAGACATAAAACTACAACAAACGTTTCGATTCGTCGAGATGACCGGATAGTGTGAAAAGAACACCACAAAGTGAAATAGTGTAATTTTAGGTGTCTCATAAATATAAAGACAACTATGTAAAGTAGCCACATGCAAAGGAGATGTACAAATTAGGATGTTGTACGCACGCGCATGGGCCGTAATTCGGTCCAGCCTACAAAAGACAGCGGACCTGCCGTCAGACATTCATTTGCCAAAATGCCACGCAACAATCAACTTTCTGGTGAGGAGGTGCAGAAGTTTGGAGACAGAGCAAATGGATTGCCTGTAGCGAAAATTTGTAAAGCCATTGGGAGAAATAGGGCAGTCATTTATAAGACTTTATCGAAACACGGTGCATTAACTGCCAGAAAACTGCCTGGAATGCCTCGAATAACAACCAAACGAGATGATCGTGCCATCATGCGTTTAGTTTCATCCCAAAGGTTATCACTACGTCAAGTTTCTCGGACTGTTGGTGTCACCGTCTCAAAGGACATCATACACTGACGGAAAAAAAATCCCAACGCCACGACAAAATAGTTGTAGAGGAATGAAATGGCGGCAATACATTTGTATAGGTAACATATTTAATCGATTAAGGTTTCAAGATCACAGCTTAATGTAAGCGCGAGAAGAGCCATTTTAAGTGTGCATTGCTGGTACATTAATAACCTGTGTAACCGCCAGAATGTTGAATGCAAGCACGCAAACGTTCATGCATTGTGTCGTACAGGTGCTGGATGTCAGTTTGTGGGATGGAGTTCCATGCCTGTTGCACTTGGTCGGTCAATACAGGGACGGATAATGCTGGTTGGGAGTGATGCTGGAGTTGTCATCCAATGATGTCCCATACGTGCTCGATTGGTGAAAGATCTAGTGATCTAGCAGGCCACGGCAACATTTCGACACTCTGTAGAGCATGTTGGGTTACAACAGCGGTATGCGGGCGAGCGTTATCCTGTTGCAAAACACCCCCTGGAATGCTGTTCATGAATGGCAGCACAACAGGTTGAATCACCAGACCGACGTACAACTGTGCCGTCAGGGTGCATGGAATAACCACGAGAGTGCTCCTGCTGTCTTAGGAAATTCCTCCCCAGACCATAACTCTAGGTGTAGGTCCAGTGTGTCTCGGCCGCAGACAGGTTGGTTGCAGGCGCTCACCTGGCCTCCTTCTAACCAACACACGGCCATCACTGGAACCCAGGCAGAACCGGCTTTCATCAGAAAACACAACAGATCTCCTCTCCGTCCTCCAATGAGCTCTAGCTTGACACCACTGACGTCGCAAACGGCAGTGGTTTGGAGTAAGTGGAATGCACGCTACAGGGCGTCTGGCTCGGAGCTGTCCTTCAAGTAACCGATTTGTAACAGTTCGTTGTGTCACTGTGGTGGCAACTGCAGCTCGAATTGCTGCAGCAGACGCGGTACGATGCGCCACGGCCATACGCCGTACACGGCGGTTTTCCCTCTCAGTAGTGCCACGTGGCCGGCCGGAACCCGGTCTTCTTGAGGCAGTACCTTCCCTTGACCACCGCTGCCAACAATCATGCACAGTGGCTATATTCCTGCAGAGTCGTTCTGCAATATTGCGGAAAGAAAATCCACCTTCTCGTAGCCCTATTACACGACCTCGTTCAAACTCCGTGAGCTGTTGATAATGGCTTCTTCGTCTTCTTAAAGGCATTCTTGACTAAAATCAACACCCTACGTCGAAGCTCAACGATAACTAACGTTAACGAACGTTACAGCGCGTATTTATAGCAAACCTGCTTTGCATGTTCCGAGGGGCGCTACTAGCGTCACACGTAAGCGCCGAGCTCGAAATTTGCATAGACGTCATCTTACAGATGTACTCTCACCGCCTACCAACTGTCGTTTATCTAACACAACCCCTTCTTGGTGTTGGGATTTTTTCTATCAGTGTATTTTTGAGACAGCGTATTTCTGTTTTTTTCTTGTACATGGCGTTGGAATTGTTATGTCTCCGTCAAACTATTGTGCAGCTGCGTGTCCTATGCTATTTTTGTTATAAATATGAGGTGTACATTTTAGCTCATTGCTGTTTCTTTTTTATTCCAGAATTTGTTCTGTCTCTATATTTATGCGACGCACTATATGTTTTCTTGTGCGGCTATTTTTCCTGTGCAACTTTTGTTCATCGGTTTCGATATTATATTTGGTTTAACTCTTTTTAGCCATATGAAAATGGAGTGCCAAGTAGACAGAAATGAGCATTTCAGACACCTGTTTCTCTTCGCTTTCAATCAAGGTTCCAAAGCTGCTCGAGACATTTGTACAGTGTACGGAGAAGGCGCTGGTACTGACAGAACTGCACAGAAATGGTATTCACGCTTCAAAAAGGGGAAATTCGACCTCACAGACTCTCCGCGTTGCTGCAGACCTATTAAGTTTTTTTTGTTGTTGTTGATTGGAGGTTTTACGACCACCGTGAGCAACTCAATGGGCTATAAGCAGTCGCCCGTCCCTAATTTAGGGTGACTGGTTCCAGGGAAGGGAGAGAGAGCCAGTGCCGTAAGACAAACACAACATCCATGCCTCACCGGGATTCGAACCCGGACCCCGTTCGGACGAATGATCAGAGGCCATCGCTTAGACCACTGCGCCACCGGGGCGGCCCTATTAAGTTTAATGAGGATGGATTGAATGAGCTCGTCCACGAGAATCCGCGTCAATCCACCACGGAATTCGCCCAGAAGACGGGATACTTTCATGATACCGTTGCCCATTACCTTCATTTGATGGGTAAGGTCCAAAAACTCGGTCCATTGGTGCCACATTCTCTGCACGCAAGAGACAAACTCCGGCGCTCCATTATCGCCGCCAGTTTGCTCGCTCGACACCAGGCTATTCGTCGACACAAACAGAGATTTCCTTACCACATCGTCACCGGCGATGAAAAATGGGTTCTCTATGTCAATATGAAGCAGAGGAAAGAATGACTGAGTCCTCATAAGCAAGCAATACCTCGAGCCGCATCTCCGCAAGACCATGATCTGGGTTTGGTGGAATTGGGAAGGTGTAATCCACTACGAATTGCTTGAAAAGAACACCACGGTCAAAGCACAGCTTTAAGTTCAGCAAATACATCAGCTCAACGAGGCAATTCAGCTGAAACGCCTCAACCGGCGGCACGGCGTGTTTCTTTAACACAACGCTCGCCCCGACGTCGCTAATCTGACCCAAATTGCTATTCAAGATCTTGGTTGGGAAGTTCTACCGCACCCACCCTATTCTCCTGATTTGGCGCCCTCAGATTATCACCTTTTGCGGTCGCTCTCTAACAGTCTGCGAGGCGTATTGTTTAACAACGAAGTCGAGCTGAAACAGTAGGTCGATGATTTCTTCGAGTCAAAACCCGGGGATTTCTACCGTCGGGGCATTAACAATCTAGTGGAACGTTGGCACGAGATCGTGAACAATGAAGGAGAATACACAGTGCGTGAAAGAATTTTTAAGACTGGGTCTGTAAAATGAAATAGAAACAAGAAATTGGAATTTGTTTTGGTTTGCTATTCAAAATAAGTCCCTCCGGCTTCAATACACTTGTTACAGCGATCTAATAATGATTCGTATGCCTGTTCCAGTTCACTTTGCGGAATTGCCTCCAAAGCACGCGTCGAAGCAGTTTGTATGGTCGAAATATCATCAAAATAACACCTTTTTAACGTCATTTTAAGTTTTGAGAACAAAGAAAAGTCGCAGGGTTCTAAATCAGGCGAATACGGTGGATGATTCAACACACAGACGTTCTTTTTCGCCAAAAATCTACAAACAAGAAGTGAGATGTGACTGGGTGCATTATCGTGCAACAAACACCAACTGTTTTCATCCCGATATTCTGGACGAATGCGACGAATGCTGCCCATCAAACGCCTCGAAACATTTAAATAAAACTCACTAGTAATTGCTTGTTCACTTGGAACAAATTCTTTGTGGATAATACCCTTACTATCGAAGAATGTAATGAGCATTGTTTGATTTTCGATGGAACTTTTCTTGTTTTTTTGGCTTGTGGTGAGTTTTTTGACTTCCATTCCGCACTTTATCGCTTTGTTTTATGGATCATATTGAAAACACCATGTTTCATCACCTGTAACAATCGATTTTAAGAAGTTTGGATCATTTTCAGCGGCTGAAATGATGTCTCTGCAATGTGCACTTCTCCTTGATTTTTGTTCATTGGTTAACGTGTGTGGAACAAATTTAGCACAGACTTTTGTTTTGCCCAAATCTTCATGCAGGATGGTTTGAATCGTTTCTTTGTTGATGTTTAAAGACTCTTCCATCATTCTTAGTGACGCACATATATTGTTTGTCACGAAATCACGCACTTTTTCAATAATCTCAGGTGTCCTAGATGAACTTGGTCTTCCGTTATGCTTATCACCTTCTAGCGTATCTCTTCCGTCCGAAAAACGTTTGTGCCACAGTGATGGCCATTAGCAACAGGATAATGCGCCATGCCACACTGCCAGAATCGTCAAGGAGTGGTTCGAGGAACATGCTAGAGACTTTCTGTTGGCGCCATGGCCTCCATATTCACCTGACATGAACCCAATCGAACATCTGTGGTTCGACTTGGAAAAGTGGGTGTGCGCTAAATCACCACCACCCCGTAATGTACGGGAACTGGAGGACCTGCTGTTGACATTATGGTACCAGATACCCCAGGATACCTATCGCCACCTCATCGAATCGATGCCTCGCCGAGTGGCAGTTGTTTTGCTGGCTAAAGTGGGTCCTACAGTTTATTAGGTAGGTGGTCATAATGTAACGGTTCATCGGTTTACATATAGCAGTGGTATCCGGTATTATTTTCCTGGTAAATATTACCATTGGTGGAATCATCAAGTTCAGCGGGATAAAGTTTATGAATGAAAAAGGTATTCCTGTAATTTTCAAGTAAATTTATTTTAATTCACTTAGGTTATTGCTTTTTGGTAAACAATATTTTTGTTTTTTTTTATTGGGAGCAAAAATTGCCTAATTGCTGACGACATAGAGCTGTCCGTGCAAAAAGCAGATTTTCCGCCACTGTCGATGCAGAATGTTGTGATGCAGTAATATTTCTGTCAAAAAAAAAAAAAGTGCCGGATTGGCTGCAAATGTGAAAAATAAAAAAAAATTATTTGGTTAACTTTCTTTTACGAAACAAAAAAGAAAGGAAGACGAACAAAAATACTTGCCTTCACTTCCGATGTTGAATTGTGTTGTAAACCTTCACTGGAAAGCACTTGTCCCCAAAAAATTCAATTCTTGCACTTATCACAACAAAAAGTATTAAATTCGAATTCAAAATAAGAAAGTAAAAAATGGAACTTCTTACCAAAGTTTTATATTCAGGCCCCTTGACCCCGGGCTTTGACTCCTTCCAAAAATCATGTGCGATCTAAGTTAGAGTATCACGAGATAGTATACCAATTCAAAATAAAAAAGTTAAAAATGGAAGTTTTTACGAACATTTTGTGTGGGGGCTCCTTGACCCGGGCTCCCACCCCTTCCAATAAACCGTCTACGGTCTAAGTTAGAGTACCATGAGATAGTATACCAATTCAAAATAAAAAAGTTAAAAATGGAAGTTTTTACGAACATTTTGTGTGGGGCTCCTTGACCCGGGTTCCCACCCCTTCCAATAAACCGTCTACGGTCTAAGTTAGAGTACCATGAGATAGTATACCAATTCAAAATAAAAAAAGTTAAAAATGGAAGTTTTTACGAACATTTTGTGTGGGGGCTCCTTGACCCGGGCTCCCACCCCTTCCAATAAACCGTCTACGGTCTAAGTTAGAGTACCATGAGATAGTATACCAATTCAAAATAAAAAAGTTAAAAATGGAAGTTTTTACGAACATTTTGTGTGGGGGCTCCTTGACCCGGGCTCCCACTCCTTCCAATAAACCGTCTACGGTCTAAGTTAGAGTACCATGAGATAGTATACCAATTCAAAATAAAAAAGTTAAAAATGGAAGTTTTTACGAACATTTTGTGTGGGGGATCCTTGACCCGGGCTCCCACCCCTTCCAATAAACCGTCTACGGTCTAAGTTAGAGTGCCATGAGATAGTATACCAATTCAAAATAAAAAAGTTAAAAATGGAAGTTTTTACGAACATTTTGTGTGGGGGCTCCTTGACCCGGGCTCCCACCCCTTCCAATAAACCGTCTACGGTCTAAGTTAGAGTACCATGAGATAGTATACCAATTCAAAATAAAAAAGTTAAAAATGGAAGTTTTTACGAACATTTTGTGTGGGGGCTCCTTGACCCGGGCTCCCACCCCTTCCAATAAACCGTCTACGGTCTAAGTTAGAGTGCCATGAGATAGTATACCAATTCAAAATAAAAAAGTTAAAAATGGAAGTTTTTACGAACATTTTGTGTGGGGGCTCCTTGACCCGGGCTCCCACCCCTTCCAATAAGCCGTCTACGGTCTAAGTTAGAGTACCATGAGATAGTATACCAATTCAAAATAAAAAAGTTAAAAATGGAAGTTTTTACGAACATTTTGTGTGGGGGCTCCTTGACCCGGGCTCCCACCCCTTCCAATAAACCGTCTACGGTCTAAGTTAGAGTACCATGAGATAGTATACCAATTCAAAATAAAAAAAGTAAAATATGGAAGTTTTTACGAACATTTTGTGTGAGGGCCCCTTGACCCCGGGCTCCGACTCCTTCCAAAAAACAGTCTACGGTCTAAGTTAGAGTAAAATGAGATAGAATACCAATTAAAAATTAAAAAATGGAACTTTTTACGAAAATTTTGTATGGTGGCCCCTTGACCCCGAGTTCCGACCCCTTCCAAGAAACCGTCTACGGTCTAAGTTAGAGTACCATGAGACAATATGCCAAATTTGTGGGTTCTAAATTGAAAACTGTAGATTTGTATAGCGACAAACAAACAAACAAAAAAAAAACATTCAATGTATTAGATTGAAACTGAGAAATATCAAATTCTAGGCCGGAGATAATTTCAAAGAAAAGTCTGAAAAAGGAGAAGTATTTTTGGCAAAATAAAAGTCCCCTGATAAAAAAATTCCACGTTTTTTACGAAGAAAAAAAAGCAATTTTCTCCGAGTTTTCCCTGAAACCGTTCTCAAAATCCATGAGAATTTCCAGGTTTTCCACGTTTTCCAGGTAACATTGGAATCACGTTAGCACTGCTCGTGTCTGTCGTTATACTACAAGAAAAACAAAAACTGAATTCTTGTCCTGAGTTCCTCAGAGTTAAATGCAAAGGGTAAGCCTTTCATCTGCGCATAGGAAAACGGGAAGTAATGAGGTCTCCATTACATAACATACGCGGAAGGATACATGAAAGAAACAACAGAAGCACGGCAAAAGTCAAAATAATAACAGAAATAGAAAAACGGAATTTTATTCATGAGTTCCAAAGAGTTAAAAGCAAATGATGTTCACAAGAGCAGAAAACTAAATGGGGTAATACAAATATGCCTCTTATTGTATGAATAATACTGTTGTTATTCTGAAATGATATTAATCTCATATTATTATGCATGAGAAGATGTTATTATAGAATAATGCTACTTTTCAATTTATTCTGTCATACATACTCCATTGTACCTGTGAAAAAGCTAACTCAAAATGTCTAAAAGCAACCAGTGAAAAAAAAAGCAAACAAATTATATACTTTACAGTAGAACGCACTTATAACGAAGTCTCGGAACCGATGTAAATCCTCGTTAAATCTGGGCGCTCCCTAAATCCACTTTGAGGTGAAAAATCCCATCATGCAGAAATATTCATACGAAACAATATGCATAAAAATATATATAAAAAATAAAGTATAAATACATAGCAAGTATATAGCAACAAAATATATAGCAAGGCTTCAGCAACAATAACGTTACAGAAACATGGCTCAGCTTTTAAAATACAGCGAGGGGTTATCAAGGAGACCCACTGTGTCCAAAATTATTTAACTCTGTATTAGAAGATATTTTTAGAAATCCAAACTGCGATGAAAATGAATTAAACCTAAATGGAAGGTACCTAAAACAATTAGGATTTGCTGAGGACATGGTAATCTTTACAATCAATAGTGAAATGCAAAATATGATAATGGATTTGTGGATGGAAAGTCTTCAAAAAGGTCTGACAACAAACGCAGCGAAAGCTAAATACACTATCTACCAACAAATAATTGAACACCTGTGACAGCAAAGGAAAACGAAGTTTATTCACCTTCAATAGTTGGTGGAGCCTCCACAAGCGGCGATTACAGCTGCGACTTTCCGGGGCATACTCTCAACCAGGCGTTGTACGACGGCTAGCGGTATTTTGTTCCACTCGGCTTGGAGAAGACAGGTCAGTTCATTCGCCGATTTCGGACGGTGGGGGCGCCCCTAAAGTCGAAGCTCCAACTCGTCCCAGAGGTGCTCGATAGGGTTGAGGTCCAGGCTCTGCGCAGGCCAGTCCATTCGATTATCCCAATTGTCACCATACCAAGCCATGGTGGACCTCGCAACATGACAGGTAGCATTGTCATTCTGAAAGTAACATGGGTCCACCCCGTAAAACTGCCACAACGTAGGAAGCGCATGATCATCCAAAATGGTGCAGTAGGTCTCGGCGTTGAGTCCACCAGGATTTGAGACCAAGGGTCCCGTACCATACCAGGAGAAACACCCCCATAGCATTATTCCACCGCCGCCGAACTTCACAGTTGGCACAATACATTCCGGCAGGAGGCGTTCTCCAGGCAGACGCCAAACCCAGACCCAGCCATCCGAACGGTAGAGGGTGAACCTTCATTCGTCGCTCCAGAGAACCTGTTTCCACTGTTCAACGGTCCACTGTCGACGTTCTTTGCACCACGTTAGCCGAGCAGCGCTATTGGACTTGGTGATAAAAGGCTTGTGGGCGGCAGCACGTCCATGATAACCGAGCAGATGGGCTTCCTTACGGATGATATTCATTGAAAGAACACTCCCAGATGCCTGTTGAAACTCCTCGCGGATGTGGCCCATCGATTTGATGCGATTCTTCCGAATTTCTCTGGCCAGTACCCGTCGATCTCTAACTCCCAGTTTTGTGGGTCTGCCGGGTCGGGGCACATTCCGACAGTCACCTCTCATCTTCCACTTGCCAATCACGTAGGCCACTGTTGATTTTGGGTACTTCAACTCGCTGGATATGTCACTTATGGATCGGCCATTTCTGTGATACCCGACGATTACACCTTTCTCGAAATCAGAGAGCTCCAAACTGCGTGGCATCTTGCATGCGACTGGTTGCGTTGTGGTTTCCCACACGATATTTAACGGCGGCGGCCGTGACGTGTATCAGGACCGTAGATATCGTCCATTGCAGGGGTGTCCAATTACTTGTTGGTAGATAGTGTATATGAACAATACGGAAAAGGATACAGAAAAGATTTTGATAGAAGGAAAAGAAATCGAACAAGTAGATGAACACATTTACTCAGGTTAAGTAATCAGTTTTAAAGAGAGACAAGAAAGAGAAATCAATAGAAGAATTGTCCAAGATATAAGGGTCACCCAAATGAAACTGAGACTGTCGGTTTTTTGCCGTAAGGGTTTATAGGTTGGAATATGTGAACATACAGGAAGTAAGAGTGATACATGAGCTACATACCTGCTACAGATAGTTGCCTGTTCGTTTCAAGCAAGTGTCCCAGCATGGCACGAGATTGTGGATACCCTGAGCGAAGAACGTCCGTGGTTCGGTGTGGAACCAGTCTTCAACAGCGTCCCGAACCTCAGCGTCATTAGCGAACCGGCGGCCATTCAGAGCTTTTTTCAGTAACCCGAAGATGTGGTAGTCGCAGGGTGACAGATCGGGGCTATATGGGGGGAGGGATGGTCGGGGACCTCCTAGCGGAAGCTCCGCAGCAATTCTTGGCACGCTGTCGTCACACGTGGGCGTGTGTTGTCGTGCAGAAGAATAACCACATTGGACAACATACCGGGTCGCTTGCGCTTGATGGCCGTTTGGAGGTTGCGTAACGTATTGAAGTATGTGGTTGCCTTGACCGTACTGCTTGCGTCCAGCCAATCCAACAGCAATGGGTCATTCTCATAGAAGAAAACCATGAGCATCACTTTTCCAGCTTTTAAGGAGGACTGAGCTTTTTTTGGGGCGTGGAGAGTTGGGATGCAGCAATTCCATACTCATCCGTTTTGTGGCCGGATCGAAGTGGTGCACCAAGTTTCATCTGCGGCCACAATCTTGGATATGCCCGTGTCTATACTCAGGGCAAAATCTATATATTCATTCTATAATGTTTTTTACTGTAAGACCAGTTGTGAGAGAACGGCTGAACGTAAAGATATGGTTGGGTTATCAAAATAAAGGTCTTACCATGTAGATGTGCCAGTCGAAGAGAAACATAAGATTGGGCAACGGTTCGGGAGTTGTGAGGCGGCAAAGTTCCCATGTAAAGTCTATGGGAGAAGCGTGCGGTTGACTCACGCGCTGTTGAAGGCGGAATTATGGAGAGACTCAGATAGTCCAAAGTCCGAAGTCTCTCTTCTCAGCGAACCGTTGTGCAAAACAACGCTAGCAGGAATTTGTTTGAAAGTTCTTATCGGAACAGCGAACACTCGAAGACCTGATTGCGTTGTGCCATTGGACTGTGTGATGTATACATGCAATTTAACATTCATTCGATCCAGTTTATTCAAGTAGGTAAGACGTTTCATATTATGTAAAGATGAAAATAAACTTTTCATATGAATTTATTCTTTTCATAAAAAAAAAAAAAAAAAAAAAAAACTATTCGTCGATTCCGACGGGTTTCGTCTACCAGGAAGAAAAAGAAACTATTCGTCGATTCCGACGGGTTTCGTCTACCGGGAAGAAAAAAAAACTATTCGTCGATTCCGAAGGGTTTAAGAATTTCATTTTTGAGAAATCCGGGAAGCATTGGTTTTATTTAGCTAACAGCATATGTAAATCTTTTAGTGTTTCTGATATTCTAATACTAGCTCATAGACCGTGCCATGCACGGGTATAGAAGCTGTGACTGAAATTTTTAAAACACGAATTGTATTGTATATTAGAAGATTGGTTTGCACGCCGTCGCCGTTGTCGTTCTCTATTTAAGCGACGTTTTCTTGCAGCTTTATCTTCTTCCATCTTGTACTACAAAATCAAAACTACGCCTGCAGTTACTTTCTTACAATTTTACTGGTTCCTTTTTATGTAATAAAATAACACTGATTCCTTTTTATAAAATTACTCTGAAATTTTATTCTCTTTTATGAAATTACTCTGCAATGCGTACGAAATAAAATAAAACACATCACACTTACGTAACAGAACAAACGTCGCAGACAGTTGTTCGAGCACGTGCCTGTTGCCACATATGGAGTCGTTTGTCTTACTAACTTTATTTTATTTTCCGGTATTTCTCCTTGATTTTACGTATCGTGCGATAGCGGTGAGCTTAGTTCCGATTTCGGCAACCGGATAAAAGCAGATGGCGTTGCAAGTACTGAATGACGTCCGAGCGTTGACGTCAGATATAGGTTTTATTTCTTCTTGATTTTACGTATCGTTCGACAGTGCGTTAAGTTCCGATTTCAGCCACCGGATAAAAGCAGATGGCGCTGTAAGTACTAAATGACGTCAGAGCGTTAGGGACAGATGTAGCTTATTATATAGGTTTTATTTCTCCTTGGTTTTACGTATCGTCCCATAGCGGTGAGCTTAGTTCCGAGTTCGGCCACCGGATAAAAGCAGATGGCGCTGAAAGTACTGCATAACGTCAGAGCCTTAGGGATAGACATGACGTATTATATAGGTTTTATTCCTTCATAATAAAATCAAAAGAGATCAAAGAAAAAAGAAAATGCTAATGCAATGCATGGCAAGTATTCGTAAGAAATATTTATTGAATTGCTGACCTTCGATGTGACGAATGCAGTTGTTTCTTTTCTTTATAAGGCATTTTTTTTATTGAAGGTTTAACGACCACCGTGAGCAACTCGATTGGCTATAAGCAGTCCCTAATTTAGGGCCACTGGTTCCAAGGAAGGGAGAGAGCCAGGGCTTTAAAGACAAATATAACATCCATGCCTCACCGGGATTCGGACTCTTCTCGGGAGAACGGTCATAAGACCACTAAAAAAGAGAGGTGGCACAACGTTCTTTGACGTCCGAATCTATAAAGCAGAGTCGCAGCCTCATGTCCGGCTCTATATCCACTTTGGTGCCATAATTGGATTTTCTGTAAACGGGATGAAAAGCCAGTCTCGCACAGATACGTACTAACAAAAGGAAGGAGTATTCTAACCGCTTTCTGTGATGAACATCGGTACTGTTTCTTGACGCTGCACTAAAATTTGCCCAATAGTAGCTTATCAAACGCTGATTTATGAGAAGTGTCAGACTGATAAGATTTTCATATTTACATGCTGCGATGTTTGCTTTTACCTGCAAACGTATCTTACACCCACGTTGACCGATGGGCCATCACATTATGACCACTAACCTACCTAATAAGCTGTAGGACCCCTTTTAGCACGTAAAACAGCTGCCACTCGGCGAGGCATCGATTTGATGAGGTGGCGATAGGTATCCTGCGGTATCTGGTACCATAATGTCAACAGCAGGTCCTCCAGTTCCCGTACATTACGGGGTGGTGGTGATTTAGCGCACACCCGCTTTTCCACGTCGAACCACAAATGTTCGATTGGGTTCCTGTCAGGTGAATTTGGAGGCCAAGGTATTAACAGAAAGTCATCAGCATGTCCCTCGAGCATTTCCTTGACTATTCTGGCATTGTGGCATGGCGCATTATCCTGTTGGTAATGACCATCACCAGCAGGGAACACAGTTGCTGTGTATGGATGACCTTGGTCAGCAACGATGTTCAGATACCTGACAGCTGTCAGGGATTGTGCTATTTGGATAATGGGGCCTAAAATGTCGCAAGAAAACATCGCCCACAGCATAACACCGCCGCCGCCGGCCTGTTTCCACCCAACAGTGCATCCAAGTGCCGTAGCCTCCGTTGATAATTGGCGTATCCGCGCTCGGCCGTCTGCGTGATGCACCAGGAATCTTGATTCGTGATACCAGACCACTTTCTTCCAATCATCCACGATCCAATCTCGATGATCTTGGGCCCATTTTCATTCCTCTTTGGCGATGACGTGCAGTAGTGAGCATGGGGATCCGGCTGAGTCTTTGGCTACGCAGACCCATGCGCAGAAGGCTGCGATGAACTGTGTACTGTGAAACGATGCCCTGATCACCACTGTTGTAGCTGCGGGTGATTTGTCGCACTGCGTCCCTGCAGTCACTGTGAAGAATGCGCAATAGTCCCCGCTCCTCTCTGGTATCAGTGATCTGCGGACGACACACGGTTGGACAACGGTTCGCCGTTTGGCCATCTGTGCACTACTTTTGATACGTATTCACTACATCAGCACGTGAACAAGACGCGCCCAGTTTCCGAGATCGTAGTTCCGAGACGCCTTGCCATCACAATTTGTCCTTTATCAAACTCCGATGAATCGGCAGCTTTTCCTGACTCCAAACACTCTACTAACCGAAAGGCGGTCTTCGGGTTGTATATACACTGACGGAAAAAAAATCCCAACGCCACGAAGAAATAGTTGTAGAGGATTGAAATGGCGGCAATACATTTGTATAGGTAACATATTTAATCGATTACGGTTTCAAGATCACAGCTTAATGTAAGCGCGAGAAGAGCCATTTTAAATGTGAAATGCTGGTACATTAATAACCGGTGTAACTGCCAGAATGTTGAAGGCAAGCACGCAAACGTTCATGCATTGTGCCGTACAGGTGCTGGCTGTCAGTTTGTGGGATGGAGTTCCATGCCTGTTGCACTTGGTCAGTCCATACAGGGACGGTTAATGCTGGTTGGGGGTGACGCTGGAGTTGTCGTCCAATGATGTCAAATACATGCTCGATTGGTGAAAGATCTGGTGATCTAGCAGGCCACGGCAACATGTCGACACTCTGTAGAGCATGTTGGTTTACAACAGCGGTATGCGGGCGAGCGTTATCCTGTTGGAAAACACCCCCTGGAATGCTGTTCATGAATGGCAGCACAACAGGTTGAATCACCAGACCGACGTACAACTGTGCCGTCAGGGTGCGTGGGATAACCACGAGAGTGCTCCTGCTGTCATAGGAAGTTCCTCCCCAGACCATAACTCCAGGTGTAGGTCCAGTGTGTCTCGGCCGCAGACAGGTTGGTTGCAGGCGCTCACCTGGCCTCCTTCTAACCAACACACGGCCATCACTGGCACCCAGACAGAACCGGCTTTCGTCAGAAAACACAACAGATCTCCACTCCGTCCTCCAATGAGCTCTAGCTTGACACCACTGACGTCGCAAACGGCAGTGGTTTGGAGTAAGTGGAATGCACGCTACAGGGCGTCTGGCTCGGAGCTGTCCTTCAAGTAACCGATTTGTAACAGTTCGTTGTGTCCCTGTGGTGGCAACTGCAGCTCGAATTACTGCCGCAGACGCGGTACGATGCACCACGGCCATACTCCGTACACGGCGGTCTTCCCTCTCAGTAGTGCCGCGTGGCCGGCAGGAACCCGGTCTTTTTGAGGCAGTACCTTCCCTTGACCACCGCTGCCAACAATCATGCACAGTGGCTACATTCCTGCCAAGTCGTTCTGCAATATTGCGGAAAGAAAATCCACCTTCTCGTAGCCCTATTACACGACCTCGTTCAAACTCCGTGAGCTGTTGATAATGGCTTCTTCGTCTTCTTAAAGGCATTCTTGACTAACATCAACACACTACGTCGAATCTCAACGACAACTAACGCTCACGAACGTTACAGCGCGTATTTAGAGCAAACCTGCTTTACATGTTCCGAGGGGCGCTACTAGCGCCACACGTATGAGCCGAGCGCGAAATTTGCATAGACGTCATCTTACAGATGTACGCTCACCGCCTACTAACTGTCGTTTATCTAACACAACCCCTTCTTGGTGTTGGGATTTTTTTTTCCCGTCAGTGTATATAGTGCTCTGTGAACTTCACCTGCGCCACCGTTCGGTCTCCAGGCGAACATTTCTCTAGGCTGGGAGTGATCGTAATGGAATGACTCATCGGTGTATACTGTTCCAAATTCTCGTGCATTTCATTTGGGAAGTACTGAAAGAGGGCTCACTTATTTCTTGTGGGTTCTGGGTGAATTATCCAAAAATGCAATTCAGTTTATTTAGCTGTTACGTTAAAACCAAAAATACAAAGTAATACAACAACAGTGTAGGTAATTGTAACAGCAAAGGAAATCTGGGAAAAGGCCACAAAAATACTGACAACTTCCTGATTTCCCTGTACGGATATAGACAAGTCAGAGTTACACCTGAAAGCATGGAGCACAGCATTTAAAAATAGTAGTAGAAATCAGTGTTAGTAAAGTTGTTCTCTCTCCTCCTTTTTCTCCACCTTCCTCCCAACATTCCCCACTTTCCCACTACTTCGCCCTTTATGCACCTACTTTCCTATTTTATCGCTATGACCCTTTTTTCCCCTTCTTTTTCCCTATTTTGTTTTTCCATTTCATTTCCCATTAATTCCCTTTGGTTTTTTATATTCTCGGTAGTCCCAGAAAGCAATTTTTTTTAATACATTGAAATTATTTATTAAGATGATGAAGTAGAGAACTCCAAAATTGAGGCCCAGTATAACATACTGAGTCCTAGGAAAAATTGGTCTCAGTTAAGATCCACTTCTAGTATCACAGACGTGGGTAGGTAATGAAATTTCAATTAATGCATGATCTAAATCATTTTTCATTCTCCTGTACGTGACTTTTCCCAAATTACAATTATGTAATTGTTTTAATGTTAATATGTTATACTTATTTGGGTTAACTCACATACAGAGAGGCGAGTTCATTAGTGAAAAGTGATTCACATTAGAGTTTATTTTTAATTCGAAGAGTCTAATATACACTGCCGGAAAGTGAAAAAAGAACACCAAGAAGGAGACGTCTGATACCAACGAAATTTATACAGCATAATAACGGAATACAGAGGATAACGTGATCAAAACATTATCGCAAAATACAGCTGTATTTGCTGGTAAACTGAAAAATAACATTTTCATGTAACATGGTTAGTACGAGGTTCAACCGCCATGAACTGCGTCACACTGTGCAATTCTGGCATGGAGTCTGTCGTACAGATGTTGGATGTAAGTTTGGGGTATTGAGTTCCAAGCATCCTCAACCTGGACGCGTAAATTAAGGATGGTCGTGGCTGGCCGTGGAGACCGGATAAGTCGTTGTCCCATAAAATCCCACACGTGCTCAATGGGGGACAACTCCGGTGAACGTGCAGGACATGGAAGTTGTCTCACACCCTGAAGTGCATGTTGCGTTGCACGTGTCCCGTCTGAGCGCGCGTTATCTTGCTGGAAAACACCACGATGGACCGACCTTACAAATGGCACAACAACGGGCTGAATGATGTTGTTGATGTAGGAGGTGCTGTTTAACGTACCCGGTACAAACACAAGTTGTGTACGGGAGTGATAGCTGATCGCTCCCTACACCAGGGGACCAGGTGTAGGCCCTGTGTGTCGCTGGAGGATGCACGAAGGGTGGAGACGCTCCCCTGTGCGTCCGCGAACACGCATACGGCCATCGGAGGCTCCCAAGCAGAATCTGCTTTCATCGCTGAACACGACAGATCGCCATTGCGTTCTCCAGTGCAGACGTTGGCAACACCACTGCAGCCGTTCCTGACGGTGGGCTGGAGTCAGAGGTTCACATGCCAGAAGGCACACGTGCACGTAGTCCTGCACCCAGTAGACGGTTGCGGATTGTTCGCACAGTCACCTCAGGTGCAACGGCAGCTCGGATTTGCGTCGCAGTGGATGTTCTGCTTGAGAACGCCGCTCTTCTTATGCGTCGATCGGTCCGCTCATCAGTCCGTCTGTGACTCCCGGTTCCACGTCTTCTCGTGTGGGAATGTTCCTCGGACCTTCTACGCTACCATAGTACCACCACCGATACTTCCCGTCCAATTCGCTCCGCAATACGACGATACGACCACCCGATCTCGCGGAGTCCGACTAGACAACCTCGCTCAAAGTCCGATAACTGCTGAAATCGTACACGTCTTCCATGTCCAGGCATTGCAGCTTTTTCAGGGTCTTCGCACGTGTCCGTACGCCGACGACTGATTACATTCACTTCGCCGTACTCCTTAAATACCACCGACGATAATTTTCATATTATGCCCTGCTGTGGCGTAAGCGCTCACCCGGTTGGTCCCCAAATTAACATCACACCTACGTAAACTCGACCCCATTAACATATGTAAATTTCGTGATCGTCCGCCAATTCCTTCTTGGTGTTCTGTTTTCACTTTCCGCCAGTGTAGTTTGAAAACGGAATGATTGTTGAAAAACGAATGACTGACTGAAGGGTGTTCGCATTACAGAAACGGCCAGATATCAACGATTACGGCGGGAATTTACATCTGAGGGGAGGCATGAAACCACCGAACATCGGAAGAAAGTCGCCTTTTCAGACGTATCACGTTTTCTAGTTTATCGTGTGGATAGTCGATGAGCAGTACGGCGGCAAGCAGGAGGTAACAGAGTGCTCGAGTGGGGCATGTTTTCATGGAAATCATTGCGAGCAATCATTCCCCCCGATCGCACGATGAACGCTTCAGGTTACTTATCTATTGTGGAGGATCACGTGTCCCATTCATGATGACTGTCTACCCCGATGTAATGGGTTCCTTCCAGAAAGATAATACCTTTTGCCATGTAAGTATGCGTGTGCGGGAATGGTTTTAGGAGCATTCCAGTATCTTTAGCTTACTATCCTGGTCACCGTAATGGCCGGAAGTCAATCCCATTGAATATCTGTATGAAAATCTTGACCAACAGGTTCAACGTATGGATCCACTACCGATGACTCTTGATGACCTCCGAGAAGCTCTGGCGTCTGCATGGCATAGCATCCCTACAGAAACATTCAGAGCCCTCATTGAATCAATGCCACGCCGTATATCTTGACCAACAAGTTCGACGTATGGATCACCATTGATGACTCTTGATGATCTGCGAGAAGCTCTGGTGTCTGCATGGCACAGCATCCCTACAGAAACATTCGGAGGCCTCACTGAATTAATGCCAGGCCGTACATCTTGAGCAACAGGATTCGACGTATGGATCCACCACCGATGGCTCTTGATGAACTGTGAGAAGCTCTGGTGTCTGCCTGGTATTGCATCCTTACAGAAACATTCAGAGCCCTCATTGAATCAACGCTACGCCGCATATCTTGACCAACAGATATGACGTATGGATCCAGCACTGATGGATCTTGATGATCTGTGAGAAGCTCTGGTGCCCGCATGGTATAGCATCTCTACAGAAACGTTCATAGGCCTCATTGTATCAATGCCACCTCGTATATCTGCAGTATTAGTGGCACGAGGAGGTCATTCCTCATACTAACAGATGGACATACACTCATCGTCAAAAAAAAAAAAAAAAAAAAAAAAAAAAAAACACACAGTTGCACCCAGAAGGAAGCAATCGACAGGAATGAAACTTGGTGGGTAGGTTTCACATTGTGAGACATGCAAATGATTCCAGTATCACGCTGGGCCGCGTATGTGACACCAGAAAAGAGAGGCCGTAGTGCTGTGCCTGACCAGCTATATAAGGTCGTCCTGTTGCGTACGCTTCCCATTCTGACTCGTGCTGTTGTGTTGGTTGCATCCTTTGCGAGTGAAGTGTGCCTCGTAGAAAAGTTCGGAAAACATTCGAGCAGTTAGAGGAGTTCGAGAGGGGCCGTATCGTTGGGCTCCGGGAAGCAGGATGGTCTTATCGCCGTATTGCGCACCATACCGGTCGTTCGGATATCACCATAGCAAGCTGTTGACGTCAGTGAATAGAACAAGGCACGCAGCAGCGACAGGAAGGGTCTGGGAGACCTAGACGATCCACGGAGAGAGAGAGAGAGAGAGAGGACCCACGTGTTGTCCGACATACGGGGACTAACCTAATAGCCACGATTGCGGATATTCATCGAGTAGTGGTGCCTTCCATGCATCGTCCGATTAGTGCAAGCCCCATTGGCAGACGGCTGCACGTCGTAGGACCACACACACGCCGACTCTTACGACGACGGCCCTTAACACCATTGCATCGTCGCCAAAGACTGCAATGGTGTCGTGCCAGACCGTCAAGGAGTCATTCAGAATTGCAACGCGTGATCTTCAATGACGAGTCCCTCTTTTGTCTTGGAGGAGACGACCACCGAATCCGTGTGTGGAGGCACCGTGGTCAGCGCCAAGATGAACGGTTTGTTGTCGAGCGTCACATGTCCAGAAGGCCTGGTGTAATGGTGTGGGGTGCAATTGCCTATGATGCCAGATCACCTTTGGTGTTCATTACAGATACTTTAATAGCTCAACGTTACGTTAACGAGGTCCTGCACCCAGTGGCCTTACCTTTTCTGAACGCTCACTCCGGTACGATTTTCCAACAGGACAACGCTGGTCCGCATACTGTTGCTGTCTTGAGAGCTTGCCTTCAAGGCACTGACACTAGGCCACGGCCAGTCGCATTGCCATAATTATCGCCCATTGAAAATGTGTGTGATGATATTGGACGCGCTATCCACACTCCACCCTTACCGCACAATCTACAGGAACTGCGTGAGAAGATTCAAGTTGCATGGGATGGCTTATTGCAGGACACCATTAGGAACCTGTACAACTTCATACCGAGACGTCTGGAATGCTGTGTAAGCAAACGTGGCGACCTCATGCCATACTGAGAGACACTACTTATTGGCGTGTAGCTCAATACGTATTGCCCGTATCAGTCTCAATGTTTAATCATTTATTGTTCCTGGTAACCTTTACCTTTCTCCGGAATAGCATTGCAATCAGACACGTCATTCTTGGTGCAACTATTTTTTTTTTTGACGATAAGTGTAATTTTTCAGA
Organism: Macrothele yani; assembly: GCA_039090855.1. Classification (NCBI taxonomy): domain Eukaryota; kingdom Metazoa; phylum Arthropoda; class Arachnida; order Araneae; family Macrothelidae; genus Macrothele; species Macrothele yani. The sequence goes on from CM077021.1 coordinate 10,505,147, forward strand.
TGGACTATGTAAATTAAATCCTTTCTTTCCACCCTACTTGTGTGGCACATTTCGTTTCATATCATGCATTCTTTCACGGTGTGGCAATTTCTATGTCGTGTAGTGTATTTTCGTATTCTAAGAGAAAATGTATTTTGAAGAATTGGCAGAAAAATTTGTGACTCAAAACGTTCCTACAGTTTCCTGGAGAACTCCTCCAATGCGCACGCATTCTGGTAATGTTCAAGAAACGTAAAAACGAGCATTAAATATATATCTCGTCTGTGTAGAAGAGTTGAACATGGAATAATATCGAGCGTAGGGATCATACTGCCGTTCCTAAGGGAGCAAGAAAATCTCCGGACACCCACTTCAACTCCGTTTCTTAGATGCAATCTCACGTTTCTCTGAATACCGCTTTCTTCAAAGCATTGCTGCCGAAAGAAAAAAGCCTCGTCTTCTTTGGAGAACCGCGGAATTTCAACGCCTGCTCTCTTGAAACGTTGCTAGAGTTACACCGTAACGTATTTTCTTTTCAGCAGAGCATTATCAGTGAAAGAGAAATCCTAGGTCGCCCATGCTATGCTATGATATTTAATATCTGTATAAAAAATTTCCGTCTCATAGGAAATTGAAAAAGGAACTAGTCAAAAGACATTTTCCGTACTAACGATACCTCAAAATATACGGAAATATTTTGTAAGGCTGCACCAACGCAAAATGTATGTACCTGACTCAAGTAAACGTATTGAAATAACGCCAGTGAGACTGCGTAACACAAATGGAAAAGAGTGCTTTTACAAAAACAATTTACTGCGCACTTTATTCACACAACAAAGTAGCCCTGCAATATAGACAAAATGTTATTTTCGTAGAATGCCTGAACCTCTGGATTTCAGTTCCAGATAACACCACCTCTGTGTAGATCTCGACACCTACAAGACATACTTGCAGTGACACTATTTATGAGTGTATGAGACAGCTCGTTCCGTATTACAGGCAAAACGTTACGGAAGTCTGCCAATGTACTGGGGTATGTAACGTGATTATTAAGTCATCCCCCGACCAAATTTTCGTATCCGTGAGATAGACTGGAATGTTTATAATGATTTAAGCTGCTTACATTAAATTTTCTGATAATACTTCAGCTCACAATGTTCCAGAGTGAGCTTGCTGTTTTATTTCGGAATTCAAAAATAACAGTACTTTCAGTTCTGTTAACATTTTCAGCTAAATTATTGTCAGAAAGTTTAATCTAAGCGGCTCAAATTATTCTAAACATTCCAGACTACCGCATGGTTAAACTCAAGTGTTGATTCCATTCCGAAAATTCAAAACACTTATTGAAAAAAGATCAGACCAGATCATATGTAGAGGATTTTAGGAAGGATGTGTCTGACACCAGGTCTTAAACAACCCTTAGAAATAGGAAGCTAGCAGATTTGGGCTAGAGTGCCCGATAGGAAAGTGACACGGAAGAGAGCTAGAAAGGGGTAGGGAGACGCCCTTATTTATTACCGGGGCTAGTACCCGGTGTCCGACGGCTTAACATGCTCCTCCGACGCACTGCGGATTTTTAGTGGCTCGAGCGCTCGTACCCGCCTGGGATCGAACCTGAGGTTCCTCCGTAGCAGTCACGAACGTTGACCACTACGCTATCCTCGGCATTATTGAAAAAATGCGACGTGATTGTATTTAACAAGTCACGCGTACATGTAGCGCCATCTATTAGCAGATCTCAACGCTACCAAAGGAAAAGTTATTGATTTTTAATGTAATTGTGAGTACTTTTTAGCAAATATTAAGTATATTAGGCTACAGTATAAAGTTATTTTTATCAATGAGCTAATTTCCATCCTTTGGAATGCATGCGAAAAAAATGTGTGCAGAAGTTTTTACCATTGGAAACAAAGGACATAGTTTTTTGGTGGATCCACCTTAAAGCCGTCCCGGTGGCGTAGTGTTCTAAGCGATGGCCTCTGATCATTCGTCCGAACGGGGTCCGGGTTCGAATCCCGCGGTGAGGCATGGATGTTGTGTTTGTCTTACGGCATTGGCTCTCTCCCTTCCCTGGAACCAGTGACCCTAAATTAGGGACGGGCGACTGCTTATAGCCCATTGAGTTGCTCACGGTGGTCGTTAAACCTCCAATCAAAAAAAAAATCCACCTTAAAGAAAAATTGCGCGGTCTGCGGTTTGATAATAATGAAAAGGTGAAGAAAGTGGTGCTTATGTGATTTCATAGATATCTAAAAAAACTTCGTCGATGGGATCATGATGGCTGTGGGCTGTTACAGAAAATGCGTTTTTTCAGGTTTTATACCAAGCAGTTTTTTCTTTTTTTTTTTTTTTTTTTTTGGTGTGCTTAAAGAAGAATTGAAAGAAGCGATGCATACATATACAAAAGGCATCCTGAGAGTAATGCCTCGTCCTTCATAAGATTTTATTTGTAGCAGCAAAAATGTGAAACTTGGTGGCAAAATACTTGGACATATTATTGATAATGCTAGCCTATTCAAAGTATTGTCCATCACTTTCTATACATTTCCGCCATCTTTGAACACATTGGCGAAATCCATTTTAGAAAAATTCCGTTTCACCCATGAGTTCACAGCCAGTTTAACGTCTGTCACATCGTCGAAACGTTCCCCACGAAGGGTGTTTTTCAAAGCGGCAAACAGGAAAAAGACTGAAGGAGCCAAATGAGGACTGCTGGGGGAGGTCACCCTCCACCCCATTTTGTGAAGTTTCCTTTAAAGTGTAGAGATGTGAGTTATCATGGTGTAAAACAACACTATGAAGTGGAATGTCACGTCTTTTCCTTCTGATAGCTTCCTTTAGCTTCCTCAATGTCTGCACATAGTGAGCACTGTTTATTATTGCACCCCGTTTAAGGAAATCAGTCAAAATGACACCACGTTTGTCCCAGAAAATTGTCACCATCACTGTCCCTGCGAAACGAGTTGCTTTCACCATTTTCTGTCGAGGTGAAGATGTGCGGTTACATTCCATTGACGCACGTTTTGTTTCTGGGTCACGAAAGAACACCCACGTTTGATCTTCCATCAAAACATTAGAGAAAAACACCTCACCCTCCCTCTCGTAACAGTCCAAGAGGTTCCGACACATGTTCAGCCTTTGCTCACATTGTTTACGGGTTAGGTTTCTTGCGATCCACTTTGAACAAATTTTTCTGTGGCTCAGATCTCTGATTAATGTTTCCATAGCGAAAGTTATATTTTTCGATAATTGTCAAAGTTTAGTCAACATGTTTAAGCTTACATTCAACTAAATATTTTCAAAAATATCTCAAGGAGTTGTGTGACCCCAATGAATTGCGTCACACAACTCCTGCATGGTGACACGACGATCAGCTGTGATGAGGTCTTTCACTCGTTGCCTGCTGATATCTGTCATTGCAATTGCGGGTCTTCCACTGCGTTGTTTGTTCGACACTGAACTTTCCCCCTCTCGAAACCTCTTCATCCATCTTCGGACATTACTGATATCGATTGTGGCAGCGGTAGGAGTCTTCTGTGGATTTCCGGAGCCTCACATCCCTCTTTTTCCAGGAATTCAATTACGGCTCGCTGCTCATCTCTATCATTCGTGACTTTTATTTCCGAGTCTGTAAAAAAAACTGATCCTACATTGGTAACATATCATAGTACATGTCAGTGCAGTTTCATTAAAATCACTTCAAAATTTCAAACATTATTAAGGAGGAGGTATTACTTTTAGGATGCTTCATGGATAACCGGAAACCTTCTTTGATGGGACCAAGAAAGTTGTGGGCTGTTACTGGAAGTGTGTGGAACAACAGGGCGACAAACTTGAAAAATAATACTTATTATATAATTTTAACTATGTTTTTGGCAATTACAACTGAATTGCTTTCATTTTTTGAACCACCCTGTTATATTTTGATAGAGATCCATTTTATCATCTGAGTAGTTTTCCATGCAGTTGTTTTAAAAGTGCTAAACTTTCCATCCACCCTTTCAAATGAACTAACATAAAAACCTTTCTAAATCGCTATTTACCGAAATTTCCTTTGTACAGTTTTATGAAATTACATTTCATGCATTCTCCTTTAACCCGGTATGCTAATCAGACATCAGTAAATTTCTTCTCAACGTAAATAAATCTTGGTAAAACCATCTTTGAGATTGCAGGTCTTTCATATTTCTGTGATCTCGGATTTTTCTGATATGCTCCCGCTAAAATTGGAGGCTTTGCGTAACCTAAATAAAACCTTCTCACTTCAGTGTTTTCCAAGATGTTGTTTCAAACGTTATTGCAAGTGAGGTTCTCCTCACCACGTAATGGTAATTTAATTTTGAAATCCAGCGCAGATCATAAGCAGACGCATGCGACTGAGAAAGCGGCAGGAAGTATTTACATACTTTGCAACTTCTTCTAATGCTTATTTAGATTCTCATGGAGGCACTCCATATTACTTCACAGTTTTTTATTTCAGAACTACCTGAAGAGCAAAATCGATTCATTCTCAAATCGTACCTTTACTCGAATTTTTTCAACAGCAGTTGGTTTTCATAGAAAAATTATGTAAAGATAAGCTTATTGAAAACAACATTTTTAACAAAGATTTACTAGTTTCGGATGTATTCCGTCTGAAGAGATGCACTCCATAAAGATAGGAGAATTTTATCAGAAACTCACGTATATATTGAAAAGCCTAAATGGAGTTCTTTAACATTCTTGCATTGATTTCTTCCATGTTTTAAAAGGCGCTCTCTTCCATTCCCTTCTTTTTTCTTCTCTTCCCCTTCCCTTCTTTCCTTTTCCTTTCCATTTTCTGTCCTTCTCTCCCTTTTCCTTCTCTCCTGCTCTCTTCTCTTCCTTTTTCTTCTCTTTTTCTTCTGTTCTCCTCTCTTCTATTATCTTTTCTTCTCTTTCCTTCTTTTCCATTCCCTTATCTTCTTTTTCCTCTCCCTCTTCCCTTCTCTTCCCTTTCTTCGATTCTATTCTCTTCCTCCTCTCTCCCCTTTCTTCTGCTCCCTTCCTTTCTCTTTCGTTCCACTCCCTTCTATTCTATTCTCTTCCCTTAATTTCTCTTATCTTCCCTTCCCTCACCTTTTTTCTCTTCCGTTCTACTCCCTTCTGTTCCATTCTCTTCTCTTCATTTCTCTTAGCTTCCCTTCCCTTCTCTTCCATTCCTTCATCTTCTCTCCCCTTTCACTTCTCTTCCCTTGCCATCTCTCCCTTCCTCTTCTATTCCCTTCTCTTTCTCCCATATTGTCTTTCCTTTCCCTTCCGTTCTCTTCTCTTCCCTTCCATTCCTTTATCTTCTCTTCCCTTGCCATCTCTCCCTTCCTCTTGTCTTCCCCTCTCTTTTTCCCCTTTCTCTTCCTTTCGCTTATATTCTGTTTCTTTCTCTTCCCTTCCCTGCTTTGCTTTTCTCTTCTCTTATCGTTAGCAAACGTTCATAGTATCGTACATTAAAATTATTCAAGAAATAAATTCAATATGATACCTTTTAAGCCCAACTTAATTCTGAAAGATCTCGCGAACTTCAGGAACGTGTTCTGCCTCACACAGTGGTAAAGAAGTTCCGGTTAACCTTGAGCCGAAAACGTTTGGTCTCTAAGTGACAGCAAATTTTGAGAGTACCAGTAAGAATGCCTACGTTTCCCTATATACCGGCGTATGAGCCGAAAGTGTTTGGAAGAAATTCTCTTTATAAATTGAAGGGATCGTCTTATACACGAGCCAGTTAAAAATATAAATGAAGAATGGAATATTTTTGCTCCCAGAATAGGACTTAAAGAAAAAAAAACCCTATCAGATACACTCCTGAAAACCCTATCAGATACCACTGGATTTCTTGCTCTTAAGGAAGTATTATCCTCTTGGAACATGTCACCCCGCCTTTGGTTCGGTACACATTAAGTCAGTCAGACACAAGATAAATCACATCACTGATGAGAAGTGTTACAACGATCACTTCACTGATGAGAAGTGTTACAACGATCACTTCATCGATGACGAGGGATACAGCGATCACTTCACCGATGCAAACGGACTACACCAACCGACGACAGTGTAACCAGTCTCTTCTGTGACTTGTCTGTTTTATTCCATAAGATCGAAGATAGCTAAAAATTTTCTGAGTGCCGCCCAATTCACGGTAAACCCTTGTTACGTTTAAACGTGAAAATCTCAGGTGGACAGACATATAGGAGATTCTGGAACGGGACGTTTGGCACCAACTATCATGTCACGTTCAGAGTCGCTCAGAACACTCGCTTTACCCATTTCGACTTTCAAGCTAACTTTAACTGACGCTCGATGAACTGATCTGCATAATTTAAACCACATGCTGTGCTCTCGTACCGTCATACGTGTTGGAATGAGCTATTTACACCGATGAACCATTGCATTATGACCAACTACTTAATAAGATGTAGGACCCACTTTAGCCTGACAAACAGCGGCCACTCGGCGAGACATCGATTCAGTCAGGTGGCGATAGGTCTCCTGTGGTATCTGGTACCATAATGTCAACAGCAGGTCCTCCAGTTCCCGTACATTTCGGGGTGGTGGTGATTTAGCGCGAACCCCCTTTTCAAGTCCAACCACAGATGTTCGATTGGGTTCATGTCAGGTGAATTTGGAGGACAGTGCATTAACAGAAAGTCACCAGAATCTTCCTCGAACCACTCCTTGACGATTCTGGCAGTGTGACATGGCGCCTTATTCTGTTGGTAATGGCCATCACCAGCAGCTGCCATGAATGGGTGAACTTGGTTCGCGACGATGTTCAGACACCTGACAGCTGTCAGGGATTGTGCTTTTGAGATAATGGGGCCTAAAATGTCCCAAGAAAATATCGTCCACAACATAACACCGCGCTCGCCAGCCTGTTTCCGCCCAACAGTGCATCCAAGTGCCATATCCTCCGTTGGTTATCGGAGTATCAGCGCTTGGGCGTCTACGTGATGCACCAGGAATCTTGATTCGTCAGACCAGGCCACTTTCTTCCAATCATCCATGATCCAATCTCGATGATCTTGGGCCCATTTCATGCGTTGTTGGCGATGACGAGCAGTGAGCATATGGACCCCGCTGGGTCTTCAGCTACGCAGGCCCATGCGCAGAAGGCTGAGATGAACTGTGTGCTTTGATACATTGCCCTGATCACCACTGTTGTAGCTGTGGATGAACAATGCGCGACAGTCACCGCTCCAATTTGGCATCAATGAGTTGCGGACGACACACGGCTGCACGAACGTTCGTCGTTTGGACATCTGTGCACCTCTTTCGATACGTACTCACTATACCGGCCCGTGAACAACCCACATGCCGCGCCGTTTCCGAGATCGTAGTTCCGAGGTGCCATGCCACCAGAATTTGTCCTTTATCAAACTCCGATAAATCGCCAGCTTTTTCCATTCTGACTCCGAACACTCTACTAACCGATAGCCGGTCCTCGGGTTGTACATATACGGCTCGGTGAACTTCACCTGTGCCACTGTTCGGTCTCCAGGCGCGCCCATTTCTTTCGGCTGGAAGTGGTCATAATGTAATGGCTTATCGGTGTATATAATGAGGACTGGCGTACCTAATAAATTGGCATTTCTATGCATGTGCCTATATCCAATGCATAGGAAAATTAAAAAGTAAATTAAAAGTGCATGGGTTTTATGTAAAGGGAAATTCATCAATGAACTGGCATTTCAGTGCATATGCCTAGAGCCCATGCATAGGAAAATTCAAAAGTAATTACCCAGCTGAAGTGAAGAAAAGGGAAATGCAGTAATAATTACGTGCATGGGTTTTATGTAAAGGGAAATTCATCAATGAACTGGCATTTCAGTGCATATGCCTAGAGCCCATGCATAGGAAAATTCAAAAGTAAATACCCAGCTGAAGTGAAGAAAAGGGAAATGCAGTAATAATTACGTGCATGGGTTTTATGTAAAGGAAAATTCATCAATGAACTGGCATTTCATTGCATATGCCTAGAGCCCATGCATAGGAAAATTCAAAAGTAAATACCCAGCTGAAGTGAAGAAAAGGGAAATGCAGTAATAATTACGTGCATGGGTTTTATGTAAAGGGAAATTCAACAATGAACTGGCATTTCAGTGCATATGCCTAGAGCCCATGCATAGGAAAATTCAAAAGTAAATACCCAGCTGAAATGAAGAAAAGGAAAATGCAGGAATAATTACGTGCATGGATTCTATTTAAAGGGAAATTCATCAATAAATGTATACTCTTGAAATCTGTGGAAATGCAAATTCATTAAAAAATCCAGCCTAGCGTCAGTGCACGGAGAAATTCAGCAAAAATACCTGAGTATATCCTAAAGAACGGAAAATTTATCAATAAATTTATTCAAAAATTCATTTCAATAAAATTTATCAAGTAATACTGTGCTTAGCACAAATGTAAAAATAATGTCTTTATTAATACTGTGCATGAAGTCTACGGGAAGGAAAATCCAGAAATAAATTCGTGCCTATAGCCATTGGAAAGCGAATTTTATCAAAGGAAAGTTCAGCAATAAATGTTGGCTTAGAAAATCCTTGGGATCTGAAGTTCAACAACAAACGTATGCTTAGAGAATTCTTGGGAACTGGAATTCTGCAATAATAATAATAACAATAATAATAATAATAATAATAATAATAATCGAAAAAGAACTATTCAGTAACAAATATGTGTCTACAGTTTGTGAAGAAGGAAATTCAGATATTAATTCTACCTACAGCCTACTGAAAAGTACTAGAGTTGTGCCGAAAGTAATGCAAAAGTGGGCATAACTTTTTTATTAACTGACAGATGTCGTTCAAATTGCACATGTTGATAGAGTAACTCTTCCTCTATAGTAACCCTTCTTCTTCATTGCAGGTAAATAATGGATTCCAAGCAGAAGCAATGTGCCGTCATTGAGTTCTTGACGAAGGAAGGGTGCAGGCTGTCCGACATCCACAGAAGGCTACAGAATATTTACGGAGATGACACCATTGACAAGAGCGATGTGCACAGACGGATGAAGAAGTTTAAAGAAGGGGAAACCAGCATGGAAGACAAACCACACATCATCTGCGACCACTAACACAAATCGTCAACGAACGGATGAACTGATTCCCTCAGAGAAATGAGTCACAATCCGTGAGCTTGTTGCACAACTGGACTGTGGTCACAATACCATACAGAAGATGGTGGAACACTTAGGGTATAGGAAAGTGTGTGCAATGTGGGTGCCTCAGCTTTTGACACCCGGTTTGAAGGTGAGAAGAGTGGAAGTTTGCTCGAATCTGCTGTAAGCGTTTGAAGCCGATGAGGACACGTTATTTTCCGATCTGGTGACAGGGGATGAAACGTGGGCGTATCTTTACAACCCGGAGACGAAGAATAAATCTACGGAATGGCGTCACACTTCTTCACCAAGGCCTAGTAAGTTCAAGAGCCAGCGATCAGCAGAGAAAGTCATGGTGACTGTTTTTTGGGATGACAGGGGTGTCATTCTCCTTGATTTCCCGGAACGTGGCCGTATCGTGAGCAGCGAGCGGTACATTGAGACACTCAAGAAGCTTAGAGAAGCCATAAGGAGGAAGAGACCGAACAAGAATCTGAAAAGGATCCACATTCACTATTGCAATGCGAGACCACACACATCTTTGACAACAAATCAGGCGATCAGCAAATTAGGCTTGTCGGTGGTCCTCCACTCACCATACAGCCCAGTTCTGGCACCTTCCGACTTCAACCTGTTCGGTCCAAGGAAGGACAGTTTCCGGGGACAAGGATTTGATGACACAGACGAGGTGAAAGTGGCTGTGAAGAAGTGGGTACAACAGTCCACACCTGAATTTTTTCAAAGAGGATTCGAGAGTTGGGTTCAACGATGGCGCAAATGCATCGCTTGTGATGGAGACTATGTGGAGTCGCACTTTTTGTATAGAAAAATAGTTACTCTACTGACATGTGCAAATTGAACGACCTCTGTCAGTTGATAAAAACGTTATGCCCACTTTTGCATTACTTCCAGTACAACCCTCGTATTTTCAAAGCCTAATAAATTGTCTTGAACTGTTTCATGTAATCGTTTTTTCAATCGTTAAAAACAATTGCGTGAAACAATAAAAAACAGCTCAAGCTCGTCTAAGTATATCTAAAATACGTGCATCTAATAAATTCAAACACTAGACGTGGATCAAGAACACCAAACAGAAATCATTGCTCTTTCCTCGTTAATAAATGAGTCTCGGAAAAATTCTCATCTGCCGCCACCGGGAATCGAACCCAGGGTCTTCCAGTTACGCAACGGACATGCTACCGTGAGTCTGAAGAATTCCAGGCCGCTGTGGTGCAGTGGCAGCCTGTCCGGCGCGTAACTGGGAGACCCTGGGTTCGATTCCCGGTGGTGGCCGATGATAATTTTTCCAAGACTCACTTATTAACGTGAAAAGAGCGATGATTTCTGTTTGGCGTGTATCTAATATCATTTATCATACAAATTACAATATAAGAGATAAAATAGGTCGTTCTCTTTCCTTGAAACAAATGTTTAGTGTTCAAAAAAGCAGAAAATATTTGCATTCACCCACATGTAAATACCGAGTTATAACACTTAGGCTACAACGATGCATTCTTTGAGGGTTTAAAGTAATCCAGCTTGTAACTGCGAAGATTTGACGAAAAGGAAACAAAATATGTTGAACTTTGATATTTCAGACGCATTCTCTGAAATTATGCCCGCTGCTGAATGCAGTTGGTTTTCCCTTGATACGGAAACTTCCGAGCTTACATACTTCGCATTTGACGAAGCATGATGGTGTTCTTAAATTCGGCCACCGTGAGTATTTGCATTCAATTTTAAACAACCGATCGTTAAATTAGTTTTTAGATTTTCAAATGTAATTAGTGCGATTACTTTAAACAAACATTCCTCTTTCATAATTAGGCTGACTTCTCTTCCATTTTTAACTTATAAATGCTTTCGACCACTGTGAACAGGAATAAAAAAAAATTAAAATAATTTCCATTATTCCCCATGGCAGTTCATAATGGGTAAACTGCTGCTACACTGAAATTACGTAGTTGTATAAAAAGAAACTGAGGAGGAAAAAGTTGAGCTGCAAAGGATTAGTGTTTCACAAGGTAGCGGAATTAATGTCCTATCGATCGAAGCACAAATGAAGTTAATTTTACCTTTATTGCAAATTCATTGTTCTGCGATCATTAAATATTGATAACATAAGGTGGAAAATCTTTATTTTTGTTTAGCTTCTTGCATTTTTCTTGGCAGAATTACCTAAAGGAAGCAATTCATTGTATTTCTTTAATAATGAACAAGTACACACACCTGCCACAGACTTAGAAACCTTTATGTATAAAGGGCATCCTGAAAGTAATGCCTCGTCCCTCATAAGATTTTTATTTGTCGCAGCAAAAAATGTGTAACTTAGTGGCAAAATACTTGGGCATATTGTTAATAATGCTAGCTTATTCAGAGTATTGTCCATCACTTTCCATCACTATCCGCCATCTTTGAATCCATTGGTAAAATCCATTTCGGAAAAATTCCTGAGGCTTTCGTTTCACCCATGAGTTCACACTCAGTTTAACGTCTGTCACATCGTCGAAACGTTCCCCACGAAGGGTGTTTTTCAAAGGGGAAAACAGAAAAAAGGGGCTAAATCAGGACTGTAGGGGAATTGAGGTGGGGCTGGGGTGGGGTTGGAGATTTAACGACCACCGTGAGCAACTACGTGGGCTATAAGCAGTCGCCCGTCTCTAATTTAGGGTCACTGGCTCCCTGGAATTGAAGCATCACCCTCCACCTCCATTTTGGAAATAGCCTGTGAAGTCTCCATTGAAGACGTGCATTATCATAGTGTAAAACAACACTATGAAGTAGAATGTCACGTCTTTTCCTTCTGATAGGGTCCTTTAGCTTCTCCAATGCCTACACATAGTGAGCACTATTTATTGTTGCACCCGTTTAAGGAAATCAATCAAAATGACACCACGTTTTGTCCCAGAAAATTGCCGCCTTCACTTTTCCTGTGGAACTTTTTACCTTGGCAGACCCACAAAACTGAGAGTTAGAGACCGACGGATGCTGGCCAGAGAAATTCGGAAGAACCGCACCAAATCGATGGGCCACATCCGCGAGGAGTTTCAATAGGCATCCGGGAGTGTTCTTTCGATGAATATCATCCGTAAGGAAGCCCATCTGCTCAGTTATCATGGACGTGCTGCTGCTCACAAGCCTTTGATCACCAAGTCCAATGGCGCTGCTCGGTTAACGTGGTGCAAAGAACGTCGACAGTGGACCGTTAAACAGTGGAAACAGGTTCTCTGGAGCGACGAATCAAGGTTCACTCTCTACCGTTCGGATGGCAGGGTCTGGGTTGCGTCTGCCTGGAGAACGCCTCATGCCGGAATGTATTGTGCCAACTGTGAAGTTCGGCGGCGGTGGAATTATGTTATAGGGGTGTTTCTCCTGGAACAGCACGGGGCCCTTGGTCGCAATTCCTGGTAGACTCAACGCCGAGACCTACTGCACCATTTTGGATGACCATGCGCTTCCTACGTTGTGGCAGTTTTACGGGGTGGACCCGTGTTACTTTCAGGATGACAATGACACCTGTCATGTTGCGAGGTCCACCATAGCTTAGTATGGTGACGATTGGGATAATCGAATGGACTGGCCTGCGCAGAGCCCGGACCTTAACCCTGTCGAGCACCTCTGGGACGATTTGAAGCGTCGACTTTAGGGGCGCCCCCACCGTCCGAAATCGGCGAAGGAACTGACCTGTCTTCTCCAAGCCGAGTGGAAGAAAATACCGCTAGCCGTCGTACAACGCCTGGCTGAGAGTATGCCCCGGAGGGTCACAGCTGTAATCGCCGCTCGTGGAGGCTCCACCAACTATTAAAGGTGAATAAACTTCGTTTTACTTTGCTATCACAGGTGTCCAATTATTTGTTGGTAGATAGCGTATATTTTTATATTGTGCTGCATATTTACCAGCAATTGTCCGTTCTCGCTACATTACCTCCCCCTAGTTTTGTTGAGCAGTGTATTCACCATGCAGTACGATGTTTAAATGGTGGGAAGGATTTCGAGAAGGACGTCGAAGGGCAGAGGTCCTTCCACAACCTGGAAAACATCATAAATTATCTGTCCCTGGCAAGCTGAAATATTCTAAGCAGTGCTGAATTTCCCATTTACAATTTATTGCTCGTTTATTATTTAGTTTCAAATGCTTCTGAATTTTTTGTGTCTTGTGTGCGGAGGAAACGCATTTTAATGTGATTACCATGCAGTGCGTTCAAATTTCAACTTCTTGAAACGTTTCAGGTAAAATGCCCCAATTCCAAAATGTATTATTTTGGTTTATAACCCATGGGTAAAAAGCTTAATGATCTCAAAATAAAAGCTTTTCTGGTTTCAATGATGTAACGACAATTTATATCGGCTTTCCCTGGCGGTCGTCAAATACTTTAGTCGCTTTGAAGACAATCTGGAAATAATGAGGATGCTAATAGCGAAGAATAGGGCGGATTATATACATACAGCTTTTAGGCAGTTATTTGAATATTTCTGCATTATACGAACTCAGTTCCTTACTTGATTGTCTTGCATCAAAGCCTTTTTAAAGATGACAGCACATATCTTCTTTGCATTTTGAAGAGATCAAATGAGATTCCAAGTCTTATTTGAATAACAAAGGATATTAAACAAATAATTACCCTATCAGTGGATTTTGGGAAACGTGAGAGTTTTAAGCTGTGGAGACTAAAACGAAATCTCATAGAAATATCAAGAAATATCTTTTTTTTTTTTTTCACAAAAAAAAAAAAAAAAATGCCTTCGTACTTTGGCATTATCAAACAAGTTAGTAAAATCATGCAATGCATTGATCATGACACGCTTTCCAACATACTAAAAATCATTACACAAGTTATTTAATAATGGCTGTGGAATAAATCTCGCTTCTGTGCCCTGATCTTTGACCCCATTTCGATGATATTCAATAGCACCGGTTCAGTACACCTCCGAAACAACATACTAAAGTTTTGTCGCAATAGAAGCATTTTTAGTCAAGTTATGAGGATAATGGCTCTGGAATAAATCTTGCTCCCTTGTCCTTACCTTTGACCCCATTTCGAAGATATTAAACAAACGGGTTCAGTACATCTCCCGAACAACATGATAAACTTTTGTCGCAATCGAAGCATTTTTTACGTTAGTTATGACGCATAAGGCGGTGGAATGGATCCTGCTCCTATGTCCTGACCTTTGACCCCATTGCGTCCATGTTCAATAGGATTTGTCGCCAGCTTGTCCCCTACCACACTCTAAAATTTCATCGAAATCGAATCATTTTTACGCAAGTTATGAATTAAGTTAAAATTTCATCGAAATCGGACCATTTTTACGCAAGTTATGAATTTTTACACAAGTTTGGGATTCATTCCATTGCCATAACTTTTACGCAAGTTATGGCAATGGAATGGATCCCGCTCCTATTTCCTGACCTTTGACCCCATTTGCAATAGGCTTCGTTCCCGGGTGGTCCCGTACGTACCACATACTAAAATTTCATCGAAATCGAACCATTTTTACGCATGTAATGACGCATAAAGGCAATGGAATGGTGCTCACTGCTATGAGCTGACCTTTGACCCCATTTCGCCCATTTTTAATAGGGTTTGTCTCCAGGTAGTCCCCTACTACATACTAAACTTTCATCGAAATTGAACTATTTTTACGCAAGTTAGGACGCATAAGGGCAATGGAATGGATCCCGCTGCTACGTCGTGACCATTGACCCCATTTCGCCCATTTTCAATAGGCTTCATCCCCAGGTGGTCCCCTCTACCACATACTAAAATTTCATCGAAATCGAACCATTTTTACGTGAGTTATCGAGCGTACGGACAGACAGACAAAGCTGGAGTATATATGCTTCTTCAACCTACGGTTGGAAAGCTTAAAAAACATAATTCAAAGTTAAGAAATAAACTCTATGCTAAAAAAAAGAAGTGAAGCACCCCGAGAAAGTCGTTCGACCCTAATGAAACTCCTCATGCAAGTACCTTAGGATAACTACCAGTGACTAAATAGCAAGCCGTCACAACGCATGGGAGCACGTATCTAGCAGGGTATATCAAAAGAAAAGCTCACACGCAGGAACAATTGTGACAGCGGATTGTGGTTGCATTCACCTCCACGGACTGTGAGGATGCCTCGGCGTCGGATCCGTGCACAATACGAGCAGTTGAACGAGTTTGAGAGAGGACGTATAATAGGGCTGACAGAAGCCTGCTGATCAAGTTGCCGTATCGTCATGGATTTGGGTCGGAACGACGCGGCAATCATACGATGTTGGCGCAAATGGGTCCAGGAGGGCACAACCCTGTGGCACGCACGTAGTGGATGGCCGTGGGTAACGACAAAACGCGAGGATCGAGTGATTGTGAGAGCCTCACGAACAGAACCGAATTCGCCGCTCTTAACCATCGGTGGACATATTGCGTCGGAAGCTTGTAAAAGTTGGTGTCAACCATCGGTGGACATACTCATCAGAAGCTTGTGAAAATTGGTGTTGCTCTGAAACCTTTTCTGAAGCTTGATATGTTATCAAGAAACCAGCAAAAACTGAAATTAAACATACAAGTTATTTAATTCAAAAATGTTGGCTGTAGCGCCATCAGAAGTAAATGAAACAGCCTTAACATTACTGCGGACGAAATTTGAAAACATGTGCAAAACAGTCAGGTAATGTCTTGCAAATGAAGGACGACAATTTCAACACTTCCTGTATGTGAGTAAATGATGAGTACCCCCGTAATGCATTTGTTTGATTTCTATAAAACCTGTGACCATATAACTTACAATATCCACCGCGGAGATACTTTTTGAACGCCCTGTATATATATATATATATAGACAAAAGTCACCGGACACCCCTTCAAAAGCAAATGAACGGATCCGCTGCGTTGTTAAGACGCGCGGTACACCTGCAAACGGTATAAAAACAAGCCTGCAGCTGACTGCGATCGTAGCGCACTGTGAGGTTCAGTGAAAATGTCGCGGCGGAACAGAGCTGACTTTGAGAAAGGAAAGATTGTTGGGTGTTATATTAGTGGGTTGCTCATAAGAGAAACCCAAAGGCGTTTAAACATACCCAAGTCAACTGTTTAGGATGTACTGAATAAGTGGAAGACACATGGCGTGCCTGAAGCGGCACAACGTACCGGCAGACCAAATAAAATCAGTGACAGAGGACGTCGAAGCCTCAGGAGAGTCGTTACAGCTAATCGACGGAGTACTGCACAAGACCTCAGTGTACAGGTGAGTAACAATGCTCGAACATCGGTATGAACACGTACCATTCGCAGAGAACTTCATTCCATGGGTTACCGTGGTCGTGTGGCTACTCATAAGCCTTTTATCTCCACTCGGAATGCTACTCGCCGTTTAGCATGGTGTAAGGAACATTTATCGCGGACCGTAGATCAATGGAAACGGGTCCTATGGACTGATGAATCCAGACACACGATCCATCAGTCTGATGGCTGTGTATGGGTATGGCAGCAGCCGCGGGAATGCTATTTCCTACGGTCAAGTTTGGAGCTGGCAGTGTACTCTTGTGGGAGTGTTTTTCGTGGTATGGTCCCGGCCCAGTGGTTATCGTGGGAAAACCTGTTAACCAGCAATTCTACCTCGATATTATGTACAATTATGCCCTACCAACTCTGTGGCAATACTATGGAACCGAGATTTGTTAGTACCAGCAGGATAATGCAACGAGCCATAAAGCAAGGACTGTTACGGCGTGGTTTGACGATAATTCCGTATCGTGTGTGGACTGGCCAGCACAGAGCCCTGATCTTAATCCCATAGAGCACCTATGGGATGAATTAGAGCGCCGCATAAGAAGTTTGGAACTAAGGTCTTCTACTAAGCAACAGTTAGATGCAGCATTATGTACTGAATGGAAGCGCACACCTATCGCTGTGTTCCAAAACCTTATCGAAAACATGCCTAGAAGGATCAGTGCATGCATTAAGGCCAAAGGTGGACCGACACCGTACTAATGCATGTCAGTAAATGCTATGTTGTGTTTCTCTTCTAGGTGTCCGGTGACTTTTATCAATATAGTGTATATTTCCAATAGGATACACCATACAGCACCAAGAATTGGAAGGGGAGTGAGAGAAGGTGACACCACATCTCCCAAACTCTTTAGTACCACGTTGCAAAATGTCTTTCAATCATTGAACTGAGAAAACAAAGCGATAAAAAGTAATGGAGATTATTTAACTTACCTTCGTTTTGTTGATAACGTAATCAGTTTCGCAACTGCCCCTTTAGAGCTACAGAGTATGATCCATAAACTTGCTGACAAAAGTAAAGGAATGGGATTAAAAATGAACTTTCAGAAGGCAAAGTACAATGCTTTTACAAGAAACGAAGATTTATCGATTGATGGAGAAAAGCGGGAGATAACCGATACCTATATTTGCCTTGGACAGAAAATGTCAAACAAAGGTCACATTGATGAAGAAATTAATCGAAGTATAAAACTTGGTTGGAGAGGTTGGAAGAAAGAGTACAATTTTTAAAAGCAATATGCCATTACGCCTTAAAAGAAAAATGTTTAATTAATGCATCCTTCCAGTGCTTACATACGAAGCTTAGACGTGGACCTTAACTAAGAAAGACATACAAAGACTGCAGACAACTGAAGGAAGCATGGAGGGATGCATGCTTCGTGTAACCAGGAGAGATAAGAAGAGGAACTCATGGATAAGGAAAATAACAAGGGTAGAAGACATAATCACAGTAAAATTCCTGAAATGGCAAAGCGCTGAACATGTTGCCAGAAGAACAGACCACCGATGGACAACCGAAATTCTAGACTGGATTCCAAGGGACAGGAAAGGCCCAAAAGAAGACAACGTGGGAAATGGGTGGGTGAAATTCAAAACCATGCAGGAGTGACATGGAGTAGACTGACGCAAGACAGAAAGTTGGGGAAGAAACTTAGGGAGACCTTCATCCAGCAGTGGATTGAAAATAATGGTTGATGATGATGATGATGATAATGATATATTTATGCATGCGTGATTTTGTATAATAACAAATTGAGTTTCGAAATTATAGTTCAAAGCAGATTTGTCGGAGTCATATCCGGGTCAGTTACGGATCCTGGTTGGGTGACGTCCGGTTCCAAAATTTTTCGGGTAAAAATAATGTGGATCACACAGAAATGTAATTTCTTTTTCTGGTGCTAAGCAAATCACAGGTTGAACACTCCTGATACAGAAACTTCACGGAGCCGCCCAGTGGCTCAGTGGTCTAAGCGATGGCTTCTATTATTCGTCCGAGATGAGTCCGGGTTCGAATCCCGTGAGGCACGGATGTTGTGTTGTCCTACGGCACTGGCTCTCTCTCTTCCCTGGAGCCAAAGACCCTACATTAGGGACGGGCGACTACTTATAGCCAATCGAGGTGCTCCCGGTGGTCGTTAACCCCCAAAAGGCCGCCCCGATGGCGCAGTGGTCTAAGCGATGACTTCTGACTATTCGTCCAAGATGTGTCCGGTTTCGATTCCCGGTGCGGCATGGATGTTACGTTTGTCTTACGTAGCCGGCTCTCTCTCTCTTCCATGGAGCCAAAGACCCTACATTAGGGACAGGCGACTACTTATAGCCCATCGAGGTACTCCCGGGGGTCGTTAACCCCCCAAAAGGCCGCCCCGGTGGCGCAGTGGTCTAAGCGATGACTTCTGACTATTCGTCCGAGAATTGCCCGGTTTCGATTCCCGGTGCGGCATGGATGTTGCGTTTGTCTTACGGTACTGGCTCTCTCTCTCTTCCCTGGAGCCAAAGACCCTACATTAGGGACGGGCGACTACTTATAGCCCATCGAGGTGCTCCCGGTGGTCGTTAACCCCCCAAAAGGCCGCCCCGGTGGCGCAGTGGTCTAAGCGATGACTTCTGACCATTCGTCCGAGATGTGTCCGGTTTTGATTCCCGGGGCGGCATGGATGTTGCGTTTGTCTTACGGCACTGGCTCTCTCCCTTCCCTAGAAGACCTAAATTCGGGATGGGCGACTGCTTATAGCGCAGTGAGTTGCTCATGGTGGTCGTTAAACCCCCAATCAGAAAAAATAAAAAGAACTTCGTGGATGCAAAATTTTATCTTAGTTGGTCTTGTTACCACTCTGATTTCGCAATTCCGCTTCCCATCTCTTTTTACTGATCTCACATTTCTTCTCGTATTACGGCAGTACACGGAAGCTCCAGGCTTTCGTTTTTACGAGAGAGACGAAATGACACTCTTCCTGATCCCGGCTTGCTGATACGGACTTTTTTCACTTCACTGTTCCTGTGTTGTTCTTTCGTGCATTCTTGATTGTTTCACGTAGATCTTTCTGACATCGCCGGGGATTTCTCTTGCTCTTGGAGCGGTCAGATGAATGGCAGGAAGGAGTGAGAGCCGACTTCTCCATAGCGACTAGACGCAAAGACTAAAGAAACGAAATATAACTAGATAAGACCATCACCACGTTCCGATTAACTTTATCTGCTTCCTCAGGTAAATTAAGCATTGAACGAAGTAAATTACATACCGTGTTTTCCGGAATATGTGATGCACTTTTTTTCCAAAAAGAAAAAACAAAACAAAAAAATCTGGTGACAAAATCCCTCCTGCGACTTACACTGAAGAGCAATTGAATTAGAGATACCTGTCTAGTAACGCGTAGCACCACCTTTCGCCCTGATGACGGCGGCGATTCGTCTCGGCATGGACTCGACAAGACATCGGAAGCGTTGGGAAGCCATACAGATCCACAACCTCTGAACAAGCTCCCACAGTTCACGAAGATTTGATGGAGGGGGTCAGAGCCTCGTACATCTCTCTCGATGGCATCCCTGATGTGCTCGATGGGATTGAGGCCAGGAGACCTAGCTGGCCAAGGAAGCGAGGTCACGTCGGTGGAATGCTCATCCAGCCATTCGGATTCGATTCGGGAGCGATGGCATGGTGTATTGTCTTGTTGCAGGATGAGGTCCTCAGCGGGATGTTGAAGACGCACAAACGGGAGCAAATGGTCGTCCAGGATATCCCGGTAATGTTGACCTGTGAGGGACGATGTCACACGTACCAGCGGCCCTATTTCAGTTCACCTAAACAGTCCCCAGACGAGAATGCCCCCTCCACCAGCTTGAAGAGTACCCTGCTGGCAAGAAGGATCCATCGCTTCATGTGGTTTGCGCCGTACTCGTATCCTGCCATCCGTATGTACCAACGTGAATCTTGACTCATCAGTCCAGGCAACAATTTCCCACATGTCTAGGGTCCAGTGGCGATGTTCCCGCGCCCATGCTAATATTTGCACCCTGTGATGTGCGGTCAGCAGCGGTACCTTCGTGGGACGATGGCTTCTGTACCCTATAGCGAGGAGATGGTTCTGGATGGTGTGGCTGCTTCCACGTTTTTGAGCACCAGCGTTAAATTGCCGAGTGATTTCTTGCACTGTGGCCCGTCTATCCGCTGTTACAATGCGAGTTAACCGACGATGACCCCGCTCATACACACGCTGTTGTACACGGCAGTTGGGCCTTGCAGGGATGGTTTTACCGGATTCGATGTTCTCACGGTGCACCCGTGACACAGTGGCTCGTGAAAATCCCCGTGCCTGCACGACTTCCGAGATGGAGTGACCCATTCGTCGGGTCCCGACAATTTGCCCACGATCAAATGCGCTTAGATCCTTCCTATACTGCGTCCGACTCTTACTGATTCCCGTCGCGTCACTCCTTATATTGTCGGATCGCTGCATACGTCATGTCGTTTCCATTTACAGGGCCTCCCACAGCGCCACATTTGCATAACGCCAGCTGTCTCTAATTCAATTGCTCTTCAGTGTATGGCACACCCGGTACAAATGTATAAATCAGAACTCACCTGTTCATAGGCGTTTAGTCCTTTAATTTTGATACATACTGTATACTAAGACAAGTAATAAGTTGTAGTAAGATAGCACATATAACAAACAGAAGTAATGATAATGATGGCAGGTACGTGAGTATGTAAATCCTGGCATTAATTGCCGAGTCGCGGAATGACGATACTTCACTCAAAACAGTTGTAAGAGGCAACAGCTTCACTCGGCGTTTTGCGATATTGTTTCTCTTCGACTGCACACACTCGCCTATTTAGAAGAAGTGCAAAAGTGAGAAAGCGTCCGAGTCATAAGTGGGCTACAGGTGTTTTCCTCGATGATGATGCGCGCGCACGCAGTTCTTTCTCTGTGAGTGAAACCGTGGGAAAGCTTTCTTATAAGTTATTTGCGAACTTTGATGTTTACGCACTGCGTCCGCCAACATTAACAACCCCACAGGAAAAAATCTAGGGCTGTTATGTCGGGTGACCGTGGCTGCCATGATGTTCGACCGTCCCTCTCAATTCATCTGATGTGAAAGGTGGTATTGAGGAAGTAATAACGAAGTAAATTTCTCCGTCATTTCTGTCCACGCCAGGATTCGAACCCGGATCCCCTCATTCCGGAATAAGTCACTCTACCAATTGAGCTACGCGGACGTTTGTTCTGACTACTATCTGCCTTTATGTCGTGTGCGTCCTGCTGGCAGGTACGTCACAAAGTTTTCGAATAATTAATCCCCACCGTGGTGCGCACCATGTTGTGGAAAATGTGTCCTGGTGCACATTTGGAGTTATGTGCGTTCACACAAAAAGAGAAAGGTCCGATGACTGTTGGGCACGATACCACACCAAACATTCACTTTTGGGCTGCCCCGCTGTTTTTCAAACGAAACATGGGGATTTTCTGTTTCGTTTGAAAACAGTTTCTTTCTCTAGGGCAACCCTAGAGAAAGAAACTGCACCCAAAATAATCTTAATATCGAGCGGTTATTGGAATTTTTTCAGGCGATTATTTAGAAGCAGTGGTAAGAATAAATGTATTTTGGATTCGATAGCATGTGTACATATTTACGTCTTCTAACGGCAAAGTTATGCATCGAGAAAAACCCGGAAAGTAAGGATCATTGTTCTCACATTTCAAACTCTCCAACGCAAAAACAATTTTTCAAATCAGACTAATATAGGGTGTTTCGCTAAGTAGTCTCCCAAAGAATCGGTCATATTTTGAAACACACTCTACTTAGAAACATGACACGTAGTTTACAACGTACCTTAGTTCATGGGAATGTAGCACCATTCACAACAAATGCTGGAAATGTCCTCCACCGACTTCCAATTAAACTCGAATGCGACTCTGCATGTTATCGAAAGTTCTCTACAGCATGTCTTCAAAAGTCCGGATTGTAGCACTGCTGTTGTTTTCTAAATCTTCTAACGTGCGAGGCTTATTGCTGCAAGCACGACGCTGCAAGTATCCCCATAAGAAAAATCGGTAGGAGTCAAATCGGGTGAACAAGATTGCCACAGTCCTTTGGAGGTCACTCAGTTACCGCAGAAAGTGGAAATTTCACTCATGCTCACACTGGACGTGTGGCATGTCGCTCCATCCTGTTGAAAGTACCCCGTTGCCAAATCGATGTCGATTAATTCGTCCACAAATTGTCTAAAAATGTTCACATATGACGCCGAGTTTTTTTTTTTTTTTTTTGATTGGAGGTTTAACGACCACCGTGAGCAACTCAATGGGCTATAAGCAGTCGCCCGTCCCTAATTTAGGGTCACTGGTTCCGGGGAAGGGAGAGAGCCAGTGCCGTAAGACAAACACAACATCCATGCCTGACCGGGATTCGAACCCGGACCCCTTACGGGCGAATGATCAGAGGCCAACGCCTGAGACCACTGCGCCACCGGGGCGGCGACGCCGAGTTTACTACGCTCCTAAAGGAAATGGGTCCAATTATTCTGATTCGAGAAACAGTACTGTAAACACCAACTTTTGCAGAATGTAACGGGGTTTTTTACGCTTTCCAACCGTAGGTTGAAGAAGCGTATATACTCCAGCTTTTTCCGTCCGTCTGTCGGCACGATAACTCGCGTAAAAATGGTTCGATTTCTATGAAGTGTTAGTGAGTGGTAGGGGACCACCTGGGGACGAACCCCAATTGAAAATGGACGAAATGGGGTCAAAGGTCACGGCACAAGAGCGGGATCCATTCCATTGCTCTGTTGCGTCATAACTTGCGTAAATATGGTTCGATGCCGATGACATTTTAGTATATTGAAGGCAACCACCTGGGAATGAACCCTATTGAAAATGGGTGCAGTGGGGTCAAAGGTCAGGACATACGAGCGGGATGCATTCCATTGCCTTTATGCGGCATAACGTACGTAAAAATGGTTCGATTTCGATAAAATTTTAGTATGTGATAGGGGACCACCTGGGGACGAACCCTATTGAAAATGGACGAAATGGGGTCAAAGGTCAGGACATAGTATCGGGATCCATTCCATCGCCCTTATCCCATACTATTAAAGGAGCAATTCTTGTATGCATGTAAATTTTATTTTGAAAACGGCTCTAAGGATTTTGATGAAAGTCGTTAACCTACCGTTTTCTAGTACTAGAAATCGATTTAGCTTGATCTCGACTTTAGGAAAATTCGTTTAGTGCGTTAAATAACCACTCCGAATTACCACGTTTTTAGTGTCATGGCGTCCTATTAATATTACCCATGCTTAGAAATCTTATGACGTCACAATCTCACGATTTAAATGCTGGCGCGCGGTTACGCCACCTATCTCATTACGTCACGCGTTGTGTGTGGATCCCATTAAAGTTTTATGACATCACACTCTTTCGAGCAGATGGTCGCGATTCCCATCTGCCTCATTACGTCACGCGTTGAGTGCGTATGTCCGTCCGCACCATAACTCGCGTAAAAATCGTTCGATTTCGATGAAATTTTAGTATGTGGAAGGGAAACACCTGGGAAGGTACCCTATTGAAAGTGAACGAAATAGGATCAAAAGTCAGGACACAGGAGCGGGATCCATTCCACTGCTCGTATGCGTCATAACTAACGTAAAAACAGTTCGATTTCGATTAAATTTTAGTATGTGGTAGGGGACCACCTGGGGACAAACCCTATCGAAAATGGGCGAAATGGGTTCATAGGTCAGGACATTGGAGCAGAATCAGTTCAATCGCCATTTTGCGTCATAACTTATGTAAACATTCTTCGATTTGGATAAAATGTTAGTATGTCGCAGGGTCCTGCCTGGGGACTAATCATGTTGTAAATGGGCGAAATGGGGTCAAAGGTTAGGACACAGGAGCGGGATCTATTCCATAGCCCTTATGCATCATAACTTACGTAAAAATGCTTCCATTGTGACAAAACTTTATGATGTTATTTCGGAGGTATACTGAACCGGTTCTGTTGAATATCATCGAAATGGGGTCAAAGGTCAGGGCACAGGACTGAGATTTATTCCACTGCCATTATCCTCATAACTTGAGTGATAACTTGAGTAATGATTTCTGGTATGTTGGAAAGCGTATCATAATCAATGCATTGCATGATTTTACTAACTTGTGTGTAATTCATGTGGATTATTTGTAGCCCAGATGTGGGAGTTTTAGGAATTGACATACCCGTCCAAATGAAACTTTGCATCGTCAGTGAACCACGTGAAATCCAAATGTTCGGAACTACGAGTAAAAATGTCAGAAACCAGTCACAATAAGACACTGCTTTTAAGGTCCGGTTCTCGCAACTCTTGCCCAGCTGTCAAACGATGCGGATGAAGCAACGCTTTTTTCGCGGCTTTTTGGCAGGTGGAAACAGAATACCCAGTTTCTTGTGACAAGTCGTAGTGACTTCTTCAGTGATGTCAGCAGCCTGTGCTTCATCTCTTGGACTTTTTCTTCCGCTAAAGAAGGACGTCCGCCACTGTATTTGTTCAAAACACTGCCCATGGCTTCAGATTTCTTCGCTATCTGGCGATGCAGTGTTTTTCTGGTGCTTTTCTTCCACCAAACTTCTCCATGAATTCAAGCTATGTTACCTTTATAGAATTTGCTATCGAATAACTTTTCACAATAAACACCCGCTCCGAAACGGTATGCACAGCCATCCTGAACGACTTTCAACGACACAGTAAAACCCGCAGATTGCCTCCCGATAGAATTGGCGAGCTCGGCCATCTGGTGGCGTGACGTCATAATGAGTCATCGCCTTATAAAGAAAGCCACTCTCGCGTACTTCTCAAGGCTCAAGGTGACTAGTGAACCAAACATCGTCTTTCTACAAAGGCAGTTCCATAAAAACTGAGAGTAATTTTTTTTGAGTTGGCAACAGTGCGAAAGGGAAAAATAACCACCTAGACGACTGATTGAATTAGGGAAGTATCTATGGCAACAATTATTAGCCGTGGCAGACGATTCTGGTTTTGTTATCGCGCAGTTGTTTAAGG
Source organism: Macrothele yani (assembly GCA_039090855.1). Taxonomy (NCBI): domain Eukaryota; kingdom Metazoa; phylum Arthropoda; class Arachnida; order Araneae; family Macrothelidae; genus Macrothele; species Macrothele yani. The sequence continues at coordinate 10,530,549 of CM077021.1, forward strand.
TACGTCTGCATTTCTCCATACAGCTATGGAGGTGAGTGATTCAGAGTTAAGAAATGAAATGCGTTGTGTGATAAAATAATATGATAATGCCGTTTGGGTAAAACAGCTCCAGAAACAGTTGATTTAATTAAAAAAGCTTACAAAGATAAATGTTTGGGTGAGTCGACGATTTTTAGATGGCACCATGTTTTTAAAAAAGGGCGTTTGTCTGCAGAAATCCCACCTAGGCCTGGTTGACCTGAAAGTGTTGTTACGGAGCGTTTTGTTAACACTGTTTGGGCAATCCTGCAAGAAGATCGACGAATGGCGTGTGAAGACATAGCGGCGTCAACTAATATTTCAAAAACGTCGGCATTCCGCATTCTACGCGACAAATTACTGCTGCATCATGTGTGTTCCAGATGGGTACCTCATCTCCTGACGAGAGAACAATTGTTAGCCAGAGTTCAGGTGTGTCATGAGTAGAAACAAATGATTTCAAAGGATCCAAAATTTCTAAACACAGTAATAACTGCCGATGAAATATGGGTCCACTATTTCGACCCCCTCACGAAGCGCGCAACGAGTGTCTGGAAATACACAGGCTCGCCTCCTCCGAAAAAAGTTGGAACCAGTGGCCCTAAATTAGGGACGGGCGACTGCTTATAGCCCATTGAGTTGCTCACGGTGGTCGTTAAACCTCCAACCTCCTCCGAAAAAAGTTCGCCAAACCAAATCAGCTGGAAAGGCGATGATGATAATTTTCTTAGATCATAAAGTTGTAGTCTACCAGCATGCCATTCCTCCATAAATTACTGTCAATGTTGAGTATTACATTTCAGTCCCGAAGTGTCTGCGACGATACATATCGATTAAGTGACCGGAACTGGTGGGCAAGCTGACCCTACACCATGATAACGCCTGCCCACATGTCGCTGCTTGTGTTCAACAGTTTCTTACGAAATGCAGTACTGAAATCATGCCACGGCCTGCCCACAGTCCTCACCCCGTCCCGTGCGATTTCTTGTTGTTTCCAACAATGTTTCCGTGGCGCAACATTCAACACAGATGCTGACGTTATTCAAGCTGTACAGGAGTCGTTAAAGCAGCTTCCACAAAATGCCTTCGCCACATGCTTTGAAAAGTGGACTCAACGATGGGACCGTTCGTTGCATATCATCCGAGGGAAGATACTTTGAGAAAGCATAACATATACACTGGCGGAAAGTGAAAAAAGAACACCAAGAAGGAATTGGCGGACGATCATGAAATTTACATATGTTAATGGGGTCGAGTTTACGTAGGTGTGATGTTAATTTCAGGACCAAACGGTGAGCGCTTACGCCACAGCATGGCATAATATGCAAATTATCGTCGGTGGTATTTAAGGAGTACGGCGAAGTGAATGTAATCAGTCGTCGGCGTACGGACACGGGCGAATACCCTGAAGAAGCTGCAATGCCTGTACATGGAAGACATGTACGATTTCAGCAGTTATCGGACTTTGAGCGAGGACGTGTAGTCGGACTCCGCGAGGCTGGGTGGTCGTATCGTCGTATTGCGGAGCGAATTGGACGGGAAGTATCGGTGGTGGTACGATGGTGGCGTGGATGGTCCGAGGAACATTTCCGCACGAGAAGACGTGGAACCGGGAGTCACAGACGGGCTGATGAGCGGACCGATCAACGCATAAGAAGAGCGGCGTTGTCAAGGAGAACATCCACTGCGACCCGAGCTGCCGTTGCACCTGAGGTGACTGTGCGAACAATCCGCAACAGTCTACTGGATGCAGGACAACGTGCACGTGTGCCTCTGGCATGTGTACCTCTGACTCCAGCCCACCGTCAGAAACGGCTGCAGTGGTGCCGCCAACGTCTGCACTGGAGAACGCAATGGCGATCTGTCGTGTTCAGCGATGAAAGCAGATTCTGCTTGGGAGCCTCCGATGGCCGTATGCGTGTTCGCAGACGCACAGGGGAGCGTCTCCACCCTTCTTGCATCCGCCAGCGACACAGCACCTCCTACATCAACAACATCATTCAGCCCGTTGTTGTGCCATTTGTAAGGTCGGTCCATCGTGGTGTTTTCCAGCAAGATAACGCACGCCCACACAGGGCACGTGCAACGCAACATGCACTTCAGGGTGTGAGACAACTTCCATGGCCTGCACGTTCACCGGATTTGCCCCTCATTGAGCACGTGTGGGATTTTATGGGACAACGACTTATCCGGTCTCCACGGCCAGCCACGACCATCCCCGATTTACGCGTCCAGGTTGAGGATGCTTGGAACTCAATACCCCAAACTTACATCCAACATCTGTACGACAGACTCCATGCCAGAATTGCACAGTGTGACGCAGTTCATGGCGGTTCAACCTCGTACTAACCATGTTACATGGAAATGTTATTTTTCATTTTACCAGCAAATACAGCTGTATTTTGCCATAATGTTTTGATCACGTTATCCTCTGTTTTCCGTTATTATGCTGTATAAATTTCGTTGGTATCAGATGTCTCCTTCTTGGTGCTCTTTTTTCACTTTCCGCCAGTGTATTTTGCTGTACGTCTTGTAGGAGATTTCTTCATTTTGTGTGATTTTACTCTCAGGTTTCATGGGGCGGCTGTTGTATATAAAGTGGGAAGGAATCAATAATTGGTTCTTTTGGGGGAGTACCTCGTGAAACACCCTATAGTTGCAGAGAAATGGTGACAGACTGACAGACAAAATGATACTATAGGGATGGACTTTTCTAACAAAAGACGTACTGAAAATTATGAAACAGAGCTATCAAAAAAAGTAAGATACCCTCACACCGACGGTGTATTTCGAACAAGTAGCATGAATTTTGACATAATCGTATTTCGTATGTCGAAATAGGGACTGAAAAATGCAATCCTAAAATCTTTTCATTTTCTTTGCGTTATAAAAGCGAGCATCTCATTTTCTCCTCCGAGGCATCCGTTTTAAATATGTAGAACTCCTGCAAAAGGGAAGAATGTACAGACATCTAGGGAGATAAATTTTCGATCTCTGAAGTGCCCTTACTTAAACCTCTCTCTTTCTAAGTGCAAAATGTGCCCTTGGCGGTTAAGTTCACAAAAGGACAAAGCAGTCTTACATAGCTTCCTTTCACAAGCTCCTCAAATGACGTTTTAAGATCTTCGCAGGTGGATACGACAATGATGCCTGCAAACTTTTAATTTTCTTGGCAGATGAAATTGAGATAATGAACAACCTCGGTAAAGTCATATTAAATATTCAGATTGAATTTCTCAGTCGATGTGCAAAAACGTCTTATAGGAGACCTTCATATCTCGGTTTATAAAGGAAGAAACAAGATTCTCTTTTGCTTTCAGGACTCCGTGTAATTTAATTCCTAAGATAAGATATTGCGTGTGAAGAACCACTAGCTTTAGACGAAATCACCGGGGGAAAAACTGCACTAAATGAAGTTAGTAACTCTCTCGATAAAATAAGAATAGATTTTTAAACACACGACATTTTTATTCTATGAGATCATTAATTAAAACACATTATTTATTACATTTATATCTTGACTACAGCCAGCAAGGAATTAGCTAACAGTACTTGGTTTCAGAAATCGTGTCCGCTGCTGCAAAAGCCCCACTTAGTTTGGAAGCTATAATTAGCCGTTGGTCCCAGGCTAATGACTCCTAGTCCTGCAATCTTCAGATGCTCCCCGGAAGTCTCGGATCGATCAATTTGGACCATTGTGCAGCACATGTCAGGATTTCACAATTAACTCGTAAAATGTATACACGGTCGAGTCATATTATTGTGAACACCAGCTAATATCCAGAGTAACCACCGTGTGCAGCGCAGACAGCAGCTACACGTGCTGGGAGTGACTCGCTAAAATGCTGGAAGGCGTTTACAGGTATGTAGAGCCATGCTGACTGCAGTGCATCTGACAGCTGCTGGAGGGTGCGTGGTGGAGGATCCATAGAGCAAACAACACGATCGAGGTGGTCCTACACATGCTCAACTGGGCTTTTAAGTCTGGGGAATTAGGGGCCAGGGAAGTACTTTGAAGTCTTCATCGTGCTCTTGCAACCACTCTCGGACATTTCTAGCTGTGTGACACGTCGCATTGTCGTGCTGGAAAATCCCATCCGCCCCAGGGAAGACAATCAGCATGTATGGGTTACGTAGTCTGCAAGGATGGATTCATAACGAATTCGGTCCATAGTGCCTTCCACAGGTATGAGTGGACCCAGAGAATGCAACGAAAGTATTCACCAGACCATAAGGCTGCCACCACCAGCTTGTGTTCCGCCTGCAATGGTTGAAGAGTCTTTGTTCTCCGATGATTCTAGCCCTATACGCCAACTTCCATCCGTTCGATGAAGCAGAAAACGTGACTCATCGGAGAAGGCAATCCTTTGCCAATCAACGGAGGACCAATTCCGATACTGCCGTGCATGAAGCCTTTTCTGTCGATGCACCTTCGTTAGCATAGGTTCATTGACCATCCGTCTTCATCGGAACACCATACGCAGCAGGGTTCACTGAACTGTCGTTTTAGAAACACTTCCGGTAGCACCCTGGTTCACTCGGCCAGTGAGTTGCTCCACTGTAGCGTGCCGATCGGCCCTCACGCACCTTCGAAGCCGACGTTCACCTCTCACATCAATGGCACATCGTTCTCTGCAGTTTCCACGTCGCTTAGTCGCAACGGCACAATTTCTCCAATCATGATGCACTTTAACCACAGCAGCACGCAAACAGTTCACAAACTGCGTTGTTTCAGAAATACTGCCACCCTTGGCCCGAAAGACGATAATCATCCTTTTTTGCAAATCTGATAAATCGCTCCTTTTATCCATGACAGCAACGAGTGATATGTTTTCAGAATGCCTACGGCACATCTTATATACCTTCCAAGCCAGCTCACGACACGTGCTTTCTTTGATTGGCTACGCGCTGTTGACGTCAAAAGTAGGATATGGTCACAATAATGTGACTCGACTGTGTATATGTACGAGTATATACACTGAAGTGCCAAAAGTCTTAGGGTAGCAGTATGCAAAATTTTAACTGGCGCTGTTGTCGTATAAAGGCTTCGACGCAGGCCACGATTTTCATCAGTTGCGAGGTGTAATCTAGTGAGTCAGATTAAACAACCGACAGCAGGATTATGGCAAGCCGACGTGAACTATCGGAGTTTGAACGAGGCATGGTAATGGGAGCCAGACGGATGGGACATTCAATTTCCGAAGTTGTGAGAACATTCAAAATTCCTCGCTACACGGTGTCACGTGTGAACCGAGAATACGTTATGGAAGGCATTTCCACTCACCGTGGACAGCGCAGTGGCCGATAATGGGTGCTGAATGACCGTGACCAGCGGTGTCTGACGAGGAATGTCCATGTTAACAAACAAGTGACACTGGCTAATGACATCCACATTCAATGCAGGAGGTGTCAGAGACATATCCATCAGGTCAGTGCAGCGTGATTTAGCGTCCATGGGGTATGGGAGCAGAAGACCCACCAGAGTGTCTTTGTTAACACCACGACATCAGACACAGCGCCTCACCTGGGCTCGTGAGCACGGTAAAGTGACCCTGGAAGACTGACAACATGTGACGTGGTCCGATGAGTCACGCTACCAGTTGTTACGAGCTGATGGTAGGGTTCGGGTGTGGCGCAGACCCCATGAGGCCATGTTTTCAAGCTGTCAACAATACACTGTGCAAGCTGGTGCTGGTTCCATACATGTTTGGAGTGTCTTTACGAGGCACGGTTTGGGTCCTCGTAAACACGTCATTAACCTGTAATCCTTTGTTTCCCTGCTGGGTGACCATTTGCAGCACTTCATGGACTTCATGTACCCCAACAACGATGGGATTTTCCAGGCGGACAATACACCACGTCATCGGGCCCATGTTGTCCAAAATTGGTTCGAGAAGTATGGACAGTTCCCACGGATGCTACGGCCACCACGTTCTCTCGACATGAACCCAACAGAGCACTTATGGGACGTAGTGGAAAGGTCCATTCGCACCCAAGATCCTGCACCTACAAATACCAGGGAACTGTGGGCGGCTGTTCAGACGGCATGGCTCAAGATCTCTCCAGAAGTCTTCCGGCCACTTGTGGAATCGATGCCACGTCGAGTTGCTGCACTTCGCCGGGCTAGAGAAGGCCCTACACGATAATAGGTGCGTATCCTATGACTTTTGGCACTTTGGTGTACATTGATGAAGAAATTAAAGGTTGGAAAGCTTTTAGAAGATACATAACGATTTTCAAGAGCAATATATAATATACCATTACGTCTTAAAAGAAAAATGTTTAATCAATGCATCCTCCCATTGCTTAAGTACGGAGCAGAAACATGGACCTTGACTGACAAAGGCATACAGAGGCTGAAGACAGCTGAAAGAAACATGAATAGATGTATGCTTGGTGTAACCTGGAAAAAATAAGAATAGGACCTCGTGGATCAGGAAAGTGACAAGAATGGAAGACATCACGATTAGAGAAAAATCCATGAAATAGCATTGGCCTGGGTATATTGCCAGAAGAACGGGCCACCGATGGACAACCGAAATTTTAGATTTGATATCAAGGGACAGGAAAAGATCAAAAAAAGACCACGTGGGAAATATGTGGATGAAATTCAAAAGCATACAGCAATGTCATGGAAGAGACTGGCTCAAGACAGACCGTTACAGAAGAAACTTGGGGAGATTGGGGAGACTTTCGTCTAGCCGTGGATTGAACAGATTGAACAATGATGATATATATATATATATATATATATATATATATATATATATATAGGCCTTTGATTCGGTGAAACCATCAGCAGTTACAATGGCTCTGAAATCCTGCGGTGTTAAAGATGCATACATTAATATTATTAATATCTATGAAAATGCAAATGCAAAGATTCGGCTGTTTGAAAATACAACACATATAAAAATTGGAAAGGGAGTGAGACAAGGTGACACCATATCTCCGAAGCTCTTTAATGTCACATTGGAAAATGCCTTTCAATCACTGAACTGGGAAAACAAAGGGATAAAGATTAATGGAGATTATCTAACTCACCTTCGTTTTGCTGACGACATAGTCATTTTTGCTACTACCCCATCAGAGCTGCAGAGTATGATCCAGGAACTTGCTGGCAAGAGTAAAGAAGTGAGATTGAAAATGAACTTTCAGAAGACAAAAGTGATGTACAATGCTCTTACAAGGAATGAAGATTTATCGATTGATGGAGAAAAGCTGGAGATAACAGATACGTACGTTTATCTTGGACAGCAGATATCAAGTGAGGGTCACATTGATGAAGAAATTAATCGGCGTATAAAACTTGCCTGGAGAGCTTTTGGAAGAAACAGCATAATTTTCAAGAGTAATATGCTATTATGTCTTAAAAGAAAAGTGTTTGATCAATGCATCCTTCCAGTGCTTACGTATGGTGCAGAGACGTGGACCTTAACTAAAAGAGACATACAAAGGCTGCAGACAACTCAAAGTAGCATGGAGAGGTGCATGCTTGGTGTAACCAGGAGAGACAAGAAGAGGAACTCGTGGATCCGAAAAATGACAAGAGTGGAAGACGTGATGATCAGAGTAAAATCCCTAAAATGGCGATGGGCTGGACAAGCTGCCAGAAGGACAGACCATCGATGGACAGTCGAAATTTTAGATTGGATTCCAAGGGATAGGAAAAGACCCAGAAGAAGACCACGTGGGAGATGGGTGGATGAAATTCGAAAGTATGCGGGAGTAACATGGAGGAGACTGGCACAAGACAGACCGTTGTGGAAGAGGCTTGGAGAGACCTTCGTCCAGCAGTGGATTGATAATGGTTGACAATGATGATGATGATGATATATATATATATATATATATGTCGTAGCATATTGTACTTTTATGCGCCAGAGTGCGGAATGATACATAGAACTGTTTACTGTAGAGCACGAGCGAGAAACAACCTTGACTCGCAATTTGGACTTCCATGCGCCAGAACGCAGACCGAGATATTGAACTATTGACTGTTGGAACGTCGAGCGTGAAGCAACCCTGTCTCGTGACTTGGAGTGTGATGACCTGCATGCACTGGAGAGTTCGTGGTCAGATTTGGTTTGGATTTTGGAAGAATGAGACGTGTGGTAGCTGGCCAAGCTGAAGTATTCTAAGATTGTATAATGAAGTGTAATAGGCCGCCCCGGTGGCGCAGTGGTCTAAGGCGCTGGCCTCTGATCATTCGTCCGTAAGGGGTCCGGGTTCGAATCCCGGTGAGGCATGGATGTTGTGTTTGTCTTACGGCACTGGCTCTCTCCCTTCCCTGGAACCAGTGACCCTAAATTAGGGACGGGCGACTGCTTATAGCCCAATGAGTTGCTCACGGTGGTCGTTAAAACCTCCAATCAAAAAAAAAAAAAAAAAAAAAAAAAAAAAAGAAGTGTAATAGCAATAGTAACACTTAATAGTATTTGTTCGAGTTAAATGTAAATAAATTACTTTGTGGTATAACCGGCGAGTCTGTGATGATACAATGTACACCGATGAGTCACTTTTCTCATCTGTAATTTTTCAGTTAGGATTTTGAAAACCGAAGCGGTAGACATGTTTGCTTCATGTGCAATCTCTTCACATACTTTCCGTCGATCTTCTTCCAAATTCCTGTTGACGATAACCACAGAAGTATCTCCCGTTGCATCTAATGGCCGGCCACTTCTTGGGTGGTCTTCGATGCTTTTCCGACCTTGGTGGAAACCAGAAGCCCACAATGACAATGTGCTACTATCCACTACACTAACCCCACAAACTTCACACAAAGTTTATAACTTTCGGTAGGGGGATTTTCTTCGCAAAGTTTCAATTTTAATGTACGAACTCTGGTCGGTACGCGAGATCTGACCTGACTTACTTTCTTCCTCCATTTCTAGGCAGAATTGTTTCGGAACAGGAACACATTAGCCAGCAAACGTAGACACAACTTAGCATACTGAAGTCTGACTCCCAACTGCCGCAACGTTTGGAGCGATTGCATCATCCTACGGGTAGCGCCTGCGCAGTGTGCAGAATTTTTAAAATGACCTACGTAGATTCTTCCATTGCCGCAGTGGTCTAAGCGATGGCTTCTGACCATTCGTCCGGGAGGGGTCCGGGTTCGAATCCCGGTGAGGCATGGATGTTGTGTTTGCTTTACGGCACTGGCTCAATCCCTTCGATGGAACCAGTAGCCCTAAATTAGGGACGGGCGACTGCTTATAGACCATTGAGTTGCTCACGATGGTCGTTAAACCTCCAATCAATTAAACAATGCCGCCCCGGTGGCGCAGTGGTCTAAGCGATGGCCTCTGATCATTCGTCCGAAAGGAGTCCGGGGTCAAATCCCGGTGAGACATGGATCTTGTGCTTGTCTTACGGCATTAGCTCAATCCCTCCCATGGAACCAATGGCCCTAAATTAGGGACGGGCGACTGCTTATAGCCCATTGAGTTGCTCACGATGGTCGTTAAACCTCCAATCAATCAACAATGCCGCCCCGGTGGCGCAGTGGTCTAAGCGATGGCCTCTGATCATTCATCCGAAAGGAGTCCGGGGTCGAATCCCGGTGAGGCATGGATGTTGTGTTTGTCTTACGACATTAGCTCAATCCCTTCCATGGAACCAGTGGCCCTAAATTAGGGACGGGCGACTGCTTATAGCCCATTGAGTTGCTCACGGTGGTCGTTAAACCTCTAATCAAAAAAAAAAAAAAAAGATTCTTCTATTCATAATGATGAACACTTTGTACATTGCCTATTTTGAACAATGTGCACCTTTTCCGCTTGAAAGCAAAAAATGCAGTATCATTTTCCCTGAATTTCTCCATTTCTAAGAATTTTATCTAAAATATCCTTCTTGCGTCGGAAGGGATTCAAAAAACGTGTTCATTGCACTGCGAAATTCGGCGTCATATTTCTTATTTAATAGTTATGGTAGTTGTTTTCTGTCTGTGAAGCGGGAAAAAAAGATTCTAAGACCCCTTTGCCTTTAAGCCGTTTAACTAAAATGTATATTATTCTTAACAATTGTGCTAAAATAATACCTACAGAAAATGTCGAGCACGAAAAATTTTTAAAGTAGGAGATATGTGAAACTGGAACACTTGTCCAGTTTCACACGACGCCTATACTTTAAAAAAGGCTGTTCGTTTCATGTTATTTACCTGTCGAAAAGATGGACGAAAAAGTGGGATTAAAAAAACTTAAAAAAAAAAAAAAAAAAAAAAAAAAAAAACTTATTCTGGTTCTCAGCCTTTACTATTCAGATATTTGCCCGTAGGTGCTTTGTGTGCAACGATTGTGAGGAAAATCCTCTTCGTTTTCTAGTTGTGTCTGACGAACGTTTTATTAGTCTAGACAATGACCAAAAGTTACATAGCAACCGATAGAATTTATCCTAGAAACAACGCTCCAGGAATGGAAATTAATCCCCATGAAAGCTCAGGCCGTTCTCCATAAAGAAAGAAAGAATTTTGGAAAGATAAATAAAAGGATGAAAATATATAGCATACTTTAGCGTCCATGGTGCCTGGCGCGACATTATTTGTTGAAGCTCCCTAAAGCTGCTTTGGGTGTGTGCGATGGATTTTACAGTTTTTCAGCAGACGAAAGTTATAAATCATACAGGGTTTGGGCAAAATAAGGTGAACACCTGGGAAATAAAAGCTATGTCTTTATTTATAAGGTGCTGGACCATTATTTGCCTTTGATATAGCTTCCAAACGTCTTGAAATAGAAACATTTAGCTTTTTAGTACTCTCCAGCCAATTGCTTCAGAGATGTTTAACGGCAAAGTCTACTTCAGTCTTTTTTTTTTTAACTAGGGTTTAAAACGACCACCGTGAGCAACTCAGTGGGCTATAAGCAGTCGCCCGTCCCTAATTTAGGGTCACTGGTTCCAGGGAAGGGAGAGAGCTAGTGCCGTAAGACAAACACAACATCCATGCTTCAACGGGATTCGAACCCGGACCCATCTTGGACGAATGATCGTAAACCATCGCTTAGTCCACTGCGCCACCTGGACGGCGAAGTCTGCTTCTCACTCTACTCTCCGAAACTGCCCACAGTGATTCGATGCTATTCAAGACAGGTGATTGAGCTGGCCAGGGCAGATGCTGTTCATCTTAGTGCTCCTCAAACCAAGACTGAACCGTTCTGGCTGTGTGTATAGGTGCATTATCACTCCCCAAAGCTGCTCACGATGATATACAAGTCAGATGATTGAGCAGGCCAGGGTAGATGTTGAAGTTCATCTTGGTGCTTCTCAAACCAAGACTGAACTGTTCTGGATGTGTGTATGGGTGCATTTTCACTCTCCAAAACTGCCCACGATAATATTCAAGTCAGGTGTCGGAACTGGCCAGGGTAGATGTTGAAGTTGATCTTGGGGGTCCTCAAACCAAGATTAAACTGTTCTAACCGTGTGCATTATCACTCTCCAAAACTGCCCACGATGATATTCAAATCGGGTGACTGAGCTGGCCAGAGCAGATGTTGAAGTTCATCTTGGTGCTTCTCAAGCCAAGACTGAACTGTTCTGACTATGTGTATGGCCACATTATAATCTTGAAAAAATGGCAGCATTGTTGGGAAACAACATTTGGACCATAGGATGCACCTGATCACCTATAATGTTCAAGTATTCGCTTACCGTAACTTGACCATGTTAGAGTAATGATGGGTCCAGCCGAAAACAAAGATATGGCCGCCCAAATCATCACAGATCCACACCATATTAGATAGCTCGCACCAGACATTCCGAATCGAATTGTACGCTTTCTTGGGAGTTCTCCGTACATAAACCCTACCTACTTTTGGGAATAACGTAAATGAGGATCGTCGGACCATATCACACGTTTTCAGTCATCAACTGTCCAGGTTTTATGCATATGATACCATCTTTTTCTCTTTGTAGCGGTGATTTCTGTGATTAAAGGTTTAGCAATTGCAGATCTTCCATGGTTCTTGGCTTGTGAAGTTCTTTTCGGTCTGTTTTTATAGAAGCAGGGTCTTCCAGGTGGATATTGAGTTCTGCTATCACTTTTGCTGCAGTAGCCTTGTGTTGTTTGGACAGAATCCGATGGTTCCTCTCATTCAATCTCGATTTTCGTCCACCATTCTTCTTCGCCGATGAAGTCTTGCAATACTTTGTGTTCTATTACAGGGCTGTTCACAGAATAATGTTTCAGTGCCCTGTGTGAAGGGTTCGTTGAGTCTTCGCTTGTAGAGAATTTCGAAGTTTTAGGGTTTTACCTGTATTTCCCCCGATGATGAAACAAAAAAATTTCAATATCTGCTAAAAGCATAAGTTGTTCTTTGCAATGAAGAATATTTTTATTCGGAGAAGTTATGGGGAAGGTCATTTAAAGCATTATCCTGTGGTTTCAATTGCATTGTCAACTCGAGGATCCGCTTTTGCTTGTGACTACACAATTAGGCTCCAAGTTTGCGCTTCTTCTCATTCTGCCTTGAAAACAGCCATCATTTCTCTTTTCATTCTGCCTTGAGAACAGCCATCATTTCTCCACCTATTTTTTCGCCTTGGAGGAAAAATCATCGCAACCGCTCTCTCTCTCTCTCTTTCTCTCTCTCCCTCCCTCTCTCTCTCTTCCTGTCTCTCTGTGTATCTCTCTCTCGGTGTGTCTCTCTCCCTTTCTCTCTCTCCCTGTCTCTCTCTCGGTGTGTCTCTGTCTGTTTCTCTCTCTGTTTAGATCTCTGTCTCTCTATGTCTCTCTCTCTCTCTCTCTCTCCGCCTGGATCCGAATACTCTTCGTTTTTCCATCTCACTCCAGTGTTCGTGCCGTCCCCGGCTTTTTCACACCACAGTCCATCTATGCGCAGAAGGACGCGATAGTTCGCTTTTATACACTACCTGACAGAGAAAATGCCACACCACGAAGACGTGAACGCAGCGCCATGCAAATCACAGGGTGGGTTCACACGTACAAGTTATGCAAACGATAGCTTTTGCACGCCAATCGCACGAACGGCGCACCGGATATAAGCTGACAACCAGCCCCTGAGGCTATCAGTCGAGACGTCGTCACGGCTGCGAGAAGTGAGTGGTGTTCTGCTGTAACAGTGTCTAGAGAACGAACAAGGGGTGCCAATGCCGTTAAGACACCGTCGTACGCGATTTCGTCAAACAGATGAGTTCACGAGAGGTGTCATCGCAGGCCTTCGTCGTCTCCGTTCTCCCTTGATGGGCGAAATCGCCCGACCTCAAACCCACAGAGTACTTATATTTGGATCAAGAGGTTCGATGTGTCGACCCACAACCACATCATCTCCGGGACCTCTGTGCTCTTCTGCAGACCGAATGGGCACGTGTGCCTCGGGCAACCTTCCAGGGCCTCATTGCGTCCATGCCACGCCGTCTCGCCGCTGTCATTTGCGCTTCTTCTCATTCTGCCTTGAATGCACAGTTTGGTCTTCCATCTTCAACTTGATGTCAAATCAACCAAATCGCTCACTATTCCTTTTAGACTGCAGCTAGAACTGGCACCTGTCGAATGCCATAGCGATAACAGAGCTGCGCATGCCTCTAGTACTTCCAAAACCGCCTTCGGGTGCCAAAATACGTCATGACTTTTCCGACAACCCAGTAGATTGAACATACTGTACACGTATATTGGACTTGGTTCACAGATTTATACAGTTGAGGCATTTTGTGTTTCAACGAAAGACAAACACAAACGACCATGCCTTACCTCGGATTCCAACCCAGACCCCTCCGTTGGGCGAATGATCAGAAGCCATCGCTTAAACCGTTGCGCCACCGGGCGTCGTAGCTCTATTTCAATCCACTTTCAATTCTGATGTTATCAGTACTGATATCTTTTAAAGTGGACGTAGTCGCCCTGGTGGAGCAGTGGTCTAAGCGATGGCTTCTGATTATTCAGAAGTTATGCCTCCTGACTCATAAAAATTGGCATATGAATGAAGAAAACACTGAGCTATTGTCATTGGCTTGAAAATCTGGTAAGGCCGCCCCGGTGGCGCAGTGGTCTAAGCGATGGCCTCTGATCATTCGTCCGAACGGGGTCCGGGTTCGAATCCCGGTGAGGCATCCATGTTGTGTTTGTTTTACGGCACTGGCTCTCTCCCTTCCCTGGAACCAGTGACCCTAAATTAGGAACGGGCGACTGCTTATAGCCCATTAAGTTGCTCACGGTGGTCGTTAAACCTCCAATCAAAAAAAAAAAAATCTGATAAAAAATTATAGGGAATATTTTTAAATTAAATTTCCGCGTGTTGAAGTAGTATTACATATCGTTGACAGATGGCGCTCTACGTACGTCAAGTACTGTAAATGTGACACTTCCTTACCTTCTTTCTCTCTTTTTTTTTTTTTTTTTTTTTTTTTTTTGATTCGGGGTTTAGCGATTACCGTGAGCAACTCAATGGGCTATAGGCAGTCGCCCGTCCCTAATTTAGGGTCACTGGCTCCGCGGAAGGGAGAGAGCCAGTACCGTAAGACAAACACAACATCCATGCCTCACTGTGATTCGAACCCAGACCCTTCACGGACGGATGGTCATATTGCCAGCGCTTATACCACTGCGCCACCGGGGCGGCCCTTTTTTCTTGAATAAGTTTTCATGCAAACAATAATAACTGAGAGGTTATAGACTTTTGTTTAAAATCTCTGTTTAAAATTCGTCCGGGAGGGGTCCGGGTTCGAATCCCGGTGAGGCATGGATGATGTGTTTTGTCTTACGGCACTGGCTCTCTCCCTTTCCTGGAACCAGTGGCCCTAAATTAGGGACGGGCGACTGCTTATAGCCTATCTCTTGAGTTGCTCACGGTGGTCGTTAGACCTCCAAGCAAAAAAAAAAAAAAAGGAAGAGAGTCAGTGTCGTAAGACAAACATAACATCCATGCCTCACTGGGATTCGAACCCGGGCCCATCTCGGACGAACGATCAGAAGCCATCACTTAAACCACTGAGACGTTGGGGAAGGTTCCAGGGGAGAGAGAGGCAGTGCCGTAAGACAAACACAACATCCATTCCTCACTGGGATTCGAACCCGAACCCATCTCGGACGAATGATCAGAATCAGAAGCCATCACTTAAACCACTGAGCAACTGGGGAAGCTCCCAGGGAAAGGAGAGGGCCAGTGCCGTAAGAAAAACACAACTTCCATGCCTCACTGGGACTCGAACCCGTACCCATCTTGCACGAATGATCAGAAGGCATCACTCAAACCACTGAGCCATTGGGGAAGGTTCCAAGGAAAGGAAAGAGGCAGTGCCGTAACACAAACATAACATCCATGCCTCACTGGGATTCGAACCCGTACCCATCTCGGACGAATGATCACAAGCCATCACTTAAACCACTGAGCAACTGGGGAAGCTCCCAGGGCCGCCCCGGTGGCGCAGTGGTCTAAGCGATGGCCTCTGATCATTCTTCCGAACGGGGTCCGGGTTCGAATCCCGGTGAGGCATGGATGTTGTGTTTGTCTTACGGCACTGGCTCTCTCCCTTCCCTGGAACCAGTGACCCTAAATTAGGGACGGGCGACTGCTTATAGCCCATTGAGTTGCTCACGGTGGTCGTTAAACCTCCAACCAAAAAAAAAAAAAAAAAAGCTCTCAGGGAAAGGAGAGGGCCAGAGTCGTAAGAAATACACAACATACATGCCTCACTGGGACTCGAACCCGAACCCATCTCGGACGAATGATCAGAAGCCATCACTTAAACCACTGAGCCATTGGTGGAAGGTTCCAGGGAAAGGAGAGAGGCAGTGCTGTAAGAAAAACACAACATCCCTGCCTCACTGGGAATCGAACACGGACCCATCTCGGACGAATGATCAGAAGCCATCGCTGAGACCACTGCGCCACCGGGGCGGCCTATTTGTTTTACAATGTCGATAAGCGTGTGTAATGTTGGATCACATCAAACGCCTCCTCAAAATCGATAAAACAGACGTAAAGATCGATTTGTTCTCTACATCTTCATAATTTCGTTAAAAAAGTTTTTATGTTTTCAAGCTTGCAGTTATTCGGTTTTTTTTAGCGCAGGGGAAAGCATGCATCTTTAAAAATCAGATTCATGTAAAAAATATAAAATATTTAAAAATATGGACTTAAAGATTAAAAAGAATAAAGCTAAAGTTGAAAGCCGTCGAATGCATAATGCATTATTAGAAAAATGAGAATTTTATTCATAGATGAATAGTAAACGAGAAGCGAATAGAACCAGAACGAAAGTTGAAAATGGAATGCAAATGGAACAATAAAAAAAAGTATGAAGTGGTAACGCGAAAGAAAAATATTGGGAAAATGAAGAAAATCGAATAAGGATGCAATTATTAAAGTGAAATAATTACCGAAATGGATGGTTAGTTCATTTAGAATTTGAAAACTCACGCGATGATACGGGAGCCGAGTTTGTTTACTTGATGCAAAAAAAAAAAATCAATATTCCTACAGCAATTAGGAATTCTTTGCAAAATGCTTTTCGTGATGTAAAAGATCAAAAGTACGTTTTAGCATTTTTTTTAAATGATTGCAAAACATACGATTAAAGGGTGTAGAACACCATTTTTCGCCGTCAGTTTGTTATTTTTCATTGGATGAAGTACCCTGCGCCGCTCAGGTGGCACAGGAGTAGCTCTTCCTTCTCTAGAATCAGTGTCCCTAAAGTAGGGACGAGCTGCTGCTTATAGATCACTGTGGTCGTTTAACCACGAAACAAAGCACACAAAAATGCACTGCTAAAATTATACAGAGGATGTTCAGACATTTTCAGAACGATTTTCTAGCGATATAATTAATGTCTCAAAAAAAAAAAAAAAAAGTCTTTCTTAAACGTTCTCTCTGATAGCCCTTTCTCTGGAATGAGACTACATCTAGAATTCGAAGATAACAGGGCTTTTCTTAAAGTTGGTATTGTATTCCACTCTTCTTCCGCTGCTTTCCATAGTTCAATCATTGTTTTTGGTCTACGTTTAGAAAGCTCTCTTTTTAGCAGTCCGAAGGCACAATAGGGGACTTTGAAGGAATATGAGCAAAAGGACTTCACACCCTTCTCTTTTTCATTTTTCAAGAAATAGAGTGGTAGATTTGGATGTATGACTGGTAGCCTTCTACTGATGGAGTTCTACTCTTTGAAGGCTCTGTGGAAGAAGGAATCGCATTTCCTCTTTAAATATAGGAGTTACTATTTTGGTAATATGTAGAATTTGATTTGAACATTCAACTTTTCTTAACTTTAATTTCCCATTGTACGAGAAACCAGCTATAATCATGAATTCTTTACTTTCTTTGGATTCTTGGAACCAAATTTGTAAGTCTTTTTCTGCTCTTTTAGGATAGTAAATCGACCTTTTTGTATTACTGTCGTTTAGGTAGATCCAAGCTTCAATAGTCACAATAGATTGCCATCTGTCTCCGGCGAAGTGATTTTAATACATACCGTCGACGTGGATCAGAAACACCAAACAGAAATCATCGCTCTTTCCACGTTAATAAGTGAGTCACTGGAAAATTCTCATCGGCCGCCACCGGGAGTCGAACCCGGGGTCTTGCGCGCCGGGCATGCTACCACTGCACCACAGAAGCCTTGAATTCTCCAGATGCACATGTGATTAACTGCCAAACCACATGGCAGGTTGTTTCATGGAGCCCCGCAGAATGCTGGGGATTCACCAAAGATGGAAAGCAGCAACTGAACAAATAACTAGGAGGCGAATAAGTAATTAATACATACACTCGACGTGGATCAGAAGTAAACAGAAGTTTCGCAACATCTTTTATTTTGCCTTTTTCAGCCCTTTTACCGTATCCTTTCCCCTCTCCTGGGGATCGAACCGTCTTCTTGATTTTCATAAAGAAGTCTACATCGTGTTTTTCGCTGAACCACATGCCTGAGAAAACGGTGGTGAACATTATGCTTTTTAACGTTGTTTCAGATTCAAATCCTTGTTTGTTACCTTGTTTACAGTTGTTACAGAGATTTTTAGCGACTTGGTGATTGCTCTTTGTGTCTGTGGATTTTCTTTCAAGACCATAGACCCTACTTTTGAAATAGTCGTAAAAGTGCGTACCTTCTTTGGATATATTTTTTTTTTTTGATTGGAGGTTTAACGACCACCGTGAGCAACTCAATGGGCTATAAGCAGTCGCCCGTCCCTAATTTAGGGTCACTGGTTCCAGGAAAGGGAGAGAGCCAGTGCCGTAAAACAAACACAACATCCATGCCTCACCGGGATTCGAACCTCAGACGGACGAATGATCAGAGGCCAGCGCCTTAGACCACTGCGCCACCGGGGCGGCTCTTTGGATATTCGTTTGGTGTTCTTTTTCCTGTTAAAAGCAATGCTTGACGATTTTCCCCTCTATTATTAATAATATTCCTTATTAGCACGTCTTTTGTAAAAAAAGATCGTCCTTATGTTATCGGTTTGTCCGTCCGTACGTCGGTCTGTACCCACGATATCTCTGCAACTATTATTCCAATTTGAAAAATTATTTTTGCAATGGGAAGCTTGAAATATGCGAATGATGATCCTTCATTTCGTTTTTTTTTTTTTTTTACGATGTACAATTTCGCCGCTAGAGGGCGTAAATGCAGATGATGTCGAATTCAAAAATACGTTTTATTCCACATATTTGCTTCTAAAAATCCGATTGAAAAAATTATTTTATCTTTCGATTCCATTTAAGTCGAAGAGTAATTTAAATGTAGTTACTTTTTCAAATTACGCATAGATTTTTCGCTAGGGGTGTAAAAGTAAATTACATTTTTCCCGATAACTCTTCTTCTAAAACTCCGATTTCAAAAATGTTTTCTTCAGCAGATACACCTCCTGATGGAAACTCTTTTGCATGTAATTTCAAATATTTGGTAAATAATACTTTCACCATCAGGGGGCGTAAGTGTTAATTTTTGCTTCTGATGTATTTGCCATAAAATCTGAGCTCCTAAAATATCGATTGAAAAATTCTTTCGTGGACTAATGCCACTCACATCGATAAACCTTTTCGGAATATTTTCTTTCTAAAATATTGCATAGTTTCACCGCTAGGGGGCGTAGATGTATATCTTATTTTTGTCAATATCTCTGCATCTAATGGTCCGATTTGAAAAAAAATCTTTCTTTGTTGGATAGTGTTTTCCGTGTGACATGTTTTTCATATGATTTCAAAATGTACAAGTAATTCATAGACTTTCCGCTAGGGGGCGTAGCGGTAAATTGCGTTTCCCCATATATATCTGCTTCTAAGTCTCCGATTTGAAAACTTCTTTCAGCACCGGATACAGCACCTGATGGGAAATCGTTTGCACATAATTTCTAATTTTTGTAAAAAAAAAATGGTTTGGCCACCAGGGGGCGTAAATTTTAAGTTCCGCTTCTGATATATTTGCAGCAAAATATGAAATTCTAAATTCTCGATTGAAAAAAACGTCGTTTGTTGACCGATACTACTCATGTCAACAAATCTTTTAGAAAAATTTTCTTCTTAAAATACTGCATGGTTTCTACGCCAGGGGGCGTAGACATGTATCTTATATTTGTCAATATCTCTACTTCTAGGATTCCGATTTGAAAAATTCCTTCTTTGTTGGATAGTGTGACATTTTTTTCATATAATTGCGACATTTTTTTTTTTTTTCCGATTTGAAAAATTCCTTCTTTGTTGGATGGTGTGACATTTTTTTCATATAATTTCAAAATTTTCAAGTAATTCATGGACTTTCCGCTTGAGGGCGTCAAGGTAAATTGAGTTCCCCCCTATATCTCTGCTTCTAAATCTCCGATTTGGAAAATTCTTTCTGCACCGGATACAGCTCTTGATGGAAAATCCTTTGCACATAATTTCTAATTTTTGTAAAAAGTGGTTTGGCCACCAGGTGGCGTAAGACCTAATTTCCGCTTCTGATGTATTTGCAACAAAATGTGATCTTCTAAAATCTCGATTGAAAAAAAAGTCGTTTGTTGACCGATACTACTCATGTCGACAAACCTTTTACGAACATTTTCTTCTTGAAATAATGCATGGTTTTTACGCCAGGGGCGTAGATGTATATCTTATTTTTGTCAATATCTGTACGTATAAGAGTCCGATTTGAAAAATTCCTTCTTTGTTGGATAGTGTTTCCGATGTGAAATGTTTTTTCTATAAATTCAAAATTTTCAAGTAGATCATAGACTTTACGCTAGGGGACACAAAGGTAAATTGCGTTTTCTGCGTTATTTCTGCTTCTAAAACTCCGATTTGAAAAATTCTTCCTGTATCGCATACAAGACCTGATGGAAAATATTTTTCACATAATTTATAATGTTTGGTAAAGAATGGTTTGGCCACCAGGGGTCATAAGTGTTAATTTCTGCTTCTGATGCATTTGTAGCAAAATCTGGGCTCCTGAAAACTCGACTAAATTTTTTTTCTTGGACCAATACCGCTCATATGGATAAACCTTTGGAGAATACTTTCTTCCTAAAATAATGCATGGTTTTCCCACCAGGGGACGTAAAGTCACATCTTATTTTTGTCGATATATCTGTTTTTAAGAGTTCGTAAGCTCACAATTCCGTTTACAGCAATATCTGAGGGATTAAAAACCCGATATAAAAACTTCTTTCTTCCATCAGGCACTATTGTTTTCCATACCGATTCCATTGACTTTGAATGGCTTTGATAAATTTAATTTGCGTCAGAACGGATTCAAAAGACGTGCTTATTACACCCGAAAATTCGGTGTCGTCTTTCTTGTTTCACATTTAGAAATGCTAATTCCATGATTTTAACATGGGTTTTCAATTACAGAATATGAATATTTCTCTTCATAAAGAGCAAAAACATAACCTTCTTTCCACCGCTTATGGCCATTTTCTTAGCAGACGATATTTAACTGCAGCAGATGTTTCTTTCGTGTTCATCTAACACACTGTTGCCAGTTTCAGTTCTCTTATTTTCTGTAATTTCTTATCAAAAACATAACCTTCTACTTCTATCCACAGCTTGTTTACGTGCTCCATTTTCTTAGCAGACGATATTTAACTGCAGCAGATGTTTCTTTCATGTTCATCTAGCACGCTGTTGCCACTTTCAATTCACTTATTTTCTGTAATTTCTTATCAAAAACATAACCTTCTATCCACAGCTTGTTTACGTGCTCCATTTTCTTAGCAGACGATATTTAACTGCAGCAGATGTTTCTTTCATGTTCATCTAACACGCTGTTGCCACTTTCAATTCTCTTATTTTCTGTAATTTTTTATCAAAAACATAACCTTCTATCCACAGCTTGTTTACGTGCTCCATTTTCTTAGCAGACGATATTTAACTGCAGCAGATGTTTCTTTCGTGTTCATCTAACACGCTGTTGCCACTTTCAATTCGCTTATTTTCTGTAATGTCTTATCAAAAACATAACCTTCTATCCACATCTTGTTTACGTGCTCCATTTTCTTAGCAGACGATATTTAACTGCAGCAGATGTTTCTTTCGTGTTCATCTAACACGCTGTTGCCACTTTCAATTCTCTTATTTTCTGTAATGTCTTATCAAAAACATAACCTTCTATCCACATCTTGTTTACGTGCTCCATTTTCTTAGCAGACGATATTTAACTGCAGCAGATGTTTCTTTCGTGTTCATCTAACACACTGTTGCCAGTTTCAGTTCTATCATTTTCTGTAATTTCTTATCAAAAACGTTCTAAAAATGTGTGAACATCCTTGTAGGGGATATTGATGCAGAAACCAGTGATGAGACGCTCGGGCTGCATCGCATATTCCACGGCTCGGGCTGCATAGCATATCCTACGGCTCTGACTGCATAGCACATTCTACGGCTCGGGGTCCATAGCACATTCTACGGCTCGGGTTGCATAGCATATTCTATGGCTAGGGCTGCATAACATATTCTACGGCTCGGGCTGCGTAGCATATTCTACGGCTCGGGATGTATAGCATATTCTATGACTCGGGCTGCATAGCATGTACTACGACTGGAGCTTCGAATTTCCTTCCTCCTTCCCTTTTTTTTTTTTTTTTTGAACTGCAGTTTTGTATGATTTAAGTAGAATACGAGTGTTTAATTACATTTCCTAGATGATAAAGGTAAAAGGTAATTCCTCTACAATTTGATCAACGAAATTTCCGTTTTTAAAATTCCCCGTTTCTCCTAACTTCCGTGTTGTCACAGATTTTCCACAGTCAGTAATTCCTTTATTTCAGAAAAGTCAGTTTCTTGTTTTTCCCTAATTAAACTGAAGTTTCGTAACATCTTTTATTTTGCCTTTTTCAGCCCTTTTACCATAACCTCCCCACCCTCCTACTGGGGATCGAACCGTCGTCTGCCGACTTCGTCTTCAACTGCAAACTCGCGTACTACAATTGAGCCAGAAAAACACTTAAAGCGTGGTTACGTAATAGGTAGAACTCTAATCGCACAATGATAAGATTTTTTTTTTTGCTATTAATGCAGACTAATTAGTCATTTCATTTTGCATTGGAGCTCATTATTTTTCTGAATAGGTTTGTAGTTATTTTAGTTTTTGCATTATAGGGACTTACCACAAATTACGTATTTTTTTGCATCATGATTTTTCTAAGCAACAGAATGCTTTGGAACTCGAGATCTTTTTAAACTAACAGTGACTTTCAATTATCTTTAACAAAAGGCGAAGTATACATCGATGAACCATTACATTATGACCACCTAACTAATAAGCTGTAGGGCCTCCTTGAGCCCGCAAAACAGCGGCCACCCGGAGAGGCATCGATTCGATGAGGGGTCGATAGGTATCCTGGGGTATCTGGTACCATAATGTCCACAGCAGGTCCTGCAGTTCCCGTACATTTTAGGGGGGTAGTGATTTAGCACGAACCCGTTTTTTTAAGTCGAACCACAAATGTTCCATTGGGTTCATGTCAGATGAATTTGGAGGCCCGGGCATTAACAGAAATTCACCAACATGTTCCTCGAACCACTTCTTGACGATTCTGGCAGTATGGCATGGCGCATTATCCTGTTGGTGATAGCCATCACCAGCAGAGAACACACTTTCCATGAATGGGTGAACTTGATACCTGACAGCTGTCAGAGATTAGGATAATGGGGCCTAAAGTGTCCCAAGAAATCATCGCCCACAGCATAACACCGCCGCCGCCCTGTTTCCGCCCAACAGTGCACTGAGGTGCCTTAGTCTCCGTTGGTAATCTACGTATCAGCGCTCGGCCGTCTACGTGATGCACCAGGAATCTTGATTTGTCAGACCAGGCCACTTTCTTCCAATCATCCACGATCCAATCTCGATTATCTTGGGTCCATTTCATGCGTTGTTGGCGATGACGTGCAGTGAGCAAGGGGACCCGGCTGGGTCTTCGGCTACGCAGGCCCATGGGCAGAAGGCTGCGATGAAGTGTGTACTGTAAACACATTGCCCTGGTCACCACTGTTGTGGTCGCGGGTGATTTGTCGCACTGTGGCCCTGCGGTCGCTGTGAACAATGCACGACAGTCTCCGCTCCCTTCTGGCATCAATGAGCTGCGGAAGACACACGGCTGGACGACGGTTCATCATTTGGTCATCTGTGCACCACTTTTGATACGCACTCACTACAGCGGCAGGTGAACAACCTAGAAGCCGCGCCGTTTCCGAGACCATAGTTCCGAGGCGAGGTGCCATCACAATTTGTCTTTTATCAAACTCCGATAAATCGGCAGCTTTTCCCATTCTGACTCCGAACACTCTACTAACCAAAAGCCGGTTCTCGGGTTGTATATATACTACTCTGTGAACTTCAGCTACGCCACCGTACGGTCTCCAGACGCGCTCATTTTTCTATGTTGGGAGTTGTCGTAATGTAATGGATCATTGGTGTACTGCGCTATAGTATTGTTTAACAAAACTTCTGAATACAAAATTTACTCTTGACAGATATAATAGCTTTTGTTTTATGGAGTCCACAGACTGATACACATCGTTGAGTTCTGGCGCTAGGTGGTAACAGTGTATTTCTGTTTGATGATGCATCTCCGCTTCTAAAAATCCTTTCGAAAAGTTTCTTTTCCTACTGTATGTCGTTCATTACTGCAACGATGGGGAATATTATTATTTTTTAATGGTGCACAGTTTACCCGCTAGGGGGCAGAAAAGTCAAAGCCTTTTTCTCACTAGCTTTGCTTACCAGAGACGTATCTGAAAAATTATTTTTCCTTACTATAGCCTCTGCTGAGAAGAATACCTTTCACATTTTGAGTAATGGAAAAGTAAAAAATATATACTATATTGACAAAAGTCACAGGACACCCCTTCAAAAGCAAATGAACGGATACGCTGTGTTGTTAAGATGCGCGGTACAGCTGCAAACGGTATAAAAACAAGCCTGCAGCTGACCGCGATCATATCGAACTGTGAGGTTGGGAGAAAATATCGCGGCGGGAAAGAACTGACTTTGAGAAAGGAAAGATTGTTGGGTGTTATATTAATGGGTAGTCCATAAGAGAAACCGAGAGGTGTTTAAACATACCCAAGTCAACTGTTTTGGATGTACTGAATAAGTGGAAGACACATGGCGTGCCTGAAGCAGCAAAACGTACCGGCACACCAAAGAAAATCAGTGATAGAGGACGTCGAAGCCTCGGGATAGTCGTTACAGCTAATCGACGGAGTACTGCACAAAACCTCAGTGTACAGGTACGTAACAATGCTGGAACATCGGTATGTACACGTACCATTCACAGAGAACTTCATTCCATGGGTTACTGTGGTCGTTAGGCTGTTCAAAAGCCTTTCATCTCCACTCGGAATTCTACTCGTTGTTTAGCATGGTGTAAAGAACATTTATCGTGGACCGTAGATAAATGGAAACGGGTCCTATGGACTGATGAATCAGGACACGATCCATCAGTCTGATCGCCATGTGTGGGTAAGGCGGCAGCCGGGGGAACGCTATCTACCTCAGTGTATTGTTCCTACAGTCAAGTTTGGAGTTCGCAGTTTATTGTTGTGGGAGTGTTTTTCGTGGTATGGTCCCGGCTCATTGGTTACCATGGACAAACCTGTTAACCAGCATGTCTACCTCGATATTCTAGACAATTATGGCCTACCAACTCTGTGGCAATACTATGGAACCGAGCCTTGTTGGTACCAGAAGGATAATGCACCAAGCCATGAAGCATGGACTGTTACTGTGTAGTTTGACGATAATTCCGTATCGTGTGTGGACTGGCCAGCACAGAGCCGTGATCTTAATCCCATAGAGCAACTATGGGATGAATTAGAGCGCCGCATAAGAAATTTAGAACCAAGGCCTACCACTAAGCAACAGTTAGCGGCAGCATTATGTACTGAATGGAAGCACATACCTATCGCTGTGTTGCAAAACCTTGTCGCTAGCATGTCTCGAAGGGTCAGTGCATGCATTAAGTCCAAAGGTGGACCTACACCGTACTAATGTATGTCAATAAATGCTATGTGTTGTTTCTCTTCTACGTATCGGGTGACTTTTGTCAATATAGTGTTTATTTTTTACGTTTCCATTACTCAAAATTCTTCCACTAGGGGAAGTAAAGTTAGATCATGTTTTCCTCTATATCTGTTCTTCTAACTGTTTGATATAAACATCGCTTTGCCTCTGCCAATTCCTTCAGCTAAGAGAAATTTTTCGAGCACAATTTACAATAATTTCCACAACAGAATTTTCAACCACTACTGAAGAAAAGTAAGTGTGCCGCCCAGGTGGCGCGGTAGTCTCAGGGCTAGCTTCAATTCATTTATCCTAGGTGGGTCCGGGTTTCGGATACCAGTGAAGTATGGATATTGCGTTTGTCTTACGGCCCTGGCTCTCTCCCTTCCCTGGAACCAGTGTCCCTAAAATAGGGACGGGCGACAGCCTATAGCTAATTGAGTTGCTGATGGAGGTGGTTAAAACCCTCAATCACAAAAAAAAAAAAGAAAAAAAAAGAAAAAGAAAAGAAACACAGAATAAAAAAAGTGTTTTCTAGATGTTTTATCCACTGTAGAAATGCGGTTCAGTTTATCTATTTCGTGTAATGGGTTCCATTCAGGGCCGTAGCTAGTGGTGATTTCTAGGGAGGCTAGAAAATGTTTAGTTCGGTAAACTAGTTTTAACCCAATACGGCAGTATCTATTGAAAAGTTAGTAAGCACAGAAATGTTGTAAGGATATATGTATATACTCTCATCGTCAAAAAAAAAAAAATAGTTGAGTCCAGAAGGACGTGTCGGATTACAATGCTATTTGGGAGGAAGGTAAAGGTTACCAGGAACAATAAATGATTAAACATTGAGACTGATACGGGCAATACGTATTGAGCTACACGCCAATAAGTAGTGTCTCTCAGTATGGCATCAGGTCGCCACGTTTGCTTACACAGCATTCCAGACGTCTCGGTATGAAGTTGTACAGGTTCCTAATGGTGTCCTGCGATAAGCCATCCCATGCAACTTGAATCTTCTCACGCAGTTCCTGCAGATTGTGCGGTAAGGGTGGAGTGTGGATAGCGCGTCCAATATCATCACACACATTTTCAATGGGCGATAATTTTGGCAATGCGACTGGCCGTGGCCTAGTGTCAGTGCCTTGAAGGCAAGCTCTCAAGACAGCAACAGTATGCGGACCAGCGTTGTCCTGTTGGAAAATCGCACCGGAGTGAGCGTTCACAAAAGACAGGGTCACTGGTTGCAGGACTTCATTAATGTAAAGTTGGGTTGTCAAAGTGCCTGTAATGAACACCAAAAGTGATCTGACATCATAGGCAATTGCACCCCACACCATGACACCAGGCCTTCTGGGAGTGTGACACTCGACAACAAACCGTTAATCTTGGCACTGACCACGGTGCCTCCACACACGGACACGGTGGTCGTCTCCTCCGAAAGAAAAGCGGGACTCGTCACTGAAGATCACCCGCTGCCATTCTGCGTGGCTCCATGACAGTCTGGCACGACATTATTGCAGTCTTTTGGCGATGATGCAATGGTGTTAAGGACAGTCGTCGTAACGGCCGGTGTGCGTGTAGTCCTATGTCATGCAGCCGTCTGCCAATCGTGCTATAACTAATCTGGTCGATGAATATCCGCAATCGTGGCTGTTGAGTCACTCAGCGCATGTCCAACAACCCATCGACCATCTCTCTTCGTGGTTCGTCTAGGTCTCCCAGAGCCTTCCAGTCGCTGCTGCGTGCCTTGTTCCATCCACTGCCGTCCAACAGCATGCCATGGTGATATCCGCACGACCGGTATGGCGCGCGCATTACGGCGATAAGACCATCCCGCTTCCCAGAGCCCGACAACGCGGCCCCTGTCGAACTCCTCCAACGGCTAGAATTGCTTCCGAACTTTTCTCCGAGACATACTTCACTTGAAAAGGATGCAACCAGCACAACAGCACGAGTAAGAATTGCAAGCACGCTCAACGGGACGACCTTATACACTGAGTGGCCACTTTATTATGACCACCCTCTCAGTACTTCGTTGGGCCACCTTTTGCCTTTAATACTGTGTCGATTATTCGTGGCATGGACTCCACAAGATGTTGATAGGTGGTTTGGGGAATCTGAGACCATGCTTGATGAATAGCACTTTCCAGGAGTGTGAGGTTGCCGGGTTGTGGATCCAGCTGTCTGATGGCTCGTTCAACTTGATCCCACAAATTCTCAATGGGGATTATAGGGGCCACCTAAGCAAAGTAAACTCACCGGCATGTTCCTGAAACCAATCCTGTACAATACGAGCACTATGGCAGGACGCATTACCTTGTTGAAAGTAGCCATCACCATTGGGATAAACCATCCACATCACAGGATGCACTTGGTCCGCAACGATGTTTTTTTTTGTTTTTTTTTATTGGAGGTTTAACGACCACCATGAGCAACTCAATGGGCTATAAGCAGTCGCCCGTCCCTAATTTAGGGTCACTGGTTCCAGGGAAGGGAGAGAGCCAGTGCCGTAAGACAAACACAACATCCATGCCTGACCGGGATTCGAACCCGGACCCCGTTCAGACAAATGATAATAGGCCAGCGCCTTAGACCACTGCGCCACCGGGGCGGCACCCAACGATGTTTAGATATGATGTGCCAGTCAGACACGAATTAAAGGGCCCAAAGCATGCCAGGAAAACATTCCCCAAACCATAACGTTGCCTCCACCAACTTGAAGGGTTGTAGCAATGCATTTGGGGTCCATGCTTTCGTGCTGTTTCCGTCAAATTCTCACTCGGCCATCGGCATGGTGCAACTGAAAACGTGATTCATCAGACCACATAATTTGTTTCCAATTATCGACTGTCCAATCCTTGTGCTCCTGTGCGAACTGGAGGCGTTTTCTCTTGTTAACTGCAGACAGCAAAGGTGTTCGAACAGGCCTTCGGCTGCCATATCCCATCCGATGCAGTGTACGGCGAACAGTGCGTGCAGAGATCATTTGAGGGGATCCTTGATTAAGATGGTCTGTAATTGCTGCACTGTTGCCCTTCTGTTGTCTGTTACCAATCTGAAGACTCTCCATTCCGCCCGAGCAGTCACTAGTCGATGACGACCACACGTTGCACGTAGAGACCCAGTTTTTTGGCTGACAGTCCAGTCTTTAAACACTTTAACAACAGCTGCTCTGGAAAATTTTACGAATGTGACGGTTTCGGTCATACTCGCTCCATGGCTCCGAGCTCCTACAATCATCCCACGTTGAAAGTCTGTCAAATCGCATTTTTTACCCATCTCGTCACCCAAAAATCACTTCTACTACTGTCGCAAGCACTAAGCTTTCCCTTTTTATACCAGCCTTGCTCTCTGGCAGCAACAGCGTGAAGCCATAGCTCATTTGCTTAAAACTGTCAGGTGGTCACAATAAAGTGGCCACTCAGTGTATAGCCAGTCAAGCACAGCGCTAGGACCCCTCCTTGCTTACATCACATGAGCGGCCGAGCATGACTCTTGAATCATTTGCATGTCTCACGATGTCAAACCTAGCCACCAAGTTTCATTCCTGTCAGCTGCTTCCTTCTGGGTGCAACTATTTTTTCGACGATGAGTGCATATTGCTTTTCTTAGACTGAAATGACTCAAAAACTGATCAAAACAAAATTTGACATTTTCAAGCTTTGTTTAAAAAAATTCTGACTGTCGATTTGGTCGAAATTGGACAAAACTATCCTTTTAATGTGGTACTGTTGATTGCTTCCGGTGATTTTAAAATAAAATTCGGACGAAATGTTTTTGAGAACTCCATACAAAAATCATTCACGGGAGACCAGAGACAACACGCTGATTACTTTTCACACGATGATTAGTTTATGAACTATTAATTTAAAATTGTGTTAACAGAAACTCAACAGAATCTAATTTATTCCTCAGAGAAACGTGTTTTTAAATTTATACAAGTGTCTTCAAATACCATACATGTCTAATAATAGTATTTTTTGCATTACTTTTCTGTTGTGCCTTAAGTTTTGAGACATGTTTGATACTCCCCATTTTATGCAGTGCTGTAGCCGTAAAATCAGCAGAGGGTATATACTATGTGCAAATCCTAAAAACATCAGAGGTTATAATATACTACATGGATAAAAATTTAAAAAGGCACGGTACCCTCGTGGGGGTACTATGAGCTCACTTACCCATATGAATAAAGTATTTTCTCCTCTCTCCTGTCAATTATGACATGTTGAAGAGCATGCACAAGATTATTTTAATTTTTATTGAAATACATCCCATAAACCCTGAGCCACCCCGGTGGCGCAGTGGTCTAAGCGATGGCCTCTGATCATTCGTCCGAAAGGGGTCCGGGTTCGAATCCCAGTGAGGCATGAATGTTGTGTTTGTCTTACGGCACTGACTCTCTCACTTCCCTGAAACCAGTGGTCCTAAATTAGGGACGGGCGACTGCTTATAGCCCATTGAGTTGCTCACGGTGGTCGTTAAAATTCCAATAAAAAAAAAAAAGCCTAACGAGATAAGTCCTTACAGCACTGTTCTTCTCTAGAAGAAACTCTTGATCTACTATCAGTTGCTGAACGATGATTCATCAACCAAGATCTTGCATATTCTTTTGGATTAAATCGTTCAATGGGCGATCCATTTGAATTTATGAACATCAGGTTTGATACATTGGAAATTAACAAAGATACTCTGAGATCGGTTATAATGTTGTTCGTTGAACTGAATCCTCGTTCACATTCAGCTGTCAATAAGGCAGAGCTGAAGTCGTTCTTAAGAGGGGTTTTAAGTTTTCTGATACAACTTGGACGTTTTCAGTATATTCTCTCAGTCTGAATAGCTCGCATTTCATCAACATTAAAACGTCTACAGATTCGCCTTGTTTCTAGTTCTCCACAGCGCACGTCGTCTGTTTTAATATTTATTCGCTCTAATGAAGAAATATCTTTAAGAAGTTGTACATTTTCACTGTTTGAATCTGAACAGTCTTGATGTCATCCTGTCAACCGTGCTTTGAATAAACTGGTTTGGTTAATAGGTACAAATTTTTTTGTTAGGAATCAATGGGATATTTTAAAATAATAATTCCTTGTTCACTGCTAATGCTATAAATGAGATTTTTTTCCCCAGGATTTTCTCTGAAGCTCTGTATAATTCTTACGGTTCTTTTTATTAGATGTTCAGCTCTTAGCAGCGATGTTGTTCGATATTGATGTTCTGTTGATAATATGGATATTGAAGGTATACGGTATTCTGTGAAAAAAAAAGCAGAGGGTATTCGGCGTATACCGCCGTATACCCTGCACTACAGCGCTGCTTTTACGTCATAACTATATACAGGGGTTGGACAGAATAATGTGAACATCTAGGAAAAGAAGATTTTTCGTACCTAATAGGGTGTGGGACCACCTTTGACATTCAAAACCACCTGAATCCTCCTTGGAATGGACGCATACAAATCCTGGATGGTGGTTAGTGGGATGTTACACCATTCTTCATGTAGAAACTGCTCCAGTTCCTTGAGAGATGCAGGAGGAGGATAACGGGATCTTACTCTGTTCTCCAACACAGACCACAGTGGCTTGACGATGTTTAAGTCTGGTGATTGGGGAGGCCAAGGAAGGTGTGAAAGTTCGTCTTCATGTTCCTCAAACCATGATTGGACATTCCGAGCTCTGTGAATTAGGGCGTTATAATCTTGAGAGATGGCTTACCCTGCATGAAACAATGTTTGAGCCATTGGATAGACATGGTCGGCCAAAATGGTTTCATACGCCCTGACAGTCATTCATCCTTTCAAGGTGATCAGGCGACCTGCTGAAAACCACGATATGACGGCCCAGAGCACGACAGAACCACCACCATTCTGCACTGTTGGGAGCAGATAGTCTGGGTTGTACGCTTCTGATGGTATACTCCGCATGTAAACATATCCTGCGGTGGGGAATAGTGTGAATGTGGATTCATCTGACCACAGTACAAGCTTCCATCATCAGCAGTCTACGTTGTATGCTCCTGGCACCACTGCCATCGCTGTTGTGCATTCACCTGGGTCACCAGAGGTTCTGCAATAGCAGCTCTGCCATGAATATTTTGTTTATGCAGTTCTTTGCCCATTGTTTTAGTTGATACTGTGGTCTGGAGATGCAGATTGAGCTACGCACTAATTTTCAGCGCTGTGGTCTTCTTATTACGGATAACAATCCTCTTCAATGCTCTCCTGTCTCTATCAGTCAGGGTCGTTTTCCGGCAACTCTTCTGTTTCGCAGACGAGGTTTTGCCACAAACACGGTATGCTGTCATGACGCTAGACACAGTAGTTCTCGATACTCCTACTACACTGGCGACTGTTGTCACGGAGGCATCAACTAGCCGGCTACTAACAATTAGCCCTCTTTCGAGGTCTGTTAGGTCGCTCATTGCGTCGTCAGACTGAAAGAAATTTTGTAACAAGACACTTTAAATGCACTTAAACAGGACCTTGAAGTTCTAAACAAAGCTATTACAACCAAAAACTGGTGGCTACCTTTGCGTATTGCGACGTATGCAGCTGCATTAAAAGTCACGTCTCTGAGCATGGTGTTCACATTATTCTGTACAACCCCTGTATATCTATAGCCTGTATTGGTTTTAGACTGTTCAGATGAGGGATCACAGGTTCAAGTGTTTATTCGCTTTTTGTCACAATAGTGTGTCACAGTTTCAAGTGTTTTACTTGCTTTTCAAAGTGTTTCTTTTCTTCGTATTTTTATGTTTTAGCGTTGACATTTTTTTGTTTTGTTTTTGTGCTTAGGCTTTCTTTTTTTTTTTTTTTTAATGGAGCTTTAACGACCACCGTGAGCAACTCAATGGGCTATAAGCAGTCGCCCGTTCCTAATTTAGGGTCACTGGTTCCAGGGAAGGGAGAGAGCCAGTGCCGTAAGACAAACAAAACATCCATACCTCACCGGGATTTGAACCCGGACCCCTTTCAGATGAATTATCAGAGGCCATTGCTTAGACCACTGCACCCTTAAACTTTTGCGACAAACTTCACTGAATGCAAAGCATTTCAAAAAGAGTAATCGTAATGAGTACGGGGGAATGGACGGGCATACGGTGGATGATTGCAACAGTTTTGCATGGAAGTCAGAATGACAAATTCATCTGTAAATCTTCTGTGAGAACACTTCAGTATTTTAAAACTTCCAAATTCCATATTGATAGATTGACGGACACGATCTTGAATCAGCTGTTTTACGGGCGTTTCTTCCCTGTGGATATTTAAATTTTTTTCATTGTTTTTTTTTTCCCCAATATGGCATGTGCTAATTATTATTGCGTTTGTTGAATCTTCCGTAGGGGAAGCACAAAACGTTTCAGGAAAGGCTTCGTCACCCCTGGCGGCTCCCAAGTTACGGCTCTGATTCCATTGAATACGAATAACTTTGAAATATTTTATTAGTGTCGGAGAGGATTCAAGATTTTCTCAGTACAACCAGAAACCCGGTGTCAGCTTTCTTCTTTTTCCCGGGGATTAATAATTACCATTAACAACCCAGGGCTGACCTTTCGTCCGTGATCGAATTCCGGTGAGGCATGGATATTGTGTTTGTCCTATGGCACTGGCTCTTTCCCTTCCCTGGAACCATTGAACATAAATTAGGGACAGGCGACTACTTATAGCCCACTGAGTTGCTCACGGTGGTCACTAAACCTCCAATAAAAAAAAAAAAAAAAAACAGGGCTAAAAGCGGTCGCCCATCCTAATTTGGGGCCACTAGTTTCAGGGAAGGGAAAGAGCCAGCACTAAAAGACACACACCACCCATGCTTCATCAGAAATGGAACCGCGCTGTGGTCTAGGGGATGGCCTCTGATCATTCGTCCGAATCCCGGTGAGGCATGGATGTTGTGTTTGTCTTACGGCACTGGCTCTCTCCCTTCCCTGGAGTCAGTAGCCCTAAATTAGGGACGGGCGACTGCTTATAGCCCATTGAGTTGCTCACGGTGGTCGTTAAACCTCCAATAAACAAAAACAAAAACACACAGCGCTAAAAGTGGTCGCCCATCCTAATTTGGGGCCACTAGTTTCACGGAAGGGAAAGAGCCAGCACTAAAAGACACATACCAACCATGCTTCATCAGAAATCGAACCGCACTGTGTTCTAAGCGATGGCCTCTGATCATTCGCCCGAAAGGGGTCCGGGTTCGAATTCCGTTGAGGCATGGGATGTTGTGTTTATCTTACGGCGCTGTCTCCCTTCTCTGGAACCAGTGACCCTAAATTATAGACGGGCGACTGCTTATAGCCCACTGAGTTGCTCACGGTGGTCGTTAAACCTCCAATTAAAAAAAAAAAAAAAATGTCCAATGACACAGCCAGCGACATTCGCCTCTGACCACTCAGCTACAGGGGTGGCTGAACCTCTTTTCAGAAATCTTATTTTTGAAGGCGTACCTAAGAATAAACGTAAATGACCAACTAATTAACAATCTGCGCTAAGGTGATGACTTGCACCAAGTTCTCACTGAATAACGACCACTCCTATGCAAAGTGAGTTACATCTGATACTGACATAACGAGGAAGAGGGCGTGGCCTGTAGGCTAAAAGGCTATCTATATATAAGAGGTTGGTAGGTGAACACACTCGGATAGTTATCAAGAGATCTGGGGTTCGATCCCAGCGGTGTCGAAATACAATTTTTCGGTTGCTGTGTGTTAATTAAAAAAAAAAAAACGTGGAAAGAGCGATGACTTTGTCTAAACATTGGTGTGACCGTGTTTTCAAAGAAAACGAATAGGTCAATGATGTGGTTGTGCAGGAGGCCGCACCAGGCGTTAACCTTAGGGTTATCATGTTCAATCTCATGGACAGCATGTGGGTTTTCAGACTCCAAAATTCTGCAGTTATGCCTGTTGATAACACCAATTTTTATTGGTATGCAAAAGGTTTTGCATACCAATAAAACTTCATGTGTTTGCTGTTACATGTACAAAAAACAGAACTTTGCTATCTTATTTTGTTTAGGTTTTATTGAGAGTCACAGTTGTAAAGATAATTTTGGAATGCATTTCTAGTTGGACCTCCTCCTTAAGGAGATTCTGTGCCACTGTGTTTGATACATTAGCATCACTTATAATTTGTTCAAACTACCTTGTTTTGAGATCATTAGCTTTTGAATTTCGAAAAACAGCTTAATGATATGCTTGCATTTTAAAAATTAGTTTGTATGATCCAACACACTGTTATAAATCAGTTCATTTTGATAAAACTTACAGCATGAACAAGTACATTTATTTTTTTTGTATAAAGTTTTACATAAAGAACTCAGAGCCAACACATCTGCAACATTGATGAACATCCCAAACCTCTTCAAATGCTGTACATATCTTTGTGCAGACACTAGATGCACAGATGACAAACATTTATGGGAACCATTTTTTCTGTGTAACCTATAACACATTGAAATATATAAGACAAACTGAATAATATTACAGTTGCTAAATTTTCATCACATATATAATACAAATACATGGACATGGAATCATTTCTTTTTCTCAAAACACTTTTTAGATATTCTTAGTGATAACCCAAGTATGTGAGCTTCACCTATATGATATTTTAAGTTTCCAATAACATACTGAAATGTCATTTTTGACAAAAAACACGAGTCCTCTATAAAAAGGTTCTCCTGTTTGTGATAAAATCCTTAAAAAATACTGTAGTTCCTACAAAAATGAAATATGATACAGCAAAACCGAATTGATATGAATGGGGGGGGGATTTTTGATGAATTGGAACGAATTTTCAATTTGTCACCCCCCCCCAAATTCGTTTCAATTCATAAATGAGTGGTAGGCAATGCACGTAACTAACAAACTAATTAAGAAGAAGGTAGTGTAGAACATGCTAAGTTATGTATAAAAGTTTAATGCAAATATATTTCAGCCATTACTTCTGCTATTCCACTTTGGTCCAATACTAAAAAGTTGGCTCCCTTCTAAAATCGATATGCTCTAAGGTTTAGAAAAAGTTTGGAAATTTTATTTCCCAAAAATTGCAACTCTGAGCTCCCCATTTTCGTTCCTTACATCTGGAAATCCCTCATTGCATTACGTCATCCGGAGTTACCATTACAAAACATACCTTTCCAATCTGGCAGCGTAAACCAATCGTAGTCGCACTGATGAAGGCCATAGTAATGGCTGAAATATGTTTGCATTTAACTTTTATACGTAACTTAGCGAGTTCTACGCTACCTTCTTCTTAATTCGTATCAATTCAGTTGTATGTTCACCCAATTCATTTTTGCTGTATCATATTTCATTTTTGTAGGAACTACAGTAGTTTTTAAGGATTTTAGAGTAAAGTTTTCATATATTGAGATTTTAAAGTTATCAATAAGTTTCCTCCTTATGCCGTACACAGAGACCCGGAGACAACATGCAGAAAGTTTTATCACAAACAGAGAACCTTTTTATAGAGGACTCGTGTTTTTCGTCAAATTTTTTTTTACTTTACCTAAATCAGGTTTATAAAATTCCCAATCTTATGTAACAATTTTAGTTTGCCCAGTTACACTCATTTCCAAAAGTTAAGGAACAAGTAGAAATGGGGTGCACACACACACATGCACAAAAACAAAGGGATTTTACTCAATTCAAATAAGTTTGCAGGGCTAGATAACATATACTGTAAGACAGTGCAAAACAACACAATTCGCATTAACATGCACATAAAGATGCCCATAAATGAAAATTGTGGGATACAGGTCTTAAAAAAGTTGATGACAACACACACTTAATATGATGTGTGATTACCTCTGGCAGTAATGTAGACTGTTTCAAATATCTATTTGCAAATGCAAATCTTGCCTTTTGAGGAGTCACTCCGACAAATAACAGGTGACGAGGACGAGATTTCTAATCCATTTATATGCACAAATATAAACATACATGAAGACACACACGTTAGTACAAATAAATTACAAACTTCTTATTCAATTCTCAATTTGCAATTACACATCTTTCTATGTTTGCACTTCGTCTCCTTCTAGCTCATCCAATCAAACCAGAACCAAAACCATCAGCGCAAAGCAGTTGCGGTTCTTGCGTCACCCACTAACAATAAACAACTGGGGATGGCTTGGCCTCTGCTAAGTCCAAGTTCCAACATAGGCCTGGTAGCATTGTTTCATACCCAGAATGAGATGATTCAGGTAATCCTAGGACAAAGATACCCATTCCTGTCACAAAACGGATTCCAGCCACTGAAAGTCGTTCAGAGTGTAACTGCAACTTGTGATGCGTATTGTCGAATGCGTGCTCGACAGATTTAAGATCCAGGGATCATGCTGACCACTCTATACACATGACTCTCACTTCAGGAATTCATCCACTAAGTGAGCTTCATGAGGTCTTGCATTATCATCTATTAGCAAGAAGCCCCAAAACCATGGCAGCTGCAAAATGGACAACAGACGTTGCAAGAATCTCATCCCAATAACGCAAGGCTCTCCTTGCTCCCCTTATGAAGATGTGCAAGTCTGTGTGCTTGTTGAGTGTGATGCCTCCCCACACCAGTAAACCTTGTCCTCCATATTTGTCCCTAACAATAATGTTTCTGGGCTGGTAATGGCTTCCTGTTCTCCCATATCCAATGTGAGACATTTTGAAGTCAGTAATGGAACTCATCTGAGAGCAGTACATTCTTTTACTGTTCTGAACCTCATTTCACATGATGTCTGCACTACTTCAAATGTTCCCTTCTGCGATGGGGCACCAGCAGCAGCTGCACAACTGGCCATTGCACATGGTACCCGTGCTCGTAAAGATGTTGGTGCACTGTCTAACAGGATACCATAACTACCATGGCTGCAGTCAGTTCTAAAGCCAAGGGGACTCACTAGTATGGTAAGGTGACCATCATCCTGTATTGTGGTGACCCTTGGAAGGCCTGGGACGGGTCAACAAGAAACTGCTCCAGTGATATTGATTCCATATCTGGCCGATAATGCTTCATTGCATGCTTAGTCACTGCTTCTACTGTTTTCCTGGCTTTCATTCATCCAACAGCTTCCCACAGTAAACTGTCACTCAAATGGTGTGTTTTTGATATTTCCTGAAGTGTGGCCACCTCACATTTCATTGGCATACATACACTCATCGTCATAAAAATCCGCACACAAAGAAAAAAACGTGCGATTAACGTGAAACTCGGCAAACAGCTACGGGGTGGGCAGACATGCAAATGATTGAAACTTCGTGTGATTCCACAAGCCCGCGCATCCAAGACCGGCGCTGCAATCACAATCATTCGGGCTTATAAGGCGCCGCACAGGAGACTTCACATTTGTGCCAAAGTGCACAGTAAGAGTTCAGTGAGATCCCTGAGCGATAGACATGCCGAGGAGCTGCTGTAGATGTGCATATGCGCAACTGACAGAATTTGAATGAGGCCGTATCGTTGGGATGAGAGAGGTAGGGTGGCCGGCGCTCCGGATCGGCCACCATTTGGGCCAGTGGGACAGTACAGTGTGATCGTGTTGGGAGCAATGGACACAGGAAGGCACCCAGACACGGCAGACTGGCTATGGACGACCCAGACACACTACCAGAAGAGAAGACCGTGGGATCGTGAGAGTGGCACACACAGATGCAACAACATCCTTGTCCAATATCCAGAAACATGTGGCGGCTGTACAAGGGACTCCTGTGTCCGCCAGAACCATTTCCAGACACCTGGCAGAGGCGAATCTGCCCTCTCGAAAGTCCTTACGTTTTCTGCCATTAGCACCTGACCATTGTTAGTGTCAATTGCAGTGGTATCACCAGCAAGCAACATGGAATGCTACGAACTAGCGATGTAGAGTGTTCAGCGACGAATCCTGCTTCTGTATGGGAACGGACAATCATCATGTCAGAGTGTGGAGGACCGCAGGTGAGCAATGCAATACTACCCTCACTTTACAGCAGCACGCGTCCAAAACTTCAGACGTGATGGTCTGGGGAGCCATTGCATATGACAGCCAGACTTCTCTTGCAGTGATCTCAGGGACGTTGACAGCCCAGTGTTACATACAAGAGATCCTGTGGCCCCATGTGCTGCCTTTCCTGGCTGGGCGGCCCGGAGCCATTTTCCAACAAGATAACGCCCGTCTGCACACGGCTTGGGTTTTCCAGAAATGTCTATGTCATGCTAGACAGTCCTGTGGCCTGCCAGATCGCTTGATCTCTGACCTATCGATCACGTGTGGGACCAGTGGGAAGCCAGCTTTCTTCATGTCACTGTGTTCATGATTTAGGGCTTCAGTTGCAAGAAGTGTGGGCCAATCAGTCACAAGATAGCATACTTCTGCAAGGCGCAGTGCAGCATTATTGTCCATTATGTTCCTGTACTTCGGTTTGACTGCCGAAACAGCTAAAAAGGTTTTCTCACAATAAATAAGTGGTCAAAAAAGTTACCAATAATCTTAGAGCTTTGTCGCTGGGACTTGGGTATTCTTTCTCCATAATACCCCAAAACTGAGCCAGAGCTTTGGATCTGAATATCGATACCAGACTGGCAAGTTCAACAAAGCTTTCCTTTTCCTGGTAAGTTAGCCTGCAGGAGTTCAGATCTTCTGCGAAGAGATTAGCAATCCAAGCTTCCATTAATCTTCTACGACAGGCATTCAAAAAATTTAGATCTAGATTTCCTCTTACTTTGACTACACTTTGATACAAAAGAAAAATGAATAAATTCATTCGAAAAAAACTTGCAGACCGGCAGTTGGAAACATTGATCAATCACACATGGTGACTTTCCCTGCTCTCTCAATTGCTAATTATGCCAGACAATACTAAAAAACACAACAAAGCTTACCTACTGCTTTTCAAGATCAGTTAAAACTGCTTTTCACTTCCACTTTCATTTTTTCTCTGTTTCTGAACCTCTAGTTTTTTGTTGTTGTTTTTTTCTGCTGAAGCTAGAACAGAACATTTTATTCCCACATTTATAGCAAACTGTAGTCGCTATAGAAACTTTTACAACCTGTGATTACTATAATTTTACAAAAATAAATGCATTAATTATTTAAATATTGGTCATTTAGAAAGGAAAAAGCTGCTTTCGGGGGGGGGATTGATCACCACAGTTGCCTCCCCCAGCTGGATCTGCTACTGCGTTTTTCAGTACTATTGGCATTTGCTTGTTTGAAGTCAATTTGTCAGGAGGGTATCATCCTATAAAACAAACCCATACATACAAACATATCACTAAGCTGTTCTCTGAGATTCAGAGGTTAGCTCCAAAAAGAAATACAAACTACCAGATAGTTTTTGCTTACTGTTGCTGTATCAAACTTCTGCATTTACAGCGATCTTGACATACAACTCAGGCTTCACTGACATCCATTACATGCCGTACACAAGATCTTCTATACTTCATACCCATAATTTGTTTCTCATGCAGACACTCCTGAATCTGATCCTCCCATGACTTCCTTGGCCTTCTTCTGCCTTTCCTTCCTGCCACTTGGGCTAAAAAGATTTTCTTAGTAAGCATCTCATCACTCATTCTATCACCACAGTTGCCTTCCCCCAGCTGGATCTGCTACTGCGTTTTTCAGTACTATTGGCATTTGCTCAGTGACCTGTTTTCTATCTTTAATTTTTAAAACCTTTCTCATTTTTGTTTGAAGTCAATTTGTCAGGAGGGTATCTATCATCCTATAAAACAAACCCATACATACAAACATATCACTAAGCTGTTCTCTGAGATTCAGAGGTTAGCTCCAAAAAGAAATACAAACTACCAGATAGTTTTTACTTACTGTTGCTGTATCAAACTTCTGCATTTACAGCGATCTTGACATACAACTCAGGCTTCACTGACATCCATTACATGCCGTACACAAGATCTTCTATACTTCATACCCATAATTTGTTTCTCATGCAGACACTCCTGAATCTGATCCTCCCATGACTTCCTTGGCCTTCTTCTGCCTTTCCTTCCTGCCACTTGGGCTAAAAAGATTTTCTTAGTAAGCATCTCATCACTCATTCTTTCAACATGGCCAAACCACCAAAGCATATTAGTCTCCACCTTGCTAACAACATTTTGCTTCACATCACACAACTACAACACATCTTCATTCCTCACACAATCAGACCGTGTATTACCACAAACATGGTCTGATTGTGTAAGTAACGCATTTCTCCAGCACACAAAAACAACTCCTATGTTTCTTCTGCAGTATCCAGGTTTCACTGCCATACATCAGAGTAGGAACAATTACACTCCCATACACAGCCATGCGGGACTCTCTTGAGAACCCATCATTCCTATGAAAATCTTCCAGAGTAGCCATGACTTTCAATGAAGAATTCACTCGCCTACTAATTTCACCATCCAATTTGTTCTCTCTGTCAAACATGCTTCCTAAATACACAAACTTACTCACCTGGTCAATCACTGTGCCATTTACACTTACATTACATTCAGTGCTACCAGTTCCTCTCTCAAAAAACATAACTTTGATTTTTCTCTTACATATACTCAGTTTGAATTTCATGCAAACTTCGTACATCTGGGACAACATACTCTGCAACTCACTTTTGCTCTCTGCCAACAGGACAGTGTCATCAGCATACAGCAATCTGCACACACAAGACATAAACCAGAATTATCTATTTTGGCATCACGCATCCATAAATACATGTATATTAAACAGCCATGGTGACATTACACAACCTTGCCTGACTCCTGCACCAATAGAAAACCATTTTGATAAAACACCATTCACTTGTACACAAGCTCTACTGCCAGCACGATTCATCCATATTATACAATTATTTTAATTCATAGCCAAATATGATTCCTAACACATTTTTTCTTGTGTCATCCACTGAACTTTCAGAGGTTTCGGAAGTTTCACGGTGCCGTATTCTCAATGATAATGCGTGCCGATTTCTGAATCTTCGAAGAGAATTGTTACTGTAGCTGAATTCTTGAATTTCATATTCTTTCCCAAACTGTCTCACTTTCTCAAGAATAACTTCATTAGCAATAACTCCTTGTTCAGCATTTACCTGACCAATACATAGAAAAAGAGCTTGTGATAAATATTTTTTGTGTTTGCCATTTTAAATTTTTTTAACTGACTGCAGTTGTCTTTCAGATTTCATCCATTTATTTTTAGTGCTTAATATGTCTTCTACTGTTCTTCCACCCATTGACTTGTCAAAAAGGTTGGCAAAGTGATTTGTTAATTCAGGGTTCCCACTCAAAAGTAATAAAAAAATTCCCTGACTTTTCCAGGTTCTCCAGGTGGTTTTTAAAGTTTTTCCAGAGTGGTGACCCCTATCATGTTGCGATGAATTGTTACATTTCATCCCACTCATGCATTTTCTCTCCAAAGCACACATTTGTAAATTCTTTCAGTAATTTGTCTTTATAAAATTACCTACTTT
Source organism: Macrothele yani (assembly GCA_039090855.1). Classification (NCBI taxonomy): domain Eukaryota; kingdom Metazoa; phylum Arthropoda; class Arachnida; order Araneae; family Macrothelidae; genus Macrothele; species Macrothele yani. Next base: position 10,572,423 of record CM077021.1, read on the forward strand.
TCATTAATAAGAACTAAATGCACACATTATTTTCCATACCACAAGTCCGTGAACTTATGTGAATACTACCTACATAGAATTTGTAAATACATTCCCATAGAAACGAGCCATAAGTAAGAAAAAAATCTGTCAGTTGATTTGTTTCAGTTTTTCTATAACACAATGCAGCTAAGCAGGGCCGGCTTTAAGCCGATTGGACAGATTGCTCCCAGTCAAGCCCCATGCCTAAGCGGGCACGCGCTAGGATAATCCACAGAACACATGGCAACATACACTTAACACCCCATTGTAGGTTTCGTGGAGAACAGAAACGATTTTAATTTTCGGTATGTATATACGCTGTACGTCAGTAGGAAGTAGGTTGCGCGTGACTATTCCACCGCTAGCTTGGTGATCCTTACACTCCTTATTCCAAGCTTAGCCAACATCATCTAGGTGTCTTTGACTTAACCCATAGAGAGAGGTAGTTTGGTGGGTGCATGCATAATCAAGCTAGCGGTGGAATACCAGTCCATTCAAAAAGTTCCGGAACTTTTTATATAAAAAAAAAGAATGAGTACAGATAATACCTGTTTATGCAGTGTTTCCTTCGAAATAGTTACCCTGTGCAACTATGCATTTTTGCCAGTGCTTATACAAAGATTTAAATGCAGAATGCAACCCTTTTGCCACATCCTCCAGTGCCTCCATTGCAGCTCGTTGTACTTCTTCAGAACTTGAGAAGTGTCGCTCCTTAAGCAAATTCTTCATCCGGGGAAAAAGTAAAAAGCCACACTGGGCGAGTTCAGGGGAATAAGCTGGTTGTGGAAGAACGGGAATGTGATGTTTGGACAGGTAATCGGACACCAGGAGGGATCTGTGCATTATTGTGATGGAGCACCCACGAGTTGGTCTTCCAAAGATTGGGTGGCTTGCGTCTTACTGATTCTCAGAGACGTTTCAGGACGTTGACGTGCTCTTCTTTAGTGACTGTACGACCATGTTGAAGGAGTTCCTTGTATACAACCCCCTTGCACTCGAAGAAAACTGTTAACAAGACCTTTCCTTTGGCCTTGAACTTTTTTGGTCGTGGTGACGACGGTGATTTCTACACTTTTGACTGTCGGTTGGATTGGGGGTCGTACAGAAAGCACCAAGTCTCATCGCCAGTGTTCAATCAATTCAAGAGATCAGGATCTGAAACCACTGCATCGATGTTATCCCCGCACACTTGTATGTGCTAATCCATTTTTTCTTGTCTCAGGTTTTTGGGAACAATTTGTAGGCACACGTGATGCATGCCCAGTTTCTCTGTTAAAATGGCATGGCAACTTCTGCGACAGTTTTTCGACGGTCATTTTTCACAATTTCTTTGACAATGGCAATTTGTCCATCCATTGTGGATGTTGAAGGTCGTCCTGACCTCTCATCATCCTCGATACTCTGTCGCCTGTTTTCGAATCGTCGATGCCACTCATAAACTCTAGTTCGACTCATTGCACTATCACCGTACGCTGACTTAATCATTTGAAAAGTCTCAGCGAAAGATTTTCCGAGCAGAACACAAAAGTTTACACTTGAACGCTGCTCAAAATTCGACATCGTTGTCCTCACGACGGAGAGCCTCGAATGCCTGTAATCATGAACTATGCACATATGCTGTACATGTTGGATCTGGATCAAACTGGTTCTGGCTGGTTGGTCACATGATGCTCTTCGCTTGCTCAACGGGGAATGACGTAATTCACTGACATTCGGCAAATATTCAAAAAGTTCCGGAACTTTCTGAATGTAGTAGTAGTTCCACACTACCTGCTGGCGTACCGTTAGTATGCAAGTACCTAATATCCTTATGAATTCTTAACAAATCAGTACCGTATAATTTAAGTATTAGTTGGGTGATGGATGCCACTTTTAATACTGGGATTTTGTTGTATACTTTAGGGTTCTGTGGGCGTAGTTCCTGTAAACATCAGTGAAAAACCAAGGGATATTGGAAGGAAATATTTTAGTGGCAGTAAGAAGAGGGCTATAGGCAAAGAAGGCCCAAACAGAAAAGAAGAAAAACACATTAGATAAATATTTCAGCAAACCTTTCTCAGAAAATGCAGAGCGAGTGGAACCACAACACATTGAAGATGATGACACCGAAGGAAGCCAGTCTAAAGAAGTTATGCAGGACAATGAAAGTGTCCATTTATTTAACAAAAATGATATCAGCCATTTTGAAAGTATTGAATTTGACAAACAAGGAAAATCGTTTGTTGACATAAATGCTGGTACTTTGAGGGAAGCAAGAACTGGAATTCAAATCTGCCAGTCCTGCAGAATTAGCAGATGATCCTGCAACACGGCGAGAAATGACAAGTCAAGTGCCAGGGACTATTTAGTGAAAACAGGACTGCCTAAAATTATTGTACCGAGCACGCCGTATAAACCGGGTACCGCTTGGCCAGACGTTGTTAGGCAGGTTAAAGTTGTTTGGCGGGTTTCCAGTTAAAACCGCTTTGTTCCACTTCTAACCGGTTTCTGCGTGTACAGCTGCAAAGGAATTCTCCGGAGTGGTTAGCCACAGCAGTGTAGGTACGCAGTCATAAGTATAAGTGAAGAGAGAACAAAGGCAACGGAAATGGTTTTAAGTACGGAACAGCGGATTTTTATGGTGGAACAGTATTTCAAAAATAACTCATGCAAGGTTTAAAACGAGTTCTTTATAGAAAAATTTCCACATTGTGCAGCACCTGCGAAATCAGTGGTACAGAAGTTAGTGCGAAAATTTCGTGAAACCGGACAAACCCAAGACAATTCATACTGAAGACAATATCAAAGATGCGTGCACAAAGATGTTACAAAGCCCTCGGAAGTCGATTCGCTGGTTATTGTCTGCAACGGGAACATCTGCCATATAATGCCAACGCATACTTAAGGTGGATTTGCATTTTCGGCCGTACAAAGTTATGGTGCTCCAAGAACTTAAAACTCCTGATTATGCAAAATCGATGCAATTTTGTAAGTGGTTTTAGGAGACCATTGTCAGCAGTGAAATGGACCCAACACTTTATTACACGACAGATGAGCATGGTTTCATCTGTCCAGGTATGTCAAAGCGCAAAACAGCAGGATTTGGACCGACATGAATCCCAGACAGACAATGGTGACTCTTCTGTACGACCAAAAGATAGGCGTTTGGTGTGCTGTGTCTGCGAAGAGGATAGTCGGCCCATTCTTTTTCACTGACGCCATCAACTCGGAGCGCTATGTTCAGCAACTGTTCAACATATTTGTTGCCGGACTTGAAAGGGAAAGTGTACGCAAGAAGAGCAAACATATGCTTTCTTTCAGCAGGATGGTGCAACAGCGCATACTGAGCGGAACAGTCTAATGCTGTGCATGAAGTGTTTGAGGAGGACAGAACTGTATCGAAGGGACTATGGTCACCCAGATCACCCGATCTCTCCACCTGTGACTTTTATCTGTGGGGGGCATTAAAAGGGAAAGTGCACGCAACTAATCCGCACACCCTTGATGAATTAAAAGTGAACATTACGGATGCCATGGCCCAGATTACTGCCGCTGAGTTGTGGTGCGTTACGAACGACATGTTCTGTCATGTGCAGCTGTGTTTTGACGTCAAAGGACAGCACTTTCAGCAATTGCTGCAAACGCAGGTAAATTACTCCTGTTTTCTGTCATTTCAACTATTCTTTACCATGTATAGTAACATTGCCCTACTGCTGCCGTTCATTATACCCGGGCCTCTTTTATATGCAAGATTTCCCAAAAAATGAAAGTAGATCATGTTTTCCAAAATTTCACTGCAAAAGGAAATTGGCAAATGGTGAAATTGTAGATCGTCCACGGTTAATATATTCTATATCAAGTGATACAGTCTTCTGTTTTTACTGCGAACCTGGGGCCCCCAAAAAATGTTTCCAATCAGATCCTGCAACTCCTAAGGCCGGCCCTGCAGCTAAGCATAATGATGTAATGGCTCCTGTAACATATGCAGGAGATCCAACTGGCAAAGGACTTTAATCCATTGTTTGGTAGGTTGCATGGGAACCCTGTAGTGCCCGATGACTAGATGAAGGATTACAATCTTTGAATTCACATATAAACATTTTCTTAACATTCAACAAAGGTTATCCATTTCAGGATGCTTAAAAAGAAACAAAAACTGATGAATGAAAAAAGTCCACACAACAAGCAATCCCTGTAAGAAACAGAAACTACTGAAGGTATTGGATAACTGAAGGTTTTAGAATCTTTTTCTTCCAACCCTTTTTAAAATAGCTAGTTGAGGCTATAGGTTTCCCTCATCTCTTTCCAAATGTTCCTGTCTTGGACTTGTCTATTCCACAGCTTTCTTGCAGTTATGTTTATACACTATCTGCCAACAAGTAATTGGACACCCCTGCAATCGACGATATCTGCGGTCCTGATACACGTCACGGCCGCCGCCGTTAAATATCGTGTGGGAAACAACGACGCAACCAGTTGCGTGCAAGATGCCACGCAGTTCGGAGCTCTGATTTCAAGAAAAGTGTAATCGTCGGGTATCACAGAAATGGCCGATCCATACGTAACATATCCAGCGAGTTGAAGTACCCAAAATCGACAGTGGTCTACGTGATTGGCAAGTGGAAGATGAGAGGTGACTGTTGGAATGTGCCCCGACCCGGCAGACCCACAAAACTGGGAGTTAGAAACAGACGGGTGCTGGCCAGAGAAATTCGGAAGAACCGCACTAAATCGATGGGCCACATCCACGAGGAGTTTCAACAGGCATCCAGAAGTGTTCCTTCGATTAATACCATCTGTAAGGAAGCCCATCTGCTCGGTTATCATGGACGTGCTGCCGCACATAAGCCTTTGATCACCAAGTCCAATAGCGCTGCTCGGCTAACGTGGTGTAAAGAAGTCGACAGTGGACCGTTGAACAGTGGAAACAGGTTCTCTGGAGCAATGAATCAAGGTTCACCCTCTACCGTTCGGATGGCAGGGTCTGGGTTTGGCGTCTGCCTGGAGAACGCCTCCTGTCGGAATGTATTGTGCCAACTGTGAAGTTCGGCGGCGGTGGAATTATGCTATGGGGGTGTTTCTCCTGGTATGGCACGGGACCCTTGGTCACAATTCCTGGTAGACTCAATGCCGAGACCTACTGCACCATTTTGGATGACCATGCGCTTCCTACGTTGTGGCAGTTTTACGGGGTGGACCCATGTTACTTTCAGGATGACAATGCCGCCTGTCATGTTGCGAGGTCCACCATGGCTTGGTATGGTGACAATGGGATTAATCGAATGGACTGGCCTGCGCAGAGCCCGGACCTTAACCCTATCGATCACCTCTGGGACGAGTTGGAGTGTCGACTTAAGGGGTGCCCCCACCGTCCGAAATAGGTGAAGGAACTGACCTGTCTTCTCCAAGCCAAGTAGAAGAAAATACCGCTAGCCGTCATACAACACCTGGTTGAGAGTATGCCCCGGAGGGTCGCAGCTGTAATCGCCGCTCGTGGAGGCTCCACCAACTATTGAAGGTGAATAAACTTCGTTTTCCTTTGCTATCACAGGTGTCCAATTACTTGTTGGTAGATAGTGTATTATACATCAATCTTCCCTCTGGTCTTCCTACTCTTCTCTTTCCTTTATATGGTATCCATTCTGTTACTATCTTAGTCCATCTATTATTTTCTATTCTTGCTATAAGGCCAGCTCATTTCCATTTTAAATTGAGTATCTTTTCACCTATGTCTAAAAATTTTGTTCTGGATCTTATACCTGTATTCTTTACTTTATCTCGAAGTCTTATATTTAGTAGGGATCTTTCCATTTTACGTTGTGTTTTTTGTAATTTGTCTAAGATGTTTTTTTTGACAGGCCAGGTTTCAGCACCATGTGTCATAATGGGTATTATACAGTGATTGAAAAGTTTTGCTCTGTTTTCCTGCTTTATTTTACTACAAAGAATCTTCTTTAACTTTCCAAAGGCTGTCTACTCCATTTTTATTCTTCTGTCAATTTCTTTCATAATTCCTTGTTTCTGTGTGGCAATTTGTTTTTCTAGGTATATGTATTCTTTCACATATTCTATTTCTTTATCACTTATTCTAATATTTTCTTGTGCTTTGTTATTATTAAGTATGGTTAAAAAAAAAAAAAAGATGTTTCTAATGGTCTTACAAAGACAGCTTTATCTGCACTAACCCTTGAAGACACCTCTGCAGTTCCCATTTGGAAAGAAACCAAAAAAGTTGCCTCATTCATCAACAAAACATCTCTGCGTTTCCAAGAAAGCATTGAAATTTTGTTCACCAAAAACTGCAATTCAGAGACCCCTCACCAAATCCCATTTATTTGGATCTCTTTTCTAAAATCTGGCAACATTTCCAGCACCCCAACTTCAAATTGTAGTTCTGGCAACCAGCCCATCCAGTCGATCGCGGGTGATCAGGGTCGTAGGATGACCGAAAGCTACCGCTAAATGAACCTTTTACCGTCCATGACTCTGTGTGTTTTGCTCATTTTATATGTTTATGTATTATTAAGTAGGTTTGACAGTATTTTTGTTTTATCAATATTGATTTCTAATCCAATTTCTTTCGATAAATCTGTTAGTTCTTCTATCATTTCTTTTTTGTTTTCTGAAATGAGGGCTATCACATCTGTAAATCTTAAATTGTTTAACTTTGCTCCATTAATAGGGGTTGAACAGAATAACATGAACACCACTCTCAGAGACGTGACTTTTAATGAAGCTGCGTATGTTGCAATATGCAAAGGTGTCCACTACTCTTTGGTTGTAATAGCTTTGTTTAGAACCTCAAGGTCCTGTGTAAGTACATTTAAAGTGTCTTGTTGCAAAATTTCTTTCAGGGTGACAACGAAATGAGCGACCTAACGGACTTTGAAAGAGGGCTAACTGTTGTTGCCCAGCTAGTTGGCATCTCTGTGACAACAGTCCCCAGTATAGTGGGGGTATCGAGAGCTACTGTGTCCAGCATCATGACAGCATAACGTGTTCGTCATAAAAGCGGCCGGAAAATAACCCTGACAGATAGAGACAAGAGAGCATTAAAGAGGATCGTTACCCGTAATAAGAAGACCATGGCACCGAAAATTAGTGCGGAGCTCAATCTCCATACCCCAGTATCAACGAAAACAGTGTGCAGGGAACCGCATAAACAAGATATTCATGGCAGAGCTGCTATTGCAAAACCTCTGGTGACCCGGTTGAATGTACAACTAATTAATACAGACATTTGACGTGGACCAGGAACATCAAACAAAGGTCATCGCTCTTTCCACATTTATAAGTGAGTCCCGGGAAAATTCTCATTGGCCGCCACCGGGAATACCCTGGGTTCTGATTCCCGGTGGCTGCCAATGAGAATTTTTCCGGGACTCACTTATAAATGTGGAAAGAGCGATGACCTCTGTTTGATGAATGCACAACGGCGACAGTAGTAGTGCCAGGAGCATACAACGTGGACTGCCGATGCATGGAAGCGTGTAACGTGGCCAGATAAATCCACATTCACACTATTCCTCATCGCAGGACGTGTTTGCATGTGGAGAACACCGTCAGAAGCATACAACTCAGATTGTCTGCTCCCAACAGTGCAGCATGGTGGTGGTTCTGTCATGCTCTGGGCGGTCATATTGTGGTTTTCAGCACGTCCCCTGATCACCTTGAAAGGACGGATGACTGGCAGGGTGTATGAAACTATTTTGGCCGACCAAATCCATCCAATGGCTCAGGCATTGTATCCTGCAGGGGATGCCATCTATCTAGATGATAACGCCCCAATTCACAGAGTTCGGAATGCCCAATCATGGTTTGAGGAACACGAGGAAGCACTTTCACACCTTCCTTGGACTCCCCAATCACCAGACTTAAACATAATTGAGCCACTGTCGTCAGTGTTGGAAAACAGAGTAAGATCCCGTTATCCTCCTCCTGCATCTCTCAAGGACCTGGAGCAGTTTCTGCATGAAGAATGGTGTAACATCACACTAACCACCATCCAGGATTTGTATGCCTCCATTCCAAGGATGATTCAAGCCATTTTGAATGCCAAAGGGAGTCCCACACCCTATTAGGTATGTAAAACCTTTTTCTCCCCACGATGTTCACATTATTCTATCCAACCTCTGTATGTTGATCCCCTTTTCTAAACAATTTAATTTGCTCATTATGTGTTTCAGCATTAATGTAAATAGCTTTGGTGAGATAGTATCTCCTTGTTTTATTCCTCTATTTATTTTAAACTTTTCACTTTCTTCATTCAGGATAATATTAGATGTTGCATTCTGGTAGATATATTTGATTAGATTTATATAAGCTTGTTCAATGCCATAATTTTTCATGTTATTTATTATTGATGCTGTTTTTACGCTATCAAAAGCTTCTTGAAATCTATAAATGCCAAATGTAAAGGGATGTTGTAGTCGTTGCATTTCTCAATATGAACACTTATTGTTTGTATATTGGCTATTGTACTAAAAAAAATTTCGAATGCCAGCTTGTTCAGGGTGTTGTATGAAATCAAATTTGTCTTCTAATCTGTTTGTAATGATTCTTGTAAAGTTTATATATGTGAGACAACAAGCTTACAGGTCTGTTTTCTAGTTTATTTTTATCTCCTTTTTTGTGCACTAAGATGATATTTGCATTATTCCACATTTGAGGAATTTCTTCATATGTGATACATTCATTAAAATTAATTTTTAGTTCTTGTTTCATGGTTTCACCACCTTCTTTGATCATTTCAATTATGCAGGGGGTCCTAACAAAAGTTCTGCACACTGTCCATTTTTGAGAAAAGTGTGAAGTAACTGAGAAAACTTATCTTATTGCCATTCAATGTACTCCCCTCCACTGCTAGTGAAGGCTTGCCAGAGGTGAGGCAGGTCCTGGATGCCACGTAGTGTGCTATCTTTGTTCAGCTGTTAGTTACTCGGGTCATGTCCAATGACAGTTCGTCCAGCGATTCGTAGCGGACGCCATGGAGTCGATTTTTTAACTTTGGGAAGCGATCAAAGTCGGGTGGACTGAGATCAGGGCTGTATGGTGGGTGGATAAAGTTTTTTTTTTTTTGATCGGAGGTTTAACGACCACCGTGAGCAACTCAATGGGCTATAAGCAGTCGCCCGTCCCTAATTTAGGGTCACTGGTTCCAGGGAAAGGAGAGAGCCAGTGCCGTAAGACAAACACAACATCCATGCCTGACCGGGATACGAACCCGTACCTCTTACGGACGAATGATCAGAGGCCAGCGCCTTAGACCACTGCGGCACCGGGGCGGCATGGATAAAGTTTCCCAGCCATATTTTGACAAAAGTCCCCATACCGACGCTGCACCATGACATGATGCATTGTCATGCAGCAAGATCGCTCCAGCTTCCACCAAGTTGGGGCGATATTGACAAATTTTCGGTCTCAACTTTGTCCTCAGAAAGTCAAGATAATATGGTGTGTTGACATTTTGCCCTACCGGCACTCGATCAGAGACCACAACAACCTGGGCATCATACGCAGAAATGATCATTTGCTTCACTTTGGATTGTTGCCGACGACACTTTGAGGGGTGCGGGGGAACTTGGATCCCTCCATGCCGCTGATTGTGACTTCAGTTCTGGCTCAACATCACGGGTCCAAGTCTCATCAATTGCGATAATTCTGTTCAGGAAGCCTCGAAACTGTGGGTGTGATTCCGTGCGATGCTCACTCTGGCTGCCTTATGCTCGGGGGCGAGTTGGTGGGGCACCCAGCGAGTCGGTCAAAATTTGGTGAACACACATGGTGGACAAATTTGCCTGATGAGCAATCTCCTCGACTGTCAAATGGCGATTCTCTTCGAGACGCGTTGCAACAATGGTGGCAGATGCTTTGTCTATCGCCGTTTGAGGTCGGCCTGAGAGGTGATCGCCTTCGATGCTGCTTTGGCCCTGCTGAAAGCACAATGCCCAGCGAGAAATTGTGCTTCGATCAAGAATTCCTTCCCCACAAACATCTTGCAAGGCAGTGTGGATCTGTGTCTGAGTTTTTTCCCCGCAGAGTTCCTATTTTCACGTACGAGCGCTGGTCTAACGCCGTGACTCAACCTAAGGATCTGCACACTTCCATTTCCAAACCCTCCCACATCCACACAGCATATGATAGCACATCGTTCTGACACCACTGCGTTGCTGAGAGTCTGACCTTGACGTGGTGCAATCTTTTCCTGATTGCATCATCTGCTTGAGTTTTAGATTAATGTGTGCAGAACTTTTGTTATGACCCTCGTAATACAATCTTCGCCAGAAGTTTTATTATCTTTCATTTAAAGGTTTTAGAATACAAAATGTAAACTATTACACAGGAAATGTCATTTTCTGAGGGAGCATAGCCTTTATGGAAACGTAAGACGCAGCAGTTAAGCTACTGTCATTTAGTCAAATCACAAAGGAAACCATATGAGCAGGGTAATTAGTCCCTACCTTTCCATTTTGGCACTTTGATATTTAACTGAGCGCACACACATTTTTAGCAGCTGAGCACACTTCACTAATTGCATCATTCTCTTTTCAAGGGAGGCAGTGGCTGTTATCTCTAGTAAAAAAGCAACTGAAACATTTTTTTATCTTCATGCAAACTAGCCTACCTGTAAAGAAAACCCACAGGGTGCTGCCAACAGCAGGAAATTTCTTGTTTCCCCAGTGAAAGAGGAGAGAAAAACTGGGTAAATGCCACTGATTTTTTTTTTGCCGACAACTGTGCAGAACTTCAATACTTCACTATAAGCGATTTCTCCAAAAATTGTTTGTAATCATCATCATCAACCATGGGACAAATGCCCATAGGTGCCTGGTGCCATGAGGCAGCAAATTTCAATCATCTTTCAGTGTTTTACTACCAGAGCATTGACACTCATCTGGTAAACCTAGCCATCTAAGGAAAGGGGGGTCCAAGGACAAAGTGCATCTGGGGCCGACTTCAGAGGGAACCATCCCCGCATTCGCATCCCCCAACATGGGGAACCTGTGAAAAAAAAAAAATGCAGAGTGATTGGCTGGCAAGACTGGGATTCGAAACCTTGTCAGAAACATCTGCCTACCACACAGTGCACAGCGACTTAACCAACTATGCTGCGCTATGCCAGTGGTGCTTGTAATATGTGGTTAAAATAACAAGGGGGAATATTACGAAGCTCAAGGGCTCCATAAAGACTTCGGTTTATGGGGAACTTCATACTAAGGGAGTCTGTTATATATGAGTTTGAATGTACATATTTTACATTTTAAGTGCATATTTTGCTGTTTTTTTTGTGTGCACATAATCCTGTTTCTAGTAATAATGTATGTGAGCCCCCTATAAAGATGCTTACACTTCCAAATGTTCTCTTATCCTGCAGGACAGCAAGTGCAGTTGTCGGAAACTCCAAAAACACAGCTTTTTGGATATCTTCAGACATTTCATCAATACAACAATAAACTGCATAGTGCATTAATGAAATGGCTAAAGATTCCTAAAAAGGTATGATTTCTGTGTGTCAGACAACTAAATTTTCGGTCCACAGCGAGATTCTTTTTAAGTTATGCAACAAGATACTTTTTAATACTAGATCCAGGAGTTTTTGTACTCATGCCAATACTAATTGTTTTCCAACTGCATATGAGTACCATACCTGCCAGGTTTGAAAGTGTCTTATCAGTAGCACGTCACGCAGCGAACGCGGTACGTGAAAAAATTAGGCATCAGCCTTGAGCTAAATGCATTTGATGGCATAGTTTAGTAATGTTCTACTTTTTAATGAAAATATAATAAAACAAAACTAAGAAAATCTAAAACTAACCTCTTAATGAAAAAATTTACAGATGTGCAGTATCTAAACAAGATGTTTGATAATTTTGTGGATATGTAACAGCACTTTTGCTGTTGCTATTTGAAGTTCAGCTTGAGTAAAAGTCTTGAGTAAAAAAACATTTCAGTGGTTCCCACTCTTCCAGCACCCTGTTCAAAGCATTTTCTAATGACAGCCACGTAGTATTAACATGTTTTAATATTTTCTGAATCTTTTCCCCACACAGTTTTTGATACAGATTTAACTGATGTTTGCGTTTACTGCTTTTTTCCTGAGTAGAAAATTTGCATTATTAGCATTTCAATATCCACAGGCAAGGCTTCCTTAGTGGCTTTTTGCACTGCACAGTGTATTAAGTGACAACAACATCCTACAACTTTTACACTGGGCTGTGTATTTTCAATGAATGCTGCCATACCTATAAATTTCCCTAGCATGTCGTTTGCATTATCACATGTAAAAGAAATACAATTTTCTGATTTAAGATCAAGTTTTTCAAACTCTTTATCTAGGATGCTAAATATTCCTTCCCTCGTGGAATCACAAGATCCTAATAAAGACAGCACAGCTGTATTCATCTTTCCATCTGTCTCACTGAAGAAAGTAACAACTACTGGATACAGTTTTTTTATCCCTCATATCATTACTTGCATCTGTCACAAGAGAAAAAAACATTCTTCAAAACACCCAATTTTTTTCTTTTTCTTTCTTCTGCCATGTAGTGAAGAATTGCTGTCATTTTAGTTTGGCCATTACCATATTTTTTTGCAATTTCAGTCTGGAAACATTTACTGGAACATGCAAGGGGAAAATGTGCAACGCAAAAAGAACACGGTTCGCAGTTTATTCTGCTTTGAACTCTCCTGAAGAAGAAAAAAAATGGCCACAGCTCACTCCAAGGTCCGACCAGTCTGCACGGTATATTAGTGACAACAACATCCTACAACTTTTACACTGGGCCATGCATTTTCAATTAATACTGGCACACCTTTAAATTTCCCTACCATGTCGTTTGCATTATCACATGTAAAAGAAATACAATTTTCTGATTTAAGATCAAGTTTTTCAAACTCTTTATCTAGGATGCTAAATATTCCTTCCCTCGTGGAATCACAAGATCTTAATAAAGACAGCACAGCTGTATTCATCTTTCCATCTGTCTCACTGAAGAAAGTAACAACTACTGGATACAGTTTTTTTATCCCTCATATCATTACTTGCATCTGTCACAAGAGAAAAAAACATTCTTCAAAACACCCAATTTTTTCTTTTTCTTTCTTCTGCCATGTAGTGAAGAATTGCTGTCATTTTAGTTTGGCCATTACCATATTTTTTTGCAATTTCAGTCTGGAAACATTTACTGGAACATGCAAGGGGAAAATGTGCAACGCAAAAAGAACACGGTTCGCAGTTTATTCTGCTTTGAACTCTCCTGAAGAAGAAAAAAAAAATGGCCACAGCTCACTCCAAGGTCCGACCAGTCTGCACGGTATATTAGTGACAACAACATCCTACAACTTTTACACTGGGCCATGCATTTTCAATTAATACTGGCACACCTTTAAATTTCCCTACCATGTCGTTTGCATTATCACATGTAAAAGAAATACAATTTTCTGATTTAAGATCAAGTTTTTCAAACTCTTTATCTAGGATGCTAAATATTCCTTCCCTCGTGGAATCACAAGATCCTAATAAAGACAGCACAGCTGTATTCATCTTTCCATCTGTCTCACTGAAGAAAGTAACAACTACTGGATACAGTTTTTTTATCCCTCATATCATTACTTGCATCTGTCACAAGAGAAAAAAACATTCTTCAAAACACCCAATTTTTTTCTTTTTCTTTCTTCTGCCATGTAGTGAAGAATTGCTGTCATTTTAGTTTGGCCATTACCATATTTTTTTGCAATTTCAGTCTGGAAACATTTACTGGAACATGCAAGGGGAAAATGTGCAACGCAAAACGAACACGGTTCGCAGTTTATTCTGCTTTGAACTCTCCTGAAGAAGAAAAAAAATGGCCACAGCTCACTCCAAGGTCCGACCAGTCTGCACGGTATATTAGTGACAACAACATCCTACAACTTTTACACTGGGCCATGCATTTTCAATTAATACTGGCACACCTTTAAATTTCCCTACCATGTCGTTTGCATTATCACATGTAAAAGAAATACAATTTTCCCATTTAAGATCAAGTTTTTCAAACTCTTTATCTAGGATGTTAAATATTCCTTCCCCCGTGGAATCCCAAGATCCTAATAAAGACAGCACAGCTGTATTCATCTTTCCATCTGTCTTACTGAAAAAAGTAACAACTACTGGATACAGTTTTTTTATCACTCATATCATTACTTGCATCTGTCACAAGAGAAAAAAACATTCTTCAAAACACCCCAATTTTTTTTTTTTTTTTCTTCTGCCATGTAGTGAAGAATTGCTGTCATTTTACTTTGGCCACTACCATATTTTTTTGCAATTTCAGTCTGGAAACATTTACTGGAACGTGCAAGGGGAAAATGTGCAACTCAAAGAGAACACGGTTCGCAGTTTATTCTGCTTTGAACTCTCCTGAAGAAGAAGAAAAAAACGGCCACAGCTCACTCCAATGTCCGACCAGTCATCTATCGGATGACGTCATAGCGAATCAATGCAGCTAAGTGGTACCTCGTACCAGCCTCAGGGGAAAATGTTGGTGATATCCATAAAAGCAAGTCGGACTTAGCGTACGATGCAACTGCTGAAAGAAGACCTGCGTTCCGCAAAACAGCCACTGGGCACTTTTAATGGGCATGTGCTGTGCATTGATGCGAGTTCAATGTTGTAAAATGAAACTCAGCCCGTCTGATCTTGCAGAGGAATTTCCAGTGGTTGCGGCGATTGGAAACATGTGATGGGAATTTCCATATCAAGTACCGTGCGTATAGCAAAGATGCGCAACTGGAAACTTAAACTTCAAAATAAATGTTTGAACACTATAAAAAGTTTTAACAGTGAATCCGATTAAAAGAAATAAAATTTACGCATAAAAATCCCAGCATGTCTAGAGGCAAAATTAAAAATTTGAAATTCCATAGTTTTTAAGGCACTTCCGTAACTCCGTTGTTTCACACCCTCATCCATCGAAACTATGGACAATCCGCAGCACCTGGCAGGTATGGAATACCCTGCATTTGCAATTAAGAGTGATCTATATTAATAAAATTACAGAGTCTGTTTGTTTGTTGGTCACCTACAGAGGAAACTACCGAACATAGAGACTTGAAATTTGGTATGTACATAGTGGTTGAGGGGGCATAGTGTGCCTCGGAGCCATTTTTTGCATTCCAAGTTGCTGATTTTTAATTAATTTATTAGTTTTTACAGTATTTAACCATTGATGAAATATGTTTATGTGGTATGCTGTCCCATGAAGTGATGCAACGGCAGTTTATTTAATTTTTATGCAATAATGTATTTTTGTAAATCTATTGCCAAACAGTATTTCATCACATTTCACAAAAGCGTAACAATATCTCATCGCAATCTTGCGCAAATTACGAGAACCTGATGTTAAACATGGTAGAAGCCATGATAATTAACACAGCAATAAGACATCACTGAATTGACTGTAAATACTGTTTCACATGTGAATTGGTTGGTTGGTTGGTTAGTGGATTTTAGTGGCGCAAGGGCCAGGTTTGGCCAAAGAGCGCCAGACAAAGAACTATCAGCCACAGAATTTTAAAAGCATGGAAAATGAGTAAGAGTAGGCAGGCTTGGTAAAAGTTGAAAAAGAGTATGATGAAAGCTGTGAAGACAAGGTAGTTAATCAGATTTATAAAAAAATTCACTAATTGAGAAGGACGAACCGTCACTCACCTCCCCCACACTCCTCTGCAATGCTGGCAGAGGGCGGGGAACGAACTGTCACTCTCCTCCCCCCATGTTCCTCTGCAATGCTGGTTGAGGCTGGGGACGAACTGTCACTCTCCTCCCCCCATGTACCTCTAGAATGTTGGTGGAGGGTGGGGACCTCGCAGAGGCCGAGACAGTTGGATGGACACTGCACACCTTTGCGGATTGAGGGCCGGGTCTTCCGCACGTGCAGGCTGTCTGCTGGGAACCGGAAGAGTCGGTCGTCTTCAAACGAGAAGGCGCAGACTCAGCTGGTCGAATAAGCTGGAGCTCGGTGAAATCCACCTGTGTCGCTTGTTCAACTGTAGATCACTTGGCAAGTGCGGCGAGAGCTACAGGGTGCGGAACAAAGGGCTGCACGGGTGGTGGCAGAGACTTAACCACTGCGGCAAAACTACGCTGTCGGATGGTGGGTATACCCAACCTGGCTTTGGCAGCAGGGTACGAGAGGCCTTCCAGGGTCTTGAGATGCTGGATCGCCATCTCGTCCTTCCATTTCATACAGTTGCGGGAGTAAGCAGCATGGGCCTCACCACAGTTAACACAGCAGGCCGCAGAAGTGCAACCTTCCCCGTCATGTTCACCGGAGCCACAATTAGCGCAACGAGCGGAACTCTTACAGAATCGTTGTGAATGCCCGTACCTCTGGCACTTGAAACAGCGCAGAGGACTGGGAATGTACGGGCGAACTCCACAGACCAAGTAGCCAGCCTTGATTTCGGTCGGAACTTTCGGGGAGTTAAAAGTCAAGATTACATTTTTAGATTTAATCAAAGAGCCATCACGCCGGAACATCATACGACGTGCAGCAAGAACACCCTGATCCGCAAGTTCAGTCACCAATTCCTCCTCACTGCATGGCAAGAGATCAAACTCCGAAATAACACCCCGAGAGGCGTTAAGAAACGGGTGAGGTGTCACTTTGACAGGAATGCCTTGAAGACTAGTGAGGTGCAGAAAAGTGTTATTCTGAGAAACACTGCAAGTTTGGACAAGCAGGTCCCCAGAGCGAAGCTTCTTCACAGACTTCAAGGGGCCAACTGCAGCGTCCAAAGCTTTAGAAATGAAAAAGGGAGATCTGGTGGACAGTCTCTCATTCGGATCGATGGATTCTACAAGTAAGTGTGTAGCATGCGTAGTCACAGCAATCGAGGGAGACGACGCTTCGGAGCGACTGGTACAGCTGCCGAAGAAGAAGTTCCACATTCTTGGTCCAGGTCAAGGTCTAAAGATCGTTTCAGGTTATGAGACTTGGTAGGTTGAGAAGACGAAGGAGAGTCATTGTCAATAAGAATTTTTTCAGGTGACTTAAATTTGGAGCGTTTGTTTTTGGGTTTACCCATGGAAAAAAAGAAGGAAGATTCGTCTGCAGACTACTCCACCCACCACCGAGCCCTACAAGGGAGAACTGGAGGTCCGCAAGCCAAGAAAATGACGCTAGACACAGTTCTGGAGCTTATACGTTGCAGATATAGTCCGTTGGCTGTGATCACACGCACTCGGCGGACACTTCGGCCTCCTGGTACCGTCATGCCAACGCCTTTGGCATGATCCCACAGCCCCGGGCTCACCCTGCCGTGCCATACGACAAAAAAGCCGCTAAAGCCCTGTACACAACTTGGTACAAGACTTCTGACTAGAGGTGGGTTAGTCTCTAGCCTCCCGTTTACAGCGAAGCCGGGGTCGAAGAGGAGTGTTGGTACACAGGAGGCACTTAACCGGTCTCCTGCGACCTCAGCCGCCAGACATCCCATTTCCGCCTCACGGGTCTCCGCACGCGGCAAACATGCAGGTAGGTCAAGCACCCAAACCAGCTAAAAAAAAAAAAAAAAAAGACAAATCCTGGCAGGGAACCTAAACGGAATCTCAGCAACCTACGAACTGAGCGGGTAATATAAATCAGTTAGTGGTGGAGGGTAACAAAACCACAAGACCGGGGTGTTAGTACATAACGTGGTAGAGATTAGGTAGAGAACACAACACGGGCAACTAGCCAGTGGAGAAAATAAGGAAAAACGAAAAAGCGAGACACAAGACCAGCTCGGGATCGTGGGGCCGCGACTCCCCAACAGCTGGATGAACAGCCGTCCCTGCAAACACCAAAGTAAAAAACAAGCGGTGGCATGATATCAGATGTTGACCAGTCACAAGGTCAGCTCGGGCCGTGGGGGCGCCGCTCCCCAAATAACTGGAAAACCAGTTATCCCCGTGCGGGCGGGATCACATGTGAATTAAATCACATCAGAAAACTTGAAAATTTCATTGCCGTGGAGTGGGATGAAATTTTCAAGTTTTCCGATGTGATTTGATTCACGTGTGAAACAGTAATTAAAGTCAATTCAGCGATGTCTGATTGCTGTGTTAATTATCATGACGTATTTGCCACGTATTATGAGAAGAATATTTCTTCCACTCTTTATATGATAGAAGCCATTACAAAACTGCGTTTTTATTGCCGTAGCAACTTACGTGTGCCAAACTTTCACAAATTTATTGGCGGCTTTATTGAGGCAGATTAATACTACATACTGGGGGAAACACCCATGGGAGAATAGAAGCAATGATATTAATAGGTTGCGCTGAAATTTTTTGGAAAGCACTTCCGAAGTTTTCTGACATGTATGATTTTGCTGCAGTTGCAGGTAGGCTTGTTTACGTTTCAGACAGCGGCTCTTCATTACCATGCACTATAAAATTTCCCAAAGCTATTTCTGCAGGTAGATTTTGACTAGGTTTATTCACCCACTGTTTCAAATTTGACATAACGTGCACAATGTACAAATTGATCTGAGTTTACTGTGTTAGACTTCGGAACTGTGTCCTTCCACCAAAGTGGTCCATGGGTTTGTTTATGTTTCAGACCATGGCTTTACATGTGTTATTAATGCTACTCACTATAAATAGTTCCAAGCTATTTCTACGGGAAGATTCTGACCGCTTCTTCAATTATTGTTTCGAATTTTACAAAGTGCACAGCATTTACAATTTGAAGTTTGATCTTGCTGTTTGCTCTGTTAGACTTCGAAAGTGTGTCCCTCCTATGCACTTGTCAATGTTTTGCTTACATTTCAGACCGTGGCGTTCATTGTGTTTCTGTGCACTATACAGTATATAGTTCCAAGCTATTTATACGGGAAGATTCTGACTAGGTTACTCCAACCACTGTTTCGAATTTGACATAACACACACTATTTAAAATTAGAAATTTGATCTCTCTGTTTACTGCATTAGACTTTCAAAGTATTACGTGCATCCTTCCGCCGCAGTTACAGGCAAGTTTGCTTATGTTTCACACCAGAGCTGAGTTCGGGCTCAATTTTAAGAGCCCGAGCACGCATTTTATATTGCAAGAGAGAGCCCGGGCGCGAACGAGCCCGAAAACTATGATTAACCTGTTTAGCAATTAAAAAAATATCCTCTCCCAGACTTCCACTGTTTTCACCCTATGCAATTAACCGATGTCTTTCTCAACTGCAGAGTGGGGAAGGGATGTCTCTCTATTTCTATAGTTTCTTTGACCATTCATTTCTTCCTGAAATGTTTCGGGCGCCAGGAATCAGGAAAAACAGGGAGGCACAACAATCTATGTTGTACATTGCTCAATAGAATCAGCAGGGAGCTGCCCCATTGAGCTGTAGGGAGTAAAATTTCGTCAGCTTGGTATCTACTAACTATAGTTCTTAGAGAAACTTCTTCTTTGCAGAAATGCAGTAATTCATGGCCTATGGTATTTGTTACCCAAGCCCTGAATGAATAACCCTGCCAAGTTTCCACTCCCCATCTTGACCCAGTTGCCGAAGAATTCTATTTAACAACTAGAAAGTGTAAAAAAATCTCTCGTGTGCTAAAAATCATACAAAATCACATTTAGAAAAAAATAAAAAAATTATCTCCCTCTCTCAGAGCCTGAGCCTGAACTCCAGTAAGTGTTATGTAGCCCAGGCTCGACTTCAGGCTCGGGCTCGGCCCATCTCAGCAATGTTTCACACCCCAGGTCTTTACGTATTACTACACACCATGAATAGTTCCACCATTAAAAAAACAGCAGTTTTGCAAATTTTAGAGGGGAAATATATTTCAATAAAATGTAAATTGAATAGATGAAATGAAATGAGAGGAAAATGTGAATTTTTCTCGCATTTCAATTTTTCAAAGCTCAATATTGCTATTCCTCCATTCACACATTCTTCCACATCGCCTTAAGGTTTTATTTATTTTATTATGATGAAATCTGAATTCCTCTGCACTCTACAATGGAACAAACACTACTAACTATAAAGAAACTCATGTCAAAATCAGAGCTACTATCATGACTGACCATGCTGCAGGAGACCATGATTTAATTCCACACATTCCAATCGTCCCATTTGAACTTCCATTTTAGTTTAAATGCCTACAGTGTCCTGTTGTTCTCAGTTTTGCCATGAGTATCAACAATACACAGATTCAATCATTTAAGGTTGTTGGACTCAACCTGCAAAATTCATGCTTTTCCCACAGCCAGCTCTACAGGGTGATTCATAATTATTGCCGCGATTTCAATGGCATATAATCATAAAACGGGAAAAAACAAACTAAATCCACAAACAGAACATGACAGATGACAACTAAAAGTTTTATTATCAGTAGAATTGATACATCAGATTGCTAAACCACTTCGACATGCGCTCCTTTCATGGCATGTAAAATATCCATGCAATAATCAATTTCCCATCAAGGGTTCGCCAGCATCTGTGGCGTTACTGTTGCTATCGCAGCACCAATTCTGGTCTTCAGATCATCGAGGGAGGTCACAGGGGTCTGACAAGTAATCTTTTTCACGTGTCCCCACAGGATGAAATCCACTGGCGTAATATCGGGTGAGTGCGGAGGCCATAGAATGGGTACACCACACCCAACCCAGCACCCAGAAAAATGCAGGTCAAGAAATTCTCAGACAATAACAGCCCAATGCGGCGGTGCACCATCGTGCTGGAACACCACGTTAGGCTGCCAATCTTCAAACTGAGGCAACAGATACAACTGTAGTATGTCCAGATGGTTACCGCTGTCACTGTTTTCTTCACAAAGAAAAAGACCCCAACACTTCCGAACATGACAAAGTGCACCAGACGTTCACCTTTTGACTATCTCGTTCGACTTCTCGAATGGCGTGAGGGTTTTTGGAGCCCCATATTCTGCAGTTATGCCGATATACCCTCCCTGAGACGAGAAACATTGCTTCATCACCAAATATCTATATCCGCAGGTAATGTTCAACAGCTTCGACTTTGGACAAATTAGAAACGGTGGGGTTTACTGTCCCGCTGCAAAGCCTATACAATTTGCAGTTTGTATGCACGGAGTTGTAGGCGGTTATGCAGAAACCTCCAAACAGTCATTTGTGGCATACCTAACTGTGGCGCAGCTCATCTCGTTGACTTCTGAGGGCTTCGAGAAAAGGCTTCCTGGACGCGATCAACATCGTCCTGCGAAGTGCTCAGTCTTCCCGCTCCTTTGTGATGCTGCACACTAGCAGTCTTTTGAAACTGCTTTGACCAACACCAGATAGCATTATTGGAAAGTGGAGCCCTGCCATACTGTGTTCTGTAACGATGTTGCATTCTGAAAACTGACTTTGTTTCGAAGAACCAGAGTACGCACATTGCTTTTTCTTGAACAGTCGCGATTTTGAAGTATGACAGTACCGTGTTGCCACATAAAACTTTCCACAATGAACTTGTTTATGCTGTAGGCAGTTTTATTTGTTTGGTTATGGTTTGACCATGCCAAGCCATGGAAACCACGACAATAATTATCAATTATGCTGTATTTTGGTTGCTCCTGAGTTGGTAAAAATAAAAACCTCTTCATCTTGGTTCCAAATAAAAGAACACTCAATATTGTTGACCCAGAGGCTCTTCAAGCATAAACTTACTTGCACTTTGAATTAATTTTATATTAAGCTGATCACAACATGATAGAAGAATGCAGATGTTCCAGATATTTCAGATTTCCTATAGTTACAGTCAGTAAAGACTGCTGGTTTAAGCTAATGGTGCCGGCACAAGTATAGATTTTGTTCGTTTTTTTTTTAAATCCTTTCCTTTTTGTTAACGGAACACATTTCAGTCAAATGTTTTTGTGGAATACATCCTATTAATAAATTCAGGAAAGCTCGGAAAACACTGCCACAGATGCTAATTCATGAATTTTTTCTTAAACCCAAGAAATACTGGGTACCACTAGTATATTATAAGAGGCTTTTCTAGAAACTGAAAGTTTCAAAAATGATTTCAAACCCATTGTAGAACATTTCATAAATTCATTTCTAACGCATTTGAAATATTCAAAATCCCTGTCATTTTTACTAGAAAGCATCCTTTCTGGGTGAACTTTCATCTTTGATGGTTTCATAGCATCATTTGTAAAGGTTTTCTTACATAAGAAATATAATGTTGTTGAATCAAGGAAAAGAAATAAATCTCAATTTTAAGTCATCTTGCAAATATTGATGGCATTTTTTTTTTTTTTTTTTTTTAAGAGTAGCATAGCATAATAATAAAAATCAAATGCATGTTATTATTTGAAATAACTTACCATAGTGTTCAAATATGTAATATTCTATGTGCATACTGTTCAGATTGTAACACCAGGAGGGTAACTGTCAACTCATTATCATTACTAGTATTACATTTATCACGAGAAATGGCTGTTCACTGGACATCCAGTTCTGCCATCTTGAGGTGAATGAAACATGGTCATTTTGCCATCTGTTGATGCTGATCATGGCTAAAAGAGAATAAGAAATATCCATAGCTTGATACATTGCATATGTAAGTAGCTTCATAAAATGAAACATTACAATGCTGAATTAACACTGATCTATAATAAAAATTATACAATTTTCCCACTGACCCCCATTCAACCCCTTATTCAAGTTGCTCACCCCGCCCCCTGGTAATCCCTGATATAGATCACAGACATAGAGAACAACACACCCTGCATCCTCGCATAACTCCAGTATTACTCTCAAACCACGTAACAGAATTTTTCTCCTTCCTAATGGTTCCGACTCTTGGCATCGAGACTTGGTGTTGATTTCAACAGCTCGTCTTTTACACCACAACTTTCAGCACACCAAACAATCCTAGGTACTTGGTCAATATAAACACCATATGTAAACCCCAATTTACATCATGAAACTTTTCAGACAGTCGAGTCAAGTGCATTCTGCTCGAATCCTCTGTCCCTACTTAGGCAGCATTGTCTTTCACTTACCTGATTTTTTGTACAAACAAATCACTAAGCTGTTTTCTGAGATTTGTAGGTTAGCTCCTCAAAGAAAGCTCACTCAGTTGCCAGATTAAAACTGATGAAGCTGGATTTTATTTACTGTTGATATATATCAAATGTTTCTACTTACAGTGACCTTGGTACAAACTCGAGGTCACTAACATCCATCATGTCTTACACAAAGGATCCTTTGTACTGCAAACTCATCATCTTTTTCTCATGCAGATATTCATCAATCTGATCTACCCATGATTTCCTTGACCTTCCCCTACCTTCCTTTCCAGCCACTTGGGCTGAATAAATTCTCTTCTTTTTCAATTTTTAATCATTTTTCTTACTCAGTATGCTTCAGCAAACTTTGAACAGAACACAAATTAAAGAAATGCTACAGCAGTTTTAACAAAATCCTTCACATTTCCTTTCAAGAAAACTAGCAGAATGACTAACCTGGAACCAAGCCAGTTTATCACAATATTTCAATGATTTTATGTAATAAAAGGATGCCAATCATTCCTCTATGTTTAAGCAATTACACTGGTAAACACACTTTTTGTCCCACGGAACATTTATTGTGTTTCTAGCATAACTTTTTACACTGAATTCAAAAATGTAATCAGAATTTTACTATCACCCACAGCTTTTGTGCGACCTTTTGTGCGACATTTTTTTCAGTATCGGTTATTGAATTTTTATGTATTACATCAACAGAAATTATGAAAATAAAACATGTTTTTAAATTATTGTTTGTTGTATTTTACTTCGAATGTAGTGTGGGTAAAAAACAATCTATAATTATGAAGGCACTGGTGTATGTGCTTAGCCACAGTCGGGGATGATTTATGCACTAACGTGGCTTTTACTTTCAGAATTCAGGTTAAAAGGATGAAATCTTTTCTGCCGAGATACTGAAGCATGTTTTTTTTTTTTTCCCCCCAACTGTCTGTCAGGTTGAATTAAAAAATTTCTTTCACAAGAAAGAGATTTAGTATTTTGTAATGATGTTCACTCTGTAATGGAAGCACTGGGTCATAAAGATGTGGCACTCATTCATTGATTCCTCTAACGTTACCTTGAAAACTCTGCTTCTTCACAATGGAAATCAATGTTTGTTGATGCCATTAACCCACACTAGAGATGAGCTCGGGCTCGGACGGGCTCAGAATTCATTAACTACCGAAAAACCCGGGCCCAGGCTCAGAACTACACGTCTTGAATTCCATTACTGTAATTAATTCAACACATGTAATTCCGAGCCCAGTTGAATTACACATGTTGAATTTCATTGTGGATTTGTTACCATGGTGGAAGGATTTTCAATTTCTTAAGCTAGCTGCCATTGCAAGACAAATTTTGCAACAAATTTAGTTCGAGTATGTTAACCATTACACCATCCAATGAAGTTCCAAGCAACTAAGGCTAAGCAGTAGATTAGGAATCTGAAACCTCAGATTTTTTCACTAGTCAAAGCGATCAGCCGCATCGTAGCATCAATGACCATCTCACATCCAAATGTGGATGTAGATTTTAATTCGCTAGTACACTCATCGTCATAAAAATATATGCACAAAGAAAAAACTGTGCGATTAATGTGAAACTCGGAGAATAGCTACAGGAAGGGCAGACATGCAAATGATTAAAGTTTTGTGTGATTCCGCAAGCTCGTGTGTCAACAACCGGCGCTGCAATCTCAATCCTTGGGGCTCATTGTTAGGCATGTTTCATGTACTACAGAAAAAAATATATTTTTTGTTGTTTCCATGATTTCTGGCAAGTGTATAAATTTGTTAAAAGTATTTGTTTGTTATTATTCTTGCATGAAGAAAGAAAATCATGTGTGCACAAAATGTGTACCTTATTTCAACTATGTATGCTCAAACATGCAAATGAGCATTTTCTGCTGATAGTGATGTATCAACAGCAGTAAGAGTATTTCTTTTTTTGTAGAATGGCAACAGTCCTGTTGTCTTTTGCTATCAGTACGTGTGGTTGTCTGTGATGTTTGGTTGTTCATCTGGGTGGATTGTTTTTATCTCACTGCCATAAGATGTATTGTGTGGTGGAAATTGTCTTGTTTTCTGCTGAGTTAAACCTTAACTATGTTAACCTTTGGAGCAACATATAGTATTAAAAGCCTTATGTACCTATTATGTTGCAAGTTTCATGAACTGAGTGAAGTTAGTTTTTTTGCCCTAAATAAGGACAAAACACTTCTGTTTGGGGTCCATGGATGGAACCTCCAACAACAATGGTAGCAGAGCATGGTTTTGATCCACAAGTTTTGGTAATTATTATCAGCAGATACTTCAAGAACTGTAAGTAGAATTTTTTGTTGTTTTTAGTTAAAAGAAAAGAAAAGGGAACTTTGTGTGCAGCATGACTTCTCTTGAAGGTTCAACAAACATATTGAGTTTTGCTAAACTCAATAAAGATAATTTCTGTCAGTGGAACTTTAATATGAAAATGTTGCTTTTAAACCAAGGCTTATTTGGGTTTGTTGATGAGACAGAGCCAAAGCCAGAACCTGATGTTTCTGCTAAGGATAGGCATCAATTTGACATTGGTAGTGCAAAAGCCTTGTCTACCATTTGCTTAGGTATTGAAGAAGATTTGAAGAATCTTGTGGTAGAAGAAACCACTGCTAAAATGGCTTGGGAAGCAATTTGTAATGCATTTGAACCCACCGCCCGTGCTAGAATTGCTGCTTTATGAACTGAGTTTATGAGTATTTGGTTTAAACCCCCTGAAACCATGAGTATGTATTTAGGCTGTTTACTAAGAGCAACCAAAGACCTTGAACTGGCAGGGGAAAATTTCCCAGATGATGAAATAGCATATCAGATGCTATTCCAGTTACCACAAAATTATGATAATGTGGTTATATGCAACTATATCAATTATCCGATAAGGACTTTACCTCTTCAAATGAAAGACAGGCATTATTAGCAGAATATGATAGGATTCAGCATCGAGATGAGTTTGCAAATAGTTCTGTTAAAAATAGAGCTTTTATTTTCCATGAAAAACAGGATATTAGGGTGGCACACCTTCTTTAATGCATGAAAAATATCGAGAAACTAGAAGATGTTATCGATGTGAATCAGTTAAACACTTGGCTAAAAATTGTCAAAAACCTAAATGAGGTTTCAACAAGCAAATGAGTAAAAGTGTACCAAATAAATGTGACTCTGCTAATTGTGCATTTTTTGCATCAGCACATACATGTCCACAACATGTACAGTAGACTGGATAATTGATACAGCAGCCCAGAACATTTCTGTAATGACAAAAGTTTATTTATATTGGTTTTTGCACCACACCTGATAGAGAAGCAACTATTGCTGAGGGGTCAACAAAAATCTTGGGATATGGAAATGTGCAATTATCTGTTTTACGAGATAGGGGCAAAGTATCACTACTTTTGAAAAATGTATTGTATGCTCCAGGGCTGAGTAGAAACCTAATATCAGGTAGATTGATTGATATAGCAGGTTACAGTGCACTCATCAAAAACAAAGAAATTGTTATTAAGAATACTAAAAAGGAAATTTCTTTAAAAGTACCATTATTGATAAATTCTATATAATTAAAGCATATGTGATAAAGAAATCAGCTACTGTTGAAGCTCATGTGGCAAACAGAAATAATGTTATGCTATGGCATACAAGATTTGGGCACCAGAATGCTACAGCTTTAAATGCATTTTCCAGAACTAAGAATGTTTTTGGTCTAGAAAAATTAGTTGGTACCATTCAAAATTGGGAGATATGTAATCTTGCAAAAGAAAAAAGAGCATAATTTAAAAATATTGTACATATCAGAACTTCACAGTTTCTTGAATTACTGCACATGGATGTTTGGGATCCAGCACCTGTGACATCTATGGGAGGTGCCCAATATTTTTTCACAATCATCGATGATTATTCTAGATTTTCAGTTGCCTATTTCTTAAGACAGAAGAGTGAAGCATTCAAGTTTTTCAAGTTATATAAATCTGAAATGGAAAGGCAGACAGGAAAAAAGATTAAATGTATAAGAACAGATAATGGAATGGAATTCTGTGCTAACTATTTTGAAAACTATCTGAAACATGAAGGTATTATGGTTGAGAGGACAAACCCCTATTCCTCCCCGAGATGAATGGAGTGGCAGAAAGATTTAATCACACTCTTGTAGAAGGTGCAAGGGCATTGTTATCACAAGGTCATTTACCTAAATCATTATGGTCTGTAGTGATACATGCACAGAATTATTTACGAAACAGATTTCCCCACAAGAGTTTAAATGCCAAAGCTCCACTGAATGTATGGTTTGAAAGGAAATTTTCTGTTCGATATTTAAAAATAATAGGAAGTTTAGCCTATGTTTTCATTCCAAGGCAGCATAGAGATAAATTAGATAGTAAAGCAAGAAAAGGAGTTTTGGTTGGATATGCTCAGAAAACAAAAGGCTATAGAATTTGGTTTCCTGGTACAAGTGAAGTTGTAGAAACGAAACATGTGAAATTTAATGAGTTTGTTTGGGGAAAGAATTGTGAGTCTGAACCAAAACAGGACTTTAACAAATTCTTATCCATTGTTACACCATTGACAGATTTAGAAAACTCAGAGTTTGAAGATGATAAAACCTCAAAGTTTGAAGCTGGTGAAATCTCAAAAATTGATAGTCAACATGTGTCATCTGAAAAACCTATTACATAATTGGGAAAGAGTTACTCGTCACTCGGAAAAATCTGCTGGGGAAAAGGATGTCTATTATTATCCCGAAAAAAATGTGCGACTAAGGAGTAAAAATGAGGTAAAAGGCTATTGTGAAAAGAAAAATATTATTTTGAATCTGGCAGAACTTAATTTTTCACCCAGGCTTGACTATAATGAAGAACCTCAATTGAGTGACCATTCAATGTCTGACTCTGATTCAGAGGCACATTGTGTTGAGGTAAAAATTCCAAATACTTTTTCTGAATCTCAGAAGTTACCAGAAAAAAGGGCATGGTGTAAGGCAATGGTTGAAGAACTGGATACATTGAAATTGTGTGATGTTTATGAAGTTGTTCCTAAACCCATGGGAGGAAAAACCTTAGGAAATAAATGGATATATACCATCAAGAAAGGTTCCAGAGGAAAAAAAACAACATTTTAAAGCACAACTTGTTGTTCAGGGTTTTAGGCAAGTTGAAGGTATAGATTATTTTGATACATTTGCCCCAGTTATTAGTTTTACACTAGTAAGAATGTTTATAGTGCTATTGGTTATTCTGAAAGGATGGACTCACCATCACCTGGATATACAATGTGCATATCTTTACAGTACACTTAATGAAGTTATATATATGAAACAACCACAAGGGTTTTCTATACCACATTTGGAAGATCATTTTTAAAGTTACAGAAAACATTGTATGGACTACATCAAGCAGGAAGAGAATGGTTTTTTTAATTAGATAAACCTTCATTAATTTAGGTTTTGAGAAACTCCCGCATTACAATTGTGTATACATTTTTCAAGCAAAAGCATTAATCCTTGTAGATACATTTTTCAAGCAAAGCATTAATCGATAGAACACACAATTGTATTAATAAAATCCAAATATGATATCAAGGATTTAGGCTTGATCTCACAGTTTTTAGGAGTTGAATTCAGGAGAAAGAAGGTAAACAACTGATGCACCAGCACAGTTATATTCAAAAGATGCAACACACATTTCATAAGATACCTGAAAGCCATTGTAAATTGCCTATGAACTGTGGAGTTATTGTAAAATGTTCAGGAGACATGATCACCATGCAGAAGATGTGCCTTATAGAAATTTAATCGGAAGCCTACTTTACTTGGCATCTAGAACACGACCAGATATTATGTTCCCTGTGATTTTGTTGTCTCAGTATTGTAGCCAACGTTCAGAAATACACTGGAGAATATATATTGTTGTTCAATTTTTGCCAATTTGCGATGAACATACTTTTTACGAGGCTACGATATTTTAATTTGGTTGACATTAAATGTCTGTAAATACTGTTTCACACGTTATGCAAGTTCAGCTATCGGGAGATTGCAAAAGGACGTTAACAAATTGAAAAAATTCATTCTTTGATGACGCACATATGAAGCCCCGACAGCCACTATGAATATTGTAAGTACAGATACTTATTATTATTATACTTGACTTCAATTGCCAATACTTTGTTAACGTCCTTTTGCAATCTCCCGATAGCTGAACTTGCATAACGTGTGAAACAGTATTTACAGACATTTAATGTCAACCAAATTAAAACACTGGAGAATGTTGGGCCAAGTATTCTAATATGTATTGAACACTGCTGACTACTGTATTGATCTGACGAATGCCAATAATTATGAATTAACAGCATATTCAGATGCCAGTTGGGCATCGGATAGAGATGATCATAAATCCATGACTGAATATATTGTTTTGCTAGGAGGTGTACCTATTTCATGGAGAACTGTAAAACAGAAAACTGTTGCATTATCCAGCATGGAAGCTGAATTTATTGCATTGTCTGAGACTGTAAAAGAAAGTGTTTGGCTGTTTCAAATATTGAAAAACTGTTTGTGTTTTTCATTACCATTGACACTACCTAGAATATATTGACAGTAAAAGTGCTATAATTTTTTCACAAAATTCTGTTCAGAAACAAAGGACTAAACACATAGACATTCATTATATTTGTCTCAGAAAATATTTGAACTTTTGCATGTTTCAGGAAAACAAAATATTGCAAACTTATTAACAAAACCTATGACTTCTGGCAAGTTGATATTGGTTATTTGTGAAGAATACACATTGACCTAGTTTATTGAGTTATACCAGAAAATCCTGGAAACAGGGGTGGTTGTGTTAGGCCTGTTTCATGTACTAAAGAAAAAAATATTTTTGTTGTTTCCATGATTTCTGGCAAGTGTATAAATTTGTTAAAGGTATTTGTTTGTTATTATTCTTGCATGAAGAAAGAAAATCATGTGTGCACAAAATGTGTACCTTATTTCAACTATGTATGCTCAAACATGCAAATGAGCATTTTCTGCTGATAGTGATGTATCAACAGCAGTAAGAGTATTCCTTTTTTGTAGAATGGCAACAGTCCTGTTGTCTTGTGCTATCAGTAGGTGTGGTTGTCTGTGATGTTTGGTTGTTCATCTGGGTGGATTGTTTTTATCTCACTGCCATAAGATGTATTGTGTGGTGGAAATTGTCTTGTTTTTTACTGAGTTAAACGTTAACTATGTTAACCTTTGGAGCAACATATAGTATTAAAAGCCCTATGTACCTATTATATTGTAAGTTTCATGAAGTAAGTGAAGTGAGTTTTTTTCGCCCTAAATAAGGACAAACACTTTTGTTTGGAGTCCATGGATGTAACCTCCAACTCTTATAAGGCGCCGCACAGGGGACTCCACATTCATGCCAAAGTGCACAGTAAGTGTCAGGTGAGATCCCTGAGTGGTAGACATGCCGAGGAGCAGCCGTGGATGTGTGTATGGGCAACTGACTGAGTTTGAACGAGGCCGTATCGTCGGGATGGGAGAGGCAGGGTGGCCAGTGTGCCGAATTGGCCACCATTTGGGCCAGTCGGACAGTACGGTGCGATCATGTTGGGAGTAATGGACACAGGAAGGCACCCACACACGGCGGACTGGCTCTGGACGACCCAGACACACCACCAGCAGAGAGGATTGTGGGATCGTGAGAGCAGCACGCACAGATGCAACGACGTCTTTGTCCAATATGCAGAGACATGTGGCGGCTGTACAAGGGATTCCTGTGTCAGCCAGAACCATTTCCAGACGCGTGGCAGAGGCAAATTTGCACTCTCGATTGCCCTTACATTTTCTGCCATTAACACCTGATCATCATCGGCTTCGATTGCAGGTGTCAGCAGCGAGCAACGTGAAATGCTAAGGACTGGCGACTTATAGTATTCAGGAACGAATCCCGCTTCTGCATGGGAATGGACAACCACCGTGTCAGAGTGTGGAGGATGGCAGGTGAGTGCTACAATCCCAACCTCACTGTACAGTGGCACACGTCCCAAACTGCAGGCATGATGGTCTGGGGAGCCATCACGTATGACAGTCAGACTTCCCTCGGGACGTTGACAGCACAGTGCTACATACAGGAGATCCTGCGGCACCATGTGCTGCTTTTCCTGGCAAGGCGGCCCGGAGCCATTTTCCAACAAGATAACGCCCATTCGCACATGGCTGTCTACGTCATGCTTCGATGCTTCCGTGGCCTGCCAGATCACCTGATTTTTTGCCCATCGAGCACGTGTGGGACCAGATGGGATGCCAGCTTTCTCCATGTCCCACTGTTCATGATTTAGAGCATCAGTTGCAAGAAGTGTGGGCCAATCTGTCCAAGGATAACATACGGCGTCTCTTTGACTCCATGCCGAACCATATCATCGCATGTATCCGAGCACGAGGTGGTGCGACACGGTACTAACGCTGACCGGAATGTGTAAAGTATGTCTGCGGGAAATCGTCCTCCTGCTGCTGTGATATTGTAATCACTTCTGTCCTCGGTATGTACCATCTCACTACTAAAATCTCATTTCAATCCGACGCCTCCTTCTTGGTGCGCGGATTTTTATGACAATGAGTGTATTTCAGATACAGAATTTGAGGAAGAAATATTCCTCAGAAATACATGGGAACACACTAGAATATTCAAAGCAATCAGATTTTTGAGGATTTGTTACATGGTAGACCAGTAAACCAGAGGCAACTCAGTACATAATTTTGATCGCTTTGAATATTCTAGTGTGTTCCCATGTGTTTCTAGGAATATTTCCTCAAATTCTATGTCTGAAATACTGGCAAATTAAGACCTATATCCACACCTGGATGTGAGATGGTCATTGGTACTACAATGATGCTGATTGCTTTGACTAGAGAAAAAATCTGAGGTTTCAGATTCCTAAGCTGCAACTGCTTAGGCTTAGTTGCTTAGAACTGAAAGAACTTCATTGTCCTGGGTTGTGTAACAGTTAGCATACTCGAACGGAAATCGGGAGATGTGGGTTCGATTCCTACTCCAGGGTGATGTAATTTACAGACAATTCAGTATATAATTCTGATTGCTTTGAATATTCTAGTGCACTCCCATGAATTTCGGAGGAATATTTCTTCCTCAAATTCTATAAATAGAAAACTGTAGTTATAGCATTAGCATGTTACAAGATAAAGTAGCTTGTAGCATAAAATAATGCTACAAATTGTGCTATTTAAAAAAATAATAATAATAATCTTCAAATCACATAACATTTTTGGATTTCCTGGATCATTATTGGCTGAAACAGCGGGGTTAAGTGTGCCTTGCCTACAATCATGTACCTGACTTGACTTGCATTGATTGTGAGTGTTAGCTGTTAACCATAAAGTATTATCTTCCATCTTTTGTGCTATTTATATGGGTCTTCTCAGTCAGCCTGAAAATGCAGTGCATACGAAATGATCAAGCTAGCAAACTCAGTGTTAGAATTAGAAATAAATCTTCTATTGGGGCAGCGGACCACCAGAATTTGCAACCCTCTGGTCCACCAAAATACCCACTGGTCTGTAAAAAAATTTAAAAAAAAAATTAAACATTTGCAATATATGTAAAAAATAATGTATCATTTCAATGGAATTATCTTTAATATTTGTTTTTAAACCTATCATTAGTTTGCAGCCTAACAAGAAAACCATACAGTAAAGTAGAAGAAATAGAAAGCCATTTTTTAACTTGTGACAAATTAGAAAAAAATACTTACTGGCCATCCGGACCCGTAAAATCAATAGTTCAGTGGTTCGACGAAAGTTTTACTGGCCAATAACCAGCAGACCACTGGGTAATTCGAACACTGACACTTGTTGATGACATTTGATAGCAATAACCGATTCATTTAGCAAAGAAAATCAATTCTCAAATATTAGTTGATAGTGTTTTTATTTGAATTCCCTGGGCATACCAACTAGCCTGGAATATAAGCCATTAAATGTGATAAAATTTGTTACATTATCTAGAATGAACCCTTCTGGAACAATTCAAAGTGAACTGGTCCACTTTCTGGTTCCTTTCTCTTCACTACTGTGAAAGCTTGGAAAATTATCTTTCTTTCAGTAACTGCAGTTTGGAATCTCCATTTATCATCCCCATGATCTGAAAATCCATACTCTTTCAAAATAAAACATTTGTGAATTTGGCAGCCATTTACAACAACCAAGTGATGAAGATTTGACAACAACCTAGTCAGTTTTCATCCAAACTCTGACTATAGTTTGAAAAGATATAGTTCGAAAGCTTCCTTGCAAAATATAAATTTTATGCAACTTAAGCATGTTTCCTCTATTTTCTTCCCATTACAGTGGAAACCAGTGTGAACCCAACAGGTATATGTGCTTTTTGAAACCACTGTTGACAGTACTGATTAATTGTGGTACTGTTGCAGCCCATAAGTTCTGTTACATAGGAAGTCAACCATCTGCCCTGCCAAAGGCTAATTAGCCTGCTCCTACTCAGGGTTCATCCTAGCTGTTTTCAGAAGGGGTGCTGTACCCTGCCTGCCCTTTAGTTAGAGAAATCCCACCCTACCTGCTCTCAAGCCTAAAATGATCACACTACCCCTAATGGTCAGTACGAAAGAGATGCACATGCATTTATCAATCATTTGCATGAAACCATTTCTAGACAGAAAACTAGCCTATTATTACAAATTTTGGTATCTTAGATCTTAGAAGAGTAGGGTCAGAAACTACTCTAAGCATTTGTGGCATTACTGAACAATGGAGCTGGCTGAGTACTTCAACTTAGATGAAGATGATTTACTATTAGAGTAAGATGAGTACAAATTAATGTTAATATCTCAAACTGATATTGGGAGTAGTAATTTGTCAATTCCGAAAATGTGTTCAATTTTGTCAAAATCAGAAGGAACTGTGGGTAGAAGATTCCCACCAATACAGAAACTTTTGAACATTGCATGTACCTTAGCAATTTCAAATGCTGAAGTAGAAAGAATATCTTCTCAAATTAGACTAGTACTGACTGATAACAATATATATAACTAGCCTATAGCCCGTTCTAGGACAGTTGTTTTTAAGCTTTAAATAAATATTAATTTATAGGGGATGTTGCCCGTTCTACGACAGGGTGACATTTTTAATTGAAGCAGATTGAAAACATATTAAACAGATGCCCGATTTCTGTGAGGAAATATAGTAAAAACTCATTCATGTTAGAACTGAAAATTATATGCAATTTATTTCCATTTTTCAAGACCTTGCGATAAATAACATTCTGTGTAAAATATTTGCTGTTAACAATTTTCCTTGTTGTCCAGTTGTTTTCGTGTAAACTTACCATAATAACTTTTGCTTTGATTTTTCATGTTAAATGACCTTTTCTCCTGCACACTTGTTATTCCATTCACTGCTTGTTTTAGACTGCCCTATTCGACGGTAAGTTTGAAGCTTCATACTAAAGATTTTTCAAAATAATGCAACATCTGGTATTAAAGATCGGAACTATCTAAATCATCAACAATGTGCTATTGTGGGGGGGGGGGGGTGAGACATCTGTTTTTAGATGCAATTTTTGCTCACTTTGACATCTCAAGACTTCAGTTTTTATTGCAGGTTAGAATGTTTAGACAAGACTGATATTTTGCAAAATGTATAATATAATCAGCACTAAACTCGGAAAGTTAGTTAAATTAAAAAAGTAAAAAATAATTAAAGCGTACAAATTAATGTTCCAATTGTGCTAAATTAATTTAATATACAAACTCAACTTGCCGTGATATTAAGATTCCAATTTGAATTTTGTAGATCGGATAAATAGAACTCGAGTCATTGATAAACCAATTTTTTTAAATTAGCACACGATCACTTTGACATCTCCAGAGCATTCCAGACAGATAGAGATTGAGAGAGAGAGATCTGGGTGCTTATATATATGATAATACAGGGTGTATCTAAAGTATTTCCCTGATTACAATAAATCATATAAAATGAACCAAGCTAGTTAGACGTACGCAGTTTGTTGCATTGATTGGGTCATATTCTCAAGTTTTTTGTTCACTGTACTTTTGGAACAATAGGTGGCGCTACACGCCTGCAGCATAGTTTGTTGTTGAAAGCCTCAGTCAGCGAAATGGCGTCTATGCAGGAGAAGGCTAATTGTGTTCTCTAGTTTCATGAAACCAAATCTGCAATTTCAGAGCAGCGGAAGTTTAGGCGTGAGTATGATATAGCTCCGCTTGATGTGAAGAGCATTAGGAACTGGTATCAAAAGTTTAAACAGACGGGCAGTGTCGGTGACCGTGCAAGGAGCAGAAGACCTTCCATTAGTGAGGAAACTGTTGAAAGCATGCGTGATGCACTCGTACGAAGCCCAAGGAAATCAATTCGACATGCCTCTAGTGAACTGGGAATATCTATAAAGACAGTGCACAGCATTTTAAGAAAGCAGCTTAGTTTTTTTTTTTTTTTTGCATACAAATTGCAAATTGTTCAAGCCTTGGAACCTAATGATGGGCTTAGATGTGTGACATTCGTTATGGATATTCTTGAATGAACAGACGAAGATAATGAGTAACTGAAGCGGATTTGTTTTACAGACGAATCTACTTTTCATACCTCAGGTAAGGTGAACACGCATAATGCCCGTATCTGGGGTTCAGAGAACCCACATGTGGTTTTGGAGAAACAGAGGGATATCCCTAAAATCAATGTTTGGTGCGGGCAAATGCACAACAAAGTAATTGGACCGTTCTTTTTATTAAGCCCACCATTACGTCAGGTATTTTACCTCAACATGATGCAGCTGTATGCTGCACCTCAATTGGAAGAGCTGCAACCATGGGTAATGTTCCAGCAGGACAGTGCGTCCCCGCACTGGGGTGTACCTCTCCGTCAATTCTTAGATGACAAAATCCCCAACAGATGGATAGGCTGAGACGGTGCTATACCTTGGCCACCAAGATCCCCAGACATTACACCCCTTGACTTCTTTTTATGGGGTTACATTACGGATCAAGTTTATGCAACACCAGTTCCAGTTATTAACACTTTGAAGGGAAGAATAACTGAAGTGTTTGGGACCTGATGACCCGGAAAAAAACTCTGGATTTCAGATAAGCTACATTGGAAAACCGTATGTGTCTAACAAGCGTGATTCATTTCATATGATTTATCGCAATCAGGAAAATACTTTAGACACACCTTGTATTTTAATACCCACAGTGAATTACTGTTGAAATTCACTGGTGAATTAAAGCTCTTGGTACGGTCTTGTTTTTATAAGGTCAATATACACTATGTTGACAAAAGTCACTGGACACCCCTTCAAAAGCAAATTAATGGATTCGCTGCTTTGTTAAGATGCACGGTACAGCTGCAAACGGTATAAAAACAAGCCTGCAGCTGACCGAGATCATATCGCACTGTGAGGTCGAGTGAAAATGTTGCGGCGGGAGAGAACTGACTTTGAGAAAGGAAAGATTGTTGAGTGTTATATTAGTGGGTTGTCCATAAGAGAAACTGATAGGTGCTTAAACGTACCCAAGTCAACTGTTTTGGATGCACTGAATAAGTGGAAGGCACATGGCATGCCTGAAGCAGCAAAACGTACCAGTAGACCAAAGAAAATCAGTGATAGAGGACGTTAAAGCCTCAGGAGAGTCGTTACAGCTAAGGAGTACTGCACAACACCTCAGTGTACAGATGAGTAAAAATGCTGAAACCTCGGTATGTACACGTACCATTCGCAGAGAACTTCATTCCATGGGTTACTGTGGTTGAGCGGCTGTTCATAAGCCTTTCATCTCCACTCGGAATGCTACTCGTCGTTTAGCATGGTGTAAAGAACATTTATTGTGGACCGTAGATCAATGGAAACGGGTCCTATAGACGGATAAATCTAGATACACAAACCATCAGTCTGATGGCTGTGTGTGGGTATGGCGGCAGCCGGGGGAACGCTATTTAACACAGTGTACGGTTCCTACGGTCAAGTTTGGAGCTGGCAGTGTGCTTGTGTGAGGGTGTTTTTCGTGGTATGGTCCCGGCTTATTGGTTATTGTGGACAAACCTGTTAACCAGCATGTCTACCTCGATATTCTGGACAATTATGCCCTACCAACTCTGTGGCAATACCATGGAACCGAGCCTTGTTGGTACCAGCAGGATAATGCACCGAGCCATAAAGCAAGGACTGTTACGGCGTGGTTTGGCGATAATTCTGTATCGTATGTGGGCTGGCCAGCACAGAGGCCTGATCGTAATCCCATAGAGCACCTATGGGATGAATTAGAGCACCGCATAAGAAGTTTGGAACCAAGGCCTACTACTAAGCAACACTTAGTGGCAGCATTATGTACTGAATGGAAGTGCATACCTATCGCTGTGTTTCAAAACCTTGTCGAAAGCATGTCTCGAAGGATCAGTGAATGCATTAAGATCAAAGGTGGACTGACACCATACTAATGTATGTCAATAAATGCTAGGTTGTGTTTCTCTTCTAGGTGTCTGGTGACTTTTGTCAATATAATGTATACTCTAATGCTCCTTGAATATGTAAGCTGCCCTTTTTTTCATAACAATCACCCTGCCCATTTTTAGTCCTAGAATAAACCCTGCCTACTTAAAGTTACTTAGCAGTCCATATGTTTGCCCAGCATGACATTTTGGCATTCTGTACAAGATGCTATTCTTCCAGGAATCAATTGAAAGAAGCTCGGAGACATACCATAAACAAACTCATGGTATGTTGAAATCAGAGGTCTGTGAACACATGCTTACAATACCCACTGTCATTGCAGGATTGACCCAATAATACACTCAATGGACAACACATTAGAGATACCTACCTAATAGCATGTTGGTCCTTCTCTAGTGCAAAAAACAGCCTGTGCATGCTAAGGCATTGACTCCACCAGATGCCGGAGGGTTTCCGGAGGTAATGCCAGCCATACCTGCTGCAGCATTGCCCACAACTCTGCCCGAGATGGCGGTCCAGGATCCATGGATCTGATGCTCCACTCCACAGATTCCTGCAGAGCTACCACAGCATTTTAATCTGCCACTGGAATGGTTCCAAGCTCAGATGAGTGTTCCTCGAGCCATGCCTGGGTGACTACAGCCTGGTGGGGTGATGCATTGTCCTGCTGGAAGAGACCCTGCATCACAGGATGCTTGAAGGCCATGAAAGCGTGTAGATGATCAGCTAGCACATGCTGGTAGTGTGCAGCAGTTAAGGACATCTCCAGACACATAAAGGGTCCTAATGTGTCCAATGAGAAGGCTCTTCAAACCATCACCACCTTGAACAGGGCCAACCTGGCATGACGGGACCATGGACTCACGCTGTGGACGCCATACACACACTCTCCGGTCAGCTCAGTATAGCTGAAAGCGGGATTCATGACACAACATGGCACCACTTTTCGGAGGTCCAGTTTCGAAGTTCCCAGCACTAGGCAAGGTGAAATGTCCGAAGACGAGCAGTCAACTGTGGCACACGAGAAGGGTGTTGCGTCCCATATCCTAGAGTAAGCAGCATTCACTGTAACATTCGATCATTGACACTGCTTGGGCCTCCAACATTTAACCTGGATGTGACTTGCGCATCAGTCTGTATGAGCCTGGATTATGTCATCCTGGGTCATCAATAGCATGTTGTCGGCCACTGCTTGCTCTCTGGGAGCTGATACGCCTGTCAATGGTATACTTGCTGTACACCCTTGATATGGTTGCCCTTAAGAACTCTAGGGTCCTTATCACTTGGATGATATAATGACCCCTCTGCCTTGCACTGATGATGCTTCAACGATCAAAGTCACTCAGATCACCTCATTTTAATATACTGTCAGAGTATAAATACTCGTGGTTTAATTTACTGTTTCACACGTTAATATTGGTTTTAATAATCAAGAATCAAAGTTGTACTTCATCATTTCCAGAAATTTTTTGATGAACATAAGTTTGATGTTATTATTTACTGTCCTTTGGTAATAGGCTTAACAGTTATGGTTCTTGATGTCATTGAGGTTAAGTGTTTCTTTTTAGCCAATGAACAGTTAATGGTTACCTTGATGAAATCCAGGAATGTGAAGCACGGCATCGTCTTCTTAACGTATTATTTCTCATACCAGTTTCAGCTTTTGAAGTATAAGCTTTCTTCAGTGAGTTTTTGTGCTATCATTTTAGTACTTGATGTTATTAGGCGCTTAGCTGCAGCCTGAATGATTATGAAAAGATGTATCCACAAAAAAAGACTTTAATGACAATAAAGAACGATAGATGGCGACACTGTATATCGAGCACTAGGAGAGACATTCGAACGTAGATGGCAACAAAATTATAAAAAAACGTCATCATTCAGGATGCAGCTAAGTGCCTAATAACATGAAGTACTAAAATGATAGCACAAAAACTCACTGAAGAAGGCTTATACTTCAAAAGCTGAAACTGGTATGAGAAATAATACGTTAAGAAGACAATGCTGTGCTTCACATTCCTGGATTTCATCAAGGTAACCATTGACTGTTCATTGGCTAAAAAGAAACACTTAACCTCAATGACATCGAGAACCATAACTGTTAAGCCTATTACCAAAGGACAGTAATTAATAACATCAAACTTGTGTTTATCAGAAAATTTCTGGAAATGAAGTACAACTTTGATTCTTGACGATTAAAACCAATATTAACGTGTGAAACAGTAAATTAAACCATGAGTATTTATACTCTGACAGTATATTAAAACATTATGATAACCACGTAATCCAACAACGGCATTGAGTCGTTAATAACTATGGACATTTACCCATGTTCATCAATTGTGACACACTGTTGGGAAGCCCTGTTGTCTACCTATTTTGCATTTGGTTTGGGTCTGTTCCACTCTATGCAGGGGGATGCCCATATCAACTTCCCATTACCCCTGTCTCTAATGTTTTGTCTACCGAGTGTAGAATCATTTGTATATTTCAACATAATGATATCACCTTCTAATTTGCATGAGAATTGACTAATTACTTCTGGTTATTACAACTTCAATGTCACAGGGTGTATTTTTTTATTTTTTATTTTTTCTAAACCGAGGCAACAGCTGTTTTTAAAGCATACATCATCTGTCACTATATAGATTTCAAGTACTCACCTCTGTACAAGTGCTCCAATGATCATCTGTGGATACTGGGTCCCTTGGGTTACTCTTACTGCCCATTTTTCAACAGGAATCTGCAATTTTTGTACAAACCAATGGGCAATATTCACTGAAACAGAAAGCACATGAAAGAAATCAAGCAGATACATTATATCAATATAACTACATAAAAAGTAAAATTGACATAGGTGTTTACAAACTTTTAAATACTCAGGCAAGAAAACAAAGCTTTCCATTAAATATTAAACAGAAAAATAAATGTACATCTACTATGAAAACTTAAGCTGTTGTATGTTTTTGAGGCACTAGCATGTCTCAACATACATGCATTTGTATGTTAATAATGAAGAGCAAAAATCTGTCATATAAAAACCTATTATCAGGACTTCAGTTTTAGTTCAGGAAAACATATTTTACCATTTGTAGGATTAATGCAATAATAACCTTCATATTTTAGAACTGGATATACTATAACAGAACATAATGAGCATTTGGTTAAAACTACTGCTGTAAAGAAATATCTGTACAACAGTGCATATCATCTTGCATGAAGGTATGTGTGGAAACAATATGGATTCCCTGCTTTAATTATAAACACTGAAGAAAGCCAGGAAGAAATAATATCCAATTCATAAGAAAAGCACAGAACTCATAATTTTATGACATTCAGGTACTGGAATTCATCCAAGTAACCAACTCTTCAAAAAGAACTTAAAAACTGCATCACCCCAGAGCCAGAATCAAGCGTGAATCTCCAAAGTTTTGTTCAACCTGTTGCCAATACAACATACAGGACATAGCAGTTTTAAACAACTGATCTGTTATTATTAGACTGTGCTTGCTGAAGTACCTGCTTTCATGTATCAGACTGTCTGACAGGGTTCTTTCTTTTTTCTTCCATAAGAAATAAACACTTTTTAATGGCTTTTAAGCATCCCCTAAAAAAATTTAAGGACCTTAGCAGTTGCACATCCAACCATGACATACACACAAACATACTTTTACACATGACTTAACTATGCAAACTGAACTATGCTGGTAAAGTTTGCAATAGTTTTTCATAAAATTTAAGTTTGTGTATGTACTAAATTAGAATTTATGCTATTTAAAAGACAGTTCTGTTGGTCAACTCAGTTTTCCTATTCTGAGAGAAAAATCACACATGCAATAAAGGGTATGTAAATGGTAGTTAAAGTTATGTGTTCAAGACTGGAATTTTGCACACAATTATCTCATGGTTCAAACTAAAACCAAAGTCAAAATTATGTATTCAAGATTTCAATTTTGCACTAAATTTTCTCATGGTATAACCAAGAAGGTTAGAATAAGACTTCTGGAGATGCCTTGGGTCTCTTGATTACAAAGCCACAAAGTGTCGGAATTTTGATGTTGTTTACATGATACCCAAGAGAGTTTCATGCAATTTCCACTGTGTGATATTTTGGAATTTCATGGTTTTGGGTTGCAAAGGATGAACTTCAGTGTTGGCATAAGGTCTCAGGCATCTTTATATAGCATGCTTAAGAGAAATATTGACAAGCTCCCCTCTTCTCAACAAGGCAGGTATTTATGCAATCCCACTACAATATCCTTATGGCTCCAAGCGATACTACATCGGAATGACCAGGTGTTTGTTCAGAATTAGACTCAATGAACATAAAACAGACACTAGGGATGGAAAAGTAACCACTGCCCTGTCCAGAGAAGTCAAGTTCAAGTCCACTAATCCTATGTGGGATGATATAAAGACATTAGCTTCCTACTCCACGCCTAAATCTACTGCCATTCGAGAAGCCTTAAAGATCATTACCAACAGTGAGGCTTGCAATGACAGCCTCTCCCTAGAATTTTCACGAGTTCGTCAAATAATGCTGCATTTTCTCCCACAACACTGCAAGCCTAACCAACATGTCTCCTCATTTCTTCAAATGAATAATCACATTTGCATCTATTCATTTATTGTCCACTCAAGTCATCGTGTTCAAATTGTTGAAGTGATCTATTATTCAGTTTGCTGTGTACCTACCTTGAAAAAGCCATCTGGTTGATGTGTGAAAGCTTGGAAACTTTAATTCCTATTCTACGCCAAGAAATTCAGATCATTAGTATACCCATAGTCATACTATTTTGAGTACAGTTGGTGTACAGTTCCTATTTATTAATAATTGCAGAAATCATGGTAACACGAAAATGGAGAGAGTTACACTATGTAGGTGAAAGTTTTCAGTTTCAATGTTTGTTTTGTTTTGAACTTCGACTAATGTTTTATGTAATTCAATTTAAAATACAAATATGAAGGTGCCTCAAAATAATTAAGAATTTTATAAATCCAGCATTTTCTAACACATTGGGAAAAAGTTACAATGCAAAAATAGAAACATTCACGGCAAAATAATGTTATTCGGCCAACAGAAAATGCATTGCAATAGCCATGAAAAACACCAGCCTTCCCACACTTAAACCCTTTCCGCTCAACAGTCAGGTGACACCCAACATTACTAAATTGACAAACAGCTTGCATGTTGGGTGTCTCCCACCACGCCGATGACACCTCTATAACTGATATGTTGAGGCTGGCGAGACAATTTTTTTACACCCAGCTTGTGCTACCATCTATTGCGAATGTGGAGAATTATTTCATGCTTTTTTTAAAAAGGACTGCCTGAAGCTGTGAAGAAAAAAATCTGAAGCTGAAGAATCATGAAGTTGCTGCCTACCGCAAAGGTGACAAAGTGCTTGTTCTAGCTTGGAAAGACAAGAGGAATGTTGTAATGCTTAGTACATGGCATAACACTGTACAGAACCAGTAACCAGAGAAAAGAAAAAGGTAGAGAAAGTAATCCATAAACTGACTGCCATCTGTAACTAAAACAAAAATATGGGAGGTGCAGATGTAGCTGACCAATACTTTCTCTTCATACAGTTTTCTCAGAAAATAAAAAAAAATGGCAGAGAAAAATGTTTTTTTGGCTATTAGAAGTGGCTATTGTCAACAACTTTATTTTATACAATCTGAATGCTGACACTAATCAGGAAAGGAGATTAAGCCACAAGAAATACAGACTGGATCTTCTGAAACAATTTAGTTGAAGATGTTCTTAACCGACAGAGGAAAAAAGAGGAAGACCATCTACCCCAATGCCTCAATGAACATAATCACTTTATTTATTCAGTTCAGTCTCCATCCTGGTGAATGTTTTGAGAAATACCAGACACTGAAAAAGTATAAGTAAACTGGACAGAACAAACTCAAAACTTTAGTATATATAACAAAATGTACTGTTTTTGTACTCAATTAGAGCAGGTATGTCTAACCAAAGTGTATTATAATACCTTGCATCAAGTTTCCCAAAGCTGAACTTTCACAGCTAAGTTGTGGCCTCTACTGAAGAAAGAAAAATACGAGTGCAGGGGGAGTCTGGGTGGAATGTTATTCGAGTGGAAAATGTTAATGGCCGCCGCTCGCGATTATAGGCTTCACTTAAAGTGGTACTGCTCCATTGATGAGGACATCTCCTGATATCTTATTCTAACTTCCTTGGATACAACTACAGTCGAACTTCATTAACATGAAACCGTAGGGACCAAGGCATCTATTTCGTGTTAACCGAATTTCATGTTAACCAATAACCTTCATGTTAATTTATTCTTTGACGGGACCAAATACATATTTTGTGTAACACAGCATTTTGTGTTAACGAGGTTTGACTGTATTAATAAATCATTGTTATTTGCATATACAATAAAAGGGAAATACAAAGCGGAATATC
The DNA here is from genome assembly GCA_039090855.1 of Macrothele yani. Classification (NCBI taxonomy): domain Eukaryota; kingdom Metazoa; phylum Arthropoda; class Arachnida; order Araneae; family Macrothelidae; genus Macrothele; species Macrothele yani. The sequence continues at coordinate 10,616,361 of CM077021.1, forward strand.
AGTATCAGAAGATGGTGATGGGGCTTGTTGGGTGGAATTTTCTGGATATGTTTAATTTAGCCCATGGCCCTTCATTTATACAGCAAATTGCTTAACTTATACAGTCCTCTGTGCTACCATGGACTTTCAGCTGATGTCACACACCATCATCATCAGCATAGCTACCCAGCAGCAGAAGTTCAAGTAACTCACTGTAACTTCTACAATTTGCATAGCCAGTTAGGAAAAATAAGGACTTGTAAGTATCCCCTCCCAAATAACTTTTTAGGGACTTTTAGGGATTTATAAGGACTATGAGAACCTTGTGTCACCCGAAACCGGGACGAAGGTCAGATATCTGCAATTACCAGATACAGAGAAACCTCCGAATAATGGCCACTGCTCGGAAAAACAGTGACTGTTGTTGGGAGGTAGCCGTTGTTTGGAGGTAAGGCCTCAGTTATATTGCTAGTCCATTGCATTTGTGCAAAAGCAGAATAAATACATGAAGCTTACGCACAACAACGAAAATTTTGAAGTGCTTTTCCCAAATGCTGACTGCTGAATGAAACTCAATATAATATTCAGTATAATAATTAAATAAATGATTTATGGTGGAGAGGGTTTTAAAAACAGTGCCTGATGCCTGGTCTTAAACAGCCTTAGATCAGCCAAGCAAGGAGATTAGTGGGTTTTCTTTTTTGTTTTGTTTTTATTGAAGGTTTAACGAACACCATGAGCCCATCCCTAATCAAGAGCTACTGGTTCCATGAATGTTGTGTTTGACATAAGACAAACATAACATTCACGTCTCATCGGGATTCGAACCCGGACCCTTCAAGGACGAATGGTCATAAGCCAGCACTTAGACCACTGCACCACCAGGGTGGCAGATGATTAGTGTTAGGGCATGCTATAGGAAAGAAAAAAAGAAAATGTTAGACAGTGAAGTGAAACTGCACAGATACATAGACGCATGCCAGAAAGCAGGGACAACACCCATAGGAACCAAATCAAGAAATACCGTCTCCAACGGGCATCATTCTAGGCCCTGTCAACCACCCCCGCAGCTCCCGGGGGTGACTGAAACATACATGAGAGCTGCAGCTCATCTCACGTAGAACTATAAACTTTTTAACTCCTTTCTTTTCACTTAAGCATACCACTGTACTCATTGTAATCCAACCCATTATGCCTTTAGCAATATTCTTTGTCCCTATCTTATCCTTTTCACCAAAGTACAGGAGCTAAGTAAAATCCTAAGGGACAGGGTGTCCGTTAGATCTTTGTCGGGTCTGACTCGGGTGTCCGTCGATTTCTGTTAAGAGGTTTCGTTGTTTGGAGGTTATCGTTAATGTTATTCCTATGGTAGTTGACCGGTAACAACTAAAACCTGCTGTTGCTCGGAGGTTACCATTGTTCGGAGGTGTCACTTAATAGAGGTTTCACTGTATGACCATCACAGCAGATCATGAAAAAAATAATCTCCACTTCATACAAAAGTCGCAGAAACTGATGATTACATGGCATTGAAGTGCCACAATAAACTTTCATCGGTGTGATAAATGCTCCAGAGTTGTCCACATGGATGAAAGTTAATTTTGGCATCTCTATGCATAAATTAATGAGATTCTGCCTTCATGGTTCATCCTAGCTGATTTTAGAAGGGTGCTGCACCCTGTCTGCCCTTTAATAAAAAAATCCCACCCTGACTGCCTTTTAATTTAAAGAATCTCACCCTGCCTGCCCTCAAGCCTAAAATGACCGCACAACCCCTAACGGTCTATTTGAAAGAGATGTATACGCATTTATTGATCATTTGCATGAAACCATTTCCAGACAGTTAGAAAACCAGTCTATTTTCACAAATCTTGGTATCTGAGATATCAGAAAAGTAGGATCAGAAACCACTCTAAGCCTTTATAGCATTGCTGAAGTAATGGAGCTGGCCAAGTACTTCAACCTACATGAAGATGATTTACTATTAGAGTGGGATGAGTACAAATCAATGTTTCGATCTCAAACTGATATTGAGAGTAGCAATTTGTCAGTTCTGAAAATCTATTCAATTCTGTCAAAATCAGAAGGAACTGTGGGTAGAAGATTCCCACCAATACAGAAACTTTTAAACATTGCATGTACCTTAGCAATTTCAAATGCTGAAGTAAAAAGAATATCTTCTCAAATTAAACTAGTACTGACTGATAGCAATACATATAATAATATTTTAATATCCACAGTGAATTACTGTTGAATTTTTTCAGTGAATTAACACTGCTTGTTTTCGTAAGGTTGATGTATACTCTAATGCTCTTTGAAAGTGCAAGTTGTCCTTTTTTTTTCATAAGCACCCTGCCCTTTTTTAGTCCTAGGATGAATCCTGCTATCTTAATTACTAAGGCTGATCAAAGAGTAATAAGACTGATCTTGTTCCTGAAAAATATTTAATCAATGTTCACATGTTCTTTCTCAAAATACTCTCCATTGCATCTAATACAGTTGTACTAGCTTGCAACCCAGCTCCTGAAAACATGCAACATACCATCCTTAGATAGGGACTTCAAAACTGCCTCTACAGTTTTTTTTTAATTCCAAATCGGTCTTAAAATGCAACCTGTTTTGGAGGCATGTGGAGAACCAACATCATATTAGGCAGGTGGTCAAAACATTATGACCACCTGCCTAATATGATGTTGGTTCTCCACATGATTCCAAAACAGCTGTTACACAATGAGGCATGGATGCCACAAGATTTCTAAAGATGTCTTGTGGAATCTGGTTACCAACACATTACCAGCAGATCCTTTAATTCTTGTTAAGTTACGTGGTTGAATCACCACATATTGGATCTGCTGTTCTAACACAAACCACAGATGCACAATTGGATTGATGTCTGAGGAATCTGGAATACCTGGAAGTCTTCCCTATGTTCCACAAACCATTCTTGAACAATCCGAACAGTGGGGCATTATTCTGCTGAAAGAAGGCCCTACTAGAGGGGAATACTGTTGTTATGAAAGGATGTACAGTTTTTCCCCCACTATCTGAAAAGAGTGTCCCTATGAAATCTTTTGCAAGCCTAAATGGCGTAAATAAAAGAAGCATTCATCATTCATTTATAAACATAGAAAACGAGCGAAAACACAGTCTCATATGGTGAAAGGTTTGTTTAGCGGTAGCTTTTGGTCGTCCTACAACCTTGATCATCTGCGATTGACTGGATGGGCTGGCTGCCAGAACTACAATTTGAAGTTGGGGTGTTGGAAATGTTGCCAGATCTCAGAAGAGAGATCCAAATAAATGAGATTTGGTGAGGGGTCTCTGAATTGCGGGTTTTGCTGAACAAAATTTCAATGGTTTCTTGGAAACGCAGAGATGCTTTGTTGATGAAAGGGGCAACTTTTTTTAGTTTCTTTCCAAATGGGAACTGCAGAGGTGTCTTCAAGGGTTAGTACAGATAAAGCTGTCTTTGGAAGACTATTGGAAACATCTTTTTTGTGTTCACCAAGTCTTGTATTGATGCTTCGGTATGTGCTTCCAATATACACTGGGGTAAGTTGAAATGGGAATCGATAAATGCCTGTGTGAAGTGTTTTTACAATAAATGCCTAAGGATTTGCCACTGCCCACATATGCATGTTTTGTGGATTTATGTATCCTGATAAGTGAATCCACGCTTCATTGGGAAAAAAAAATGTAGTCCACGGTTTCCGGTCATTCTGAAACAAATTCCTGAAACCACCGACAGTATCTCATTCTTTTCTCTTGGTCTGGCGCTTTCAGTTTCTGAGCAGCAGACAAATGGTACAGATAAATTACAGCCTTCTTTACTGCTCTATGACAAGTGCTCTTTGACCTACTGGTTTCCTGGACAAGTCTATGCAAAGATTTCCACGGAGAAGCAAGAAGTCTTTGCTGGATGTCCTGCACTACTGTTTCTGACATTTCAGGATGGCTTCCTCCATGCAAATCATGTAATGTTCCATAGGTCTCCATCTTCTTAACCAGTTGCTGAATACATGGTATACTCAGTGTTGTCCGACATCCAAATTTCCAAACGAAATTCACACTGACAGTTCTTTATCGACTTACTCTCCCAATAAATACAGACAAGAAACACGCTCAGGTATGATTAATTGGGAGGACATCGTTAACGCATATGATCAGCTTCGCGACAAACAACTGAATTAACCCGAGGCATCATGAACTTGACATGCACGACATCCACGGTCACAACGAGGGCGCCAACAGGCATTGAAGAACATCTGCATGGCAGTGGCAGCAATTATGCCAGACAACTGGTGTGAACTTCCCGAAATATGGAGTCTCGTGTTCAAGCCTGTCTTGATGCACAGGGCGGACACTTTCAGCATCTCTTATGATATGGTTCTGTTTTCCATGGATGAAGGTATGTTCTTCCCCAAATATCATTCAATTACTGTAATTATTCATGATGTTATTAATAAAAACTTGGGTAAAGTAGCAAGTGGGACACTCTGTATAAACCTATTATTTCAATCAGTTAAATTTATTTAGATCCACGGCATGCATTTAGAATTTGAGACTCTGTCAATAACTTTTGAAGTTAAATAGTGTGCCACTGATACAGATGAACAATTTACCAAGTGTTTGTCGTAATTTGGTCCATACATAGAAACCAGGGCAGCTTTTAGTATTTCTCAGACTGATTTATGTCCAGATGGTGCTTCGTTTTACATTATAGACATTCATTTATCTTTTGTTCCAACTATAACATCATCTCCATCGTTAATATTGGGTTTTCTACTGACAATTTTGTCAATTGCTGAACCCCAGGATTCACAAATTGCTTCAGAGACAGGCATAGATAGAATAAAAACAGCAAACTTAATAAATTTTGGGATCTCTGTTTTCAACTCATTTACAGTTTGTTCTAAAAGAGCTTTCGTCTGGAAAAATATTCTGCGTTTCCTACTTTCTTGCAAATTTCTATAGAACCAAGTGACAAAAACAGTGCACACTCAACCCCCCCCCTCTTTAGAGTGTGGAACACATGGAAACCCCTTTATGAATTCAATGAAACTGGAAAGATCCTGCAATTCTTTCTCTGCTCAGAATTCACTTCAGTTATTGGAAACAGAGTATCCAATAAAATATTTGCTGTTCTTATGATTATCTCTCTCTCTCTCTCTCTCTCTCTCTCTCTCTCTCTCTCTCTCTCTCTCTCTCTCTCTCTCTCTCTCCCTCCCTCCCTCCCTCCCTCTCTCAACAATTTCCTCTTATAAATATGTTGCTATCCCAAATGGTAAGAGAGGATGAATGTGTGTGTGCGTTTGTGGGGGTGGGGGGATTGGTCAGTGCTCCTGGCAGACAGGCAGAGTTGCCGGAGTATAGACAAGAGGAATGAAGATGTTGGGTGTGTCCGACTGAGTAAGCACTGAGCTCACAAATCTAAGATAAATGTTGTGTGTGTGTGTGTGTGTGTGTGCGCGCGTGTTGATGTGTGCGTGGGTGTGTATGTGTGTGTGTAAGGGATTGAAATTTATAAGATTTAACAGAAAATGTCCTATAAAAAATATTGTGTAAGGAAACTGAAATCTAAGATAAAAAAAAATGTTCTGCAATGGAAATTTGTTTTGCGATGCACACCGAAGTTTTAAGTACTTTCTGCTCCTGCGATTGTGACAACAGCAAACACACCCCATAGTGGTAGCCCACCACAACCCCAAGTTCTTTTTATTTTTCTTTGGCTGTAATGTAAGGCTCCGGGAGTAGATGACATAACTGCTGAGATTAAAACATGGTGGTGACTCTCTTATTCATTGGTTAACTGAAATTTGTCAGTTGTGCTGTGAGTAAGGCTCAGGACTGGAGGGATGGCATCACTGTCCCCTTGCATAAGGGAATAGGTAATCAGACTGAATGTAAGAACTATTGTGGTATCAGCTAGCCGAGAGTGCCACAGAAAGTGTTTGGAAAGGTCATTATTGACAAGGCACGAGGTCTTACATCAGAGAAAGTGTGGGATGTACAGAATGATTTTATGCCTGGTAAGGGCTGCACTAATCCAATTTTTGCATTACGCTTGATGATTGAAAAGTATCTGTCTGTTGGTAAGAAAGTGCTTGCTGCCTTCATAGATTTAGAGAAAGCTTACGGCAGAGTAAACAGGATACTTCTGTGGAAAGTACTGAATAAATATGGTATTACTGGGAATCTACTTAATAGTGTAAAAACAATGTATGCTGGCAGCAGAGCTTGCGTGCGAATGAATGGTGTTCTTATCAAAATGGTTTTCTATTGATGCAGGAGTCAGACAAGGAGACAAGGTTGTGTATTGTCACCATGGCTGTTTAATGTATCTACAGATGCGTGAATGCGTGATGACAAGATGGACAATACTGGTTTATGCCTTGGTGATATCCATGTGTGCATATTGCTGTATGCTGATGACACAGTCCTGTAGGCAGAGAGCAAAAGTGAGTTGCAGAGTATGTTGTCCCGGATGTATGAAGTTTGTATGAAATTCGAACTGAGTATAAATAAGGGAAAAACCAAAGTTATGATGTTTGAGAGAGGAACTGGTAGCACTGAATGTAATGTAAGTCTAAATGGCACAGTGATTGACCAGGTGAGGGAGTTTGTGTATTTAGGAAGCATGTTTGACAGAGAGAACAAATTGGATGGTGAAATTAGTAGACGAGTGAATTCTTCATTGAAAGTCATGGCTGCTTTGGGAGGTTTTCACAAGAATGACGGGTTCTCAAAAAAGTCCCACATGGCTATGTATGAAAGTGTAATTGTGCCTACTCTGATGTATGGCAGTGAAACCTGGGTACTATAGAAGAGACATAGAAGTTATTTGTGTGCTGGAGAGATGCGTTACTTATGTGAGGTTTGTGGCAAGACACTCTCTGATCATGTGATGAATGAAGATGTGTTGTAGATGTGTAACATGAAACAAAATGTTGTCAGTAAGGTGGAGTAGTGTCAGCAAAGGTAGAATATCTGTAGGTGGTTTGGCCATGTTGAAAGAATGAGTAATGAGATGCTTACTAAGAAAAAAATTTCAGCCTAAGTGGCACGAAAGAAAGGTAGAGAAAGGCCAAGGAAATCATGGGAGGACCAGATTCTGGTGTATCTGCATGAGAAAAAAATTATGAATATGAAGTACAGGTCTTGTGTACGTTGTGTGATGGATGTCAGTGAAGTTTGAACTGTGTGCCAAGATCACTGTAAATGGAGACATTTGATATGGCAACAGTAAGAAAATACTCAGTTAAACATTTATCTGGCAAATTTTCTTTTCTTGGAGCTAACCTCTGGATCTCAGAGAACTTAGTGTGATTGATTGATTCATGCTGTAATGAGTTTCCTGAATTCATGTTGGTGGTTTTTCTGTATAATGCAATAGTTTTTACTACTGTAATCTCTCATTTACTGGGAGATGTAACTGACCCCAGCCCTGAACTATATTAAATCTAACTCGTGTGGGAATTGTAGCCACAAGGACTAGAGGATTCACATATCAGTTGGTTATGTGTTTTTGTTTTCACAAAGCAAAACATCATTTGGGGTTACATTGGCAACAGCTCCTATGCGAAACCTTCTTGTCACCTGAAGCTACTCAGCTCACTACGACTATCCACAGACAAAAAGGAAAGGAGGTGGCTTTGGTTCCTTTGAATACCATGAACTTTCCAACACGTAGCACAAACATATTTTAGAAGGCCATGCCAGCACATTGTGTGGTAAACTCAATTCCCATATATACAGTTTCTCACCCAAATTGTTTTCATGTGGCAATTCAACATTGGATTTCTGCATTTAAAACTTTTCAGCAGAGCATGTATCAACATTTGAGACTGATAACTGATAATGGATACTTGTTGTCAATTGTAGGTTGTACAACAACCAGAGATGAATTGGGAATGAATTTATCATGAATATCTGAATTGCAGGAAAATAACTCACTGCTCCACAAAATTTTGAATGACTTAATGTAGAATCTTGTGAATTAATGAAGACATGGCAAATCTTAGTGAAGAATTATTGTAGTTAAATTGTGCATTATGGGATTACTAGGATACAAGTTTTCACTTTGTCAAATTTTCGGGTTGTACCCCAACCCTCCCTTAGGACTGACTAAGATATAAGGTGCTGCCACTCAAGTGGTAATGTCATACCACTATGTTCATTAATCGTGGAACCTCTTCTTCTCTCAATGTGTAGACTTTCTTCAAGTTTCCGTTTTAGATAGTGTTGTTGGTGTGCAAGAATTTTTAAAGATTCCCAGTTCATTGAATGTCCAGTACTTTGTACATGTTTATCTAGGCCTGTTTTGCTTGTAATGTTCCTAATTGCGGCTTTGTGTTCAGCTACACGGGTGCTAACTTAGTCAGTCCTGACGAAGGTTTGGGGTTCAACCCGAAAATTTGACAAAGTGAAAACTTATATCCTAGTAATCCCCGTAATGCACAATTTAACTACAATTAACATAGAACGTCTTCTGTGGCTTCATCACCATACAGCAACAGCATCTATAAGAAAGAAAAGGAAGAAGATTTGCATTAAGTATTTTTGAACTCTCCATTTTCTAAAAATAAACAACAAAACTAAAAATTTTCACGTAATCTTGTGAAAATGTTCCATTTGAAATCATATATGTACTCTTTAAAAACACACTTAAATTTATGAAAATAAAATCCCACTCTAAATATACACCAAAGAGCCAAAACATTAGACCACCTGCCTAATATGATGCTTGTCCCCCATGTGCGGCCAAAACCGCCCTTAATTGGCGAGGCACTGATGCCACACGGTTTATAAAGATGTCTTATGGTATTTGGTACCAACACATTACAAGCAGATCCTTGAACTCTTGTAGGTTACGTGGTTGAGCCACCACATATCGGATTTGCTGTTCCAACACAAACCACAGATCCTCGATTGGATTGATATCTGGGGGATTTGGAATACCTAGAAGTTTTCCTCATGTTTCGGACACCATTCTTGAACAATCCGGGAAGATCGAATTTGCTTTTCCAACACAAACCACAGATCCTTGATTGGATTGATGTCTGGGAGATTTGGAATACCAGGAAATCTTCCTCATGTTTCGTGAACCATTCCCGAACAATCCGGGCAGATCGCATTTGCTGTTCCAACATAAACCACAGTTCCTCGATGGAATTGATGTCTAGGGGATTTGGAATACCTGGAAGTCTCCCTCATGTTCCGCGAACCATTCTCGAATAATCCGGGCAGATCGCATTTGTTGTTCCAACACAAACCACAGATCGTCGATTGGATTGACGCCTGGGGGATTTGGAATACCTGGGAGTCTTCCTCATGTTCCGCGAAGCATTCTCGAACAATCTGGGCAGATCAGATTTGTTGTTCCAGCACAAACCACAGATGCTCGATTGGATTGATGTCTGGGGAACTTGGAGGCCAGGGCAATACCTGGAAGTCTTCCAAATGTTCCAAGGACCATTGTGGAATAATTCAGGCAATGTGGAATGGCACATCATTCTTCTAAAAGAAGGCACTACTACAGGGGAATGCCGTTGCCATGATGGGATGTACCTGGTCTGAAACAGAGTTGGGCAGGATTGCATTACAAAATAATGGAAGTACAAATTACAATTAACATGTAATGCATTACAAGGTAATCCCAAGTACAGTTTGCACAAGATAATGGAATTAATCTGTAATGCATTACAATGAAGAGGATATAATTCAGTTATTTAATAATGCCATTTAAACGCAATGGAATTATTCGGTACTGAAATTACACAATTTGCAAATAATAATTACATACTAATAGTTTATAGAAATGTACGTGTGCCTAAAGCTATGTCTAGAAAAGTCGGCCATGTAACATAGAAGACAGAGACCGAAGTGTCCTGTAGAATGTTCTAGAAGCGGCAAGAATGGGTTAGACGTTTGTAGAGTGTTCCAGCATGATGGGAAGTTGGAGAGCTTTATGTAAATCAAGAATATTTCAGAAGGTTCAGGTCCTGTCGTGAAGTATATATAAAGGAGTCGGTCGCTCGCTAGTCCGGTGTTCGTATTGGACAAGTAATGGACAACACTTGAGAAGTACGGCAAAAATGTCAAGAGTTCTCAAATTTCTGTAATATTTGGCAGTGCACCCTGATTTGCTGAACTGTGAGTGTAGTGCTAATATGTGCTTGTGGCTACAGTGGGGTAATTATTTTGGACAGTGAAACGTATGTAATGGACAAGAATACTGTACTGGAGATAGACGAAATGAGTATCTCAAACCGAAATACACATCCCATTCGTACTTACTTCATATGTATTATTTCATTCAAATCACTTTACTTGCAGCGAGGAAGGGCAACTACTCATGTCATACACATAAAATCTCCAATACCTACATACACACACTTGAGGTCCGAAGGGCGAAACAATTGTCAAATAGCCTACACAACGTGTACTGGTTGCTGGTTTATTCACGTTGTATTGTTACCCATAAGTTATTGGTTAATTACCAACATATAGTTAACCATTAACCATTACAATTATAATGGGTAACTGATACATGTCATTATACAATTACCATGTAATTCTAATGACCAGTTAACCATTACCATGTAATGATAACGCTAAGTTCTTGTTACCATTACAATTACACTGTAATGCATTACCGATTAATTCTATTATGATTTTGTCCGACTCTGGTCTGAAATGATGTTCAGATATGTGGTAAACATAATAGTTTCCTGCACGTAAATGACTAGACAGGGTTTGCATGCAGAACATTGTCCAAAGCATTACACTTCTTCCACCGGTTTGTTTTTGTCCCACGATACATCCTGGTGTCACTACTTACCCACGTAAATGATGCACACATACCCGGCCGTTCACGTGGTGCAGCAGGAAAACAGATTCAATGGAACAGACGACCTGCTTCCAATAATTCAAGGTACAGCTTTGATACTCGTTTGCCCATTGCAGGCGCTTTTAATGGTGAACCGAGTCAGCATAGGAACTCAGAGCAACTTGTGGATACACAGCCCGATTCGCAGCAGATTTCAATGTACTGTGCATTGTGACACATTATTCCTGTCACCAGCATTCAACTTACTGGAGATTAAAACACTTACTCAAAGTGTGGGATGTTCAGAGTGGTTTTATGCCTGTTAAAGGCTGCACTAACCAAATTTTTGCATTACGCATGATGATCAAACAGTATCTGACTGTTGGTAAAGTTTTTGCTGCCTTCATAGATTTAGAGAAAGCTTAGGACCAAGTAAATAGGAAACTTTTGTGGAAGGTATTGAATAAAAATGGTGTTACTGGAATTCTACTAAATAGTGTAAAAAGCCATGTATGCTGGCAGTAGAGCTTGTGTAAGAGTGAATAGTGTTTTATCAAAATGGTTCTCTATTGGTGAAGGAGTCAGACACGGTTGTGTAATGTCACCCTGGCTGTTTAATATACACAGTCGATTCACATTATTGTGACCACCTCCTACTTTTGACGTCAACAGCATGCAGCTGATGAAAGAAAGCACATGTCGTGAGCTGGCTTGAAGGATATATAAGGTGTGCTGTAGGCATTCTGAAAACATATCACTCGTTGCTGTCATGGATAAAAGGAGCGATTTATCAGATTTGCAAAAAGGGATGGTTATCGGCTTTCGGGTCAAGGGTGGCAGTATTTCCAAAACAGCGCAGTTTGTGAACTGTTTGTGTGCTGATGTGGTTAAAGTGTATCATGGTTGAAGGAAAGGCACCAATGTTAATAAGCAAAGTGAGAACTGCGGGGCACCACGTGCCGTTGATGTGAGAGGTGAACGTTGGCTTTGAAGGTGCGTAAAGGCCAATCGACATGTTACAGTAGAGCAACTCACAGGCCGAATGAACCAGAGGGCTACCGGAAGGGTGTCAAAAATGATAGTTCAGCGAACCCTGCTGCATATGGGGGTCCTATGAAGACGGATGATCACTGCACCTATGCTAATGAAGGTGCATCAGCAGAAAAGGCTTACATTTGACAGCAGTATCAGAATTGGACCTCCGCTGATTGGCAAAGGATTGCCTTTTCTGATGAGTCACGTTTTCTGCTTCATTCAATGGATGGACATTGGTGTATAAGGTGAGAAACATTGGAGAACAAACACTCTCCAACCATTGCTGGTAGAACATAAGCTGGTGGGGGCAGCGTTATTCTCTGGTTCCACTCATACCTGTGGAAGGCACTATGGACCGAACTCATTATGAATCAATCCTTGCAGACCACGTACACCCATACCTGCTGATTGTCTTCCCTGGGGCAGATGGGATCTTCCAGCCCGACAACGCGACGTGTCGCACAGCTACAAATGTCCGAGAGTGGTTGGAAGAGCACGATGAAGACTTCAAAGTACTTCACAGGCCCCCAAATTCCCCAGACTTAAACCCAATTGAGCATCCGTGGTACAACCTCAATCATGTTGTGCGCTCTATGAATCCTCCACCACGCACCCTCCAGCAGCTATCAGATGCCCTGCAGTCAGCATAGCTCCACATACCTGTGAACACCTTACTGAATCACTCCCAGCCCGTCTGGCTGCTGTCCGGGCTGCACATGGCAGTTACCCTGGATATTATCTGGTGGTCATAATAATGTCACTCTATCGTGTATTTATGGATGCGTGCATGAATTCATGATGCCAAGATGGACAATACTGGTTTACGTCTTGGTAATATCCATGTGTGCATATTGCTGCATGCTGATGACACAGTCCTGTTGGCAGAGAGCAAAAGTGACTTGCAGAGTATGTTGTCCTCGATGTATGAAGTTTGCATGAAATTCAAACTGAGTGTAAATACAGTAAAAACCAAAATTATGGTTTTTGAGAAAGGAGCTGTTAGTCCTGAATGTAATATAAGTTTAAATGGCACAGTGATTGACCAGGTGACTGGGTTTGTGCATTTAGGAAACAAGTTTGATAGAGAGAACAAATTGGATGGTGAAATTAGTAGGCAAGAGAATTCTTTGTTGAAAGCCATGGCTGCTTTGGGAGGTTTTCACAGGAATGATGGGTTCTCAAGAGAGTCCCACATGGTTGTGTATGAAAGTGTAATTGTTGCTACTCTGATGTATGGTAGTGAAACCTGGGTACTACAGAAAAAACAAAGGAGTTGTTCGTGTGCTGGAGAAATGCGTTACTTACGGGAGGTTTGTGGCAAGACACGTTCTGATCTTGTGAGGAATGAAGATGTGTATACTCTGAAAGAGCAAGTGTTTAGTGCGAACAATAAACACTCACTCTTCCAGAGTATACCGATACATTTTCACACGTACGCGAACAGCCACGAGCACAAGCACTCGCTATCAACAACCATATTGTGTAGACATGCTCAGTGAAATGACAACAGAGCAGCAGAGAGGCGCGTCCGGCTGGCTGGCGGACTGCTCCTTAGTGGCACCACACTTAGGAATGTGTCTGCCATTAAGGAGCACTCTGGCTACGTGGTGGACAGAGCCAAGTTCAATGCTGTCTGGGGCAAATGGTGGGCACTTCTAGCACATGTTGTGATGTCATCACATTTCACACGGAATGAGGTAACTCCACTTCAAATTTCGTTGCAATATCTTCATTGGTGTTAATATTATTAAAGAAATGCCGGGTTTGGTAGTGAGTGGGACACCCTGTACCTTTTAAGCTAAAAAACTAAAACTAATATCTTTCACTTGACAATAATTTCACGGTAAATTATTGTCAAGTGAAAAATTTCTATCCTTGAAACGGAACACAGAATTGAAGACTACGTGTGGCAAATGTCTGCAAGAAGTAGAACTCCCGAACCTGTATGGGAAAGGTGAGTAACCTATGGAAAGTATATTATACTGATACACATGTTAAAGTATAGGAGGATGAATATGTTTTATCCAGAGACTGTAAGTTATCTATTTATAAGTTTTGAAAGCTCATTGATGGGATTGGTTTTTTTTTAATGTAAAAACTTTCTTTAATTAAATAAATTCTTCATACACCTCAAGGTGTTTGAATTTCTTTACATGGTTATAATTCTTATTATACATACATTTCAACAACTCAGTTGCTGCATTGTTTACAATTTCTCACATTGTATTATTGTTGAAGTACTTGCGAGAAACGTTATCTTTGTTTGACAAAGGGTTATAAACATAAAATGCTATAGAATTTATAATATATAGGTATAAATCAATAAATGGAGGCTAAGGTTGTTACTTACATTTGGTCAAGGAGTATTCTGAAATATTGAAAGGCCTTTTTGGTTAATTCTTGAATTTCTTCAATTAGTTGACAATCTTATTTTTGTAGTCATTTGTGACGAAATTATGCCCATCAAGTTTCAAATGGTAGGTTTCGTTTCTTCAAAATAAGCTGTGATTCTGTCAAATCTTCACATTGAAGGGTTAAGTTCAGGTACAATATTTAATCTTAATATTATTCAATACTTTGTTTCCAAATGGTAAGGTAAAAACAGTAATTGAGTATTCCTCTTATTGATTATATCTCATGTGATTCTATTATATAGTTCACATACAATTACGTGACCACAAGGTTCTTCAGGATGACGCTTTAACGTCTGTAACTTCTGTTTTACACATACTGTAAAGTGGATACAGTCTGTGGTGGTGCATTAACTTAATGCACCACCACAGACTGTATCCACTTTACAGTACGTGTAAAACAGACGTTAAAGCGTCATCCTGAAGAATCCTCTTATTGAGTCGTCATTTAAGAGATGATATTTAAGAACGTAAAAATATTGAACATTCCAAACCTTAAGTTGAAGGGGAGTCGATTTAGTAAGAAATATCTTGTTTTGACGATCACTCTTTTAGAGTATACATATCTTCATTCCTCACAAGATCAGAACGTGTCTTGCCACAAACCCCCTGTAAGTAACGCATTTCTCCAGCACACAAACGACTCCTAGGTTTCTTCTGTTCTTCTATCGTCAAAACAAGATATTACTTACCAGATCGACTCCCCTTCAACATAAGGTTTGGAATGTTCAATATTTTAACGTTCTTAAATATCATCTTTTAAATGATGACTCAATAAGAGGAATACTCGATTACTGTGTTTACCTTACCATTTGGAAACAAAATATTGAATAATATTAAGATTAAATATTGTACCTGAACTGAACCCTTCAATGTGAAGATTTGACAGAATCACAGTTTATTTTGAAGAAACGAAACCTGCCATTTGAAACTTGATGGACATAATTTCATCACAAAATGACTACAAAAATAAGATTGTCAACTAATTGAAAAAAATTCAAGAATTAACCAGAAAGACCCTTCAATATTCCAGAATGCTCCTGGACCAAATGTAAGTAACAACCTTAGCCTCCCGTTTTTGATTTATACCTATATATTATAAATTCAATAGCATTTTATGATTATAACCCTTTGTCAAACAAAGATCATGTTTCTCACGAGCACTTCAACAATAATACAATGTGAGAAACAGTAAACAATGCAGCAACTGAGTTGTTGACATGTATGTATAATTTCTTTAATTAGTTTTATGAGATTCATAGTCCAATATTTTAACTTTTTTCCATAAAGGTTCACATTTGCATAACTGTATGTGATTTGCTAATGCACCATTTTGTTCTTTTGTTATTAATGGCTATTTCATGTCTCTTAATTCTGATTTCCAATTTTTGAAATGTTTGTCCTATATATAAAGGTGGCCCAAAAGAAAGTGAGACTCGTGTAATAGCCTCCTTATATAATTACACAGAGCTGTGCATTTGGGCCGGTAGATGGTGTGTCATGTCAGGAAGCACGCTGCTATTGGCGGCACATGTCAGGGTGCTGTTTGCACGTGCAGAGGCAAGGTGACTACGTAGGGTCATGACACGGATTTGTACAAACAGGCCCAGCGGGCAGTTATGTAATTTTGGATGGCAGGAGGTGTTAGTGGAACCAAAATTTATCGTCGTAAGAAAGATGTGTATGGGAATGAGTGTCAGTCATGGTGTACAGTGTTCTGCTCGGGGTAGTGAATTTCGTAAAGGACGTGTGAGCACCGAGGACATGCTGAGACCTGGGCAAGCACACTTCGCTATCACCATGGACAATCTTGCGAAGGAGAATCGTCGAATCACCACCCACAAGCTTGCGGCAACATTGTCCGTGAGTAAGGGAACTGATAACACCATTCTCCATCACCAATTG
Source organism: Macrothele yani (assembly GCA_039090855.1). Classification (NCBI taxonomy): domain Eukaryota; kingdom Metazoa; phylum Arthropoda; class Arachnida; order Araneae; family Macrothelidae; genus Macrothele; species Macrothele yani. Next base: position 10,632,519 of record CM077021.1, read on the forward strand.
CGATACAGCAAGGTTAGAGCACAATGGGTCCCCAAGCATCTCCAGGAGGAGCAGAAGACTCAGCAAATGGGTGCTTGCCTGGAGCATCTACATCGTTACCACGCAGAGGGGGGACAGTTTCTTTCGAAGATTGTGGCCATAGATGAAACTCGGTGCCACCACTTCGATCTGGCCACAAAACAGATGAGTATGGAACGGCGGCAGCATCCAACTCACCATGCCAAAAAAAAAAAAAAGCTTAGTCCTCCTCAAGAGCTGGAAAAGTGATGCTCATGGTTTTCTTCGATGAGAATGGCCCACTGCTGTTGGATAGGCCAGACGCAGGCAGTATGGTCAAGGCAACCACATACTACAATACGCTATGCAACCTCAAAATGGCCATCAAGCGCAAGCGACCTGGTATGTTGTCAAATGGGGTTATTCTGCTGCACGACAACACACGCCTGCATGTGGTAACAGTGTTACAAGATTTGCTGCGGAGATTCTGCGGGGATGTCCTTGACCATCCCCCCTATAGCCCCGATCTGTTGCCCTGCAACTAGCACATCTTTGGACCACTGAAAAAAGCTCTCAAGGGCTGCCGGTTTGCTAATGATGCTGAGGTCCAGGATGCCGTTGAAGACTGGTTCCACAGCCAACCACGGACGTTCTTCGCTCAGGGTATCCACAATCTCATGCCGCACTGGGACACCTGCTTGAACCGACAAGGTGTAGTGGGTATGTAGCCCATGTATCACTCTTACTTCCTGTATGTTCGCATATTCCAACCTACAAACCCTTGCAGCAAAAAAACGACAGTCTCAGTTTCATTTGAGTGACCCTTATAATTACTGTTATGGTCTGGAACAAAAACTTTTGATAATACTTCTATACATTGAGAACAGGCCTTGACAAAAATCCAGATGCCAGAAACATCTGTAAAACCAAAAGAACTCGGAAGAAGGAAAGATCAAATTAAAGTTCTTCAAGTGGAACAGTGAGATTAAAGAAGCAGTTAAGGGAAAGAAGGAAACATATTTGGGGGTGTTGCAAGGTAGAGTTTCTGAGGATGAATATCGCTGTAAGAAGTGTGGAGCAGCCAAGCTGGTTTGCCAGAACAAGGCAAAAGATAGGAAGGAAAATGTGAAAAGGCATGAATCAGCTTTCTGGAAAGATAGAAAAACTTTCTGGCAGTACATTAGACATAGGAAAAATAGGGGAAATAAAATTCTAAGTTGTGTGAAGAATACGATCGGAGAAATGATATGGGAGCCCAATGAGTTTTAAAGTGAAAGACGAGGTGAATACTTCTGTGAGTTATTAGAGTATGAAAGCAAAGGTGATTCTGAGGTAGAAGCAGATTAGTCACATCGAGAGATGGAAGTACAGGAGGGATCTCAAGAGAAGAGGTGTGTAAAGCTCTAAAATTTCTCCAGAATGGTAAGGCTCCAGGAGTGGATGGCATAACGGGTGAGATGCTAAAATATAGTGACAACTCTGCAATTGACTGGCTAACTGAAATTTGCCAGTTGTGCTGGGAGTTAAGAATGGTCCCTCAGGATTGGAGGGATGCTATCATTGTTCCCTTGTATAAAGGAAAGGGTGATCAGACTGAATGCAAGAGCTTTCGTGGTATCAGTTTGCTGAGTGTACCAGGGAAAGTATTTGGATAGATTGTTATTGATAAGGTATGGGATCTAGCATCAGTGAAAGTGTGGGATATGCAGAGTGGCTTTATGCCTGGGTAATGGCTGCACTAACCAAATTTTTACATTACATTTGATGATTGAAAAGCATCTGTCGGCAGGTAAGAAATGTTTTTGCTGCCTTCATCAACATAGAGAAAGCTTATGATCGAGTAAACAGGATTCTTCTGTGGATGGTATTGAATAAATATGGTGTCACTGGGAATCTACTTAATAGTGTAAAAGCCATGTATGCTGGCAGTAGAGCTTGTGTACGAGTGAATGGTGTTGTATCAAAATGGTTTTCTATTGGTGCAGGAGTCAGACAAGGTTGTGGAATGTCACCATGGCTGTTTAATATATCTACAGATGCGTGCATGCGTCATGCCAAGATGGACAATACTGGTTTATGCCTTGGTGATATCCATGTGTGCATATTGCTGTATGCTGATGACACAGTCCTGTTGGCAGAGAGCAAAAGTGAGTTGCAGAGTATGTTGTCCCGGATGTACGAAGTCTGCATGAAATTCAAACTGAGTATAAATAATAGAAAAACCAAAGTTATGGTTTTTGAGAGAGAAACTGGTAGTACTGAAAGTAATATAAGTCTGAATGGCACAGTGATTGACCAGGTGAATGAGTTTGTATATTTAGGAAGCATGTTTGACAGAGAGAACAAATTGGATGGTGAAATTAGTAGGCAAGAGAATTCTTTGTTGAAAGCCATGGCTGCTTTGGGAGGTTTTCACAGGAATGATGGGTTCTCAAGAGAGTCCCACATGGTTGTGTATGAAAGTGTAATTGTTGCTACTCTGATGTATGGTAGTGAAACCTAGGTACTACAGAAGAAACATAGGAGTCATTTGTGTGCTGCAGAAATGCGTTACTTACAGGGGGGATTGTGGCAAGACATGTTCTGGTCATGTGAGGAATGAAGATGTGTTGCTGTTGTGTAATGTGAAGCAAAATTTTGTTAGCAAGATGGAGACTAATATGCTTTGGTCATTTGGCCATGTTGAAAGAATGAGTGATGAGATATTTACTAAGAGGATTAATTCAGCCCAAGTGACAGGAAAGAAAGATAGAGGAAGGCAAAGAAAATCAGGGTTCCCACTCATTTTCTCACAAAAAATATAAGCACTTTTTTAAGGACTTTTAAGCACCCTATAAAAAAAATTTAAGGACCTTTCAAATTGCACATGTGAAAATAACATACATACAAATATACAATATACTTTTACATATGACTTAACTATACAAACTACAGTCTGTTGGTGAAGCTTGTAATATTGTTGCATGTAATTCAACTTTGTGGATGTATTAAATTAGAATTTATGCAATTTAAAAGAGAGTTCTGCTGGTCAAATCAGTTTTCATATGAGAAAATCATATATGCAACAAAAAGCATGTAAATCATAAAACTGTAGTAAAAGTCACAAGCTCAAGATTTGGATATTGCACATAATTATTTCATGGCTTGAATTGTAAAACCAAAGTCAAAATTACAAAGTCAAAGCCAAGCTACTATGAGTGACTGACAAGAGCTCCTCCTATCCCATGCTCTCCTAGGGGTTTTTGCAGACATCACACTGCATCATTATCAGCACAGCCAACCAGCTGTAGAAGTTGTATGCACTGCATTGTAACTTTTGCATTTCACACAGGCAGTTAGAGAAAAAAGTAAGTACTTTCTAAGCACTTTGGGGAATTTCTGGCAAAAATTAAGGACTTTCAAGCACCCTAAAAAAGATCAAGCACTTTTTAAGGACTTTTAAGGATTCATAAGGATCCTGGGAACCCTGGAAATCATAGGGGAAAAGATAATGAGTATGAAGTATAGGTCTTCTGGGAGGACCACATTCAGGAATGTCTGCACAAGAAAACGACAATGAGTATGAAGTACAAAAGGTCTTGTGTGAGGTGTGTGACGGATGCTAATGATGCTCGAGCTGTGTGCCGAGATCGCTGTAAATGGAGAGGCCTGATACAGCAACAGTGAGTTCTTTCTGTGAGGAGCTAACCTCTAAATATCAGAGAACAGCTTAGTGATATGTAAGTATGTTTAAGTGAAATTAGAATTACTGGAGAGTAGTGCTAGTGTTTCTTTTGCTGGTTAGTATTTATACATGATAGATAGCTTTTGCTTACCTAGCATCGATGAGCCATGGTAGACCCACATCTTGCCAGCGGTTCGTGGTTTCCCCCTCCTTGGACCACTTTTTGAAGGTACTATCCATGGCTGACTGTGAGCTCCTCACAAGTGTTTAGAAATGCTCTGACCCAGTTGTCTGGACATCACAATTTAGCCTTTGTCAAACTCACTGAAGTCATCTGCCTTTACCATCTGAAGAACAAGAATAATACTGTTTAAAAGAGATCAGTAGCAGGTGTTATTTATAAAATTCCTTGACCTTCACATGCACCATTGTTTACCTGCATAGCTTCGATTTGCATAAAGATGCCCAGGTCATAACATTTTGGCTCTTCATTGTACCTTGAAAAACAGAAATGGGAAGTTCTTATTCAAAGAGATATCAGAACATATTTCATAACCTGAAATTTCCCCTGAAGATCCCCTAAGTGTGATTTCTAAACAAGTTTAACAAAAAAAAAAAAAAAAACTATCATAAAAGCATGTTTTTAAAAAGTACATTGCATCCTACTCAGACACAACATAAAAACTGAAATATTTGTGAACATCAAATACACAACAAGAAAAAAACATGATTTTTTTTTAAATATTAGACCTTTGATGATACTCGAATTACCAAACAAGATCATATAAAAATACAAGCATGTAAAGAAATGCAAGAGTAGGTGCAAAGGTAAGAAAAGACTGAGAATCTTCTCTTTCTTTAGAAAGGCATACACAGTTGCCCATCAAAAACTGGCATGGAATCAGCATCATGATTTTCAAATTAGCCAACGAAGGAAGAAATATTCTTCATAATACATGGGAAATCAATAGAATATTCAAAGCAAACAGATTATAAATTCTGAATTGGCTTGTAACTCTTACTGTGGTCATCCATGTAACACCAATCAGAAAACTTGAAAATTAAATTGCTCCGAGAGAAACTTGAAACCACATCTCCTGATTTCCATTCGAGTATGCTAATCATTACACCCCCATGACAGTGAAATTTCCAAGCAACTGAGACTGAGCAACCTTAGTTTAGGAATCTGAACAAACTTCAAATTTGCACTAGTTGAAGCATTGTTGCTTCCTCATTGCTTTATTCATGATCTCAGATCTACATCCGTTTTCGCATGGGAAATGGGTCGAAATAATGCCATGAGGAAGCAATGACGTTTCAACTAGCACAAATCTGAAGGGTGTTCAGATTCCTAAGCTGAGGTTGCTTAGTCTCAGATACTTGGAACTTCCCTGTCTTGGGTGGTATAACAGTTAGCACACTCGAACGGAAATCCAAAGATGCAGGTTCAATTCCCTCTCCAGGGCGATGAAATTTTCAAGTTTTCAGAGAGATGTTACATGGATGACCAGTAAGAGCTATAAGCCAATTCAGAATTTATAATCTGTTTGCTTTGAATATTCTTTCGATTTTCAAATTCTTATAACTGGGACTCAGGAAAGCATGTTGTTGTTGTTAAGTTCCATCACATTGTGTTTAACTCTTTATGACTGTATGAACAAAAGCCCTCCATCTTGACCTGTTCTCAATAAGATCTCAAAGCTCTTCCAAGGTCATTAAACAAGCGTCTTTGCTTGTATCGAACCATCTTGTTCTCTGTCTTCTCCTTTTGCTTCCTCCAATATTGCCAAGAATGATAATTTTTTCTAACGCTTTACTGGAATTCATAAGTCCAAAATATATTAGTTTTTGCTTGCAGATCATTGCCTTAAGGAAGCAGCTGGGCTTGATTTGGTCAAGTACTGACTGATTAGTTCTTCTTGCAGTCCATAGAATTCTAGGTACCTGTCTCCAGGTCCATAATTCAAAACAAAACATTTATCTTCTTACCCACACTCTTCTTCAATATCCAGCTCTCACAACCATACATTACTACAGGAAAGATCATTGCTTTCACAATTCTGATCTTTGTTGTCACTGAAATGTCTTTATCTTTCATAATCTTCTCTAAATTTGTCATTGCTTTTTTCCCTAGGAATAATCTCCTCCTTATTTCTTCATCCCACTGCCCCTGCTATCTATTCTGGAGCCCAAAAGAATGAAACTGTCTGCAACCTCCACTTCCACCCAGTGAAACATAAAATCTCTAAGGTTGGAAGTTGACATGCATTTGTCTTCTTAAAATTTAACATTAAACCTGCTTTTGCAATCTCCACTTTTGCTTTCATGATGAGGTCCTCTAAGTCTTCACTACTTTCTGCCAAAAGAGTGGTGTCATCTGCATATCTGAAATTGTTAATGGCTTGATCTTCAATGTGTACGCCAGCTGTCATTTCAACAAAGCTTGCAATTCTAAAAATATACTCACTGTAAAAATTAAACAGATATAGAGACAGAATGCAACCTTGTCACACTCCCTTTCTTAATCTAAACCACTCAGCCTCACCAAATTCAGTTCTCACAGTAGCTATACTGGCATTTCTCTCTCCAAATATGGTTCCAACCTTCTTTGTATGCTCATTAGCAAAACCTTGCTAGCATGAGGAATCAGTGCAATAGTTTTATAATTTGCACATTCTTTGGCATCTGCTTACTTATGCAATTGAAAGCATGTATCCACGATTTATATAGGAGAAACTAAACATGTATGTGACCATGTTTCAAACAAGATGAAGCAAGCAGTTACATGTATATTTATATGTTTGGTTAATAGAGAGACTATAAGTACATATATAGTAGATTTCGGTTAATTGGGCAGCCGTTAACCGGAATATTTATTTGGGACAATTCTTCAAGAACATCACAAATTAGTTTTTTTGTGATAAAGCTTCACATAATTGGAGCAGCTGCTTAATTGGGCCAAAGTGTGCTAGCCCTGATGTGTCCTAATTCACCGGAATCCGTTGTGTGTGTGTGTGTGTGTGTGTGTGTGTGTGTGTGTGTGTGTGTGTGTGTGTGTGTGTGTGTGTGCCAACATAACACTTTTTCTCAGTATAACATAAGGTCAGACCCTCATCGATTGAGGATGCAGTCTGATTGAGTGTTTAATCAATGCACTTGCTTCCAGTTCAAACATATGGAGCAGACATGGACCTTAACTAAAACAGACATACAAAGGCTGCAGACAGTTGAAAAATGCATGGAGATATACATGCTTGCTATAACCAGGAAAGATCAGCAGAGAAACTCATGGATAAGGAAAATGACAAGACTGGACATAATGATAACAGTACAATCCCTGAAATGGCAATGGGCTGGGCAGGTTGCCAGAAGAACAGACCACCAATGGGCAAGTGAAATTTTTAGACTGGATAATAAGGGACAGAAAAAGACTCAAAAGAAGACTACATAGGAGATTGATGGACGAAGTTCAAAACCATGCTAAAGTAACATGGAAGAGAGTGGTTCAAAGACAGTTGTGGAGGAAACTTGAGGAGACCATTCAGCAGTGGACTGATAATGGTTGATGATGATGATATATACACTGAAGTGCCAGAAAAACTGGTACACCAGTCTGATACTTGGTAGGTCCCCCATGGGAGTGCAGGACTGCAGAAATACCACTGGGCATGAACTCCACTAGCTTCTGGAACTATGCTGTAGGTAATGCACACCATACTTCCTCAGGAGCATTCCACAATTCGGGTGTATTCCGAGGTCTCGGATTGCTGTGTTCGATAGCACGTTGCATGACATCCCAGATGTGTTCTATCACGTTCAGATCTAGAAACTTGGGTGGGAATGCCAACACCCCAAACTCAGATTAATGCTCCTCTAACCATAATGGGGCATCCCAACACTTGTGTGGAGGTGCATTGTCCTGTTGGAACAGGCCCAACCCATCAGCATGAATGCAGGACATGAACGAGTGTACCTCGTTAGAAAGGATGCGCATAGGGGTTCCAGTGAAGTCCAGTTAAACACACGCCATACCATTATGGACCACCCCCCTCCCCCACCCCACCACCACCACCACCACCATCCGGTACAGTTGACAGGGAAACTGTACAGTTGACAGAGAACTGTACCGGCTGGTGGTGGTGGTGAGCTTCATGGGGTTTGCACCACACACAAATCCTTCCATCTGCCCGATACAGTTGGAAACGCAACTCGTCAGACCAGGCTACTTGCTTCCAGTCATCAAGTGTCCAGTGGCAGTGTTGCCATGCCCAAGCGAGGTGCATTGCTCTGTGTCGTGCACCCATCAAGGGGACTCGAGCTGAGCGTCAGCTCCCACAGCCCATATTGTGCAGGGTACGTTCCACAGTCCGGACGCTGATGCTTGTTGAGGCTCCAGCATTGAATTCCGATTATACCTGCGAGAGTGTTGCACGCTTATCACGTGAAATGATTCTTGACAGCCGACGATGGTCACGTTCACCCAATGTCTTTTTACGGCCACACTGGCATCGTAGGTTGGAGGTTTTGCCGGAATTCTTGTAGTCAGGGTACACCCTTGCAATGGTCATCCGTGAAAATCCGAACTTCGTTTCTACCTCCGAAATACTATGGCCCATCGCACGAGTACCAACTATGACACTGCGTTGAAAATCGCTTAAATCGTTATTACTTGTCATTCTCATGCCGAAAACAGCTCTGACAGCTGGCAAGGATGTCTATCGCTTTATATACGCACTGGCGGACGCAACCGGGAACGTGCATAGATGACGTTACTATGTATTTTGCATAAGCTCGTCTGTACCAGTTTTTCTGGCACTTCAGTGTATATATAGGCCTTTGATTCCGTGAAACAATAAGCAGTTACAATGGCGTTGAAATCCTGAGGTATTGAAGATGCCTACATTAGCATTATTAATAACATCTAGGAAAATGAAAGTGCAAAGGTTTGGCTATTTGAGTATACAGCACCAATAAAAATTGGAAAGGGAGTGATACAAGGTGGCACCATTCTCCCACCAAACTCTTCAATGTCACATTACAAAATGTCTTACAATAGTTGAACTGGGAAAAAAAGGGAATAAAGATTAATGGAGATTATTTAACTCAACTTCATTTTACTGATGACGTAGTCATTTTTGCAACTACTCCATCAGAGCTGCAGAGTATGATCCAGGAACTCGCTGACAAAAGTAAAGAAATGGGACTAAACATGAACTTTCAGAAGACAAAAGTGATGTACAATGCTTTTACAAGAAATGAAGATTTATCAATTGATGGAGAAAAGCTGGATATAACCGATACCTACATTTATCTTGGACAGCAGACATCAAGCAAGAATCACATTGTTGATGAGGAAATTAATCGGTGTATAAAACTTGGCAGGAGAGCTTTTGGAAGAAACTACAATTTTCAAGAGCAATATGCCTTTATGTCTTAAACGAAAAGTGTTTGATCAGTGCATCCTTCTAGTGCTTACATATGGTGCAAAGATGTGGACCTTAACTAAAAGAGACATACAAAGACTGCAGACAACTCAAAGTAGCATGTGAGAGATGCATGCTTGGTGTAACCAGGAGAGATAAGATGAGGAACTCATGGATCAGAAAAATGACAAGAGTGGAAGACATCATGATCAGAGTAAAATCCCTGAAATGGCAATGGGCTGGACATACTGCCAGGAGGACAGACCATACATGGACAGCTGAAATTTTAGACTGGATTCCAAGGGACAGGAAAAGACCCAGAAGAAGACCACATGGGAGATGGGTGGATGAAATTCGAAAGCATGTGGGAGTAACATGGAGGAGACTGGCACAAGACAGACCATTGTGGAAGAAACTTTGGGAGACCTTCGTCCAGCAGTGGATTGATAATGGTGATCATCTGGATTTCCTGAAGCAATGCCGTGATAACGAAATTATACCGAATTACCTGAAAATCAAAATTACAGCTATCAACATCAAAGACAAGAAAACACTAAGTCCTGCCGAAGTTAAAAGGCTAAAATGCGAAATACGAACAAAAAGACAAAGAATCTACCAGTTATCAAGGCATGCGTACAACTTATACTGTGATATCAGGAAGAATTACCACGAAGATGACGCTGATACTGTATTAACAATAATACATATATATATTGAAAAAAAGTAAGAAAGCAAATCAAAATCGCCATTGGCAAAAACTAAGTGCACTAATAGAAAAGAACCAGAAACATAGACATCATGTAACTGGTGTACCAAATACATATATAAATCTATCGCAAATGAAATTGAGCCAACTACAAATGAATGCACTCAATAGAGGAGGCAAGCATGCTTATAAACAGGACATAAGAAGTACAGAACAACTAATCCCAGAGATTGAGGAGATAATCACTGCACTGCCTAGAACAGCTCAAGATCCCATACGTTTCAAAATAAACAGAACAGCAACAAGAATCATGAAAGAAAAAGTAAATGAAAAACCAAACTTAACATACGAAAGACAAGCTTTGATGGATTTACGACGAAATCCGGCAATAAAAATAACGATGTCTGACAAAACTAAACAACTCATTATAATGGATAAAACGGGCTATGAGGAAAAAATGACCAAGACAATACAAGAATTGAAGGTTGAGGTCATTCAGAAAGATCCAATTGAAAGAATAAAACGTCAACTTGCTGTTTTCAAAAACCATAGTTTCCTTCCAGACTCAATTAAGAAGAACGCATACTCACCAATAGGAACAACTATTCCCAAAATTTTCGAGAAAGTAAAGACCCACAAAGCAGATAATCTTCTTAGACCAATAGTAGCAAAAAATACAGCACCAACAATAAACCTCGAGAGAGCACTATATAGATATCTGGCACCTTATTACAAACAGTATGAATTTTCTGTTAACAGCTCTGATGAAGTAATTAAACTAATTCAAAATAGAAATAATAGTATGAAGAACATAGCCAAGCAATACTTACCAGTTTAGATATTGTATCATTATATCCAAATACTCCCACGCTCGAAGCTATAAATCTTATTGAAATAGAATTACATAGAAACAATATCCCAATAGTGCAAATTGAAAACATCAAAAAGTATTGATTTTTATTGCCCAAAATAATTATTTTGATTTTGAAGGTACAATATACAAACAAATTGCAGGTGCTCTTATGAGCTCTCCTATTTCAGGTTCACTTTCTGAAGTAGTCTTACAGCAGATTGAAAAATGTGATGCAAAATAATAATATTCCGCAACCAGCATTTTTTTTTTTTTTTTGTAGATATGTGGATGACATCTTTATAATCTGGGAACGTAGTGAACAAAAATTGCAGGTCTTTCTTGAGGCATATAACACATATTATGCATCAATTAACGTGGCAATAGAAAAAGAACAGAATAATACATTACCTTACTTAGATATTTTATTTCACAAAAACCAAAATAATAGAATTGACTTCCAGATATACCGTAAACCTAACTATATTGGCAATGTTATTCCAGCTAATTCTTACTATCCTATATCATATAAGTACTCAGCTTTCAGGTCATACATCAAAAGATCGATAACCCATACCTCCAATAACCGACTGCTAAATAAAGAATTCAATTGGATCAGAAATATGGCCTCTGCTTTTGGATATGACATCAGAATATTAAACAATCTTATAAAAGGGATAACAGAGAAGACAAGAAATGATCATTTCAGAATACCAACTGATAAAAAGGAAATGAAATATTGTGGATCAATATCTTACAACCATGGAATTAATAGTATATTGAAAGAAACATGCAAGAAATTTAACTTGGGCTTTGGCATAAAGACCAGAAATATCGAGGACACATTAACTTCTGGTCACGGAAACACACCAATATTGCAGACTACTCAATTCCAATAGGGAACTCAATTCCAATAGGGGACAGCCAAAACGAAGTTATCAGCCAATATATAGGAAGCACCATAAGAAATATCAATATAAGATCATCGGAACACATCGGCAATTGGTTCAGGAAAGAAAATAAAACTGCACTTATCGACTTCTGTATAAATAATCAATGCACACCACTATGGGAGGAAATAAAATTGATAAATCAGCAAAAAAACTGGAGGACCATACAAATTGCTGAATCCATCTTAATAGAGAAGACCAAATCATCAAACTGCAAGAACAATTCACCATATGACCTTTCATATGCCTGAAGGACTTTAGTGGACACTGAAAAAAGATTAAAAGAGGAGCATAAAAATAAAATTAAAAGACAACGACAAATACAGGAAAATCAAACTATGACACCAGATGGCACCACCATACAGGAGGAAAACTGACCCATGCGCAATGTACATCACGACTTCTGGAGGTACGAAACGTTGTCACTTGCCAACAGACATTTCATTTCCCATTGAAAATGCCTAGGAAGAGGCTAGGGCGAAGCGCGTCCAGGGACGCTGGTGGACGTGAGGAGGTGGTACACGCATTATGTAAATAGTTCATTCATTGTTTCTTCTGGCCATTCATATTTTATTTTGTTCTTTTAAATTCGTTCACTATCAGCCTTTTACATTTGTTCACTATAGTTTCTTGGATTGTTCATTGTTAGCCTTTTAACCTGCCTGTGGCATAGGTCATTACAGGGTTTTTATTTTCAGTTCTACTATTCTTTTGAGCTTATGATACAATATATAGCAAGGTTCTTTGGGTTGACTACTACTTTGACATTGCTAAACACTATATTATAGTTACCATTGGACTTTTTGCAATGCATAGCCGCTGAGCACCTGAGAACAAACATCTTGCGGAACTACGGTGGTATGCGAACGAAAACGACCTCTGAACGAATATATGTGAGTAATTGCTGTTGCTTTCTTTTAGTCTTTATTATTTTTTTTAATAATAAACGTCATAATTAACTGCACCACCATAATCACATGTCCATATTTTAACGTGCGTAATAGCAATTCTAAAAGAGGTACTGAATCTCTATATATTATGTATTTTAACCACGTATAACTTGTAACTTCCTTATACGGAAGATATACACTCACTTCCAAAAGTTAAGCACGCAGAGGGAGAAGTTAATTTCCGGAAGCCAATCGGAATTCGAGAGGCTGCAATTCGCCGCAGCGGTAGATGGAAGTATGCAAATGTGGTAGGTAACAGCGAATCACAGTGTCTTGCCGAGAAATATGCAAAACAGGCAGTCATATAAGAAGCCAGCACTCTGAAGGGGTACAGGAGTTGCATGCAAGTACTGCTACAAGGTGTTGAGAACTGTCGGAGGATTTGTTTTGAAGACAGACTTGATTTTATGGCTTCCAGAAGACGATTGGAAGATTCTGAGCGCTGGAGTGCCGTCGGACGCATTGAAGCAGGACAGTCAATCACAGATGTTGCTGGTTTCTTCGGCGTGAATCATTCCATCATTTCACGTTTATGGAAACAATTTCTAACCAGCCAAACAGTTGTCCGCAGACCTGTGACCGGTCGCCCAAGGGTTACGACCCCCGCGGAAGACCGATATATTGCTGTTGTAGCCAAGCGGAATCGAAGCGCAACGTACACACATGTGACATCTATGGTTACGGCGGCCATTGGTAAGACGATATCTGCCACTACTGTGCGTCGAAGGCTACACATGAAGGGACTGTACGCCCGGGTACCACAGGTTTGTGTTCCTCTATCCGTCCAATCCAGAGGGGCACGATTAAAGTGGTGTCGCCAACATGTCAATTGGACTGTGTCTGATTGGGGCAACGTTATGTTCACGGATGAGTCCAGATTTGCCCTGCAACCCGATGACAAGCGTGTACGGGTGTGGAGGGAAGAAGGCACACGCAATCGACCACAGAACATCACCGAACATCATGCATTCCGAGGTGGAAGCACCATGATCTGGGCAGGAATTTCGTTGGGATATCGCACCGACCTCCACGTCTACAGACGGGGTTCTGTGACGGCTGTACGGTATCGGGATGAAGACTTAGACCCCACTGTGCGATTGTACGCTGCAGCAGTTAGTCCTGCCTTCGTTTTAATGGACGATAATGCGCGTCCCCATAGAGCTGCCTTCGTCGACGACTACCTGCAGAGTGAGGGGATTGCGCGTATGGAGTGGCCGGCGTACTCGCCCGACCTTAATCCCATTGAAAATCTTTGGGATGCCCTCGGACAGGCTGTGTGTTCACATCTTCTGCCCCCAACCACTCTCACAGCTTTGGAAACTGCTCTACAGGAGGAATGGCGATTACTGGACTCTGCGGTGGTTGATCACCTCATAAAAAGCATGGTCAGATGTTGTAAACTTTGTATGCAGATGAGGGGTGCTCACATACCCTATTAATGTCGGGTTTTGTTGTTTGTTGTGACTTTATTACTCACTTTGTAAATGACTCCAATTTGACGTCATCTTATAATTTCTGAAATTTCAATATTATTTTCATCTCTGTCTGTATTTCTTTGTTTTGATTCATTAATAAACATATTCCCTATGTTCCTGCCACATTTCGTGTCAATCCAAGCAGTACTTCTCCATTTATTCACATCTTACTGCTCCGTGCTTAACTTTTGGAAGTGAGTGTACATGAAGTATCTACAAATGTAGGAGTTGGAGCAGGGGAGTATTGCCTATCCAGAGATTATGGTTTATACCAAAGACTTGGAAGGCATGCTACCATGTTTCAAGTTGAGGTGTATGCTATCTTGGCATGTGCCTCAGAATGTCTGATCAAAGGGTACTATAATGTGCGTATCCAGATTTGTTCAGACAGTCAGGCGGCTTTACTGGCACTTTGCCAGTGCCGCATTTCATCCAAAATGGTTTGGAACTGCCTCCAGACCCTAACTGAACTGGCAGGCCGGAACAAAGTGCAACTGTTCTTGGTGCTGGGACATACGGGTTTTGCAGGCAATGTGAAAGCTGACCCTCTTGCTACAGAGGGGGAAGAGCAGGCTTTTTATGGTCCAGAGCCTGCATTAGGGCTCTCCTCTGGTGTGGCTAGAGGACTAATTAAAAAGTTGCTGAGGACTAAGCAGCTTGACCTCTGGCATGTTACCAAGGGACAGAGGCAGGCAAAGGAACTTAATCAAGGACCCTTGCCTCATAGAGCTAAGGAGCTCCTTAAACTACCAAAAAAGGATATTGGACTGATTGTTGGTCTACTTACATGACACTGTCGTCTTAATAGGCACCTTAATTTGATTGGGATGAAAGAGGATCCACTCTGCAGAGGATGTCATCTAGAAGAAGAGACTTCCTTGCATTTTCTTTGTGACTGCGACTTTTTTGCAGCACTTAGGCTCGAACACTTTGGTACTCATAACTTGAGACCAAGTGATCTCTCTTTAGTACCAGTCAAGAGCATTCTTGCTTTTGCTCGTGCATCTGGTCTCTTTCGAGATTAGGGCTGGGGATGCACAATAGGCCTTAAGTCGCGGTGCTGGGTCGTTGTATCCCCCATAGTTACAATTACAAAGACAGCTGCTTTTTCAGCTCAGAAAATCGTAACCTCAATTGAATCATTCCCACCAACACTTTGGACATCAGTGGAGAACTGTTTTATGGCCTTGGCGGAATATCGCAGACGTCACAGTTGACTCTGGTTTAAACTTGAACTTTGAATGGGCAAAAGGGTCTAATCCTTCTAGTATCTATAACCTTGCTCCACCCTTTGTGGAGTGCTGTAGAGTGTATGGAGGGGGAAGGGGTGATTGAGCCAACAAGTGCTGTAGGAACATACCTTAAGGATTACGAAAAGAACATTAGAGTACGAATCTCTGCCAGAATTTCAGAAACATAGGTTTTCACAGAAATAGAAAAGCCAGAGCAGAATCAGATCAGATCATATGTTGAGGATTTTAGGAAAGGAGTGTCTGACCCTAGGTCTTAAACAACCCTTAGAAATAGAAAGCTAGGAGATTTGGGCTAGAGTGCTTGATAGGAAAGTGACAAGGAAGCGAGGTAAAAAGGGAGTGGAAGACGCCCTTATTTATAACCGGGGGCCAGTACACAGGGCCCGGCGGCTTAATGTGCCCTTCTGACGCACGGCGGATATTTAGTGGTTCCAGCGTTTGTACCTGCATGGGATTGAATCTGAGTCCTCTCCAAAGCAGTCATGAACGCTGACCTCTAGGCCATCCACAGCCCCGCTGGAGCAGAATCTGCCGATGGGTTGATATTTAAACTGCTGGTGCTAATTTGCTACAGACACTAATTTTTCTCTCGCATTTTGGATTAACTGATCACATTTCATGAAAATAGCGACCACAGCTTAACCTCCATGCTTCAGTAAATATTAAGTGGAAGATAAAATGAGGTATCTTCCATATTTTTCTTTTCAACAAAAAGTTGTATTTGGTAAGTTAATATTTTACTATGAACTGCCGCAACCACATTCCTTCCCTGTAACCCACCAATAGGAGAAGCCCGTAAAGGTGAAAAACAAAATACGGATGCTTTTGACAGAAGGAAGACTGAAGATGCCCACAGGATGGGTCACTCCATCTTGGAAGTCAACACACCGGGGTTTTCTTATGCTACAGTGCCTCGAATGTTTCGGATATATGAAAATTCTGGCAAAAGAACAAGCTCCCAAATGAATAGCAGAGATGAACCAGCCTTAAAAGCCTATGGTGTAACTACTTGGGCAACATTGTTCAAACTCATGGGTACAAACAACAGGGGTTGATCCAGGTTTTTAAAGACCATACCTATTTTTGTGAAATTTGCCAATTTTTTTTTTTTTGTTTAGAGTAATTTTAATCCTCTATAATTATTATTCTGACAGTAATTATTGTTTTATTTTTTCAGTTATTTTTTATTTATTTTAATTTATTCTCATTGGCATTGCAATCATGGTTCACACTTTTTGAATCTGCAGCAAGTTTTCTGTTTTGATGATTGTGCATGCAGATACATGTAGTTTTTTTTTTTTTTTTATATACAACTCTGATTATGCTCTAGCTGAGATCTTGGGGGGGGATAGTAATAATAATAATAACACTCCAGGTTGTATTAAATCAGGAAAGTCATCAAAGGTCAAAATTTTAAATTTCAGGAGAAAAAAAATAGCTAAAATAACATTAAAAAAAGTCACTCATATATAGCAACCAACCCAGCCCCCATAAAGCAAACGGTCAGCACCTTCCCCATCATGCTCCTTTTCTTCATATGTAAATACATTTCCTGGAGAGGCAGCAGGTATGGCAAAAGATTAAGCAGAATAGGGATCAGCAAAAAATATTGGTTTGTGAGCATCGATGTTTTTGCAAGTGCTAACAATGTTTGAAACTGCAAAAGAATATTTTCTACATAGGTAAAAGCATTTCTCTTTGCTGCATTATTTTAAAGAGGAAAGGAATGTAATCTTCTTATGTCATGAATTAGCGATTTTGTTTTTTCGCCGTTTTGTTCGATGTTTCGTCGCCAAAAATCGAGTTCTTTTTCTGAATATTACAGGAACCGATGTGCAACCCCCCCAACATCGAGGTTTCGTGACCGATGTTTGAAACAAATCGCAATCCACTCGAAATTTTTCTGCCATAAGTAAATGAATTTCTTTTTTGTATCTTTATAGAGAGAAAGGGAATATCACTTTTCTGTGTCGCGAATAAGCGATCTTTTCGTCGTTTTTTCGATGTTTCATCTCTGAAAATCGTCGTCTTATCCTTGATGTTACACGAGCCGATACATCACGATACATCAGTCGTTTTAACAACTATTACAGTTACTCACTCAATGTTGAATTAGTGAGCTTTCACGGATATATTGAATGGTTATTTTTTCATTAATATGTCCATACCTGCTGCAGATGGGACAGATGCGAATTCTTTAGCTCTTTAGCAAAACATCGAGGTTTTCGCTGATACATCGAGAATTTCCACCCATACTACCGATGCGTGAATGTTTCGGGAATGAATATCCACCGATGTGCCTATCCCTACCTCTATATTAGCCCTGGAAAATGAATGCGGGGGGGAGGTGCTCCCATAATGTTTTGGGATACCTTTCAGCGAGGTTCGCCTCAAATGCCTCCAGTGATGACGCAGTGACTGATACGCATCCGATACCAGAGGCCATTTTATTGAAAACAGCTCATAACGACGAAAAAAAGAAAGAAACCACAGTTAAATACAATAACTTTCAACACAGCAAAATATTTTTTAAGATGCGTTCACAGCAAAATATTTTTTTAAGATAAAATTTTACTGAAAGTGAAGACACCATCACCGTTCAAAATATTTTTGTGAAGATACCTTTTCAGCTAAAAATATTTTTGCGAAGATACCAACCAACGGTATCAAATGCCGTCTGGATCGACCCCTGCACAAAACAATATCACAAATGACAACCAATCGGAACAGTGGATCAAGTCGCCATGTCAGTGAAAGGACAGCTGGGGGCAGATGTATGCCGTTTTGGAGAAGTACCCGGCATAGGTGAGCAGAATGCCCGCTCTCCTACAGCAGGACAACGCTCAGCCTCATACTGCGCGAACGACCCGGCCAAAACTCCAGGAACTTGAGGGCATCAAACTGATGCCACATCCAGCATATATAGTCCGGCCCTTGCCCCGTCGGATTATTACTTGTTCCGGTCCATGGCCCACTTCCTTCGCGGGCTGCACTTCAACAACCAGGAGGAGGTGGCAGTCGGGGTGAAGGAGTTCTTCGCCTCGAAGGACAAGAACTGGTACCGCCGCGGAATCGAAGAGCTGACAGACAGATGGCGCAACACGATGGCCTATACTTTAAGTCAACTTTCGTCGTAAAGGAACGTATGAAGACATTATATAATCAGCTTTCGTCGTAAATGTACGTATGAAAACATAGTGATCCAAATATTGCAAAACACCGTCTGTAACTGCACAACACCAAGCTGAACGCCTTGCTTGGGCAAAAGAACACCAACACTGCACAACAGAAGAGTGGAAGCAGATAGCCTAGAGTGATGAATCCAGATTTAAACTGCATAGAGACGACGGAAAAGGGCGGATTTGGTGTTAACGTCATGAAGCCATGGACTCTTCACATCAAGTTGGAACAGTATAGGCTGGTAGTGGATCAATGATGGTTTGGGGTGTTTGGGGCTGGAATGCTTTGGTACGTGCACAGTCAACTTTGAGTGCCTCCAAATATGTGGATATCCTAGCTGACCATTAACACCCATTCGTTTCCAGCATGTATCCCAGTGGAAATGGCATATTCCAGCAAAGATAATTGCCCATCCCACGGGTCCCACTTGGCTACTGCATGGAACAAGAGCATTGCAGTGAATTTGGAATGCTTCAGTGGCCACCTAGAAACTCATATTTAAACCCCATCGAACAGGTCGTTCAGGCACATGTCTAATTGGAGCGAATTATAGACAGCTTTGGAGGAGGCATGGCTAGCGATACTTGAAGGATGGCTTCGTAAGTCATGCCTCGTTGTGTGACCACCATGATTAGGACAAGAGAATCACCTGATTTGAACCCTGTGACTTCTTTTTATTTCCTGAACTGAAAATATCGCTTAAGTGATGGAGACTTATGAGTGTAGTCAGTGAGGTACAGTAGCTTTTTTTTTTTTTTTTTTTGATTGGAGGTTTAACGACCACCGTGAGCAACTCAATGGGCTATAAGCAGTCGCCCGTCCCTAATTTAGGGTCACTGGTTCCAGGGAAGGGAGAGAGCCAGTGCCGTAAGACAAACACAACATCCATGCCACACCGGGATTCGAACCCGGACCACGTTCGGACGAATGATCAGAGGCCATCGCTTAGACCACTGCGCCACCGGGGCGGCTGAGGTACAGTAGCATTTTCCATTACACTACTGCCATTCTTTTATTGCTGCCTAATTAAACAAGTTAGTAAAATCATGCAGTGCATTGATTATGATACGCTTTCCAACATACCAGAAATAATTACTCAAGTTATGAGGATAACGTCTGGGGAATAAATCTCGCTCCTGTGCCCTGACCTTGGACCCCATTTCGATAATATTAAACAGAATTGGTTCCGTATACCTCCGGAACAACATGATAAAGTTTTGTCTTAATCGATGCATTTTTACGTAAGTTATGACGCATAAGAGCGATAGAATGGATCCCGCTCCTGACCTCTGACCCCGTTTCCAATAGGGTTCGTCCCCAGGTGGTCTCCCACCGCATACTAAAATTTTATCGAAATCGAACCATTTTTACACAAGTTATGACGCATAAGGACAATGGAATGGATCCCGCTCCTATATCCTGACTTTTGACCCCATTTCGCCCATTTTCAATAAGATTCGTCCCCAGTAGTCCCTTATCACATACTAAAATTTCATCAAAATCGAACCATTTTTACGCAAGTTATGACGCATAAGGCAATGGAATGGATCCCGCTCCTATGTCCTGACTTTTGACCCCATTTTGCCCATTTTCAATAGGGTTCTCGTCCCCAGGTGGTCCCCTACCACATACTAAAATTTCATCAAAATCGAGCCACTTTTACGCGAGTTATCGTGCGGACGGACAAAGCTGGAGCATATACGCTTCTTCAACCTACGGTTGGAAAGCCTAAAAATAGGTTGACAAAAAAAAATCTTTCTAAGGATATTTGATAATTTAGTGAAAAGGTAAACAAGGTAAACATAAGATGCAAAAGATGCAATTTTGCCACACTCTAACTAAGTGACAAAATGCTCACCCAGCAACAGATGCAAGGTTCAATACAGATTCCTTCCAATTAGAGAAGACACTGCGAACCTCACAGTGAGGGAATAAAATGGCAGTTGAAGATCTGGAATGTCCAAAATTCAGTATCTGAATATTAAAACTTTTGCTGGTTCATATTGGCATACACGTGAGTCATCGCAACCATCAAACAGGCATGAGCTACACTATATTTTCAAAAGTATTCGTATTCGGACACCACCATGTTTTGGGACAAATGATTTTATTATCACAATCAGTAGTTAGTCCGCCCACCTTTTGCTTGTATCATAGCAGCAACACGTCGTGGCATACTATCAACCAATTTCTGGTAGGTCCCCGACAGCAATGGCTTGCAAAGCTGCTGACAGAGTGGACAGCAAAGACGGTCGCTGTGGACGATTTCGTATCCGTCGCTCCAGTTCATCCCAAAGGTGTTGTATGGGATTAAGATCAGGACTATGCGCAGGCCAGTCTAATAATTCCACATCATTTACAAGAAACCAGTCCTACACACACTGTGCAGAGTGGCAGGGAACTCGATCGTGTTGGAAGCAACAACAATCATTTCCATAACACTGACACGTTGTTGATAGGGAAGAATTATCCAGAATGTCGAGGTACACTTCAGAGATCCTGGTTTGTGCTATAATAACCAACAGGCAGAGTCGTGTCCATGAAAAACAACTCCATACTATGATGGAGCCTCCACTGAACTTAACAGTTGGAAGAACACAGTCCGACGAAAATCGTTCGTAGGCCTGTCGCCAATTCCAAACACGCACACAATATTGGAAGAGTGAAAAGCGTGATTCATCACTCCAAAGAACAGCTTTCCAGTTGCCCACAGTCCAAGAACAACACGAGACACACCACTCCAAACGATGCTTCATATTCACGGTAGTGATCTGTGGCTGGTAATGATGTGTGGTAGTGATGCGTGGCTGCTGTGCCGCTGCTCTACCATATAATAACACACATTATGAGGCTCTTTGTAGATAGTTATGGTACCAACTGAGCCATTACAAGCATTTCCTACTTCAGCAGCGATGGAAACAGCAGAGAAAGAACGGGATTTCTTACTATGGCTCTTTTGTCACGTTCCATCAGTTTGTGCGGTTGCACCGCCCTGCTTCCACGTCTTCACGACATCATTTACAGTCGATTTTGGTATGTGCTCCGTATGGAAACGTTACTCAAATGACACCCTGTAACCAACCCACGTTGGAACTCGGAAAGTTCACGCCCATGGGGCATATTCGCTTCAAAGTTACTGACAACACGACAGAACATCTCAGCTTTGTATACGTACGTCCCCACTCACAGCGCACCTTCCTGCACAACCGTTCTTTTACAAATATTTGGTAGTGTCTGAATACTTTTGACAATATAGTGTATATTTGGATTCATTTGTACATTCCCTGTTGCCGAAAACATTGCCCTGTGTGAAGGGAATATTGTGCACAAGATACAAAGTAACATGCCTAAAAAAGTGTTAGTGTAGGTAACAAATGATCACATTAGCAGACTGTTCAGGTAGGCAGATACACAGACACAAAGAGTGACATCAATATGAGAGTGGCAAACTCGCACAGTAATGAAATCACTAATACTGTGTGCAAGTGAGTCAAAAGATTCCTACTAATATCCTTGTCTATGGTTCTCCACATTTGCTGCACTTCCACCTGGAGATCTGTCACATCATGCGCTAGAATCACTTCTGTTTTCAGATGCCGCTCTCCCAGATAAGGTCAATTGGTGACTGATCCGGAGACCAGGCTGTCCATAGTAGCACGGGAACAGCTTGCAAACACTGTAGAGAAATACGTACAGTATCGTGTTGGAATGTGACGTCTGGCATGCTCTAAAGGAGTGCTACGGCCACAGGACAAAGAATCGTGTCCACATCTCTGAGCCATTACATTATCCTTGACCACTGTGAGAGATGACCAACTGGCATAAGACATGGCGCACCATACCACGAGTGCAGCAGGCAAGCCGACGTGAATTATCGGAGTTTGAACGAGACATGGTAGTGGGAGCAAGACGGATGGGAAATTCAATTTCCGAAGGTGTGCAAACATTTAACATTTCTCGATCCACGGTGTCACATATGTACCGATAAAACCTCATGGAAGGCATTACCGCCGCCCCGGTGGCGCAGTGGTCTAAGGCGCTGGCCTCTGATCATTCGTCCGTAAGGGGTCTGGGTTCGAATCCCGGTCAGGCATGGATGTTGTGTTTGTCTTACGGCACTGGCTCTCTCCCTTCCCTGGAACCAGTGACCCTAAATTAGGGACGGGCGACTGCTTATAGCCCATTGAGTTGCTCACGGTGGTCGTTAAACCTCCAATCAAAAAAAAAAAAAAAAAAAAAAAAAAAGAAGGCATTACCACCCACTGTGGACAGCGAAGTGGCCGACCACGGGTGCTGAATGACCGTGGCCAGCGACGTCTGACCAGGATTATCCATGCTAACAGACAAGCGACACTGGCTCAAATAACATCCACATTCAGTGCAGGAGGTACTAGACATATCCATCAGGACAGTGCAGCGTAATTTGGCGTGCATAGGGTATGGGAGTAGAAGACCCACCAGTGTCTTTGTTAGCACCACGACAACAGACACAGCGCCTCACCTGGGCTCGTGAACACGGTAATTGAACCCTGGAAGACTGGCAACATGTGGCGTGGTCCAATGAGTCACACTACCAGTTGTTACGAGCTGATGGTAGGGTTCGGGTGTAGTGCAGACCCCATGAGGCCATGGACCCAAGCTGTCAACAAGGCACTGTGCAAGCTCACGGTGGTTCCATACATGTTGGGGTGTCTTTACGTGGCACGGTTTGGGTACTCTGGTCCTCGTAAACACGTCATTAACCAGCAATCGCTTTGTTGCTCTACTGGGTGACCATTTGCAGCCCTTCATGTATCCCAACAACGATGGGATTTTCGAGGCGGACAATACACCATGCCATTGGGTCCAAGTTGTCCAAAATTGGTTCGAGGAGCATTCTGGACAGTTTCGACGGATGGTGTGGCCACCACGTTCGCTCGACATGAGCCCAATAGAGCACTTATGGGACGTGGTGGAAAGGTCCATTCGCATCCAGGATCCTGCACCTATAAATACCAGGGAACTGTGGGCGGCTGTTCAGACGGCATGGCTCAACATCTCTCCAGAAGTCTTTCGGCCACTTGTGGAATCGATGCCACGTCGAGTTGCTCCACTTCGCCGGGCTAGAGGAGGTCCTACACGTATTCCATGACTTTTGGCACTTCAGTGTATCACCATTTAATTAGTATATATATATATATGTGATAGAAAGACAAAAGGGGGCGCGATATTCTACGGTTTGCCTCAGGTGCAGAAAAAGCCTAGTTACGCCGCCTCTGCAGAGGAGTATCGAAAAAATTAAAGAATATTTTTATCTGTTAGAAAAGGCAAAATTCGGAAGCAGTTCATATAGCTATACCAAAAATAAATCTATCATAATCGAATATCACGATCAATGCAAATATACAAGAAGCGTAAACCATCCACCTGTGATCACATTTTAGAAGCGCCATGGAAGCATTTTCGCGCATTCGACGGAGCATACATCACACGGAGATGACACAGATGCGCGCCTCAACCAAACGCTCAATGAAACTGCAGATGCATTGCGGTCTCGGAACTCTGCGTCTCTAGGATACCAAGAAAACATCCTCCTTTCTTCCTCCCATGGACCAGTAATGCTAAGCGTTCGACAGCTTCGGTGAGGATTTTAAAGACCATGGGTATCTTTACGCTGAGTCCTTTGTCCAGTCTTACTTTCAACAAACGCGGATCTTAAACTAACGGGATAACAAATTCAGTGTGGCGGTCTTCAGGTGCCCAAAGAAATCGCTGGGTCTGTAATTTTATTCATTTATTTCTTAATGGGGAATTGGCGACAAGTATTACGATGCTTCAACAGCTTGGCAAAACATGTCTTCTAACGTCCACCACGGATCTCAAGACTTTTCTTTTTGCACATTTTAACTATGTATATAAATGTAACAATCAATGCTAAACATCTGAGTACAGAATACTGCAGTATCACTAGTCGGCGATTCATCTTACAGCTAGCCAAAGGAATATTCCTAGTCACAGGTAGTTTTAATAACCTTTACCAGGTATTCTTAATAGGGTTTTATTTTTAGACCATCAGCTCTTGTCCAGCAACTAACAGTATTTCACTGAATTACACTACTATATCTGGTTTATTTTGTTTTGGAAATTTATTAATACCCTGCTTTTCCCTAGTCTTCTACTAGGTAAGCTCTTGAATAGTGCATACTTTAGCCATTTGAATCAAAGGGCAATGTCACAGCTCTGCATTAAAAAAATTGCATGTTGCCTATACTTTGAGTTTTGATCAATTATCCACAACCTAGAATCACATGAGCAAATCTTCTGGTACAATCGAAGAGTAAATAAATTGCAGGCACTAATAATAACACATTTACATGTTTAACAAGGAGTTCTTGATTTACATGCTTCACCTTGTCTCAACAAGATTAAAAAGCACCATCTTGATGCAAATTTTTCTTCCAGGTGGTATTTTGTTTGACTAGGAACATAAAATATGGTACTGAAACTCTCCCCTCCTGAGAGCACCAAGTTTTTGAGGAACTTTCATAACATGACAAATACGTTGCATTTTCAAAAAAATCTGCACCAACAATTTGTATACATGATACAAAAACTGATAGCACTGGCTTTCTTGGGGTTTTCCCTGTCTATAGGTTGATGATGGGATGCAGTCCTGTTAAGAGTGGAAGTAAGCTGCAAAGTATGTTGTTCACAATGAAGAAAGTGTGCATGAAATCCACCCTGAGTACAAATATGGCAGAAACCAATGTTCTAGTTTTTTTAGTAAGGAATGATGAATACTGAATGACAGACCACACTGAATAATGCAGAGATAAGCCCGGAGTTTGTGAATTTAGGAAGCATGTTTGAAAGAGAAAGCAGAGATTAAATGGTGAAATTAGTAGGTGGGTTCAGTTCTGAAAGTCACAGGTGCCTTAAGAGAATTTTGCACGACTGTTGGATTGTCGAAAATGCTCAGAATGGTTGAGTGTGAAAACAAAACTGTTCCTACTTGATGGATAAGCATTGAATGAGCCAGGAATTTGTGAATTTAGGAAGCATGTTTGAAAGAGAAAGCAGAGATTAAATGGTGAAATTAGTAGGTGGGTTCTGTTCTGAAAGTCACAGGTGCCTTAAGAGAATTTTGCACGACTGTTGGATTGTCAAAAATGCTCAGAATGGCTGAGTGTGAAAACAAAACTGTTCCTACTTGATGGATAAGCATGAGCCAGGAATTTGTGAATTTAGGAAGCATGTTTGAAAGAGAAAGCAGAGATTAAATGGTGAAATTAGTAGGTGGGTTCAGTTCTGAAAGTCACAGGTGCCTTAAGAGAATTTCACAGGACTGTTGGATGGCAAAAATGTACAGATTGGCTGTGTATGAAAGCAAAATTGTTCCTACTTCATTGTACAGTAGTGAAACCTACATGCTACAGAAAAGACATGGGAGTCAACTGCAGGCTAGGAAGATGCATTATTTGCAGGTTTGTGGAAACGCTTGTTATATGATCGTGAAGATGATCTGCAGATGTGAAACATCAAACAAAATGTTAGTAGATTGGCGACAAGTATTCTGAGGTGCTTTGGTTGTGTTGAAAGAATCAATGATGAGGTGCTCACTAAGAAACTTTATTTAAGCCCAGGTGAGTGGAAGGATAGTTAAAGGAGGCCAAAGAAATCATGGACAGATCGGATCAAGTTCAGGAGTGCCACAGAAAGATACAAAATGGGATGTGTATTGCATGTGAAGCTCGCATTGTGTCCACATAACATAGAGACATTTGATACATCAACAATAATTAAAATCTAACATCAGCAGTAGTTACATTATTATTTTTCTAAAAGAAGCTAGCCACTAAATCTTAAAAACAGCATGTACATGTACGTATTGTTCACACTTTGAATCTCTCTCTGGCAGTGCTTTAACATAAATTACATTAAGGTCTAGGGTAAATTCCGTGAGTCTCAGACTATATTACTTGGTATCATATATAAGCATAGGTGCTGACTTTCTACAAACCCAATGGGTGCTCGACAATTTCGCATGACGAGAGAGTTCAGCTGGTGCTCAAGTTCTGAATGGGAAGTCCAATGAGTGCCCAAGCTCTTTATGGACTCACAGGTGCATACATAAATCTACAGTGGAACATTGATTATATGCCAATTAATCACACATTTTAATTTGTGAAAGATTTTTAAAATTGGAATGGATATATAATCATGTACACTCTAAATTTTTCTTATGCACATATTACAGTTACCAACTTTTTCAGTTACGTTGTTGTGTTTTATGTAGGGGGGGACTTTAGCTTTTATCAATGACTTCAATGGGTGCCTGAGTCCCAGGGTACACATGAAGTCAGCACCTATGAAAGACAGGGTTGCAGTATTTTTTTCTTTTTTTTTATTATGGATGGGGTGCTTTTCTTAAAAGCCTGATATTGGGAGATTTCTAGCTAATCTTACAAAAAAATCCAAAACTGGTGAACTAAAATAAAACAGCATTTTTTTTATATATAAGCTTTAATTTTTAATAATTTTTCAGTGGCACCCATTCAATTGTTGCTTCAGCCCTGGAGCACACACATATAGCCAGTGTCTAAGTACATCATCATCATCATCATCATTGTCAACCATTATCAATCCACTGCTGGACGAAGGTCTCCCCAAGTTTCCTCCACAACGGTCTGTCTTGTGCCAGTCTCCTCCATGTCACTCCCACATACTTTTGAATACATATATATATATATATACAAAAGTACATACACAAGCATAAAAGAGATCATGGCAGAAAAAGGCTGAATTTTTCCCACATAGGAATATGAAAATATAATTAACCTTTCAGCATTTATTAACTACCCTTAGCACCATATATGCATATACAAAAGCCATAAAATTGTATAACATTTCTTTAGGAATGAATAAGAATTTTATTTTAGTCAATGTGCTTACACCAAACCAATAATGTCAATCCCATATTTATATTGATGTAATTCGTTTTCCTTCTCAGATATGAGTAATTAGATAGTTCACCGACACAAAAATGTACATGATACAGGCACAAGTTCTGGATGCCTGATACCTATGGACACATATGCATACAACATATGAGCCATTTTTTTTATAAACAGCTATTTTTTTCTCAATCTCAGGAACTCCCAGATGACTTCCAAGAAGGAGGAATTCCCCCTTTTGGCAGAACTCTTTTACCTCTGCATACATATACAGTATATACACATAAGTACATATATATATACAATATATAATTATACATAAGTACATATGCATACAGTATATATACATAAGTACACACACACACACACACACACACACACACACACACACACATATATATATATATATCATCATCATCATCATTGTCAACCATTATCAATCCACTGCTGGACGAAGGTCTCTCCAAGTTTCCTCCACAGCGGTCTGTCTTGTGCCAGTCTCCTCCATGTCACCCCTGCATACTTTCGAATTTCATCCACCCATCTCCCATGTGGTCTTCTTCTGGGTCTTTTCCTGTCCCTTGGAATCCAATCTAAAATTTCGGCTGTCCATCTATGGTCTGTTCTTCTGGCAGTATGTCCAGCCCATTGCCATTTCAGGGATTTAACTCTGATCATGATGTCTTCCACTCTTGTCATTTTTCGGATCCACGTGTTCCTCTTCTTATCTCTCCTGGTTACACCAAGCATGCACCTCTCCATGCTTCTTTGAGTTGTCTGCAGCCTTTGTATGTCTCTTTTAGCTAAGGTCCACGTCTCTGCACCATACGTAAGCACTGGAAGGATGCATTGATCAAACACTTTTCTTTTAAGACATAATGGCATATTGCTCTTGAAAATTATGCTGTTTCTTCCAAAAGCTCTCCAGGCAAGTTTTGTACGCCGATTAATTTCTTCACCAATGTGACCCTCACTTGATATCTGCTGTCCAAGATAAATGTATGTGTCTGTTATCTCCAGCTTTTCTCCATCAATCGATAAATCTTCATTTCTTGTAAAAGCATTGAACATCACTTTTGTCTTCTGAAAGTTCATTTTTAATCCCACTTCTTTACTCTTGTCAGCAAGTTCCTGGATCATACTCTGTAGCTCTGATGGGGTAGTTGCAAAAATGACTATGTCATCAGCAAAACGAAGGTGGGTTAGATAATCTCCATTAATCTTTATCCCCTTGTTTTCCCAGCTCAGCGACTGAAAAACACTCTCCAATGTGGCATTAAAGAGCTTCGGAGATATGGTGTCACCTTGTCTCACTCCCTTTCCAATTTTTACGTGTGTTGTATTTTCAACCAGCCTAATCTTTGCACTTGCATTTTCATAGATGTTATTAATAATATTAATGTATGCATCTTCAATACCGCAGGTTTTCAGAGCCATTGTAACTGCTGATGGTTTCACCGAATCAAAGGCTTTTTCATAATCGATAAAAGCCATGCACAATGGAAGTTCATATTCCCTCGCTCTTTCAATTAGTTCTCTCAGCACGTGGATATGATCTATTGTGCTGTAGCCACTCCTGAATCCAGCTTGTTCTCTCGGTTGAGCCATGTCCAGTGTTACCTTCAAGCGGTGTGAAAGAACTTTAGTGAAGATTTTATAAACTACTGATAGGAGGCTGATAGGTCTGTAGTTTCCGAGATCCTCAATGTCACCTTTCTTATGTAGCAGGATCATTGTAGCGGTGTTCCAATCCTCAGGAATCTTTCCTTCATTAAGGCATCGAGTGAAAATTTGGGCGAGTACTGTTTCGATTTCTCCACTTGCTTCTTGTATGATGTCTACAGTAATTCCATCTTCTCCTGGAGCTTTTCCCCGCTTCATGTTCTTGATTGCATGTGCAACTTCTGCTGGAAGGACTGGAGGAACTCTGGTACTGGTATCTTTCATGATGTCTGGAGTGCATGTATCATCCCTTTCATATAATTTGGAGTAGAAATCTTTCACTCTTGTCAAAATTTCGCCTCTATTTCTTGTTACAGAACCATCTTCTTTTCTCAGTGCCATAATCTGTTTTCTTCCCTTACTGAGATGTCCCTTTGCTATCTTTAGGCTTTGGTTGTTTTCAATTGCTTTCCTCACTAGTTCACAGTTGAATTTTCTTACGTCTTCAGTGATACTTTTTCTTACTGTCTTGCATAGCTCTATATATTCCACTTTGGAAGTCACATCTTCTTTAGTTGTCCTCATCTCTCTTCTTTTTTGCATCAACATTTTCGTTTTTCCTGATAATTTATTTACATGCAACTTGTTCTTAGACCCAGCTAATTTTGTTGCTGTTTCCATAAGAGCTTTGGTTACTTTTCTGTTAACTTCAGAGATGTCCACTTCTTCTGATGTTAGGCCTTCTAAAGCAGAGAACCTGTTCTTCAGTTCCAACTTGAAGGTATTATGGTGTTTTTTAAGGTTGGTTATGTCGATAGATTTTGTTTGTCTTATGAGCTTGCCACGTTCCAGTTTAGTGTTGAGGTGCATCTTACATCTCACCAATCTATGGTCACTACCTGTGTTGAACTTGTTTAGCACACTGCAGTCTTCTATGACGAATTTTTTGTTACACATAATAAAATCAATTTCACTTTTCTTCCCATTTGGATGTCTCCATGTCCATTTCCTGTGTGGCTTTTTCTTGAAGAAGGAGTTCAAGATGAAAAACCCTTCTGCCTCTGCAAACTCAACGAGAGTATTTCCACGCTGGTTTCTGTTGCTGTGACCGAATTTACCTACTGAAGTTTCATTCTGTTGCCGTTGCCCTATTTTTGCATTGAAATCTCCCATAATTATTTTCAAGTGCTGCTTACCTTTATTATTTAGATGACAAATTTCCTCATAAAATTCTTCAATTTCTTCTTCAGGATGACTTGTGGTGGGTGCATAAGTTTGAATAATCTGAGCCTGGTATCTTTTCGAGAGTTGGATAACAAGTCGTGCAGCTCTGTCAGAGGAACTTTCAACTTCTACAACTTTATCCTTCAGTTTCTTGTTTATTATAAATCCAACACCACTAGTTCTGCCAGTATCTGTCCCACGATAGTAGAAGAGATGTCCACTTTTCAGTTCGATGAGATCTTCTCCTTTTCTCCTTACCTCACTTAGCCCAACGATGTCCCACTTGATCCTTTGTAGTTCCTCTTCCAATTCAAGAAGCCTTGAATCAGAAGATAGGGAGCGTCCATTGTACGTAGCCAAGGTCAGCATCAGATGGCAGCCTAGTCCGGTCCTCCGGGGATTCTTAGCACCCTCTGCCTTCATGTCGCACTGGCCGCTGCCTTGGCCAGGTACATTCCAGCTGCCGGAGACTGAGGGCCAAGATTTAAGTTGTGGAATCATTTTGGAGGGGTTTGGCCATAACTCACCACGCTGGCCAAGCGGGTTGGTGAGTGTGGGATAGAATTTCCTCTAATCCCGATGGTATAGTTATACCGCTATTGGCGGTCGTCAGAGCCCCTTTAGTGGGAACAGGATGCACCACGAGAAGGCGGGGTTGGCATTTGTCAAGGAGAGGCTGTGATGTTACGCATCACCTGACCTTACATCCCATATATATATATATATATATATATATATATATATATGTGTGTGTGTGTAAGTACATTTCATATAATTCACTTTAGCCCACACAACTAACTTCAGCCATAAGGTACTAATTTCACTTTATGTAAATCAGTTGTTTCCTTAGTAAAATTAATGTGCATATTGTTATTACCACACCCGAAGAATTTTGGGATAACATAGCTATGAGGGTCATATTAAAAGTGTTGCACACTGTAGATTATCTCTTAAAAAACGAATTTATTTCGCAACATACATTTACAGGCCTTCAAAGTAATCTCCATGTTTCTTTATGACAGCAGCCCAACATTTGGGCAAGTCTTGTATTCCAATCAGGACACCTCCATTGTTGAGGCGTCAAATTACTTGGGTCACCTCATTAGAAACATCCTGAATCATACTGAATTGTTTCCCACAGAGTGGCTTCTTCAGTTTTGGGAACAAGTCATAGTCTGGTGGGCTCATGTCAGGACTGTGTGGCATGTGGGGAAGCAATTCCCATCCATATTTTTCCAGAATGTCTCTTACTGTACGGGTAACATGCAACGTCCTGTTGTCATGCAAAATGATGACACCAGCTTCGAGCATGTCTGGCCTTCTTTGGCGAATCTTGGGGGCAAAACATTTTGCAGAAACCTACTGCAGTATTCCGCTGCTACAGTGGTCCCCTTGGGCACTCTGTCTGTTGCTATCACTCCAACCTTGTCATAGGCCATAATCATCATCAGCTTAAACTTCGATTATTGGCAGCGGAAATTTTTCTGGCAAGGTGATTCTGGATGTTTCCACTGAGCAGATTGAGATTTCAGTTCTGGTTTAAAATCACGTATACAGGTTTCGTCTATAGCAACAATCCTGTCCAAAAACTGCTTGCTACTCTTCACTCAGATCATGCGGAACCCCTTTGGCAGCTACTTTTCTCTTCTGTAATTTTTCAGTTAGGATTCTGAAAACCAAAGTGGTAGACATGTTTGCTTCATATGCAATCTCTTCACATGTTTTCAATCGATCTTCTTCCAAAATCCTGTTGACGATAACCACGGAAGTGTCGCCCGTTGCATCTGATGGCTGGCCGCTTCTTAGGTCGTCTTCGATGCTTTCCCGCCCTTGGCGGAAACGAGAAGCCCACCGTGACACTGTGCTGCGATCCACTACACTAACCCCACAAGCTTCACACAAAGCTTTATGAATTTCGGTAGGGGATTTCCCACTTTGGCGGAAACGAGAAGCCCACCGTGACACTGTGCTACGATCCACTACACTAACCCCACAAACTTCACACAAAGCTTTATGAATTTCGGTAGGGGATTTCCCACTTTGGCGGAAACGAGAAGCCCACCGTGACACTGTGCTACGATCCACTACACTAACCCCACAAACTTCACAGAAAGCTTTATGAATTTCGGTGGGGGATTTCCCACTTTGGCGGAAACGAGAAGCCCACCGTGACACTGTGCTACGATCCACTACACTAACCCCACAAACTTCACAGAAAGCTTTATGAATTTCGGTGGGGGATTTCCCACTTTGGCGGAAACGAGAAGCCCACCGTGACACTGTGCTACGATCCACTACACTAACCCCACAAACTTCACACAAAGCTTTATGAATTTCGGTAAGGGATTTCCCACTTTGGCGGAAACAAGAAGCCCACCGTGACACTGTGCTACGATCCACTACACTAACCCCACAAACTTCACACAAAGCTTTATGAATTTCGGTGGGGGATTTTCCTCGCAAAGTTTCAATTTTAATATAGGATCGCTGGTCACTACACGAGATCTGACCTGACTTACTTTCTTCCTCCATTTCTAGGCAGAATGTTTCAGAACAGGAACAAATTAGCCTGCAAACACAGACACCACTTTTTATACTGAAGTCTGGCTCACAACTGGTGCAATGACTCGGGCAATTGCATTATCCTACGGGCAGTGCCTGTGCAGTGTGCAAAGCTTTTGAAATGACCTACGCATTAACAGCCGAGTCTCTCTTGCAATGCAATACCACCACAAGAATTAGTTCCATCATTACTTTCACTTCATGCACTAGTGATCATGTCTCTTTTGCAATGAAACAATTTTGTTTGACATAAGCCTACACCTTTTATGCTCCTAGGCTCACGATACTTTCTATGGTTGGAGTGAACATTACTCACTGCTGTTAACATTGTGCTCATCCTTAATTCTGGATATTGAAGCCACTGGTCAGCAGAGTTTTAACACAACTATGATAAAATCATCCCATTTCCAAACTTATAAATAACACATGTACAATTTTTCTCTTGTATAACATAGATTTGTTTTTGCTTTTTTCTACCTGTGGTTAAACCTTCGCTATTATTCGTTCATGGTAGAAGAATGTAAGCTTAACAGAAAAATAGAACAGATGACTTCATGCTAGCAATAATAAATTCATATACAGACCTGAGTTGTATGCAATAGAAGATATTTAATAAAAAATATAAAAGATGACCTGATGATATCCTTTAGATGAAATACGTTTATAAATAGATGCTGTATTACTGGAAACTAAGGATGATTCGAACAGACGCCAAGTTTGCTGGACAAAAGATCACTTCAGTAGATCACACACAATCTCTTTGCTGGTGGACAGAAACCACATTCACATTCATAACATCATGAACAGTACTACAATTTACAGATTAGAAACATCTTGCATAAAATAGTTTGCTTCCTTAATTTAAAAAAGAGCAGTTCTATTTTGAAAAACATATACACGCAGAACTTCATTATTCCACCACCGCACACAAGCAAAGACTACGGCAGACTGTAAACAGAAAGAAGGTTCTCGTCTCAACTTTGCTTGCGTCACAGATCACGAGAGAGATCCACGCGTCGTGACATTTCAAAGTACGTGTAGTTTAGTACACAACAGCTGCGCCTGGTACGTGGCAATTTATTTGGAGCGCTGTAAAAAAGGATCGCTGAGAGGCTGTGATTCCAACACTTACAGTAATTTAAGAACCCAATCTTGCTGCAAACAGCAAAATAGAGCTGGATGTTTCTAGATATTATAATGTCAAACTAGCACTCAATGAGAATGTTTATTCTTTGCACAAATATTTCACCTGTGCTTTCCTGAAATATCTACATTTTGTTACTATTAACACTAGACAATACACAACTAGTGGAAAGTTATAATATACAAATAAGTTTCCACTACGCAAGAAAGATTCCTGCAGGGAAAGAAGGTAGCTGAAACTGGTGGAACAGGAAAGGAAGTAAATTCAGGTACAAATAATTTCAGAACACTTCATCCACACCAGTCCTTTATGTACTATATAAATGTTGCAACAATGAAAAAGAACTAAAGACAGAGGCAAAAGTAGTTAGGAATGCAAGAAGTGTTAGCTGAGTTAAATTATTAGCACCGAAAGAGGCAGATCAACACAACTTTTACATTTTGAGGAATTAACTACAGAATCATCCACACAAATAGGTGGAGGAACAGAAGATCAACAACAGCAAATGCAGACAACTCCAACAAATAAAACGAATGGTAGCAATTTAAATAAAACATGAATTCATTATTTCATGGTGTAGAGGTGCCACAATTTCACCCATAAAGCCAAGTCTTCAGATAACTTGAAAAGTGCACTGTCCTAAAGATGGAATTGAACTTCAACCTCCCAATATCCAGTTAAACCTGCTACCATTACACCTTCCAGAACACTTCAGTTTCAAGCAACTAAGGACTGTTATGAGGTGTGTTCAATAAGTTCTAGGGCTAACCTTGAAATTTGTGGTTGGTGGCTGATGCAAGTATCACAAAGTATTGCATCATCCTTCAGTTATACAACAGCCACGCCATGTCACTGTGTCAGCATTCTATATGTCATTCTACACTCTACAGCCATGCCATGTCACTGTGCATTGAACTCTATATGTTCTAAGCCTGACCTTGAAAGTAGTGGTTGGCAGCTGACGCAAGTATTGCATCATTCTTCAATTATAATAACAGCCACGCCACGTAGCTGTGTCAGCATTTGAGACACCACCACAGTGCATTCAAGTCTACAAGGTGACAATGGATGAGCGACAGATGAAATTATGGAACCTATAAGCCTGACCTTAATTTTTGGTTGGCAGCTGACACAAGTATTGCATCATTCCTCAGTTATATAACAGCCACACCATGTCCCTGTGTCAGCATTTGAGACGGCACCACAGTGCATTGAAGTCTACAAGGTGGCAACGGATGAGCGACAGATGACATCATGGAACCAAGCAGTGATTCATTTTTTGACAAAGGAAGGTGAAATGCCACGCAGTACTCATGAACGGATGGCTCTGTGTGTATGTCAATGGTGCACCTCATATGCCACAGTCAGAAGATGGGCTGCTCTCTTTAAATGGGTAAGAGACTTGCTGGAAGACGACCCTCACGATGGACGCTAAGTGTAGGTGACCACAGGTGAAACTTGCCAGAAAGTGGGGGACCTGGTGATGTAAAACCGGCACATCCGTGTTGTACAGATTGCTGAAGAACTCAAGTTAAGTACCAGCAGTGTTTGGACTATTTTTCATGAGAGCTTAGGGACATCAAAGGTCTGTTCCAGATGGGTTTCTGGAAGCTTGACACCTGAGATGAAGAATGATCGTGTTGACCACATTCGTGTGTGACCACATTAATCACGATCTAGGTGACTTCTATTTCTACTTCTGGGACTTGTGATGAGATGTGGCTTCACCATTGGGGCCCTGCTACTAAACAAGAGAGCATGCAGCAGGGCCGTAGCCAGGGGAGGGATAGGCCGGGCTGTGCCCAACCTGTGTTTCCTTTTGCCCGTACTAGCGACTTGCACAACAGTATAGTGCCCGACCTCTTTCACATCTTTTGCCCGACCACTTTACATCCCTCGCCCGATCTCAATCATCAGCCGCCCCTTCCAACTTGCTTGTCTGGCTACTGGCATGCAGTGGAAACATCATTGATCACCACCACCAAAAAAGTTTAAAACACAACCATCTGCAGAGAAGATTATGGCCACCATTTTTTTGAGACTCAGAAGGATTGCTGCTATTGATTACTTGCCTCATAAAAAGACTATGAATGCTGCGTATTATGCCGAACTATTGCGACAATTGCATAAAACCATCAGGAGTAAACGATGAGGAAAATTGTTCTGCTTCTCTAGTACAATGCTTCAATCCACACCACCAGTGTTTCCATGTAAGCTGTGACAGAATGTGGCTACCAATTGCTTCCCCACTCACTGTATTCACTTGGCCTCACCGCTAGTGATTTCTTCAAAAATCTGAAAAAAAAATATCTATGGGGTAGGTGTTTTGCAGATGATTCTAAACTGTAGAAGGCAACAAAGTGTTGGTTTAAGGAGAAAGATAAAACGTTTTTTGCACCAGGGATTTACCAACTCTATGATCAGTATAACAAGTATATCCAAGTCAGGGGAGATTATATGGGAAAACAAAGGTGTATTATTTTGAACAAAAAAAAATTGCCTTTGTATGTTAGGCTTGGAACTTATTGAAGGTGAACACCCTATGTATAGAGGAGGCTTTAACCATAGCAGTCTGAACATTTCAGGCTGCTCTGGTTAAAGCCTCTGCCTTCTTGTGTCCAAGACTTCTTTATATGAAACAGGCCATCCAAGCCACATATCAGCAGTTCTCAGACATAAACACTGCTGAGAAGCCATGAAGAAATAATCTCCAGTTTACATGGCAGGTACGAAATTTTACTATGACACAGAGATACCAGAATTAACTTTTGTCAAGTCTAACTGTTCAGAAAACTTGAAGACTGTATCATAATTATGACAAAGCATCTGCTATGAGGAAACAAGCATGTTGACTAGTACCATCTAAAAGTCTCCCACACAATGGGCTTTAATTCCTTGAGTTCGGTGTTCTGGGTAATGTAACAGTAACATGCTTGAATGAAAATGCAGGCCAGGAAGAAAAGTGAGTTTTCTGAAAAGCTGACACCACAGATGAAAGTTTTTTTCCATGAGCTTTATGCCTAACAATAATGAGTTCTTGTGCCTTCCATGTGAATTGGAGATAATTCTTTCATAGATGGGTTCCATTTCAACTCAGGCAGGGTCATACCATCATGGTCTCAGATCTCTCTAAAAAAATTAAGGGGTGTTCCTTAATTTTTTTGTTCCTTGACTAAAATAAGGACACCCATATTTTTTTCTTTCGGCAAAATTTTTTTTTCCCTTCGAGATGGAGGATTTCAAATCTTGCATCGTCAAACAAGCTCTCTAGAAAATGGTTATTTTCCATAACTTCAGCGAGTCATTGCAGCGGAGTTAAAAAAGATATCTTGTTCTGGTATTTTTTTTTACATTGTGTGTGTAATATATAATAATATATGGTGCTAATATTTTTTAAACATCGTATGACTAAAATTTTAAAAAATCGCAAACTTCGTGATTTAAAAAGAAAATTGAATATTTAAAGATTGTTTTTAACAGGTGCGGATGGAGTTTTTTCTATACTCGTTTTTTTTTGTTAAAGTTAAAGACATACAAATGAGCACTTTATTTACGATTTTTTATGTGTCTGTGAAACAGCTAGTTTCCGCGTTTCGGTAGCGTTAAAAACAGCCGATTTTGAAACATCTCTAACTTTGTCAACGATTTTCTCAAAATAAACATTTTTTAAAATTCTGAAAATTAAATCACTGTTTTATTATCAACAGGAGAATATCCGTGTAAATTTTCATGGACCTAAAAACGCCCGTTTCCGAGTTACACGCGTTTGAATTTGTTTTGAAAGCCTACGATTTCCCGTGTTCTAAAGGCGCCATTTTGGAAAAATCTCAGGCGCAAAGTACGCATCATATCTTCCCCGAATGAGAGCGTTGGATCAGCTGGCCCTAGTTTGATACGTCCACCTCACCTTCCCCGAGAGATGACGTACCTAAAAAACGGTCGGCTGCTAACTGTAGGCCACTGTCAGAACAGAAGAGCAGTCGCTGTTTTGTTACAGTTGCTAAAATTAACTTCTCAGTTTTTCGTAATAGTAAAATATTCGCTCAGGAGGGTTTTGTCCTCTGCGAACGGGAGGAGAGGGTGCAATGCTCTTGACCTCGCAGCTGGTTTGATAGCGCTGGTCGCTATCTAAACTCTGCATACCTCTCTCCAAAACGTAATGGCAATTGTCTAATCTACTAAATAAATAACAAGTAACACATACGCGTGCACGCTTATTCATAAAATGTAAGTTGAGTATATTTCCTGTTCAATCAGCTGATTTACGCGCTTATAGGTGTAAAGATTTTTATCTATTTAAAACATATTCAAAGATTTCAATTTTTTTAAGGGGGAGGGGAGGAATTGTGTACTTAGTGGTTTCCACCTGGGCCACGATAAACCCATGTACTGCCCACGTCCTCTGTCCGCTTAGAGGATAATGCTGGGTCGATTGGTGACCATCGGAGTTTTGACCCCCCCTCATCACGTGGTGGCGACGAGTCTCAAAGCTAGGTAGCTTTCAAAAATGTTTCAACTTAGTTGGCGGGTAACGAGAGTCGAACCTGTCACCACCCACTCCACTGGTCCGTAAGATGCCCGCGGCCACAGCATACACGCTAACCATGTAATAAATTATACCGTACATGTATCTGGCAAATCTTAATATTTAATTTCTTTTTGTATATTATCAACCCCAACTGAAAATTATGAAAAGCTTTGACGTTTCCGAGTACCCTGCTCATATGAATACGGTGATAATTCCTTTCGAGAGAAGTCAGGTCAGATGTAAACCCCCTATCCCACTGGGTTTCGGCCCTGCTTTCAACAGAAACAAAGTTGAAGTGTTTCCTGTTTGCTAAAGTACGTAAAACAAATGCAAGTACAAATAAACGAAGTATTTTATTTCGGTTTCAGAACAGCCTCCTTCAATTTCTTGTAGAATGCCCCCTCTTTCCCAGCCCCCAATAAAAGCATCTGGCGTGCATCCTCGGATGTGCTGCATAACAAAAATAAATAAATATTAAGGAAATGCATGTACATCTTTTACTAAGTTCAGCTGTCTGTTATGGTTCCTAATACATGAAACGAAGTCAGAATGCCTTAACACCCGTGTTAGAGAAGTCACCTGAATGCTTGCGGAGCAAAAAATGTCTCATTTGTTTAGCACTAGACGTATTAAACGTGTCGATTATGGTAACCGCCATAAGAAGGTGATGTACCAACAAAAGAAATGGAAGTTCAAAAAAGTTGGAAAAGAATTATGCCAAAATATGATTAACAAAAATTTGTCTTTTACTCCTTCATCAGAAGAGTACTTGTGCCACCATTGTTTAGTATATTTCAAGTTAGTTGCTAGTGAAAGCTCATCACCGTCACCCAGTGAGCCGGATGTGTTGTTATACCTTCTTATGATGAAACAGAATTTTTTTCTCCTGAAGAACCAGTTTCGGATATAAATGCTCTTGCAACACTTCAAATGGAAGTAAGTCCTTTGAAATTACCTTCTTCACTAAAGAGACACTAGGGATCTGCATATATATTACTCGGAAACGGAGACAATTCTCATCTGCATTTGAAGAAACAATTTCAACCCAAATATCTACTATTTATGGAGCACCGGCCGAAATTTTACCGTCAACCTCTCACTCAGGAGAAAATACAAGTCCAGTAGCACATAATTCCGAATGGATTAAAAGTGTTAATGATGCACTCCGATCGGATATAAGATATAACGATAAAATTAGTCTGATGACATTAATTCCGCCACATATATGTCCAAAACCAGCATTCTTCAAAATTTCCCTTCAATTACGAAACACAGCAAAAACAAATCAATATATATATATATATATATATATAATGCAACTTTCAGAAGACAAAAATGATGTACAATGCTTTTAAAAGAAATGAAGATTTATCGATTGATGGGGGAAAGCTGGAGATAACCAATACCTACATTTATTTTGGACAACACATATCAAGTGAGGGTCACATTGATGAAGAAATTAATAGGCATATAAAACTTGCCTGGAGAGCTTTTGGAAGAAACAGTATAATTTTCAAGAGCAATATGCCATTATGTCTTTAAAGAAAAGTGTTTGATCAGTGCATCCTTCAAGTGCTTACATATGGTGCAGAGACGTGGACCTTAACTAAAAGAGACGTACAAAGACTGCAGACAACTCAAAGTAGCATGTGAGAGATAAGAAGAGGAACTCATGGATCAGAAAAATGACAAGAGTGGAAGACATCATGATCAGAGTAAAATCCCTGAAATGGCAATGGGCTGTACATATTGCCAGAAGGACAGACCATAGATGGACAGCTGAAATTTTAGACTGGATTCCAAGGGACAGGAAAAGAC
This sequence comes from Macrothele yani, assembly GCA_039090855.1. NCBI lineage: Eukaryota > Metazoa > Arthropoda > Arachnida > Araneae > Macrothelidae > Macrothele > Macrothele yani. The sequence goes on from CM077021.1 coordinate 10,672,838, forward strand.
CCAGAAGAAGACCACATGGAAGATGGGTGGATGAAATTTGAAAGTATGCGGGAGTAACATGGAGGAGACTGGCACAAGACCGACCGTTGTGGAAGAAACTTCGGGAGACCTTCGTCCAGCAGTGGATTGATAATGGTTGATGATGATATAAAGCATCAGATTTTTTTTTCTTTAAAGGAAAGTAACTGCATTGGAGAGATTTGGTACGGAGATCCTTTTTTTTTTTTTTTTTTATGCATGTGTGACTTCGTTTATTTGTACTAGCATTTTTTTTTTTTTATGTTACGTACTTTAGCAAACAGGAAACACTTCGACTTCGTTTCTGTTGAAAGCAGGGCCGAAACCCAGTGGGAGAGGGGGTTTACATCTGACCTGACTTCTCTCAAAAGGAATTATCACCGTATTCATATGAGCAGGGTAGTCGGAAACTTCAAAGCTTTTCATAATTTTCAGTTGGGGTTGATAATACAAAAAGAAATTAAATATAAAGATTTGACAGAATTTATTCCATGGTTAAGATTTACTATCCGGTAGAATTTATTCCATGGTTAGCGTAGCGTGTATGCTGTGGCCGCGGCAGTCTTACGGGCCAGTGGAGTGGGTGGCGACAGGTTCGACTCTTGTAACCAGCCAACTAAGTTGAAACATTTTAGAAAGCTACCTAGCTTTGAGACTCCTCGCCACCACGTGATGAGGGGGAGGGGGGGAGGTTTCAAAACTCCGCTGGTCACCCATCGACCCAGCATTATCCTCTAAGCGAACAGAGGACATGGGCAATACATGGTTTATTGTGGCCCAGGTGGAAATCACTAAGAACACAATTCCTCCTCCTTAAAAAAATTGAAATCTTTGAATATGTTTTAAATAGATAAAAGTCTTTACACCTATAAGCGCGTAAATCAGTTGATTGAACAGGAAATATACTCAACTTACATTTTATGAATAAGCGTGCACGCGTATGTGTTACTTGTTATTTATTTAGTAGATTAGACAATTGCCATTACGTTTTGGAGAGGAGGTATGCAGAGTTTGGGTAGCAACCAGCGCTATCAACCCAGTAGCGAGGTCAAGGGCATTGCACCCTCTCCCTCCGTTCGCAGAGAACAAACCCCTCCTGAGCGAATATTTTACAATTACGAAAAACTGAGAAGTTAATTTTAGCAACTGTAACAAAACAGCGACTGCTCTTCTGTTCTGACAGTAGCCTACAGTTAGCAACCGACCGTTTTTTAGGCATGTCATCTCTCGGGGAAAGTGAGGTGGACGTATCTAACCAAGGCCAGCTGATCCAACGCTCTCATTCGGGGAAGATAATAATGCGTACTTTGCGCCTGAGATTTTTCCAAAATGGCGCCTTTAGAACACGGGAAATCGTAGGCTTTCAAACCAAATTCAAACGCGTCTAACTCTGAAACGGGAGTTTTTAGGTCCGTGAAAATTTACACGGATAATCTCCTGTTGATAATAAAACAGTGATTTAATTTTCAAAATTTTAAAAAATGGCTTTTTTGAGAAAATCGTTGGCAAAGTTAGAGATATTTCAAAATCGGCTGTTTTTAACGCTGCCGAAACGCGGAAACTAGCAGTTTCACAGTTACATAAAAAATTGCAAATAAAGAGCACATTTGTATATGTCTTTAACAAAAAACGAGTATAGAAAAAACTCCATCCGCACCTGTTAAAAAAAATCTTTAAAAATTAAATTTTTTTTTAATCACGAAGTTTACGATTTTTTTTAATTTTAATCATACGATGTGTAAAAAATATTAGCACCATATATTATTATATATTATACACACAATGTAAAAAAAATACCAGAACAAGATATGCTTTTAATTCCGCTGCAATGACTCGCTGAAGTAAGGAAAAATAACTGTTTTCTAGAGAGCGTGTTTGACGGTGCAAGATTTTAAACCCTCATCTCGAAGGGAAAAAAATTTTTGCCGAAAGAAAAAATATATGACTCCTTATTTTAGTCAAGGAACACCCCTTAATTTGTTTAGAGAAATCTGAGACCATGATGGTACGACCCTGCCTGAATTGAAATGAAACCCATCCATAGTTTTTACACGACAGATTGTACAATGTTCACATTTTCTCTCAAATACCAACTTGAATTTCTTGTGTGGTTCAACAAAAGCTGATCTTGATTCAAATCAGAAAGTAGTTACCCAGATGGCTGTACTTTTAAAAGCTACAGTCCAGGAGCACATTTCATGGATCAAAGATTTGTTACCAACCATCCAGCAAGTGAAACATAACTTACTGAGTATAGTTCAATGGAAAAGAAAAATAAGAGAAAATATTGAATGTTTTCTATAATCCAATGTTTCCTTTTCTTCTATTGATCCACTGAACTAAGTTCATGCCGCTGGACAGATTTATACACTTGATGCTGGAAAATAGTGTGTCAATCAGATTCCAAATATGATGAAACCATGATAGTGTAACTCACTTGAGCCGAATGGCAAACAGAAATTTTGATGTTGAATGAAGAGATCCAGCACATGAGGTTCATGTGCAAGTATACAAGAAATTAACTTCCATGGCAGAGGAATTAAGTTACATGGGACATTATAAATGCAGTTAAGAGATATTTGTAATACTGATTGAAGATGAAATGAAACTGGATCAAATGGTACAAGAACTGAATAGAGAGGATAAAAGATATAGACTGAAGATGAACATAGAAAAGACAAAAGCAATGGTATTTGGTGCAAAAGAGATCAGGAAAAAGATCATTCTGGAAGGCAAAGAACTTGAAAATGTGGAAAAATTTCCTTATCTAGGAAGCTGTATAACATATGACTTAAACAGCAAAAAACAAATTTTAACTAGAATTGAAAAGGCTATAACACTGTTAAAAGCCATGGATAAATTTTGGAAGAGAAAAGCTATTAGCCTCAAAACTAAGTTAAGCATTCTCGAGACATGTATCTTCAGCAGCATGCTATATGGATGCGAGACTTGGACATTGACAAAGAAATCAGAGAGGATACTCGCTTTTGAAAGAAAGTGGTATCATAAAATCTTCTGAATCAGATGGAACCAGAGGATAAGAAATGAAGAAGTGCACAGAAGAATGCAACTAAAAGAGACCCTGTTCCGAAAAATCATACGGTGAAAACTAAGACTTTTTGGACACATCTGCAGAATGAAAAGTGACTGAAAGATAAAGACATTGGTGTTTGGCATAATGAACGGAAGAAATACAAGAGGACGCCCTCACCATGTGTGGGCTGATGATATTCAAGACTGGTGCAGTGGAACTCTTCAAGAACTGAGACTATCTCCAATGAACAGACTTCAATGGGACAATATAGTTAAAATGGCAACAGGCACCTACTGGATTTGTACCCATGGTTCACGATGATGATATTTGTGATATATATATACTGGTGTTCAAAATTAGGAGAATTTGCACATTTTGTCGATTTTCACAAAAAGTACGGAACCAAAGGTACAAATTATGCTGCCGAATAAGAATACAAATTTGCAGTGCCGAATACGTAAGCGTACACGCGCCTGTGGGCGGAGCTGTGACAGCGGAGGGCATGAAAAGCACACATGGCTTTTTTTCCGCGATTAGTTCGCTCGTACTCCTCGGCAATATTCGTTGCGTTTCTTGCAGGAGTTGGTTCCATTTCATAAGCAATCGGGTAAAATGAGTTGCCACAAGCGTATTGATGACGGAATGAGGTGGAGAATCATCGGTAGATTAGAGGCAGGGCAATCGCAAGTGCAGGTTGCTACAGAGCTCTATGTAATGCCCAGTGTTGTCTGCAATTTGTGGAAACAGTTTAAGGACACCGGATCCATATTGAGAAGGCCTGGGCAAGGTCATCCAAGAGATACGACGGCCAATGAAGATCGTTATTTGGCACTTTCAGCAAGGTGCCACAGGACTGCTACAGCAGCACAGCTATCTCGTGAGCTGCATGCCGCCACTGGAACCCGAGTTTCATGGGTTACTGTTTCCCGAAGGCTTCATGAGAGAGGGATTTTTGCCAGAAGGCCCGCTGTTTGTGTCCCGCTCACTTCAGCACACAAGAGAAAGCGTTTAGCATGGTGCAGACAACATCAGCCTTAGGCCAGACTTCAGTGGGGTAATGTTCTCTTCACAGACGAGTCGCGATTCAGCCTGGACACTGATTCTCGACGTACCTTCATCTGGAGAGAACCTGGGACCTAATATCTTTCCTCCAACATCCGAGAAAGGGACCGCTATGGCAGCGGAGGTGTCATGGTCTGGCAGGCATCATGTTGGATGGCCGCACACCTCTCCATGTGTTTGAGAGGTGTAGGGATGAGATCTTACAGCCCTGTGTTCGACTTTTCAGGGGTGCAGTTGGCCCTTGGTTCCTTTTTATGGACGACAACGCTCGTCCACATAGGTCTCACCTGGTCAACAATTATCTTGATAGTGAGGATATTCGGCAGATGGATTGGCCAGCCAGATCGCCAGACCTAAACCCTATCGAACATATCTGGGACGCTCTTGGGAGGACAATTGCAGCTCGCCATCCCTATCCGAGAACCATCCAGGAGCTGAAAACTGCGTTGCTGCAGGAATGGGACCGACTGCCACAGGGACTCGTCAACTGCCTCGTTTCCAGTATGACGTCACGCTGTGAGAGTTGTATGACTGTAAGAGGGGACCTTACCCCATATTAGTCATTTTATATTCGATCTTGCAACATGGATTTGGACATTCCTGCACTGATGAGCCTTACTGACGATCATGAGTGCGTACGTTGACTGTTGTATGGTACAATTTTTTCTCTTACATAACTGTGTATCCATACCAAATTTCATTAAAATGTGTCCATTAGTTTTTCAGAAATTCGACAAAATATGCAAATTCTCTTAATTTTGAACATCAGTGTACATACACTATATTGACAAAACTCAACGGACACCTTGAAGAGAAACACAACATAGCATTTATTGACATACATTAGTACGGTGTTGGTCCATCTTTGGACTTAATGCATGCACTGACCCTTTGAGACATGCTTTCGACAAGGTTTCAGAACACAGCGATAGGTACGCACTTCCACTCAGTACATAATGCCTAACTGTTGCTTAGTAGTAGGCCTTGGTTCCAAACTTTTTATGCGGCGCTCTAATTCATCCCATAGGTGCTCTATGGGATTAAGATTAGGGTTCTGTGCTAGCCAGTCCACACATGATACGGAATTATCGTCAAACTACACAGTAACAGGCCATGCTTTATGGCTCGGTGCATTATCCTGCTGGTACCAACAAGGCTCAGTTCCATAGTATTGCCACAGAGTTGGTAAGGCATAATTGTCCAGAATATTGAGGTAGACGTGCTGGTTAACAGGTCTCTCCACGATAATCAATGGTCCAGGACCATACCACGAAAACACCCCCACACGAGTACACTGCCAGCTCTAAACTTGACCGTAGGAACAGTACACTGTAGTAAATAGCGTACCCCCAGCTGCCGCCATACCCACACACAGCCATCAGACTAATGGATCGTGCATCTGGATTCATCAGTCCATAGGACCCGTTTCCATTGATCTACGGTCCACGATAAATGTTCTTTACACCATGCTAAACGACGAGTAGCATTCCGAGTGGAGATAAAAGGCTTATGAGTAGCCGCACTACCACGGTAACCCATGGAATGAATTTCTCTGTGAATGGTACGTGTACATACAGAGGTTCCAGCATTTTACTCACCTGTACACTGAGGTCTTACGCAGTACTCCGTCGATTAGCTGTAATGACTCTCCAGAGGCTTTGACATCCTCTATCACTGATTTTCTTTAGTCTGCTGGTACATTTTGCTGCTTCAGGCACACCACATGTCTTCCACTTATTCAGTACATCCAAAACAGTTGACTTGGGTATGTTTAAACGCCTCTCGGTTTCTCTTATGGACAACCCACTAATATAACACCCAACAATCTTTCCTTTCTCAAAGTCAGTTCTCTCCTGCCGTGACACTTTCACTTAACCTCACAGTGCGATATGATCGCTGTCAGCTGCAGAGCTTGTTTTTTTACTGTTTGCAGCTGTACCACAAATCTTAACAACTCAGCGGATCCGTTCATTTGCTTTTGAAGGGGTGTCCGATGACTTTTGTCAATATAGTGTATATAACCCCCTGTACCTGTGGATGCAGAAAAGTCTCACCCCCCTCCACACACACACACACCACACCACACACTTTTTTCTGTCTGCAAGTATCTTCCCTATTAGGAGTGTATTTTATTGCTCATCACAAAATCTTAAAAGAGTGGTGAAATTAGGATTCTCCAAGGTTCTTCAGGTGAAACTTGTGAACATAACTGAAGTGTTGCATTAGCTGTGAAATAAATGACCTTTTGGAGTTTTTAGCATAGTAAGCGTGGCCTACGATGGTATTCACCTATACCAGTTAGAGATGGCACCCTACAAATAGCCACATGTAAACTCTGACGACCGCCCATAGCGGTATAACTATACCATCGAGATTAGAGGAAATTCTATCCCACACTCACCAACCCGCTTGGCCAGCGTGGTGAGTTATGGCCAAACCCCTCCAAAATGATTCCACAACTTAAATCTTGGCCCTCAGTCTCCGGCAGCTGGAATGTACCTGGCCAAGGCAGCGGCCAGTGCGACATGAAGGCAGAGGGTGCTAAGAATCCCCGGAGGACCGGACTAGGCTGCCATCTGATGCTGACCTTGGCTACTTACAATGGACGCTCCCTATCTTCTGAATCAAGGCTTCTTGAATTGGAAGAGGAACTACAAAGGATCAAGTGGGACATCGTGGGGCTAAGTGAGGTAAGGAGAAAAGGAGAAGATCTCATCGAACTGAAAAGTGGACATCTCTTCTACTATCGTGGGACAGATACTGGCAGAACTAGTGGTGTTGGATTTATAATAAACAAGAAACTGAAGGATAAAGTTGTAGAAGTTGAAAGTTCCTCTGACAGAGCTGCACGACTTGTTATCCAACTCTCGAAAAGATACCAGGCTCAGATTATTCAAACTTATGCACCCACCACAAGTCATCCTGAAGAAGAAATTGAAGAATTTTATGAGGAAATTTGTCATCTAAATAATAAAGGTAAGCAGCACTTGAAAATAATTATGGGAGATTTCAATGCAAAAATAGGGCAACGGCAACAGAATGAAACTTCAGTAGGTAAATTCGGTCATGGCAACAGAAACCAGCGTGGAAATACTCTCGTTGAGTTTGCAGAGGCAGAAGGGTTTTTCATCTTGAACTCCTTCTTCAAGAAAAAGCCACACAGGAAATGGACATGGAGACATCCAAATGGGACGACAAAGTGAAATTGATTTTATTATGTGTAACAAAAAATTCGTCATAGAAGACTGCAGTGTGCTAAACAAGTTCAACACAGGTAGTGACCATAGATTGGTGAGATGTAAGATGCACCTCAACACTAAACTTGAACGTGGCAAGCTCATAAGACAAACAAAATCTATTGACATAACCAACCTTAAAAAACACCATAATACCTTCAAGTTGGAACTGAAGAACAGGTTCTCTGCTTTAGAAGGCCTAACATCGGAAGAAGTGGACATCTCTGAAGTTAACAGAAAAGTAACGAAAGCTCTTATGGAAACAGCAACAAAATTAGCTGGGTCTAAGAACAAGTTGCATGTGAACAAATTATCAGGAAAAACCAAAATGTTGATGCAAAAAAGAAGAGAGATGAGGACAACTAAAGAAGATGTGACTTCCAAAGTGGAATATATAGAGCTATGCAAGACAGTAAGAAAAAGTATCACTGAAGACGTAAGGAAATTCAACTGTGAACTAGTGAGGAAAGCAATTGAAAACAACCAAAGCCTAAAGATAGCAAAGGGACATCTCAGTAAGGGAAGAAAACAGATTATGGCACTGAGAAAAGAAGATGGTTCTGTAACAAGAAATAGAGGCGAAATTTTGACAAGAGTGAAAGATTTCTACTCCAAATTATATGAAAGGGATGATATATGCACTCCAGACATCATGAAAGATACCTGTACCAGAGTTCCTCCAGTCCTTCCAGCAGAAGTTGCACATGCAATCAAGAACATGAAGCGAGGAAAAGCTCCAGGAGAAGATGGAATTACTGTAGACATCATACAAGAAGCAAGTGGAGAAATCGAAACAGTACTCGCCCAAATTTTCAGTCGATGCCTTAATGAAGGAAAGATTCCTGAGGATTGGAACACCGCTACAATGATCCTGCTACATAAGAAAGGTGACATTGAGGATCTCGGAAACTACAGACCTATCAGCCTCCTATCAGTAGTTTATAAAATCTTCACTAAAGTTCTTTCACACCGCTTGAAGGTAACACTGGACATGGCTCAACCGAGAGAACAAGCTGGATTCAGGAGTGGCTACAGCACAATAGATCATATCCACGTGCTGAGAGAACTAATTGAAAGAGCGAGGGAATATGAACTTCCATTGTGCATGGCTTTTATCGATTATGAAAAAGCCTTTGATTCGGTGAAACCATCAGCAGTTACAATGGCTCTGAAAACCTGCGGTATTGAAGATGCATACATTAATATTATTAATAACATCTATGAAAATGCAAGTGCAAAGATTAGGCTGTTTGAAAATACAACACACGTAAAAATTGGAAAGGGAGTGAGACAAGGTGACACCATATCTCCGAAGCTCTTTAATGCCACATTGGAGGGTGTTTTTCAGTCGCTGAGCTGGGAAAACAAGGGGATAAAGATTAATGGAGATTATCTAACCCACCTTCGTTTTGCTGATGACGTAGTCATTTTTGCAACTACCCCATCAGAGCTGCAGAGTATGATCCAGGAACTTGCTGACAAGAGTAAAGAAGTGGGATTAAAAATGAACTTTCAGAAGACAAAAGTGATGTTCAATGCTTTTACAAGAAATGAAGATTTATCGATTGATGGAGAAAAGCTGGAGATAACAGACGTACAAAACTTGCCTGGAGAGCTTTTGGAAGAAACAACATAATTTTCAAGAGCAATATGCCATTATGTCTTAAAAGAAAAGTGTTTGATCAATGCATCCTTCCAGTGCTTACGTATGGTGCAGAGACGTGGACCTTAACTAAAAGAGACATACAAAGGCTGCAGACAACTCAAAGAAGCATGGAGAGGTGCATGCTTGGTGTAACCAGGAGAGATAAGAAGAGGAACTCGTGGATCCGAAAAATGACAAGAGTGGAAGACATCATGATCAGAGTTAAATCCCTGAAATGGCAATGGGCTGGACATACTGCCAGAAGGACAGACCATAGATGGACAGCCGAAATTTTAGATTGGATTCCAAGGGACAGGAAAAGACCCAGAAGAAGACCACATGGGAGATGGGTGGATGAAATTCGAAAGTATGCAGGGGTGACATGGAGGAGACTGGCACAAGACAGACCGTTGTGGAGGAAACTTGGGGAGACCTTCGTCCAGCAGTGGATTGATAATGGTTGACAATGATGATGATGATGAAATACACTGGAAGTACAAATAATTTTTACTTGTATAATATAATGCATCAATAATATCTATAAAGCTGTCAAGTTCTCAGCACTTTCTGATTTTGTAAAAGATACTAATCCATTCGTTATTGGGATTAAACAGTATTTTCCACCATTGCTAAAATGACTGAATTCTACATCAAATAAGTGGAGTTCAAACACCTTGAAAGCATCAACAATTATGGTATCCTACATTATAATCTTCTGTCATAGACGATATTACTACAGAACCAAAAGTATCTAAAGCATCATGTGCTCTGGATGAAAACTGGTGCCTGGGAACTGTGACTTCAACACAGCAATTTCACATAAGAATATTTTGAATCAAGCAAATACCTATTCTTGCACAGAAATATTGAGCTATTTACCCCTCTATGCCTTCCAGATCAGAAAACACAGAACATGAAAGCCATTCACGTTATGTTCACTCAAATCTCTGAGCCACACTGCCTGTGCCAATCAAAAGTTAGAATCGCTATCACGAACTATCCTACAAATACGTGGCCGTCAGTAAATAAACTAAGACATCACTCTTTCCACGTTTTCGCAACACACAGCAACCAAAAAATTGTTATTCGGTCACCACCGGGGAATTGAATCCAGGATCTCTCGATATCTAGCTGAGCGCGTTAACCTTACACAATATTCAGAGATGTAAGGCTAACGCGCTCGGCTAGATATCGAGATATCCGGGATTCAATTCGCTGGTGGTGACTAAATAACAATTTTTTGGTTGCTGTGTGTTGCTAAACTGTGGAAAGAGCGATGTTTCTGTTTATTTATTATCATGAACTATTGCCAAAAGAAAAGTATCAGATGGCTGTGGTTAAAAGCAATGGGAGAGTGCAAAGGGAACATAAGTCAATATAGTATATAATACAAATGAGCTAATAAGATTCTGAAGCCCATTAGATCAAAGGAAGTTTTCCACTCAACTTGTCAACACTATGACATCAGACTTAATAAATGTACATTCACTTCCTTTATAGCAGTTAAGCAAACAACCAAGACAATGAACATGTACATATACTGCATACTTATGTAACAGTTACAGAACATATTTTGATACCTGCCAGAAACAGTAAGGATGGGACATTTTTAGGTGCTGGTGAATACTGAGATTCAGATCCAACCCTCCAAATCATGTGATTTTGTGTCACAATATTCAGAGATGCCACACAGAATCATGTATGAAACCACAGGAGTAAACAAGCCACATCAGGCATTGCCAAAATAAACTCTGCTTGTAGAGATAACCCCATGAAAGTCCAGATTCCTGATGTTAATTAGGAACATGATATATCATTACTGAGATCCAACCCAGGCAATACTTAGCAGAACAGAGAAAGTGAGATAAAATACCAACAAGCCTCCTCAAGAAACAAGTTCAAGATACACAGGGTTATTCAGAAAGAATCATCCGATTTCAAAAATTTATATTTCGAAAAATTAACAACACAGAATGATAAGTAATACATCAATGTAAAGGGGAGGTGTCTAAGTTTTAGATTATGCACAATAACTATGGTGCTAGTGTGTCGTTCATGAAGCTTTTATGGCGAAGACGGGAAAATGGTGTCTAGTCAGCAGAAAGCTTTTTGTGTGCTGTCGTTTGCACGATGTCAGTCGGTAATCACCGTTCAGTGTGAGTTTTGTAGAAAGTACCAAATTAAGCCACCCACAGCTCAGAGTATTCGCAGGTGGTATCATCAGTTCGAGGACACTGGATGTCGTTGTAAAGGAAAAAGTTCAGAGCAAGCAGGCATATTTGCAGAGAATGATAAAAGAGTGAGAGAGACTTTTCTACGCAGCCCGAAGAAATCGACCATTCGCACTAGTCGAGAACTGGGGATCCCTCAGCCTGCTGTTTGGCGTGCGTTGAGGAAAAAATTGTGTTACAAGCCACAGAAATTGAATAACTTGCAAGCACTGAAACCTTACAGAAGTACGTCGTTTTCTTAACACGGAGCTACCCTGCAGTTGGATTGGTCAGAGTGAACCAGATGACTTGGTGTTACACAGCTGGCCTCCTCGGTCACCTGATACGACCCCATGCGACTTCTTCCTTTGGGGGTATGTAAAAGATCAGGTGTTTGTGCCTCCTCTGCCCACAACTCTATGCGAACTTTACCAACGCATTTCTGCTGCTTTAGAAACAGTTACCAATGACACATTAGACCGTGTTTGGCAGGAATTTTCATATCGCGTCGACATTATATGCATGACTAAAGGAGGTCATATCGAACATTTGTAAAAAAAAAACTGAAGACATTTTCCCTTTACATTGATATATTACTTATCATTCTGTGTTGTTAATTTTTCAAAATATAAATTTTTTAAATCGGATTATTCTTTCTGAATAACTCTACACAATGGGGCTGTTTTTAAAGGCAGTAAAATCATTACATCTACATGACCAATGCAATTATTAACATTGTGTGACATGCCAGCATCAAGTTGAAATTTATGAACATGAATTTTGGTGACTTTCCAAATTTCATTTCATCATGAAACTACAATTAAGGGGATCACTGTTCTTTATTTTCAAGATAGGATCAGGAGCTTACCAAAGGACCATATAAAAGGAAACCACAGAGTTGTATAAAAATAAAATGTATCTGTGTACACAACCACTGAAACAGAAAACTTGGTGCAAACCCGTGTAGAGCGAACCACGGTAACAATAGAATAAGACAATTTATAGAAAAATTAATAAAACAATATGTAATTATTAGAACATTACAGATCCCAATGAGGACAATATAAGTACATTACAATTCACTGTGCAGCAATGTGTGTGAAATGGACCTTTATGGCGAAATATTAAAATATTGGACTATGAACTTCATAAAAACAAGAGACTAATTAGAGAAAGTTTTTGTATCCAGAAAAGCAGTTACATTAATGAACCTTCAAACATTATAAATAGCATTTTCAACTACTTAATTCAAAAATAGTAGACTTACAAAATGCATAAGAAAAAGATTTTAATTTAATAACTGGTAACTGCAAGAGGAACCCGACAAAATTTAAATTCTGTGTAAATGAAGCTTTTCATACAGTTCCTATACATTGAGAACAGGCATTGATAAAATCTAGAGACCAGAAACGTCTGTAGAAACATAAGAACTCAGAAGACGTTAAAAATAATTGAAAGTTGTTCAAGTTAAAATCAAACTAAGTATATTAATCTGAGTGTGTTATCATTTCTGTATACAACATTCCTATTGAGCGAAGCTAGGCCGAGAGGAGCTCTCTTTACGAGACTCGAGACAATTAGTTGTTCGGGCATAGGTACAAGATCACACATCCGATCACCGCGGTTTTTTGCATGTGATTGGACATCGTCCATGGTCAGGTTTTGACGCCTTTTGATTCCTGAAATTCCACGTCATTGAGGAATAATCGTTCAAAAACTTGCATTTTCAGGAGGGGGTTTCTGGGTTTTGAGAAGGGGTCCTTTGTTACCTATCTCCTCCAAAGATCTTTAGCTGATTGCGGTTACACTTGTCGCAGAGAAAGGGAAGAACATGGCGAGTGACATGGTGTTGTTATCATGGTGATTGGGCGTGTCGTATAAAAATAATGACACTTGAAAAACTGACCAATTTTAATAATAATTGAAAAAATCCACTCTCTACACAAGACGCGGGACAATTAGTTGTTTGGTCATAGCTACGACATGACATATTCGATCACCGCAATTTTTGGCATGCGATTGGACATTGTCTATGGTCAGGCTTTGGCGCCTTTCGATTCCCGAAATTCCGTGTCGTTGAGGAATTTCAATTAAAACTAGATGGTCTTTTACTTGAACCGTTTCACGAAAGTCGGATCACTAACATTAATTTTAAAAAATTGTTTGAATTAAAAAACGAAGAAATGGAAAGACTCCGTCTGTCATCAACCTGATCACAACCAACGTGAAGGACAAGTAGGTCATTATAAATTTTAGGCATTTCTTTTTTAGAATGTTTCGTACTTTTGTTCTGGAAAGTCATAAATTGTACGCATTCGTTTTTTAGAATTTGTTAAAATAGATGCCTTAACGAGCACCCGAGTTATTGGTTACTGTTTGCGGCTTGTCCTAGTTTTTTATTTAATGTACAGGCAAAAACTATCTGCAAAATCTACTAATATTTTCTAAACTAACAGCGTACCAGCATATGTCTACATTCTGCTACTCTGGGAAACCATATTCTTTTTTTAGGTTAAAGAAAAAGCTCAGCACATAAAATTTGATATACTTTATTTTATCAAATGTACAGGTGCACACTTGATAATGAAATATTCTTTACTTTGAACTTAAATCTACATATGGTCATTTATGTCAAATGGTTTTATGCTGCATAGAATACTGTTTGCTTTTGAGGTTCTAAGGTTCTCCCCAACCAAACCAGCCCCCCCCCCATTATTCCCATAACCTTAATTATGAATATATACAGGGGGTGGACAACAAAACTGAAACACATGGGTTTAGAACACAACAATTTATTAGTATGGTGCAGGGCATCTTTTGGAGGCCAATACAGATGCAATCCGTCATGGAAAGGACTGATACAAATCCTGTACAGTGGCCAGAGGGATTTGAAGCCATTTTTTTACAAGTGGCTAGTTCACAAGGTGATGCTGGTGGAGGAAAACGTTTCCTGACTTGCTCCTCCAGAACAACCCGCAGTGGCTCAACAATGTCCATGTCGGGTAACTGTGCAGGTCATGACAGATCTTCAACCTCACTTTCATGCTCAGTAAACCACTCTTCCACCAGTTTTGCTCTGTGTATCGGTGCGTTATCACCCTGATACATGGCACCACCGTCAGGGTACAATGTTTGAACCATTGGGTGCACCTGGTCCTCCAGAATTGTCCGATAGTCTTTGGCAGTGATGCGCCCCTCAAGAACAATCAGTGGGCTGATAGACTGCCATGATATTTCAGCCTAAGCCATCACCGATCCACCTCCATGCTTCACCGCGGGGAATAAACAGTTTAGGTGGTAAGCCTGTGAGGGATGTCTCCAAATGAAGGACGATTCAACAGAGAACAATACACATTTCACGTTGTCCAACGTCCATGATTTGCGCTGCTGGGACCATTGCAACCGATGTTTGGCATTCACACTGGTGATCCAGGGTTTGGCGATAGCAACACGACAGTGAATGTTGACCCTGTGAAGCTCCCGACAAACAGTTTTGATAGAAACAGGTGAGTCGCAATGCGTATTCAACTCTGTGGTGAGTTTGGCAGGCTGGGGTTTTATGTTTTCTGGCTACCATCCATGTTGTCAGGCAGCTTCCTCTTACCTCGACAGTTACTCCTATTGGATGGGATTCCCCCCTCTTGGTGGTATGCTGACATAACACTGAACACCGTGGCTCGCGATACACCACAAAGACTTGCTGTCTTGGACACAAATGCACCAGCAAGACGTACACCAACAATCTGTCCTATTTGAAACTCGGATATGTCTCCCATTATGTTGTGTGGATCGCACTTTTTGACATCCAGCTGTGCTACTGCTCTGCTAATGTAACCTTCACACTCCGCTCTCGTTGATTTACTGCGAAATAGATGCAGGCCGGCTGGCCACCAGGTAGCACGTGGGGTACTATTTGCAGGTGTTTCAATTTCGTTGTCCACTTCCTGTAGTATTCACTGAAAGATAGTGACATTTTATTTTTGCTTAACATTAAATGATTTAACACCAAATAAAATATTAATTTTAAATGTTTCTAAGATTTTCTGCATATTTACAAGAAATACATATTCTTGCAATCCTGATGCTTCAACAATGCAAATACTCCCACAAAAAACATTAACTCTTGGAAAACACAGTCGCTATTTGGGAAAAAGTGCAACATTGCTGAGTGTACAGAGTCAGCAAGCAATTCACAATAGGGGACACCATTTATACAGTGTTCTACATGCACTAATATGTAGTACGTGGAACAAGCATAAAAATATTACACTTCCGCAGATTTTAATAAAAGAGGTCTCATTTTAAAGCGCAATGTTTTAACTCAAAAAAAGATTATTACACATTTTGCTGTAAATACAATAGCTTTCGTTTTATTCCTAAAATATGAGATTTTCTCTATAGTTTTTGTAATTCCTTTCCCACCCACTTCCCAAATGACATGTTTACCCAAAATTAAATATAACATTGCTTAAAATAGTTTCTATAATATAACTATAATTTCAGAATAGGTTTTGCGGTATGCTTACACATATTATTTGTTTTACCTACCTAAAATTGACCTTGGTTGATTCGTTATGCATACGTATATCAGTAAATAATGAACGGTTTGAATACTAAACAGGGTAACATTTTAAAATACTATTTACTCTCAACAAAGAAATTACACTAGCAATTTTACTTTGAATACAATGGTTTTCATTTAAATTTCACTTTTTTCTTAAGATTAAGTGCCCCCCAAAAAAACTTTTAACAATTACTTGAGCTGTACAACATTTGGAACTCATGTCAATATAATTAGTCTATTATTCATCTATTCTCGAGCAATGACCTTGCATGTACACAAAAGACTACATCAGAGTCCTGTTTTTACACAGCGGCATTGTGTACATAGTTTCTCGCACTTACGTACATGATACCAGTCGTTGGCAATATTTGCTTATATCTGGAAGTGTTGTCCAAAGAGGTTTGAAAGTGGTTCCATCATCTGGTTTCCTTCCCCACTGACATGGATCGTGAACTTGAGGATTTCTAGTCAAGTAGTTGCTCCGAACGTTACATTGAAACAACTACCTTCACCTGCTTGAACTGTGGAGACCATGCAGGATGGATCGAGTGCCTCATGTTGTTTGCGGCAAATATGTACAAGACTGTCCATGGAGTGGAGTTAAAAATGCGACTCGTTAGACCAGCACACTTTTTTCCAGTCATCCGATGTCCAACTTGCATGATCTTTGCACCAGGCGAGTCTTTTGCGCCGATGAACCGTGGTTAGGAGAGGATGATGTTGGGGTCGACTGCTGTTATAGCCCATACGTGCAAGTGTACAACGCATGGTCATGACAGATGCTGTTCCGGGTTAACCTCTGTTGCATCGGATAGTCAACTATTGATTGCCTTATGAGTCATCGGACCCGGCACTCACCTCTCACATCAACATTTTCCTGTCTTGTAGAGTTTTGCCTCCGGGTCATTGCTTGACCATTTCATACCAGTCCTGATACATTTTAACAATGGCTGCTCATGCATGAACAACCCACCAGTTCAGTCGTTTGGGAAATCAAGGCACCCACTCTTCGAGCTCTCACAAACTGTCTTTTCTCATAGTCCGATAAATCCTTCTGTGTACCCATCACGCTCTGAATATTACTACCTAATGCGCCACTCACACCTTATACATGTATGTACAGTCATTTGCAAAAGTTTAAGACCACCTGTTAATATTAGATTTCTGCCAAATGTGTCAGCTACTGTCTGTATTACTCAACTTCCTGTCATTGTTGCATCATCCTACAGTGGCAGCTGTTGATAGAGTTGGGGAAGCATGTGAGCGTCAGTTTGCTTCTGGCTTTCATGCTGAGAGGTTTTGTATGTATTTTCTATATAGCAAAAAAGTGTCATTAAGTGTTACTCAGAGGGCACAAATAGTGACTTTATATCATGAAAGATACTCCAAATGTGACATAAGCAGGAAGGTGAATGTGAGCAAGACTGCTATTCATAATACAATCATGAAATATTGAGATACAGGTGAATTTAGCGATCGAAAGAGATGTGGACGTCCAAGGAAAACAACCCCATGTGATAATACCATAAGGCAAATAGTTATGCATTCTTCGAGGAGTTCGTGCCAGAAAATCAAGGCCTTTCTACATTCAAAAGGGTCTGATATCAGTATAAGCACTGTTTCCCGATGTGTTAGCAGAAATTTCGGATTAAAGTCTTGTAACCTTGCACATAAACCTAGACTAACCTCTGCCATGAAAAACAAGATACTCAAGTTTGTGAAGATCATCAATCGTGGACTGCTAAAAATTGGAGCTAAGTTTGGTTTTTTTCGATTAATCAACTGTGTGTCAATTTGAATCACATGTTCGACAACCAAAAGGCAAAAGGTTTGATGAAAAATACACCATTAGTACCATGAGACATCCGCCTAGTCAGATGATATGGGGTGCTATGTCAGCATCCGGTACTGCTTCATTACCTTTTTGCCAACAGGCACTACCATGACTGGTCCTTTTTATTTGGAAATGTTACGTGAGAAGCTGTTAACTTATATGCAAGTGCACAGATGCACAATGATGGTGCTCCATGCCACAGATAAAGGACAGTAAAGAACTACCTGCAGAGGGAAAACATAAATGTGTTTGAATGGCCCAGTAATAGTCCAAACCTTAACTCCATTGAAAATGTATGGACTATTTTAAAAGACAAGGTAGCAAAAAAAACAGCCAAGCAATTCTCAAGCTTTTGTTGACGCGATAAAGTATGTGTGTTGCAAAGACATTTCAAGTGACTACTGTAAATCCCTCATTGAGAGTATGCCACTTCATATTCTGTCTGTTATAAAAAACACAGGTAGCCACACAAAGTACTGATTTCAGTCTTTTTGTGTTCTAAAGAATGTAAGCATTCATTTGTGATGTCATTTTTCAAACATCTCTGGCTAGTAATCAGTTGTTTCTTTGAAAATCTTAATTTTCAATAAATTGACCAGTGGTCTTAAACTTTTGCAAATGATTGTATATGCTATGTCAGTCAACTAATTACGCCCTCTCAGAAATTACATGGCCAACAGGCCACATCCACTTTTGATAGGGGTGGCCTTAATTCAGTGATCACTTGGTGTATATAGAAATGGTAGTGACACCTGGGTATTAGTAAAAAATACACAGCTAAGTCATTTGTGTGTTGGAGAGATGTTCTGCATTGAGGGGGTTATGGCAAGACTCCCTATCACGTGTGGAATAAAATTTTGTGTGGACTAATATACTGAGGTGTTTCGGCCACTCTGAAAGAATGATGAATAACTAAGAGATTTATAAATTTGCACACATAGAAGTTTAAAAAAAAAGAGAGAAAAGAACTGGCCACCTTATATATATATTCCTTCTACCTAAAAAAAATGCCTAACCTAGGTACTATAGCAAATGCAACGATAACCAGAATCAAGAACACCTTGGCCCTCTGTACATAGAATTTTGCCACCATTTTCAAGCTGAAACACAAAGATTTATGGAATAAAATTATATTTAACAACAGCAAAGGACAAAGGCATCCCTCCCTAGAAAAAAAAATACGATTCAGGAGAAATCTTCGCTCCATTTTACTTCCATTTTCGGAAAATTTTCCTCCATTTTCAATCTTAAATACAAACATTTTTCTTATAAAATGATATTTAACAACCATACTGGACAGAGGAAACATCGTGAGAAAAAGAATGAAAGATTACTGGGATCTGTCTAATTTCTGTTTGTGGGAATTGTTGCCTCCATTTTCAAACTGAAACCCAAACATTTAGCAATAAAATGCACGTACTCGGTTGCGTCCGCCAGTGCGTATATAAAGCGACAGACATCTTTGCCAGCTGTTAGAGCTGTTTTCGGCATGATAATGACAAGTAATAATGATTTAAGCGATTTGCAACATGGTGTCATAGTTGGTGCTTGTGAGAAGGACCATAGTATTTCAGAGGTAGAAACGAAGTTCGGATTTTCACGGACGACCATTGCAAGGGTGTACCGTGACTACAAGAATTCCGGCAAAACCTCCAACCTACGATACCAGTGTGGCCGTAAAAAGACATTGGGTGAACGTGACCATCATCGGCTGTCAAGAATCGTTTCACGCGACATTCTCGCAGGTAGCATTGGAATTCAATGCTGGAGCCTCAACAAGCATCAGCGTCCGGACTGTGCAACGTACCCTGCACCATATGGGCTTTGGGAGCCAATGCGCAACTCGAGTTCCCTTGATGGGTGCACGACACAGAGCTATGCACCTTGCTTGGGCACGGCAACACCGCCACTGGACACTTGATGACTGGAAACAAGTAGCCTGGTCTGACGAGTCGCATTTTCAACTATATCAGGCAGATGGAAGGATTCGTGTGTGGCGCAAACCCCATGAAGCCATGGATCCCGCCTGCCAACAGGGAACTGTACCGGCTGGTGGGGTGTCCGTAATGGTATGGGGCGTGCTTGGATGGACTTCACTGGGACCCCTGGTACGTCTACAAATGTCTGTGACCGGCCAACGCTATGTGCGCATCCTTGACAAAAGATGAGAGAGAGAATAGTGCACGAAAAATGACAAAAGATGAGAAATAGAATAGTGCACGTGCGGAGGCTTTAGGTATGAATGCAGTCAAGGACGCCAGGAAACATGCGGAGAATGGTAATGCACAGGAAGCCAATATAACTGCGGGCATCACACGTGCGAGATGTCAAGGTCACAGGTGAAGGGAAGAAGTAACCATTGTTTAGTTGCATTGGTTAATACTGGGTCACTCCAGTATTAACCAGTGAAACTAAACAAGGGATGACTGGAAGGACGGAGATGGACGGGAGAGAAAGGAAGAAGAAAAAAACAACTTCAAAGTCGCTATCCTTACACCTCTGCATCCCCTTCAGGCATAAAATTCACATGGGAAAACTTTATGAGAGGGAATGAGAAAGCAGGACATTGGCTTAGTACGTTAAAATTTTGAAGGGAGGAGGTCGCCACGGAACTATTCTGCCAAAACAAAGAACAGCTAATCGCTTAAGAGAACACGTAATTTAATAAAACTGTGGCAATTAGATGCACAAATTTTAATTAGCAAAAAAAATTGTAAAATGAAAATGTTCCAATTATACGGCAAGCTCGAGGGGGGAAAGGCCCCGTGTGGACGTCATGGTCGGGAAATTAACCGTCCGCAATGAATTCTTGACCGCCGAGGACGGGAGGTTTTGCGCGACCTGCTAAGCTCTGTAAATCAGTGTTATTCTTGTTCTTCAGATGGTTGTGTGTCAAGATTGCTGACTTAAGTGAGTATGACAAAGGCCAAATTGTAATAGCCAGATGACTGGCACAGAGCATTTCTGAGATGATACGTCTTATGGGGGTGCTCATGGTCAGTCATGGTTAGCACCTTCAGAAAGTGGTCCAAGGATGGAAAAACCATGAACCTGAACCACTAGCAAGGTGTAGGCTGACCACCACTCATAGATGCCTGAGGTGAGCCAAGGCTATCCCGTATGTTACGAACTAACATAATTGATAGGCCTACAGTGGTGCAACTCACAGGTAATTTGAATGCTGGTGATAGGATTAATGTGTCACAACACACAGTACATTAAACCCTGCTGAAAACAAGGCTACATAGCCACAGGCCACTCCGAATGCCAATGGTAACCTCGGTTCGCCATCAAAAGTGCCTACAATGGGCAAGCGAGCATCAAAGCTGGATGCCCAAAAGCAAAAGAAAGGGATCCATAATTACAAGTTCTATGCGTCCCTTGAGACCCACATTTTATTTTGGATTTTTTTAACATGCCAATAGCCGAAGGTCAAATTTCTGAGGATTAGGGAAAAAACAAAAACAGCCAGTTCATCCGTCAAGATTACGTAAATATACAATATCAGATTATGTAAATCTACAAATATCTGATTAATTTATTAAACCTTTCAGCTCTTTTAATCAATATTGGAACAGTTGAAATTTAAAATTTGAAAGATTAACAAACTTACATTTAATGAGAGCACTGTGAACTATTATACTCTACCAAAAGTTGTACGTCTACTTCAATGATTGTTCGTTAAAAGTAAAAAAAAAAAAAAAACTGTTCAAAAGTAATCATCACACAGTTCCTGTGTTTTGAAAAATAAAAACCACTCTGGTGTTCTGAGCTGACTTAAAATGCATTGTCTTTGTGTAGTTCCATTATGATAAAATTTAGTTGAAAATAATAAAATTTAATTCTGTCAGTACTTGATTTTTTTAAAGATTGCTTTCAAAGAGCATAAATTAAAGTGTTGAACAATGTGCATTACATTTATTTTTCATTTGCTTATGTAAGTAGGAATATTCATTATCTCTTGTTTCTTTTGGTTTTTTTAAAAGGGCCCAGAATATTTCACAAAGTACCCACATTTTAAAAATCTGTGGGTCCCTAGGACCCAGCTTGATAACAGTGGAATGGCAGCTCTCTTGAATAATAGGAAGAAGGTCGTCTGATCTAATAAATCTCATTTCTCGTTGCACCATATGGATGGCCAGGTACATGTGCATTGCTTACCTGGAGAAGTGTTGGCAACAGGATGCACTGTGGAGTGAAAACAAGCCAGGGGAAAAAGCGTAATGCTTTAGGCAATGTTCCGCTGGAAAACCCTGGGTCCACTCATTCACGTACAAAAACTATTACCTCTACCAACTACATCCTTTCATGGCAACAATATCCCCTAATGCACCATGTCACACTGCTAGGATTGTTCTAGAACGATATGCGGAACATGAGGAAGACTTTCAGGTATTCCCTGGCCTCCAAATTCCCCAGAATTCAATCCAACTGAATATCTGTGGTTTGTGCTGGAACAGCAAATCTAATCTGTGGCGGCTCAACCATTTGACTTACAAGAGTTAAAGGGTCTGCTGGTAAAAATGTGTTGTTATCAGATACAACAAGACACCTTTAGAAATCTTGTAGCAACCATGCCTCACTGGCTAAGAGCTGTTTTGGCAGCACAAAGAGGACCTACATCACATTAGGCAGGTTGTCATAGTGTTTTGACTCTTCAGTGTACATACAGGGGTTGGACAGAATAATGTGAACTGGCACGCTCAGAGACGTGACTTTTAATGCAGTTGCGTACATCGCAATACGCAAAGGTATCCACCACTTTTTGGTTGTAATAGCTTTGTTTAGAACCTCAAGGTCCTGTTTAAGTGTATTTAAAGTGTCTTGTTGCAAAATTTCTTTCAGGGTGACAACGAAATGAGCGACCCAACGGACTTCGAAAGAGGGCTAATTGTTGGTGGCTGCCTTGTTGGTGCCTCCATGACAACAGTCGCCAGGGTAATGAGCATATAGAGAGCTACTGTGTCTAACGTCATGACACCACACTGTGTTCCTGGCAAAACCCCATCTGTGAAACACAAGAGCAGCCGGAAAACAACCCCGACAGATAGAAACAGGAGAGCATTAAATAAGATCGTTACCTGTAATAAGAAGACCACGGCGCCGAAAATTAGTGCACAGCTCAGTCTGCATCTCCAGAACCCAGTATCAATGAAAAAAGTGCGCAGGGAACCGCATAAACAAGATATTCATGGCACAACTGCTATTGCAAAACCTTTGGTAACCCGGATGAATGCACAACAGTGACCGCAGTGGTGCCAGGAGCATACAACATGGACTGCCAATGCATGGAAGTGTGTAATGTGGTCGAATGAATCCACATTCACACTATTCCCTAATGCAGGACGTGTTTACGTGTGGAGAACACCGTCAGAAGCGTACAACACAGACTGTCTGCTCCCAACAGTGAAGCATGGTTATAAAAGTAAAATACAGTATTCAAATTTGTCACCAGCCTTAAGGTCTATTCCGCAAGGGGAAGATCTTCCTACACCAAAACATCCATTGAACTGCGAAGAGATAGATTCAAATTCATCCAATGACGATATGGAGGCACATGAAGATCTGGATCCTACATACACTCCTAAACACTTAGACGAGCCCCACTTGATTGAGCAAAAATGAACTGAATGATTTCATTCGAGACCTACATCTTTACAAACAACGAGCTCAACTTTTAGGTTCCAGACAGCAAGAGTGGAACCTGTTAACGAAAAAGCACACGTGTCTGTGTTCAAAAATCGAAAAAATTTGGGTCTATGTTCTTTAGCTATGAAATGCAGGATGGTATGTGTTTTTGTTCAGATATTTCAAGCTAATGACAGAATTAGGAATATCTCACAATCCTACGAATGGCGTCTATTTATCGACTCATTCAAGGTTAGTTTAAAAGCTGTTCTTTTGTCCAACGAAAACCAGAAGCCTTCCATTCCAGTAACACATGTTGTAGGAATGAAGGAGACATGAAAGCATGGACAAAATTCTCACTGCAATACAATATGACCAGTTTAGGTGGTCAATATGCAGTGATCTGAAAGTGATATCACTCGTGCTCAGGCTTCAAAGTGGCTTTACCAAATTTTGTTGTTGTTTTTTTATGTGGGGCAGTAGGGCCACAGTAGAACACTATGAATGGACAGACTGGCCTAAACGAGATGTTTTCATTCCTGGAGAGAGTAATGTTTGTCACAAGCCCCGACCAATCCCTCTGATATGCTGCTTCCACCACTTCATATCAAACTGGGGCTGATGAAAAACTTTGTAAAGGCTATGGAGAAATCTGGCCCAGGTTTCTTGCACTTAAAAGCAAACATTTCCACAATTAAGTGATGCAAAACTCAAAGAAGGCATTTTTGTTGGTCCTCGGATAAGGAAACTACTGAGTGATTCTGTTTTTACCAAAAAGCTAAACAGCACGGAGCTTGTCGCATGGTGATCTCTCACATCTGTGGTCAAGGGATTTACCACATAGAGGGCAACTACAAACAGCTGATTTACAACCTTCTCAAGAACTAAAGAAACCTTGGGTGCTGGATGTCCTTAAAACTACATTTCCTCTATTTACATTTGGACTTCATCCCTGACAACCTAGGAGCAGTCAGCGATAAGCAAGGAGAAAGGTTCTACCAAGATATCTGAATGATGGAGGAGAGGTATCAAGGCAGGTGGGATCCCTCAATGATGAGGGATTACTGTTGGTTTTCGCAGGAGTGCTGCACATTCAATTGTAATGTATTTATTTTGTCTTCATTGTAATTTGTAATGTTCTAATAATTACTTATTGTTTTGCTTATTTTTCTCTAAATTATCTTATTATATTTTTATCATGATTTGTGCTTCGTAGGTTTGCAGCAAGTTTTCTGTTTCAAAGGTTATGTACGCAGATACATTTTATTTTTATACAACTCTGGGTAAGTGTGTGTTTATTCACATAATCTTATGCTTACACGTATTATTAAAGACTACAACAGTCAAGACTGACTCACAATGATCGCATCATTAAAATCAGGGAACAGGGGCAAATTTAAAAGGATGAACACGACACATAGCTTGCATACAGAGTTGTATAAAAATAAAATAACATTTTAGACAGATAACATAAAGCTCATGTGAAGTAAACGATTCTTATTCATAAGCACCAAAATAATTATTCCTTCTTTTCAAAAAAATCCAAAGAGAATACAACAAAGTGGGCCATTTCTCGAGCGATTCACCGGTAAATGTCCCGGTGGTTAAAAAAAATGCCCCTGGTTGCATATATGCACAAAAAAGAAAAACAGGGTTCCCACTCAAAAGTAGAAAAAAAAATTCCCTGACTTTTCCAGGTTTTCCAGGTGGTTCTGAGAGTTTTTCCAGAGCAGCAAATCAAATAACATTGCGACAAATTGTTGCATTTCCTTACATTCTTGCGTTCCTTACGAAAGCATACATTTGTTAATTCTTTAAATAACTGTTCTTTATACAATTACCTGCTTTTTATGAATAAAAATTAAATGCATGAGGCATATTATTTTTGGTATTATAATTCCATGATCTTTTCTGAACCTAAGTGGTATACTGCCTATGTACAATTTGTTAATACATTCCCGTAGAAACAGTTCATTGTAAGAAAAAATCTGTATGTTAAATAGTTTGTTTTCCTTTCTTCTATAGCACAGTGTAGATAAGCTTAATGACCGAATGGGCTCCTGCTCAGAGAAATGTTGAAAGAGAATCACCCAACAAAGGGCTTTGATCCATTGTTTAAGTGGTTCTCTTTGTGATGTGTTTCTCCAAGCAAGAGTGTACCAGGCCACTGTGCCTAACTGTTCCATGTTACAAAATATGAAGCAAACTATCTGCAGAAATCGAATAAAACCGTAATGTCTACAGACAATTTTTTAAATTCAGTTTTGATAATTTTTAGAGAACTAAGGAATAATGTGTATTGAAAGCAAGATTTATCAAATTCTAGACAGGCTGTAATTGCAAATAATTGCTTACCTGAAATTAATACTGATAATGTTATGTTCATCTCACATATGAGGGAGAATTAAAAAGACACCACATAATGAATGTCCCGATTATACAGTCCATAAAGATAAACAGAAAATATGGAATATAAAGGATAAATAACTTTCATTTTCCCTAATTACTTTATAGTTACAAAAATTAGCGTATTTAGCATAAATTTTACATAATATTTAACAAAATCATGTCTTAGTTTTTTGTTTCAGGTTTAACGACCACCATAAGCAACTTGTTGGGCTATATCCGTCCATCCCTAATTTAGGACCATTGGCTTCACGAAGAAGGAGAGCCAGTGCCGTAAGATAAACACACCACCCATACCTCATCTGGGACTTGAATCCAGGCTCACTTGGACGAATAGTCAGAAGCCAGAGCTTAGACCACTGCACCACCGAGGTGGCAAACCATGTATTTACATGTTTTAAAGAATATTTGAACAAAGACTTAATTTAAATTCTACATATAATGAAATATTTCAATCGATTAGGTGAAATTATATAACTGGTTTATCTGTATTTTAAGTGCACACAAGTATATAAATAACATTTTAAACGATTCACAACATTTAGAATTCCAGTTAGGTTTAAAAATGCAAGCTGGGAGAATGTGACTGAAGAGAATAAATTGCCCTTAAATGATACAATGCTGAAGCTTTAAATCCTTTAAGTGCTTATTTTACATAAATATTAAAGAACACAGAAACTTTTGCTGAAATTGAAGTCTAATGGGAATGATAAAATGGAGAGTGTCTGACAGAGTCTCTAACATTTTGTTAGAGCGGTTCTATCAAATCGATCTAACAATTTGTATTTTCTATTGGAATTCACTTAGAATCTTTAAAGACAAAGCAAACTAAAACAGCTATTAAAAAATAAAAAAAAAGAAGAGAGAGAGAACGAAAATCATGACAGCATTTCTGCATCTGAGGAAAAACGTGTGCCAGTACCATCCCAACAATTCTAGCAATCAGGGAAAATACTGCTGACATTTAAAAATCAAAATTGTAATTATTTTAGCTAAAGTTAGTTCTTGCACTTGGCAATGAGAACATCGAATCTATGCTATTTCAGAGGTGCCAACCTCTAGCAGAACATATCAGTAATAAATAGGGGATTTTTCAGTAATGTTTCAATAATGTAACACAAACTTTCAGTAATGCAACACACCATTTTTTTATTAAAAAGTTAAGGACAATATTATAGTATTACTGTGTAACCTGTAATACTTGTATGAGGTGCCTATCGGTAATCACCATACGTCGTTAACGCGTGGAATGGGTATTTCATGAGAAATTAATGCATGAAATATGTAATAACTTTGCATGTTTACACTATCCTCACAAAAAAATATGAAATTAAATTATCAATATTGTACTTACCTCATGTCATTGCTGACATAAAAACTCCCTTGTTGCTTGTTTTGCAGTGGTATATTCTTTTTTCAGAAAACTTTTTATAACATAGCTCACCTGAGGAAAATGCTTTACTTTTCTGTACAAGAAGGGCACTTTAATGTTTTGGTGCTCATTGTTGGGCAAAAGTACGCGAGGTATTTCCTTACTATACTAAATATTCTACGTAGAGGAATTGCTGTGAGGGATAGTCAATATTACCAACATTAGTTTAGGCAATGTGGAATACTTGGGAAGGCCAGATGAATCCTTTGTCTTAGATATTTCATTCCATGCCACATCTGCTCAAGGATATCCAGCTTCATCAATATCAGTCTGGGAACATGGCATGAAAGAAGCGACCAGCATGATCACAGCTTGCTATAGGTAGGTTATGCTCCACAACGATTGTAGTAAACAGCAATTCAGCGTTTATTACGCTATTTTCATTCTTTTTTGCAAAAAAACTATCCAAAGGCTTTGATCGAGTCTTTAATTTTACACAATCCTGGTGTTTGTTTTGACTGGATATGCCTTCCGCAATCATATCATCTCGTCCTACATGGGCTACTGATTACTCTCATATTAGAAGGCACGCAAGGAAACCTTTATTTCAGCATTTGTAACATTTTCCATTTCCTTGCTCAAGATTTGGATGTTCCTGGAGGAAACCTCTTTGCATATTTATTTGTTTCAGAAACTATAATTCCAAGGATGAAATTGGTACAAAACAAGTAAAAAATATGCAATAGGTGCCACATCAGTTGCCGGAGCATGTTTGGGCCCCTGCATTTCATGTTAATAAAAAAAGATGCTGAGGTTGTTCATCACTTCTCTCTATTAACATCCTCCCATTCACTTTCAGAACTTTCATGATCTGAAGATTCACTATGAAGATCTTCACCTCTGAAGAAGATATGGTGTGCGTGGCACGGTGGCTAGTTTTTTGGCTTGATGTTGCTAGGCCAATATCACTCTCAGATGATTCAAAATCATCACCATCACTTGGCAAACTTTCACTCTCACTACAAGCCACTTCAAATAACCTCACGCAGTGGGAAAAAGCACGTCTCCTAGTCTGAGGAACAAGCTGTCAATAAAATCATCCTCTGCTAACACGAGTTTGGAAAAAGATGGGGATTCGTAATTCACGGAGTTTTGCGATTGTGCCTGTTTGTTTGGGAAAAAGAAATGAATAATGTGAAGAGCTTCTAGTAATAAAACACCGCACTTCGTTCTCCCGCGCGGCGAAAGTCCGCAAGAAATATAAACATCCGTCATCACGGGACCACGGGTTGCGACGAGTTGATCGTTATTGCACTTCGAACGGGGCTCGAAAAAGTGATTTCCGACAGTACGACGTCTTATAATTCACCAACAATGCAAAGTGAACAGCACTGCCTCAACTGCAGCAGGAAAAGTTTTGGCTAAAGTAACCTTTCTCCCGTCACACGGAAAAGTGCGTGGGGAACCGATAGCAAGCGCAAACTCTTTTACGATGACACTTACGGCATATTTACCTGTAATTTTAGTCGTATTATCCGCAGACCACGAAATTCATATTAAAAAAAAATCCTTCGTATAATCCGCAGACTGTGACATTCAGGAAATAAAAATCGCCGTATAATCCGCACATCATAGATGTTGAACCAGAAGTGGAATTTCCGACAGAAAAGTCGGTCACATAAATAAATAAATACATCGCTCTTTCCACGTTCCAGAAACACATAGCAACCGAAAAATTGTTTACAGCCGACGCCGGGGAATTGAACCACGGATCTCTCCATATATAGCCTAGCGCGTTAGCTTTACACCATGGTGGCCAACAATCCACGGTGCTATGTGTATTTTTAAATCAGCTTCTGACATCATAAATCCGTAAGATGGGCTCAGCTACTGAGACAGTTAAATCCAAAGAGCGAGATCCAAAGTGAAAATCCTCCAAATACGTGGCGTCAGAAAATAAATAAATACATCGCTCTTTCCACGTTCCAGAAACACATAATGAGTCCGAAGAAGTAAGAGAGAAAAAAAAAAAACGATTTTATTAAATGAAGAAATTCATTTTTAAAGGTAACTGTTTTATATCTCCGGACAGATAAAGGGTGTGGCATCCATAGATCACGCCGATGCAGCTCCAGAGTATTGCATTACACCTTGCCAATGACGAAAGGCTGATACAGAACAAGTCGTAGAAATACCGTATGTACTCGCGTATAAGTCGAAAGTTTTTGGAGGAATTCCTGCTTTCAGAGTTGAGAGATCGTCTTATACGTGGGCCGATAAAAAATCCGTGAATTCTCCCGCGGAATAAACCGACGGATTTGTTTACGTTTTAGATCGCGACACAGAGGCTTTCCGTATGTTGCTGCACGATTGTGTTCTGACCTCAAAACTATCGCGCAGTGACACGATCATATCCTCAATTCTGTCCACCACTTCAAGCTTAAATTCGGCAGTGTAACTGAAACGTTTCCTTTTCAGAGACATCATGATTAGCAATGAAGGAAAAACAGCAGCAACGACGTTCGCCAAAACAACGAAAGCAAACTAGACACAAGGTCGCGCACATGAAATCCGAAAGGAGAAGCGCATAGGTTCGTGCAGCAAGTGCTGTGCGTACTTCTTTAGCTTTTTGCCCAAAACAGAGCCGGCACGACAGTCAGAGCTCTCCTCAACGATATCAAAATGACCCCTGTCAACCCTCCCCACAACTTTCCCGATCTTTCGTTACGACATTCCTCCCCTCCTCCCCGCTCCGTACAAACTCCTGAACTGAAGAAAATTCTTACGAGGGAGTTCCTTTTCCAATTATTACACCCTTCCCTGCACAATCACGCTGCAGATTTTTTTTAAATCGGAAGGTTGTAATTTTTTTTTTTTTAAATCGGCGTACTAACCGCATCGGTGTATAATCCGCAAAACCTATAATTTTAACTTTTTTAACAGATAATCCGCGGATTATACGAAGAAAATTACGGTACCATTCTTCCGATAATATCGCTGTTTGACGATATGATTCATGGACATTCCATTTTTTTTTTTTTTTTTGATTGGAGGTTTAACGACCACCGTGAGCAACTCAATGGGCAACTCAGCAGTCGCCCGTCCCTAATTTAGGGTCACTGGCTCCTGGGAAGGAGAGAGCCAGTGCCTTAAGACAAACACAACATCCATGCCTCAACGGGATTCGAACCCGGACCCCTTACAGACGAATGATCAGAGGCCATCGCTTAGACCACTGCGGGACATTCCATTTCAAAACGATATGATTGATAAATGATATGATCATTGAGACGCCGAAATCTGCAGTCTGATTCGGAAAATATGCGGATCAAAATCGAAGGCCGACAAATCGGCAGCGTCGCACTAAAAGGGTTTAACGAAAAAGGATACAAAATTGAGATTCTCCAAAACACACTGAAATCCGTAATTCTTCCAACCTGCCCCTAATTCCGTAATCTGACAGTCGAAACCGTAATAATTACGGGCAATTCGTAATAGTTGGCACCTCTGCTATTTGCTTCTAAATAACGCAGCATAGGATATTTAGACATTGTGCTGTTAAATTTCATAACCAATAAGCTAGCACACAGAGATCCTAATGCCATAACGGCAAAAAAAAAAAAAAAAAATAATTAAACCCTGGATAAAGAAAAAATAATGGAAGCAACAAGTGGAGACAACTAACAGTTAATACGGAATACCATTTTGCCTGAGAGACTACAATTCATACAAGTACTTCCAAAATCCGAAGTCTTAAAATTGATTGGCTACGTTTGTGACACAAACATTAGTACTGAACTTTTTCTCGCAGGTCACAGTTCATTTCCACGCTACGTCAAATTACTTGTATACGGGAAACAATTAGAGGAAGTTTTGTGTGCTCATAAAATCCTCCTAACACTTTTTTTTTCAACATAATTTTTCATCCTGTGGCGAGTGGCATGTTTATACTTAGCAATATCTTTACGAAGGGCAAAACATTTTTGTGCGATGTTGATCAGGCAAAGTGCGAGAAAGGTCTGGAGCCCACTCAGGTCACTTGCAGTAACTCCCCACAAATAACGTCATCCAAAACGGAGACAGAAGCTTTAGCGCCTGCACTGACAAACCTGAAACCAATAGAGCAAGCACGGCAAACATTTAAATCAGTAGTAACTAGGTAAATTTTTCATATTTTTTCGGCAATGTGAGGGTAAAGATGTGAAATGAATAATTTATGCAACTCTTGTGAGGTGCAGCAACGCAAGAAAAAGAATTTACGATTACAAGAAAATTTCTACCCCGTCTAACTTTTGCTCTCGCAAATTTTTTTCCCTATGTATAAGCTGAAACCTTAGGAAAAATTACGAGAGAATGATGAATTTTATATTTCTTATTCTAAATAACGGAGATATTTGCGTTTTTACGGAAAACGGTTCCATTATGCAAAAAAATTCAAAAATAATATCTTCTAATCTATCAGAAACAAAAAAAGTTGAACTTTTAGGGGGTTTTTTTATAATTTGGAAGCAGCTACCTGTAAGAATCAGAGATGTGTTGGTGGAAAATTATTTCAATATCTGACGATTTTGCGTGGAATGACCCAGATGTGAAAATCTATGGTTCCGGGCGTCGGACTACCCTATTTTTCGCAACCAGCCAGCTCTTGCAGTAATCGGAATATCGCCAAAATAGCTATAAATTATTTTCTTCATGCATTATGAAATAGAAATAAGACAGAATCAAGAAAAATCTCTTTCCGGCCGTAAAACAACGAATCTTATTAGGATAACCAACATCCGGCAAAATAAAATGTTTTTGTACGGTTTAATAAAACACAAGTGAAACATGCAAAAGGCAAGGGAAAAAAAAAAGCGCAACTTCTAAAGTTTCCGATGAATTTCGGCGAAATTTAAAATGGAACGTTATTTTCATATATCTTGTCCACTGTAAAAATTTCAGTCGGTTATTTAAAAAATTGAGGAAATTAGCTTTTTCATAATTTTTTCCCAGTCTACACAGAGAACCAGGACACCTACTTAGGAACAAGTGACTGCCTCTGCGCGAACGCAGCAGATAAGAGCCTGCGAAATGGGGGTGTGATTAATGGCTTTCTCTCACGCTTTGACGTGTCAGTTTTAGAGCATCTGGAGATGGGGGAAACCGCGAAGAGACGCGCTCCCCAGCACAGCTGCACTTTAATCGGTGGGTGGGTTGCCTCGAAGGATAAAACAACTCGGAATTATTTTAAAAACTTAGCAATACAGAAATATATTCTACAGAAGTCTGAAAGAAAATATTTTTTTGGCAAAATAAAAAATTCCCTGACTTTTCAGTTCCCTGATAAGAAATTCTGATTTTTACGGAAAAACACGATTTTCCCTGAGTTTTCCCTGATTTTTGGAACAATTTTCAAATTCCTGAGAATTCCCGGTTTTCCAGGTTTTCCAGGTGGCGTGGGAACCCTGAAAAAGCACAAGAAAGTATCTTCAGGAAGACGCTTTGACGTCTGTAAGTTCTGTTTTACACGTTCTGTAAAGTGGATACAGTCTGTGGTGGTGCATTAACTTATTTAATTAAAATATAAATCAGTTAAAATTGCTAAAACTTTTACTCACAGAAGTGCAAGTTCAGTCCGACGTCCGTAGTTATTGAGAATTTCTTTGTCCAAAGTTGTATCTTGCTTCAATATGGTCAGTTGTTAGGGTTAGTTCGAGAGCCATTTCGTCATAAGTTGTACCCTACTTCAGTTATGTCCAGATGTTAGGGTTAACTCCGTTCTGGCTGTGTTGACATCATATTGAATGGGTAAAGGTTTCCAGATAATAATTAAAGATTCTTGAGTTAAGAGTTACTATTTACATACCACTTGGAAGTTCCACGTCGTACTTGGCCATTAGGGCTATCTCGTCAATGCTGCACTCTCGTAGAATTGCTGAGGAAGTCTTCAAGTTAGGTCAGGTTCATAAAAAATTTAAAAGCTTTAAAAGATTCCAGTTAAAATTGTTATATACACCACCTCATATCGTCCACAGTCTCAATTGCCGGACGCGCGTTTCACCTAGGCTCTACCCTGGGTTCACACCCTCTTCCTGAAGAACCTTGTGGTCACGTAATGGTATGTGAACTTTATGATAGAATCACATGAGATATAACAAGAAAGTATATTTGTGTCTATCCTACAGACAGCCAGTATGGGCAAGCAAGCATCAAAGCTGGATCTTGAATCAGTGCTGACTGTGCACACTCGGACCCTGAAAGCTAAATACCAGGCAGGGCCGTAGCTACTGGGAGGGCGATCATTCCAGGGGTGTAAATTCATGCTCTGGGGGAATGTTAAAAATAGAAATTGTAACTAATAAAGAAAGGATGTTAAAACATAAATTGTAACTAATAACTAATAAAGAAAGTTACATCCTTCAGTATTTTCCTTTTAAAGACTTTAGTCAGTCTCATAATACAGTATTCCATGCAGTTTACCATTGTACAGAGTAACATGCACTATGAGGCGTGAACATCTTATATCCATGAAGGGAATTTTCCAAAACAGGGAACGGAGGCATAGAAATCAATATGCTGATACGTCTAACCTCTATGACCTTTCTGAACATGTCGTTGGGATGAAGTGCTAATTATCATTTGTGCTCTGTTGCAAAAAGTTCTCCAAGATTTTAACCATGAATGGAATTTTTCCAAACCCTACACACTAAAGCTTCTTTTTGTTACATTCACTATCCGATATTCATTCGTTCTGCGTTGGTTTGTTTTGCATGGTGTATTTTTCTGTGGAGTGTTGTGTTGTCGGCATGCACATAACGTTTAACGCTTTACTTGGTTCTTGGGTATTTACGTAGTTTTTACATTTTTAATAAACTTACAGGGGGTGGGCAACAAAACTGAAACACGTGAGTTTAGGACACACCAATTTATTAGTACAGCGTACGGCCTCCTTTCGAGGCCAATACAGCTTCAATTTGTCATGGGAAGGACTGATACAAGTCCTGTACAGTGACCAGAGAGATTTGAAGCCATTCCTCTTGCAGAAAAGTGGATATTTCACGAAGTGATGCTGGTGGAGGAAAACATTTCCTGATTCGCTCCTCCAGAACACCTCGCAGTAGCTCGATAATGTTCAAGTCGGGTGACTGTGCAGGCCATGACAGATGTTCAACCTCACTTTCAAGCTCAGTAAACCACTCTTCCACTAGTTTGGCTCTATGTATCGGTGCGTTATCATCCTGATACACGGCACCACTGTCAGGGTACAATGTTTGAACCATTGGGTGCTCCTGGTCCTCCAGAATTATCCGATAGTCGTTGGCAGTGATGTAACCCTCAAGAACAATGAGCAGGCTGACAGATTGCCAGCCTGCTGAATGTTCTTGAGGGGCACATCAGACTTGCGGCTCAAACCATCAGTGATCCACCTCCGTGCTTCACTGTGGGTAATAAACAGTTCCGGGTGGCAAGCCTGTGAGGGATGTCTCCACACGTAAACTCTCCTGGTGCTGGAAAAGACAGTGAAGGACAATTCGTCGGAGAACAACACACATTTCACATTTTCCAACGTCCATGACTTGCGCTGGTGGCACCATACCAACCAATGTTTAGCATTCACACTGGTGATCCAGGGTTTGGCGATAGCAACACGACCATCAATGTTCACCTGGTGAAGCTCTCGACGAACAGTTTTGATGGAAACAGGTGAGTCGCGGTGCGTATTCACTCTGCGGTGAGTTGGGAAGGTGTGGTTTTATGTTTTTTGGCTACCATCCGTGTTAGCACCCGGATGTTCCTGTCAGGCAGCTTCCTCTTACTTCGACAGTTACTCCTATTGGATGCGATTCTTCCCTCTTGTTGGTATGATGACATGAACCTGGATACTGTGCCTCATGATACACTACAAAGATTTGCTGTCTTGGACACAAATGCACCGGTGAGATGCGCACCAACAATCTGTCCTCATCACGGCCAATGCTCAATTTCATGATGGGACGGATGTCTCCCATTATGTTGTGTAAATCACACTTTTTGATGTCCAGCTGTGCTACTGCAACCTTTGCACTCTGCTCTCGTTGATCGACTGCGAAATAGATGCAGGCTGGCAACCAGGTAGCACGTACAGCTGCGTGACGCGTGGGGTGCTATATGCGCAGGTGTTTCAGTTTTGTTGTACACCCTCTGTATGTCCAATAATTTTTTTTATACAGATGGTGTCACTGAATGTAATGTAAGTCTAAATGGCACAGTGATTGACCAGGTGAGGAGTTTGTGTGTTTAGGAATCATGTTTGACAGAGAGAACAAATTGGATGGCGAAATTAGTAGGTGAGTGAATTCTTCATTGAAAGTCATGGGTGCTCTAGGAGGTTTTCACAGGAATGATGGGTTCTCAAAGAAGTCCTGCATGGTTGTGTATAAAAGTGTAATTGTTCCTACTCTGATGTATGGCAGTGAAACCTGGGTACTACAGAAGAAATATAGAAGCCGTTTGTGTGCTGGAGAAATGCGGCACGACATGTTCTGATTGTGTGAGGAATGAAGATGTGTTGCAGTTGTGTGATGTGAAGCAAAATGTTGTCAGCAAGTTGGAGCCTAATATGCTTCAGTGGTTTGGCCATGTTGAAAGAATGAGTGACGAGATGCTTACTAAGAAAATCTTTTTAGCTCAAGTGGCAGGAAAAAAAAAGGCAGAGGAAACCCAAGGAAGTCATGGGAGGATCAGATTCAGGAGTGTATGCATGAGAAAAAGATTATGAGTATGAAGTATAGAAGATCTTGTGTACGGCGTGTGATGGATGTCAGTGAAGCCCGAATTATATGTCAAGATCGCTGTAAATGGAGAAGTTCAATAAGACAACAGTAAGTAAAAATTATCTGGTAGTTTGAATTTTTTTTTTGGAGCTAACCTCTGAATCTTAGAGAACAGCTTAGTGATATTTATGTATGCATGTGTCACTAAAAGATTGTATGTTTTTACCACTACGTGACCAGTCAGGCAAGATGGCCAATTTCATGATGGAACGTAATTTCATGTCTCGCCCTTCCAGGTAAGTGAAGCTTGCTACAGTCCTGAATACAGGGTTATTACAAATGAAATACAGTTTCAACATTTTATAAAACCAAAACTAGGTAAGATATTGACACTCACGATACACCGTTCTATCACCAATAGTAAAATGTTTTTTATACAGATGGTGTCACTAAAAGATTGTACATTTTCACCACCATGTGACCAGTAAGATGACCACAAATGCTGCGGAGAAGGCATTCTGTGTGCTTGAATTAAGCAAAACAAATTCCGTTACTGTTGTGCAATGGCTTTTCAGAACACATTGCAAGAAATCCTTGCTGAATAGACAATCCATGTACAACTAGCACAAGAAATTTGGGTAAATGTGTAGATTCACGTTCTAAATTATTTCTGATTTACATTATCTACTCAAATCAGCACAAAGCTCTATGCTGAATCCAGCATATATATATATATATTTTTTTTTTAACGTGGCTCAAAGTATTACTATATTAATGTATAAACGTTAACTGTTCGTCACGTTGTTCTTGGTATAAATATAGCCCTACGACGTGATGTCCAGCATATAATGCGCCGTAAAAGTTATTCATATCGACATACACTGAACGTTGTATGAACCGTAAAAGTTATTCATATCGACACAAAAAAGTTATTCATATAGACATACCAAGCAGCTCACTCCGAATTACATATATATAAAAAAGTGCTCTAACTTCGATGTCAAAGAGTATGCCCCAAAAAACATCACGGCCAATGCTCAATGTAGGCCTAGTCAAATATTCCTCTTTCTTTCAGCATCCAGGAATGCTGGTGGTGAAATTGTACGTGTGATAAAATATGCGGTCACGCTGGACGAAGTCAGAATTAAAACGAGACACTACAAATGATCACAAGACAAACAAAGACCTAACAATATAAAATGGAACCAAGAGTTGTACTAAAATAGTACTAAATTACTATTAAATTGTACAAGATTAGTACTAAATTACTACTAAATTGTACTAAGTTAGTACTAAATTATTTCGTCAGAAAAATGTTAGTATCTGGAAAAAGTGCGACATACAGATTTTAGAGTAAGGAAATGAATGGCAAATGGTGCGGAAATTTCATATTTTAAAGGTTTTTTAATTATTTTTATCGTAATATTTACCTGTATGTGTGATGCTGTGAAGAGAAGCTGTGGTAGACCTAACACATCGCTCCAGCGACGATGTGAAGCTTTGCTCCGTTAAAAGGAAGGTTCGTTGCTGTACCAAAAAGACGGGCAGAAGAGCATAACAGAAAGTGATTACGTTGTTGGCAGGAGAGCGATAAATGTTATAGTGATATGCTACAGAAAATAGGTCCACATTATCCACCCTTTATTTTGTTGTATCCTGCAGGTTGTTGGCAGGAAAAACCGGATAAAACCTTTTTGATTTGCAAAAGATACGTATCAGTGAGATAGAAACTGATCTGCAAACAAGGTATTAACAGGAGAACCAAATCTGCACTGGCACAGCAAATCAGCTACAAATAGAAGCTGTTCAAAGCAGAACCAAAAGTTATATTCCCCAGTTTTCTGTACAGCACAGAAAGGCATTCTTGTACTTTCTATTTCGAATCAGGGAATCATATGCAAAAGAACAAAAATTTCTCAACTTCTGATTTAAAAACAATGACAAAACATGAACAAACTATTTTCTGCAGCGTATGAGGAGAGCATGGTTCGCTCTCCTGGCAAGAACATACGTGGTTGCACTGGTAGTCGTCCGCGCGTGAATTACACACCGTAGCGAATCTTCCTTTCAACGGAGCAAAACTTCACAGCATCGCACTTACAGCTAAATATTACGATAAAAATCTTTAAAAGACATTTAAAATATGAAATTTCTGCACCATGTGCCATTAATTTCCATACTCTAAAATTTGTACATCGCACTTTTTCCGGGTACTAACATTTTTTCGACAAAATAATTTAGGACGCTAATCTACACATTTACTGAAATTTGAAATAATAGGATGTTTGTGTAGAAGTCCAGAGAGACCACGTGTGTCTGACGAACAAGTGGAGTGTGATGTCTACTTCAACTAATAAGTTGATAGTTTTTTATTGTTTTGCACATTGTATAAGGTATAAAGCAGACCTATATATTAAAGTGTAGGCAAACTTATATATTATAATGCTGTTATTGGCATATTTTCACTGTATTCCATGTAACCACTTCCTTCAGAACACTTGAAAATTTTCATCGTC
Source organism: Macrothele yani (assembly GCA_039090855.1). Taxonomy (NCBI): domain Eukaryota; kingdom Metazoa; phylum Arthropoda; class Arachnida; order Araneae; family Macrothelidae; genus Macrothele; species Macrothele yani. The sequence continues at coordinate 10,711,095 of CM077021.1, forward strand.
CTGGAGCAGCAAACGAACCATCACCTCACGATTTCCGGTCGAGTATGCTAGTCATTGCACTACCCAGGACCAGGAAATTCCAAGCAACGGAACGTAGATATCTGAGAACCTTCAGATTTGCGCTAGTCGAAGCTATTCCTGCCCCATCATAGCGTCTCACGACCTTTTCTCACATCCAGGGTCGGTTGTAGGTCACAAATTCTAGTGATGAAAGTACGTCATATACAATTGGGAAATGAATTTCCCCGAAGAAATATCCTTCCAGAAAACTTGAAAAATTTCAGGTTTTCTGAAGGAAGTGGTTACATGGAATACAGTGAAAATATACTAATAATAGCATTACAATGCCTGCCATGTATTTATGAAGAATCATTTCTTCTGGGAAATGTGTTTCCCAATTGTTTATGATGTACTTTCCAAGCTGATTGAGCCCGACCCGAGCCTGAATTTTATATTGCTAGAGCCCGGGCCCGAGAACTATGATTAACCTGTTTAGGCATTAAAAAAAGGTCTTCTCTTCTAGACTTTCCTACCCATGCAATTACCCATTGTCTTTCTCAACTGCGGAGTGGGAAAGGGATATATATCTATTTTTATTACCCAAGCCCAGAATGGATAGCCCTGCCCTATTCCTACACCCCCTCTAGACCCAGTTGCCGAAGAATTTTCTTTAACAACTTGAAAGTGTAAAAAAGTCTCGTGTGATAAATCATGTAAAATCACATTAAAAGAAAAAGGGAGAAAATTATCTCCCTCTCTCAGAGCCTGTGCCCGAACTCCAGTAAGTATTACGCAGTGGGCTCGGCCCGTCTCAGCTCTGGTACTTTTATCACTGGAATTTGTGACCTAATTCCGACCCTGGATGTCAGAAAAGGTCTTGAGACGTTACAATGGGGCAGGAATAGCTTCGACTAGCGCACATCTGAAGGTTCTCAGATATCTATGTTCAGCTGTTTGGAATTTCCTTGTCCTGGGTAGTGTAATGACTAGCATGCTCGACCAGAAATTGGGAGGTGCAGGTTCATTTCCCACTCCAGGACAATGAAAATTTTCAAGTTTTCTGAAGGAAGTGGTTACATGGAATCCAGTAAAAATATGCCAATAATAGCATTACAATACCTACCATGTATTTATGAAGAATTATTTCTTTGGGGAAATTCATTTCCCAATTGTATATGATTATATATTATATTTCTAAAGTGATTTATCAATGCAGCACACGGAAATCCACAACGATGGCGGGTCGGGAGTTCCAAATTCCACAACTGACTGTTTGGAAAATTTTGAAAAAGTGGCTGAAAATGACTCCCTACAAATTGCAGTTACTGCAAAGTCTGAGTAAAAGTGACAAAACCGCATATCGCGATTTCTATACAGAATTGTAGGAACGTTTTAAAGAAGAGGGTTTTAGTGAGCATCTAATTTTCAGCGACAAATCGACATTTCAGATGCGTGGGAAAGGTAACAAACACAACATTTGCATACGAGGGACTGAAAATCCTAGAGCAAAAGTGGAGCATGTGTGGGATTCCCCAAAAGTTTATGTATTCTGTGCTATATCCCATAAAAAAGTGCATGGCCCCTCCTTTTTCCTAGAAAACACAGTAACAGGAAGTTCTTATCTCGATATGCTAATTATTTGGTTGATGCATTGACTGCACGAAGACAGTGACAACTTCAATTTCCAACAGGATGGAACACCACCCCACTGGCATCTGGAAATTAGAAATTACTTCGATGAAAATTGATGGTGTAAGTTAAAAACTAAGAAAAGATTTGCAATGGTAACTATGTTCATAATCGACAGACTCCTGAAATATATTTATCTTGAAAGAAATACGGGATTACGCCATATAATACAAATTTTGAAGACGACAATCCGATTTTTGGCATAAATGTGACAAGGATGGTAAGTCAGATAATACCCAAAAACTTGAAAATTTTCATCGTCTTTGAGCGGGACTCGAACCCGCGTCTCCCAGAAAACGCCCGGGTATGCTAACCACTACACCACCCAGAACGACCAAGTTTCAAGTTTCCGATCAATTTGAATATAACCATCACAGGATTCGCTAGTCGAAGCAACCGGATTCTTAACCTCCAGATTCGCTAAACATCAATGCCGGTTGCTTCGACTAGCGAATCCTGTGATGGTTATATTCAAATTGATCGGAAACTTGAAACTTGGTCGTTCTGGGTGGTGTAGTGGTTAGCATACCCGGGCGTTTTCTGGGAAACGCGGGTTCGAGTCCCGCTCCACGATGACGAAAATTTTTCAAGTTTTCGGATATTATCTGACTTACCATCCTTGTCACATTTACGCCAAAAATCGGATTGTCATCTTCAAAATTTGTATATTTATCTTATTTATCCTTGACTAAACACACAACTAAAATGCTAATGTAAGTTCACGGATACATAATAAACATAGAATGAATGAGCTATATTAATCAACAACGAACTTTGCTTTCTATTTAGTCTGTTTTAAACAGTCTTACCATAACATGAATATCCCGTTTGTCGCTTCACACAAAAACAGTTTATTCCAGCGATAGTCCTTTTAGGTCATCATAATGCATGTAATATTTTAGAGCACTTTTGTAAGAACAACAAACACAGCATGTTCCCACACATAGAAGCGACGCCATCATCTCTTCTCTGTCGAGGGTTGTGATGCCCTAATTCTCTGCAACAAACCGCTAATAGCTGTTCTATATCAACACAACTGAAACTCACAAACGTAAACTCGCAGCAGGTGTTCGGCGAAAAGAAAAAGAAACGAGCAAAGGATGCTAACATCCAACAAAAATCTTTCACAGAGCTGCAGTGGCCGCGCTACAGGCAAGAAGATGTCACTCACATGTTGTCCACCGTGGAGTTCGGATCTAACCCCCTGCGACTTTTTTATGGGGGCTTTGTCAAAGCAAGGTCTTTGTCCCTCCCTTCCTGTTAATTTAGCCGATATGAGACAACGTATCACAACAGCTATCGCTGGAGTTGATGAAGATATATTAACACATGCTTGGCAAGAATTTGACTACCGCGTTGCCATATGACTAAGGGTGCACACCTCTGTAAGTTGCTGTAGCAAATTTCAAGAGTTTCCCTACAAAACGGTGCAACGTGAGCATCAATATCTTACATAGATTTGGTCTTATAAAATGTTGAAACTGTCTATTGCATTGGTAATAACTCTGTATAACTTGAGCAACTGTATTTTTTTATTGTTCTGGCAGGCGAAACTTCGCGCTTATTTAATTACATTTCGAAGGCAAAGTCTTACTTTGTATCTTATCATTTTCGTTTTCAATCTAAAATTTTATGTACCCTTTAACACTGAAAATCCTGCATGGCAATGATAAAAAAAAAAAAAAAAAATACCAATATATATGCAGAGGTTGTCCAAAATAATGGAAACACCTCACTGAAAACAGTGACTTTGCTACGTGCTGCTTTTTGAGTAAAACTAACATGTGCCTACAATTTTCTTTGTAAAAAAAGTGTTGCTTATAGTCTCAAGGGTCTGTGTGATTGCATTGTAAATAGGTGTTTGCATAATTTCGTTCCAGGTGAAATCACAACGAGTGACCTGTCGGAGTTCCAAAGAGGGCAGATTGTGGGAGCCCGTCTGGTTGGTGCGTCGGTAACCACAGTGGCCCAGGTATTGGGGGTATCGAGAGGTACCGTGTCGAAGGTCATGACAAAATACAATGTTCACGGCACAACATCATCTGCGAGACACAACTGTGGAAGGGAAACCAACCACCCACTGCGAGAGACAGGAGGACATTAAAGAGGATTGTGACTGCAATGAGGAAGACCATGGCGACGAAAGTGACTGCTGAGCTTAATGCACATCTCCAAAACCCAGTGTCGACCCATACCGTGCGAAGGGAATTGCACAAGCACAATATTTATGGCAGAGCTGCGATTGCAAAACCCCTGGTGTCACAGGTGAATATGAAACGGAGACTACAGTGGTGCCAGGAACATAAAACGTGGACTGCAGGTCAATGGAAATATCTCTTGTTTTCCGATGAATCGAGTTTCTCACTATTCCCCACCACAGGACGGGTTCACGTGTAGAAAACCCCCGCAGAAGCCTACAACCCAGACTGTCTCCTTTCTACAGTGAAGCATGGGGGCGGTTCCGTAACGGTTTGGGCCATGATCTCGTGATTTGCAGCAGGTTCCATTATCACCTTACACAGACAGATCCCTAGCGGTAACTATGTCCCTCTTTTGGCCGACCATGTGCATTCCGTGGCGCAGACATTGTTTCCATGAGGGGATTGCACCTTTCAAGATGATGATGCCCCAATTCACAGAAGTCCAACTGCTCAATCATGGTTTGAGGAACATGAGGATGAAGTTGCACACCTTCCCTGGCCTGCACAGTCACTGGACTTAGAGCCCCTGTGGTCCGTGTTGGAAAACAGAGTGCAATCCTGTTATCCTCCTCCGGCATCTCTCAAGGAATTGGAGCGTTTTCTGCAGGAAGAATGGTACAACATACCACTTACTACTATCCAGGACTTGTGTGTGTCCATGCTAAGGAGGATTCAAGCAGTTTTAAATGCCAAGGGTGCTTCCACACCTTTTATGGTGTGTAATGCCTATTGTTTCGAGGTGTTTCCATTATTTTGGACAACCCTGTATATACGAACGATGAAAAAACGGGTTTCTGTACGCCAAACTAATGAGACGACGATAAAAATGAACTCCGTTCATTAGGCGTATAAATGATGAAAAACAAAGAGATGCTAGCTTTCGCTACCTTTGGGTAGCTTCATCAGGTATTTAGTAGCTAAGAAAGCAGAAACAACGGGGAAAACACAGGGAAGAAGTGTTTTCCCGTTGTTCTTGCGATCTTAGTGCTAAATTCCTGATGAAGCTACCCGGAGTTAGCATCTCTTTGTTTCTCATCATTTATACGCCTAATAAACGGAGTTCATTTTTATCGTCTTCTCAAAGATTACCAATAATAAGATTTCTAAAATATTCACTTTCCAACAGATCTCCGCGTCAGAGTGTTATTAAACCTCAATCTGAATTGTACGCACGTGAAGAAAATGTTTCAAATATCACTAATCATTTAATGATACACGAAGCAATACATTAGTGGGCGAAAATCTCGTAAAGGACCAAAATAAAATATGTCCCAAACATAGAGCGACCAATAACAACACATCAGAATGTGTACAAACTGTTTTTTAACACTACGATATGTCACGTTTCTTAAGGCAAGATGTAATAAAAGATAATAAAGAATTTACCTTCATCGTTCCGAAGTTAACTTTCTCACATCGGCAACCATAATTTCTTGATATTTCCACGGTGATGATCACTGAAACACACGCCACCACAATTTACCTACATTGTTTACCATAAAGGAAGGATTGTTTACTATTGATTTATCATTTGGGTACATTCTAAAACCCGCGGTTAAAGATCCGGCCTTACCTATATGATGCCACTAGCGTCTGGGCACAAGGACAGAACGAACGCAGGAACATCCACTCCGTTATCTCATTGGCCAGGATGAAAAAGGCAAGCAACCAATTGGCGTGTGTGACGATGAAAACACAGCAGACAGCCAGAGCAATAGCCCAGTTTTGGTGTTAGTAATAGCAAATTCTCAGGTGTACGTTCGATGGATATAAAGAGGTTTGTATTGAAGTACCAGGTACTACTCTGAGTTTAAAACATATTCATTTTTAGTGCTGTTCATCCTTGCAACGTGTGCAAATATTCCCTTCATATGCACATTTGAAATGCGTGCGTGACTTTTTACACACATTGCGGATATCTTTAGCCGCTATATAGTTCTTTTATTTTCAATCAGACTTGTTAATCGCAGTGTTTGTTCACGTTTGAGATTGTGGCTTAGCACGTGTCATTATCCTATGTATACATTACCACCAGTAACGTAATATCTTTAGCCGCTATTAATATAGTGCTTTTATTTTCAATAAGACTGGTTAATCGTAGTGTTTGTTCACGTTTGAGATTGTGGCTTTGCACGTGTAATTATCCTATGTATACATTACCACCAGTAGCGTAACTAGCACAACGTGCCCCCTCCCCCCGCCGCAAGATTTATTTCAGCCCCCCTAAGCACAGAAATTTTCCCAGGATTTGGAACACAATCGAGAGAGGATGTGTTTTTTACAGTGTGTGTATGGTTCGGAGGGGGTCAGGAAGATAGGGGCAGGATGATTTTTTTTAATATGCTTCTTTAAGTTACATTTTAGCCTCGATCGAGTTTCGAATCCTGAGAAAATTTCTGTGCTTAGGGGCGCTGAAGTAAATCTTGGGGGGGGGGGGCACGTTGTGCTAGTTACGCTACTGGTAGTAATGTTTTTTTTTCTTTTTTTTTTTTTTTTTGATTGGAGGTTTAACGACCACCGTGAGCAACTCAATGGGCTATAAGTAGTCGCCCGTCCCTAATTTAGGGTCACTGGTTCCAGGGAAGGGAGAGAGCCAGTGCTGTAAGACAAACACAACATCCATGCCTCACCGGGATTCGAACCCGGACCCCTTTCGGACGAATGATCAGAGACCATTGCCTTAAACCACTGGTGGTAATGTATACATAGGATAATGACACGTGCAAAGCTACAATCTCAATCGTGACCAAACACTACGATTAACCAGTCTGATTGAAAATAAAAGCACTATATTAATAGCGGCTAAAGATTTAACGTTACTGGTGGTAATGTATACATAGGATAATGACACGTGCAAAGCCACAATTTCGAACGGGAACAAACACTGCGATTAACAAGTCTGATTGAAAATAAAAGCACTATATAGCGGCTAAAGATATCCGCGATGTGTGTAAAAAGTCACGCACGCATTTCGTGCATGTGAAGGGAATATCTACACACGTTGCAAGGACGAACAGCACTAAAAGTTAATATGTGTTAAACTCATAGTAGTACCTGGTACTTCAATACAAACTTTTTTATTTCCATCGAACGTACACATGAAAATTTGCTAGGACTAACACCAAAACTGGGCTATTGCTCTGGCTGTCTGCTGTGTTTTCATCGTCACACACACCAATTGGTTGCTTGCCTTTTTCATCCTGGCCAATGAGATAACGGAGGGGATGTTCCTGCGTTCGTTCTGTCCCTGTGCCCAGACGCTAGTCACGATGCCACTTAGAAGCATTTTTTTTAACAGAAAATGTATATCTCAAAATAATAATTTTTTTGTTTTGTTTTGTTTGAAGGTTTAACAGCCAACGTGAGCAACTCAATGGGCTATAAGCAGTCGCCCGTCCCTAATTTAGAGCAACTGGTCTTTGGGAAGGAAGAGAGCCAGTGCTTTTCTATCAGTTTCAGTTATAGTTTTTTCCCCATACTTAAGTAGTATCACTACACCTTTCTTTTGGTCAAGCATTACTGCAGCCTCATCATTTGCAATGGCCAAACGATTTTCTTTCAGAAAATCATCATGAAAACTAAGTTCTCTGAAACGGGTCATCAGCGACTTGAATATTCCTTCAGTAGTGACATTTTTAAGCTCAATGATATCCAGGAACAGGATGGTAGGCTCATTCATGTCTGGAAATGTGGTTCTTACGTAAATAATGAGCGAGGACAACTGACTTATTGTAGTGTTTTCGTCTATAAGGAGGGCGATTTTATTATTCGACTCTAAGGAGGGCGATTTTATTATTCGACTCTATTACGTTCTTAATGATAGTGCTTTTCATTTCCACTGCAATATGGTTCACAATATTAATGCGCGCCTTAGTCGAGTGTAAAATACGGCCCATATTTATTCCATTCAGCTCTTGCACATCAATTTCTGACTCAAAATCATGAAACGCTTGATTCTTTTTAACTACTTTGTATGCTGTTCTAAATATATTGGCGGTTACTTCCTGTTCATTCTCCAAAGCTTTGGTTAATACACTTTCCAAAGATTTAGTTTGTTCTCTTTCCAGATTTGAAAGAGCTGCCTGATGAGGTGAACTTTATTTATGTTTGAATTTTTTTTTTTTCGGAGAGAAGGCATCTGATCTGATTTATCCTCATCTCTTGCACTAATTGATTCTGAAGCCCACTGGTGAGAAATGTTCATGCCTTGCATTGTACTCTCTGGTCCCAAAGCACTAACTTCTTTGCAAGCTCTGCAGCCGAGGTTTTGATTTTTAACCATTAACCAGTCGTATTTATAGCAAAATTCATTTTTCTTATTAAAATCCCAACATTCAGGAAAATCTTCAGAAGGGCCGCCTCGGTGGCGCCGTGGTCTAAGCGATGGCCTCTGATCATTCGTCCAAAAGGGGCCCGGGTTCAAATCCCGGTGAGGCATGGATGTTGTGTTTGTCTTACGGCACTGGTTTTCTCCCTTCCCTGGAACCAGTGACCCTAAATTAGGCACGGGCTTATAGCCTATTGAGTTGCTCGCGGTGGTCGTTAAACCTCCAATCAAAAAAAAAATCCTCAGAAGAAGGGGTCACGTGCTTACTCTCCACTTTGTCAGCAGACGACGCTATATCACACAACACCGTTGTCCCATCTTTTGTTTTTACAGAGTCATCATTCACTTTTTTTTTTTTTTTTTTTTTTTTTTTGATTGCAGGTTTAACGACCACCATGAGCAACTCAATGGGCTATAAGCAGTCGCCCGTCCCTAATTTAGGGTCACTGGTTCCAGGAAGGGAGAGAGCCAGCGCCGTAAGACAAACACAACATCCATGCCAGACCGGGATTCGAACCCGGACCCCTTACGGACGAATGATCAGAGGCCAGCGCCTTAGACCACTGCGCCACCGGGGCGGCCATCATTCACTTTATTACACTTCTTTGATGGCTGTGATGATGTCAAATAGTTACTAATTTTCCTACTCATATTGAAATACTGCCGCTCAATGAGGACAAATTTTCATCAGTAAAACACTACACATCCACACTGCTTCACACATTAAACGCTCGCTTCCGTCTGAGACTCTGGAAACACCGTTAAAGGAAATGAGGCGCCATCGGGGGTAGCAACGGAACTAACGAATCACCGTGATAGAGTCCTAGAGAGTTAAATATAACGAAACATCTTTGTTACGTTATTATAATAAACATACGCGACATAAAACATACGAAATCACATAAATGTACAGCGAAAACTCAAACATTTTAAAATTTTCAGTTTCTCCCGTTAGATTCACAAAATGTTTAGGGGTACGCGTACCCCTGCATCCCACCAGAAAAAAAACACTGTATATATGTATGTACACACATTGTGTACGCATACTCTATTTATATATATTGTATATACAGCCCCCTCCAACAAGAATTCCTGGGTGCGCCACTGTAAGGTGACATGTAATGGAAATGGTAGCGCCCTTCCCAGTTTTTTCGGCGCCTCGTATATTGTTTATCCATTTGCCTGCCTCATTGTTCTGATATTTTGTTGGAATGCATGGTTTGCTAACTCGTGTTTCTTTTCCGAGACCATTCATCCCTGAGATTTGAAATTGTCTAAACTCCAAGCTATGTGAATGGGGCATTTCTTTTTTCACAATTAATTTTATTTATTTTTTATTTTTTGTGTCGTTGAGTACCTATTCCGAACTCATAACACTGCGTAAAAAACTTCCAGAGTTAAAAGTTTTGCTCTCGGGAACTTTTCTTAAGAATAAACAAATGGCCATGTTAAAATGATTTTTGACATTACTTAGAGTGCGAAATACGAATTTCACGGAACTAGTTTACGCAGTCTGCGTGAAACAGAAGAGGAAATATATTTTACATTTAGGGGAAGTGACGTTTCCCCTTCTGTTATTTCATATCCTACAAAATTACGATAATAATATTTTCTTTAATCGTAATTTAGTCGCTCCGGTGGCGCAGTGGTCTAAGTGCTGGCTTATGACCATTAGTCCGTGAAGAGTACGGGTTCGAAAGCCGGTGAGCCATGGATGCTGTGTTTGTCTTACGGCACTGGCTCTCTCCGTTCCCAGGAACCAGTGACCCTAAATTAGGGACGGGCGACTGCTTATAGCCCATTGAATTGCTCACGGTGGTAGTTAAACCTTCAATCAAAAAGAAAAAATCGTAAGTTAAAAGGTGCAATGTCTAATTTATCCCCCATTGAAAAAAATGATACACAGTGCTATAACTATAGAAAATTCTTTCTTTCGCTCAGATAAAAAAGCTAAATTAACTTCGTTTACATAGGAAGCATGCTTTCTTATACGTGCAAACTCTAGAGATCAAATACCACCAGCTGCTGCCTGGTCTTTGCATCAGGCCGTGTAACATGAGAGTAACGTCACAAAAGGAGGGAACTCATCTCGCTGATGTCATGGCCGTGCACTTTCTGGAAGGCCTTGGCTTTTTTTTTATTATTGGAGGTTTAACGACCACCGTGAGCAACTCAATAGGCTATAAGCAATCACCCGTCCCTAATTTAGGGTCACTGTTTCCAGGGAAGGGAGAGAGCCAGTGCCGTAAGACAAACACAACATCCATGCCTCACCGGGATTCGAACCCAGACCCTTTTCGGACGAATCATCAGAGGTCATCACTTGGACCACTGCGCCACCGGGGCGGCGTCCTTGACTTGGAACACTGTCGACTTCTTTTTGCTTTAGCGCTAGCATTTGTGCTTAACTTTCTCGTTTCAAGTATTCAAGTCAATCGGACGACCAGGAAATCTAGTGGTCTAAGTGCTGGCATATGACCCTTCGTTCTTATGTGTCTGGGTTCGCATCCCGGTGAAGCATGGGTGTTGTGTTTGTCTTACGGCATAAGCTCGCTCCCTTCCCTGGAACCAGTGGCCCTAAATTAGGGGCGGGCGACTGCTTATAGTCCATTGAGTTGCTCACGGTGGTCGTTAAACCTCCAATGAAAAAAATCACAGTCTTATATTATTAAATTTAGTCGTTCACATCATAAAAAAGTGTCCATTATATCATAACATTCCCGAAAAAATGGGGGGGTCTTTTACATTGGGGATCCCCGACTCTGAAAATCTGGAGGGGTCGTGACACCCCCGACCCCCAGTTGTTACGCCTATGGGGAATGGGTGTTTTCCACTACATTTTGGCCTTTGTGATGCCGGACATTTCCGACTTAGGTAGGTATCTTTAGGGAGTATCCGGTATCGCGAAGAGTAGCAGTAATTCCAATCACTGGGTTATTCCTGACTCAGTTCAATTATTCTTTCTCGTTTTCCGAATAAACTCGGCGATGTCCTGTAACTTCTGATAAAGGCTTAAATACAGTCCACAGTTATAAAGTGCTGAAAACCAGGAAGGCTCCATTACCTCAACGATGTTCTCCCAAATTTTGAAAAATATGCAAACTACAAAACTTCCGCCTTCAAATCCCTGTCGATATTTTCTTATCACTAAATTGTTCTCTGAGATTCAGAGGTTAGCTCAACAAAGAAATACAAACTACCAGATAAATTTTTAACTTATTATTTACTTACTGTTGCCGTATCAAATTTCTCCATTTTCAGCGATCATGACACACAACTCGGGCTTCACTGACATTCATCACACGACGTACACAAGACCTTCTATACTTCATACTCATTATCTTTTTCTCATGCAGACACTCCTGAATCTGATCCTCCCAGGATTTCCTTGGCCTTCCTTTGCCTTCCTTTCCTGACACTTGGGCTGAAACTTTTTCTTAGTAAGCATCTCATCACTAATTATTTCAATATTGCCAAACCACATGAAAATATAAGGCCATGTTGAAAGAATGAGTGATGAGATGTTTACTAAGAAAATTTTTCTTCAAAGTAAAAATAAAGGTAAAACTCTTCTAATCTCTTTTAGTGAGAAATAGTCATTTGTCTGCTCCGCGTGGAAAATTCATAAACTCGTAGTACAAGTTCCACGAATCTTTCTTCCATGATTTCTAATAATTCGTGAAAATTTTTATTTTACGCTCTGCAAGATCCTTACTTCCCTCGAAGAATGAGAAAAATCAATTCTGCAAACTCCTTCGATGATGCACCTTACCCCAATTCCTATGAAATTTCTCAAACTCGGAATACCAATCCGAAATACCTAGGTATACAAGTTCCACGATTTCTTCAAAAGGAACATACGATATTCACTCTAGAAAGCTCCGTTTTTGTTCGAAAAATCAAAATTCATATTTCACGAACTTCTGCTTAAAACATCTCCGGGCATCCCTCACCTGGAAAAAGAGAAACTTACAAGGAGAACGGAGGCATTAAATACGAAGTGTCAATTCACAGAAATGAAATTATGATGTTGTGAAATAAGGAATGCAGTATCTTTGAATAAAAATAAATTTTACAGTTTCCTTTTGAATGGGGAATTTTGACCACCGTGAGCAACTCATTGTGTTATAAGCAATCGCCCGTCCCTTATTTACGACCACTAGTTCCAGGGAAGCAAGAGAGCCAGTGCCGTAAGACAAAACACATCACCCATGCCTCAATGGGACTCGAACACGACCCCATCTCGGACGAATGGTTAGAAACCATCGTAAACCACTGCGCCACCGCGACTGCGTTCTGTCAGTTTACACGCATCATGCCACAAAACGCTAGTTTCTATTTATAAGAGTTTTGTAAATAAAACGTTTTTTAGTGAGAGAAAGAGTTCATGTCCACCCTGTATAAGAACGCTTAAGGTGGATCCACCTAAAATCTCTGTTTTATATTTCCAATGGTAAAACTTCTTTATATATTTTCTTCGCAATTAATTTATTCTCAAGGATGAAAATTTGCACATCGATAAAACTAACTTTATGTTACAGCATGGGATACTTAATATTTGCTAAAACATAACCATAATCAAGCAATCCAACATTTGTTTGTCTACTGACGTCATCAATGTACAGGTCGCGCCATCTATTAACAGGTCTCAACATTACTCAAAGAAAAATGATTGATTTTTAATATAATTATAGCTATGTTTCAGCAAGTATTAAATATCCCATGCTATAGCTTGAAGTTAGTTTTATCGATATGCAAATTTTCGTCCTTGGGAATACATTAATTGCGAAGAAAATATGTAAAGAAATTTTACCATTGGAAACATATGACAGAGATTTTAGGTGAAACCACTTTAAACGAAACAAAAAACTGTTTTTGAACAGAAATGCTATTGCTGTTGAAGCCTGAAATTTATATTGTTTATATGCATTTACATTTGAGTTATCTGCTTTCAAGAAAAGCAGAAAAAAGAAAGAAGCACGATATTCCGCTTTAAAAAAGCTTTGGAAATATAGATATATCATTCATATACAGTGGCCTCGAAAACCTTTATCTGAATAAGAAAACAATGCATACGGGGAAAACATTATATTTCCAGCAAACGAACACATGGAATGACACAAAATATTCCTTTTAAGTGACGCACAAATTACATTGTAATCAGTGTTTACTCAAAAGATACAAATTTCCGTAGGACATAATTGGCGAGTCGATTTACAGTGCTTACTTATAACCAGGAATAGAGACATGTCAGTATGGAATATGTCCACCCCAAACTGCGATGCAGGTATAACAACGTAATGGCACGCTCAGCACCAAGTGACCGAGGAGTTCCTGGGGTAAATTGACACACTCCTCCCTCAGAGCATCGATGAGGTTCTATTTATTTTCTGGAGGGGGATTTCAAGCACCAGTGAGTCCCCACATTGCGTCTCAGATACATTCGATGGAGATATGAGCAAAGACTTTCTGGTGAGCGTGCTGACGAATCTATGCAACGAATATCCTTGGTCTGCATTTCTCTGGTACGATGAGGTGTCGCGTTGTTATCCAAGAACAGAAAGTTTTCGCCCACAGATGCGCGAAATAATTGAACATGACGTAAAAGAACTTCGCTGTAATATTGTTCGCCCGTCATAGTCCTATTTTCCAGCGTCCAATAATCATGATGTCACCCGATACCATGACATCGGCACTGCCGTATCTGTCCATTTCCTGCATATATTCTCGTGCTATTACGCAGTACCACTTTCACGTCAGATAAACTGAGGTCTAGAATTCGAGGACAGACCGAAACGACTCTAATCTGTGAAGAGTACATTGTCCCGTTGATGACGTATTCAATTTCGATGGATGCACTACTGAAAACGTGTGTTACGTTGAGCTTTGGATATAGAGTTACGGACTAGAGGACTTCGGGCATATTGCCATATATGTCGCAGACGTCTTGCCGCAGTTTGTCGGGATATCCGCGTTCAAGTGCTGGAATGGAGGCGACTCGCAAGCTGACCAGCCGTCGTGTGGTGTTTACATTTTGCGGTTACTCCTAAAATTAGGTCTTCGTGACTCGTATTAGAGCGAGCGCGACCTCTTAGCTTGCGTCTGGAACACATTCCGTTGGTTTGAAAGGCTGCCCAGATTCTGGAACCACGCTATGCGCGATTCCAAACTCCCTAGCAACATCCCTCATCAGTGGTCTTCATCCAGCTTCCCTATAATTATCGCCACGTGAAATAATCTAGATCACATATTTGAAACAAAAAGTAAATTACACGTTGGTACCTTTATGCCTTCACGTCCAGATGTTTGTTCAGACACATGTCATCCTCCGCGCCCTTTTTTCTTTTATCCATTTAAGTGATATCACTTGTCCATGGTACGCACGATTCGACATTTTGCATGTGCACCGGCTTTGTACTGAACGTCCCCAGGTATTCAAATAACCACAAGCTATTGCGTCTGCAACCTTTCGAAATAGTGTTCGTCCTTAGGTTTTGGACATCAGCATATATTTCCTAGCGCTTAAAAACTGGGTCGTTTTTGCTTTAAAAAATGGAATTTACGAAATCCCGGGACCCAAATTCCCTAGGAAGAGCATTCTGAATACGTGCTGCCAAAAACTGTGAAAATACACACAGAGAAATTCAGAGCAATCCTTTTAAGAGCATTGTTTCAAGTTATATTTTCTTATTGTCACGTGCTGTCATTCATTATTGCACGTACTCCTCATGGACTTGAGATTTTTTGAACAGTTCTTCACTTTTCGAATTTTTGCTGATCAGACAGGTGTAGGTTGGTACAGGTACGCGTATTCCGCGTCGCACCGCGACTGTAGCCTTAACCAAACTCGTAGGATAGCCAGGGAGTAGTTCATTTGATCTTCCAGTGCGAATACCAAAGGAAGAAACTGGAAACCATGCCCGGAAAAAGACTAATGACACCCTGGGATCAGGAAACGGAACTGCCTAGAAGAATGCAGACAGTGGTGCATCGGGCAAAGAGAGAGGACGAAATGTGTGGCGAGTTAGTGGCATCAAGTTCAGGAAGAGGACCAGTGAGTGCCAATGATGATAACCGACAGGCCGTTGTGACGTATGGACAAGGGCACCAGTCGTGGAAGCTTGAGCCGGCGGTGAAGTGCGATGAACAACAAACCCAAGGAAATGAGGAGCGTTTCAGAAGGTGGAAGGCACCTTGGGAACAGCACACCAAGCTACCGCGCGGAATGCAGATAGCGATCGACCAGGCAAGGAAAGAGGACGAAATGTGGGACTATTTAATGCCATCCAATTCGGTAAAAGGACCAGTGCGTGTCGATGAAAGACGACAGGCCGTTGTCATGTGTGGACAGAGACAACAGTCGTGGCAGCTTGAGCGGGTGGCGAAGTTCGAAAAACAGCCAATGCAGGGAGATGAGAAGAAGCGTCCAAAAAGGTTGAAGGCGCCTTGCGAACGATACACCGAGCTACCGCGGAGAATGCAGATAGCGATGAACCAGACAAGGAGAGAGGACTTTTGTACTCCAGGGTGGAAACATCTCGCTCATCAGGAGGAAAAGTGCTCGCTGATTACAATAGTCCGCCCATACCCATCTTGTGCGAATGTAGTCAGCTGCGTGGCTCCCTGACTATTATGCCCTTCCAGCTGGTTAGCTTTCCTCCCGGTGGACCAAGGCATATGATCTGCTTTCCGACCATGCCGGAGTGCGGCCTTCCTCGCCAAATTCTGCAGCTTCGCACTGTAGAACGATGCTCTTGGGATATTCATCAGTCTCAATGACTCGCACCTTCTGAGGGACCTGGCGCCTCGGGCATATTTTGGATATTCATAGGCTGTTTTCACAGTCTACCATTTGGACGGTATTCCTGTTCACGCAAGAACTACTATGTAAAAATAAAATAAAACGAAAATATTTGTAAAAAGAAAGCAGAGTACTTCTTCGTCTTGTGTAGCCTAGAATATCTTAATATGTAAGAAATGACTAGCGTAGATAAACCCTGAAGGTGCTTTCTCTTCTTTCTTTTTACAGTTATCTGATAATTTTGCGCTTTCTTGTAAATTTTGAATAACGTTTTAATCAGGTTTTGCAAAGAGACAGATGCAATCAATATTCTAATTGAGAATAACAACGATCCTTCCAAAAATTAATTATCGACGATGCATGTTCTTTAATCAATTATAAATTCGATATATAACATTTGTTTCTGTTATTAATCATGATATAAGTATTATAAGCCTTTGATAATAAAAAACTGGTTTCCGTATAACGACATTATTTCAAAGGTGGCACTGTAATAGGATAACAAAATATATATTCAAATGACGTAATCTTCTCAATTTCGTAAACAGTAACAAAATCATGAAACTACGCTAGTAATCCGATTTAATTGCGTAAAAATATAAATATGCGTTTGGAAGCTTCCGCACAGCAACCAGGACGCAATTTTCAAGTAAGGTAGATAGTTGTTCTTGATCTCAAAATACTTGAAATGAACGTTTTATGAACAGACGGAAGGTTTAACCATGGGCAGCCCACATTCACCTATATTATGTGAAATCTACATGCGCCGATTCGAAGAAATACTTTTCAAACTAGTGAAATTTGACTTATGAATACGATATGTAGACGATACTTTCGCTCTATGGAAGGTAAAATATTCTGAAATTCCAGAATTAGTCAAACTTATGAATTCCATTGATCCTCGCATTCAATTCAGCTACGAACCTGAAAATAACGGATGCCTACCATTCCTTGACGTCCTGGTAACTCGCTTAAATGGATCTCTCCCAACCACAATTTATCGGAAGCCTTTCGCTATCTTTTCACCTCCACATGCCAAGTCCAATCACCCTTATCAACAAAAACTCAGTGCCTTTTACACTTGCGTATATCGCGCGATACATATATGTTCAGGTAAAGACAGTTTGGAAAAAGAACTTTATTTCCTTAAACGTGTTGCAGTAGAGCGAGGATGCAACCCTTCCATTATAGACAAGGCTCTAACAAAATTCTGGAAACCGAAGCCTATCTCCACATTAACTCATGTGATGCGCCCATTGCGAGAGAATTTTGCCATTATTCCATTTTCCCGTGACATTGTCTTCAAAATTACAAAAATTCTTAAAACCTTTAATTTTAAGGTGATTTTTAAACCTATAAGCAAAATGAGATTTTTAGGATCAAAGGACTATGTCGAAGACAAAAACTCGTGGGGAATTTTTCAAATTCCGTGTGAATGTGGCGCTTCGTATATACAGGACCGACCCGTAGAGCCTCGCGTTTTCGATTGAAGGAGCACAAGACCTACATTCGGAATTGTGACATAAAGAAGTCATCGATGGCTAAACACTGTTACGAAAAGGACCACAAATTTCTCTTTGAAGAAGCAAAACTAATTGACAAGCCAAATTCAACCACCAAACTTGATATTTTGGAAGCTTTCCATATATGGCAGAAGTCTTCGCAACTTGTTAATGACATGGCATCCACGCCATTTCTATCAAGCACGTGGAAGCATCTAACCAAAACACGTGACTGTAAACACCATTCATGATGTCATATACAATTTGAATATTTACGTGCCATTCGTCCTGATGAAGCTAGGTCAACACCCAGCGAAACCATGGTCGGCTTGAAAAAAATAAATAATTGTGACAAACTACGTTGTATTACTTTAATATATATACAAGGTCGATAGTATTATTTTACAAAAAATATAAAATTTACTCTTCATAGCTATAGCAGCTTTTTTCATAAGGAGTTCACGGCCTGCTGCATATAGACATGACAGAACAACCTGTATTCTAATTTACGTACCTTACTGTAACAATATATTATAGCTGGTGCACCAGATGAAGAAAGAAGGGAAGGAATACCTTGTGCCACAATAACAAACATTTTATGCGATATGCTATCCACAACATCCGATTTCGTTACAGATTTTCAAAATCAGGTCCTTCGATAGGCAACTGAAATTTCATCGTTAATCAAACCTCAAATATTCCCGATAGTTTCTGATGTTATCCAACATTGTTCGGCATGAATGCGGAAAGAGTGAGAAAATAATTTTATCATTATTACCGTACGAAAGGAATTGCTGAGAGGTTTCTGAACATTCAGAATTTTCCTGACGTACGAAAAATCCGAAAAATTGCATTTTTTTCCCGTCATCTCACTGAGAAGACTATATTAGGAATATGCTTCGTTAATTCACGAAAGGAACCAGAGAAAGTGAGTCGTGAATTTAAGAAAAATTTTAACAGTGTACTTGGACAAAGCCGTCTAAAAAATACAAGGCCATGTCATTAGGCCTTGTATTTTCTAGATGGCTTTGACATGGCTTGTCCAATATCCGCCGCATTTCTCTGGATATTAGACAAGGACGTCGTAGAATCTGTGCGTGCTGCTCTCACGATCCCACGGTCCTCTCTGCTGGTGGTGTGATTGGGTCGTCCAGAGCCAGTCCGCCGTGTCTGGGTGCCTTCCCGTGTCCATAACTCCCAATACGATCGCACCGTACTGTCCGACTGGCCCAAATGGCGGCCGAGTCGGCGCACCGGCCACCCTGCCTCTGTCATCCCAACGATACGACATCATTCAAACTCCGTTAGTCGCCTGTACACACATCTACGGCGGCTCCTTGGCATGTCTATCGCTCAGGGATCTCACCTGACTCTTACCGTGCACTTCGGCACGAATGTGGAGTCCCCTGCGCAGCGCCTTATAAGCCCCAAGGATTGCGATTGCAGCGCCCGTCTTGGACGCGCGGGCATGCGTAATCGCATGAAACTTTAATCATTTGTATGTCTGCCATCCCCGTAGCTACTCGCCGAATTTCGCGTTAATCGCACGTTTTTTCTTGGTGCACGGATTTTTATGGCAGTGAGTGTATGTATATGTGAACAACTTCCTCAGAAAATTTGGAGCTGAAAATCAGATGAAATTTTCATTCGGTGCGTTCGTTTATTACAAGGTTTATAACACGAACTTCTGTTGACAAGCAATTTTCACACTCGTAATTCAACTTCCTATAACTTTTATTCGGCTGAACTGTTTCTAACCATAGATTATTAAACTAGATCTTTTGTGAGCTCTAAAATTGGCGTTAAGAGCTATACTAACTAACAAAAGTGCTATTTAGTTACTTAGAACTATATAAAGTATTATACCTAACACTGGAAAATTCAATAATCTGTTGAAGCACTACACGCACACATCACACACGTATACACTGAAGAGCAATTTAATTAGAGACAGCTGGCGTTATGCAAATGTGGCGCTGTGAGCGGCCCTGTAAACGGAAACGACATGACATATGCAGCGATCCGACAATATAAGGACTGATGCGACGGGAATCAGTAAGAGTCGGACGCAGTATGGGTAAGACGAAGTGCATTTGATCGTGGGCAAATTGTCGGGGCCCGACAAATGGGTGACTCCATCTCGGAAGTCGTGCAGGCACTGGGATTTTCACGAGCCACTGTGTCACGGGTGCACCGTGAGTACATCGAATACGGTAAAACCATCCCTGCAAGGGCCAACTGCCGTGGACAACCGCGTGTGGATGAGCGGGGTTCATCGTCGGCTATTTCGTATTGTAACGGCGAATAGACGGGCCACAGTGCAAGAAATCACTCGGCAATTTAACGCTGGTGCACAAAAACGTGTAAACAGCCACACCATCCAGAACCATCTCCTCGCTATGGGGTACAGAAGCCATCGTCCAACGAGGGTACCGTTGCTGACCACACGTCACAGGGTGCAAAGATTAGCATGGGCGCGGGAACATCGCCATTGGACCCTAGACATGTGGAAAAATGTTGCCTGGACTGATGGGTCGAGATTCACGTTGGTACATGCGGATAGCAGGATACGAGTACGGTGCGCAAACCACATGAAGCGATGGATCCTTCTTGCCAGCAGGGTATTCTTCAAGCTGGTGGGGGTGGCATTTTCGTCTGGGGACTGTTTACATGGACTGAAATTGGACCCCTGGTACGTGTGACATCGTCCCTCACAGGTCAACGTTACCGGGATATCCGGGACGACCATTTGCACCTGTTTGTGCGTCTTCAACATCCCACTGAGGACCTCATCCTGCAACAAGACAATGCAGCTCCCGAATTGCATCCGAATGGTTGGATGAACACTCCACCGACGTGTCCTGGCCTCCTTGGCCAGCTAGGTCACCTGACCTCAATCCCATCGAGCACATCTGGGATGCCATCGAGAGAGATGACCCCTCCATCAAATCTTCGTGAACTGTGGGAGCTTGTTCAGGGGTCGTGGATCCGTATGGCTTCCCAACGCTTCCGGTGTCTTGTCGAGTCCATGCCAAGACGAATTGCCGCCGTCATCAGGACGAAAGGAGGTGCTACACGTTACTAGACAGGTATCTCTAATTCAATTGCTCTTCAGTGTATATATTTTCATTAAAGAATTACGGTAACTCCTATAATTTTAAGAAATCAGTGCAATACTTTGTTTCATTCCGACAACTAAAGATCATAAATGAATGACCTGTAAAGTACTATTTAAAAACATCTGTAAAATATATGTGTTTTCCCACAAAACATTTCCAACTACAACAGCCCCATTTCGGCTAAAAGTGCTGAGATTTACTGCATTCAGCATGTCCAGTTTTTCATCGCTTGAAAGGTAGTTCGGCAATTTTCAAATGAAAAAATAAAAGGTAAAAAGGCAATTCAACTTGATATAATGAATAGTTATATTGCAGTTATTCAATTACCCATTAGAATATCCGATAACGGACAGGACAACGAATGTTGGTAGGGCATGCAATAAAGTAATAGATACAGCAAAAGCACACACACACACAATATTCCATCCTCAAACTTTTCATCCCTAAGAAGAGTGACAAGAGGATTAGCTAGCGTACAATGGTGGAGGCTCAGACTTCTGACTGTGTCCCGCCCAGACTACTACCTCATTCAGAAAATCCCGTTCCTATGCTATTACATAAAACACCTTACTATGTACTAGATAAAAACTAACCTCGCAACGGTATACACAGTCGAGTCACATTATTGTGACCACCTCCTGCTTTTGACGTCAACAGGGCGTAGCCAATAAAAGAAGGTACGTGTCGTGAGCCGGCTTGGAGGGTATATAAGGTATGCTGTAGTCAATCTGAAAATATACCACTCGTTGCTCTCATGGGTAAAAGTAGCGATTTATCAGATTTGCAAAAAGGGATGATTATCGGCTTTCGGGCCAAGGGTGGCAGTATTTCTGAAACAGAACAGTTTGTGAACTGTTTGCGTCCCGCTGTGGTTAAAGTGTATCGTCATTGGAGAAATGGCACCATTGTGAATAAGCGTTGTGGAAACTGCGGAGCACCACGTGCCATTGATATGAGAGGCGAACGTCGGCTGCGAAAGTGTGTGAGGGCCGATCGACACGCTATAGTGGCGCAACTCACTGGCCGAATGAACCAGGGGGCTACAGGAAGTGTGTCTAAAGCAAAAGTTCAGCGAACCCTGCTGCGAATGGGGCTCCGATGCAGACGGATGGTCACTGCACCTATGCTAACGAAGGTGAATCGGAAGAAAAGGCTTACATTTGCACAACAGTGTCGGAATTAGACCTCCGCTGATTGGCAAAGGATTGCCTTCTCCGATGAGTCACGTTTTCTGCTTCATCGAACGGATGCACGTTGGCATTTAAAGCGAGAAACATCGGAGAACAAACACTGTTCAACCATTGCTGGGAGGACACAAACTGGTGTGGGCAGCGTTATGGTCTGGGAATGTTTTCGTGGCATTCCCTTTGTCCACTCATACCTGTGAAAGGCACTGTGGACCGAATTCATTAAGAATCCATCCTTGCAGACCACGTACACCCATACATGCTGATTGTCTTCCGTGGGGCGGATGGGATCTTCCAGCACGACAATGCGACGTACCACACAGCTAGAAATGCTCGAGAGTGATTGGAATAGCACGATGAAGACTTCAAAGTGCTTCCCTGTACTTTGAAGTCTTCATCTATACTTTGAAGGACCACCTCGATCGTGTTGTTCGCTCAATGGATCCTCCAGCAGCTGTGAGATGCACTGCAGTCAGCATGGCTCCACATACCTGTGAACACCTTTCAGCACCTCTTTGAGTCACTCCCAGCCCGTCTAGCTGCTGTCCGCGCTGCACACGTCAGTTAATCTGGATATTAGCTGGTGGTCACAATAATGTGACTCGGCCGTGTATAATAATACCAAAAAAAATATGTTAAAACCAAACTGGCAAAATAATACACATTTTTAACCCCATTGTGTAGTTATCTAGACACGATATCATTTGGGGTCACTAAAAGAATACCTCAATACTCCAATGTAAGCCCGTTATCGACGGGTGAGCACATGTTTATATTATAACGAGGAACGCCATCGTTAAAATCGTATACGAGTAGTTGGGAAAATTAAAAAAGAATAGGAATATTAGGAAAAATTTGTTGTTGGGGACCCATCTTATACACTGCCCCATTAATAATTCAACCGTTTATTATAGTTACGCATTTTGTTACGATTCTTGTTACATGACAAGAAAAAATTTCAGTCTCTGCTTTTTCAACCTTGCATGGCACGGATTAAGGATATGTTTATAAGAGTGACGGACGGACAAAGTGATGCAGAAGAAGAAGAATGTATTACTTTCTACCAGTGGGAAAAATTAAAGTCGAAATCCAACGTTTAGGGCACTTTCCCGTTAAAAATAGTTGAAAAAAATGTCGTGTGCAGTAAATAGTAACTATTTTTCTTGATTAAAGATAACGAGATACAAAATTTCTCCGAGCAGCTTTCTGAACTCAGAACGTGATTACTTCTGTTGCAAAAAACCGATGTAAAAAATAAAAAAAATGACACATTTTTAGACGTTTAGAGCTGCTAGCTGCTTTCAGGAAGATGAGGATGCCCAGACAGATGTCTGTAATCGCAAAGTACTTGGGAAGCCTTTCGTTGCTTTCTGGAAGTTGACCTGATTTTCCAAAGGAAGTTCATTCGGAAGCTTTTGTTTACGTGGCATTTGATATATAATTACTTAGACTTTGCTATTTCAGGACACAGTCTAAAGTAAATATAAAACAGCTCCGGGGAACAGAGTAACTTCACCTCTAACGAAACAAAAATGCATTGAGCGATGTATCACGTAAATTCATAAAAAAAAATAACTAAATGAAACGATTTGTAAGGAGTAAGACTCAGTTTCAAATAAGCAGGGGCCGGATGGAGCTTTTGCAAGGCCCGGGGCGAAATTTCATTGTGGGGCCCAGGAGCAAACTTTCTCTTTTAATTGGAGGTTTAACGACCACCGTGAGCAACTCAGTGGAATATAAGCAGTCGACCGTCTCTAATTTAGGGCCACTGGTTCCAGGGAAGGGAGAGAACCAGTGCCGTAAGACAAACACAACATCCACGCCTCAC
The DNA here is from genome assembly GCA_039090855.1 of Macrothele yani. Classification (NCBI taxonomy): domain Eukaryota; kingdom Metazoa; phylum Arthropoda; class Arachnida; order Araneae; family Macrothelidae; genus Macrothele; species Macrothele yani. Next base: position 10,734,749 of record CM077021.1, read on the forward strand.
CGGGACTCGAACCCCGACCCATCTCGGGCGAATGATCAGAAGCCATCGCTTAGACTACTGAGCCACCAGGGCGGAGAAGCAGACTTTCACTGCTGGCACTATAGAAAATAAATCCCTTATTTTAAAAAAGTCGTTACGTGAAAAATGCACGTAAAAAACACACACGATGTGAAATTCAGAAATTTGCCGGACCCACATCCCTTTGCTCTAGGGCCGAATGCTTTACCAATTAAGCTACACCGACGGAATTTATTACTGTAACTTTTCCGTCTTGATATGTGCTTCACCTTGTAGTACGTCATAACGAAAACTATCATAAAGACAAAATGATTATCTCAAAGAAGTATTTGCTTCAAGTTTAACAAAAAGACCGTAATATTATTGAACGTTGAGAAAGAGAGAGAGAGAGAAAGCTCTTTAAATCTGCGATTTTCTTTCCTGAGAGATGAGATTGAGGTTGTATTATGACTGTTATAAAAACTTCTTCACAAAATTATAAAAAATAGCGAAAATGTTTGGATTGCGAATACACTGATTTCCATAAATTAAGCAGCAAACCGAAAAATCGTGATAATTGGACGAAATATAGTTCAAATTTCACGAAATTTGCATATGTTGCGGGCGAAGGCATACAGCGTCCATGTACGGAAGGCAAATGAGTGGCCCTGGCAACACTTTATGCAAATGCGCAAGAGCTTAAAACCAACTGTTCCGGAGGGAGTCGCCAATTCATGTGCGGCGGTGAATGACCAGATTTCGAGATACCGATTTTGTTACCATGGCTTCGAGACGTCATTTACCAGCGAAGTTACGCTACAGAGCGATAGGCCGACTCGAAGAAGGGCGACGGCAGGCGGACGTAGCAAGATGGCTCAGCGTCGATCGTTTTGTGGTCAGCAGTATATGGAAGTAGTTCCAAGCCACGGGTGAAGCTTCCCGAAGGTACAGGGAAGGTAGGCCAAAGGCGACGACCTCCCCGGATGACCGGTATTTGCGGCTTTCAGCACGGCGGAACAGGACGGCTACACCGACTCATCTCAGATCTGGGCTTGCAACAGTCACCGGACGGACGGTATCAGCCTCGACGGTACGCAGAAGGTTACATGCAGGAGGACTGTATGCTCCGCGACCGGTATTATGCGTTCCCCTTACCCCCGCCACCGGAGGGAACGTTTCAATTGGGCACGAATGCATGTGAATTGGACTCAAAACCAGTGGAGGTCCGTTCTGTTCACTGATGAGTCGCGATACTGTTTACAGAGTGATTCTCGACGAGTTTACATCTGGAGAGAGGCCGGTACTCGCTATCTTCCCTCTAATATCCAGGAAAGTGACACCTATGGTGGTGGTAGTGTTCTGGTGTGAGTAGGTATATCGTTAGGCGGCCGTACCGACCTCTATGTGTTGCCACATGGAAACCTCAATGCTCAGAGGCATAGAGACGACATCCTGGACCATATTGTTCGTCCGCATGCGGTCGCAATTAGCGACACATTTGTACTGCTAGCGGATAACGCCCGCCCTCACACAGCCCGCCTCTTGCACCAGTACCTGGAACAGGAGACTACAGTCCGTATGGAGTGACCAGCAAGCTCTCCCGATATGAATGCCATTGAGCATGTCTGTGATGCTCTCGGGAGGCGTGTTTCTGGCCTCCATCCCACTCCCCGAACCCTGCAGGGGCTCTGCACTGCTTTGCTCGAGCAATGGACGCAGCTACCCACGAAACTGCTCGACACCATAATAAACAGCATGGAACATCTCTGTCGGCCCTGTATTGCTGTTCGGGATAACCACACTCCGTATTGAAGTATATTTTCCTATTTCATCTTGATACTTATATTTCTGTATTTTCATATTTGCAACACTCATACAAAATGTAAATGCTTTGTATCACATGTTCTTATGATTTTTTGTTACATGTGGTCTGATAAAGCTTACCACCAAATTTCATCCGAGTCAGTCGCATACTTCTTGAGTTTTCACAATTTTCCCCATTTGTTGCTTAATTCTTGGAAACCAGTGTAGTAATGTAAACAAATATAGTTTATTATTTAACATTTATGATTGGAACAATGCCACAATGATTCTGCTACATAAAAAAGGTGACATTGAGGATCTCAGGAACTACACACCTATCAAATTCCTATCAGTGATTTATGAAACCTTCACTAAAGTTCTTTCACACGGCTTGAATGAAACACTGGACATGACTCAACCGAGAGAACAAGCTAGATTCAGGAGTGGCTACAGCACTATAGATCATGTCCATGTACTGAGAAAACTAATAGAAAGAGCGAGGGAATATGAACTTCCTTTATGCATGGCTTTTATCGATTATGAAAAGGCCTTTGATTCGGTGAAACCATCAGCAGTTACAATGGCTTTGAAATCCTGCGGTATTAAAGATACATACATTAATATTATTAATAACATCTATGAAAATGCAAGTGCAAGGATTCGGCTGTTTGAGAATACAGCACCCATAAAAATTGGAAAGGAAATGAGACAAGGTGACACCATATCTCCCAAGCTCTTTAATGCCACATTGGAAAATGTCTTTCAATCACTGAACTGGGAAAAGAAAGAAGGGATAAAGATTAATGGAGATTACCTAACTCACCTTCGTTTTGCTGATGACGTAGCCATTTTTGCAACTACCCCATCAGAGCTGCAGAGTATGATCCAGGAACTTGCTGACAAGAGTAAAGAAGTGGGATTAAAAATGAACTTTCAGAAGACAAAAGTGATGTACAATGCTTTTACAAAAAATGAAGATTTATCGATTGATGGGGAAAAGCTGGAGATAACAGACACGTACATTTATCTTGGACAGCAGATATCAAGTGAGGGTCACATTGATGAAGAAATTAATCGACGTACAAAACTTGCCTGGAGAGCTTTTGGAAGAAACAGCATAATTTTCAAGAGCAATATGCCATTATGTCTTAAAAGAAAAGTGATTGATCAATGCATCCTTCCAGTGCTTACGTATGGTGCAAAGACGTGGACCTTAACTAAAAGAGACGTACAAAGACTGCAGACAACTCAAAGGAGCATGGAGAGGTGCATGCTTGGTGTAACCAGGAGAGATAAGAAGAGGAACTCATGGATCAGAAAAAATGACAAGAGTGGAAGACATCATGATCAGAGTAAAATCCCCGAGATGGCAATGGGCTGGACATATTGCCAGAAAGACAGACCATCGATGGACAGCCGAAATTTTAGATTGGATTCCAAGGGACAGGAAAAGACCCAGAAGAAACCACATGGGAGATGGGTGGATGAAATTCGAAAGTATGCGGGATTAATATGGAGGAGACTAGCACAAGACAGACCGTTTTGGAAGAAATTTGGAGATACCTTCGTCTAGCAGTGGATTGATAATGGTTGACAATGATGATGATTTAACATTTATACACTGCTGGCCACCCAAAATGCAACACCAAGAAATAAGCATCCGATTGGCCTGAAATTCGCAGCGTGCGTCGCCCGCGAGAGGACATGCAAACGATTAGCATTGCAGGGCATATGCAAATCAGTGCGCCCGGCACGCCACCGAAAATCACTGTAAGAAGGGTGCACAGAAGGCCGGATGTAAGTAGTGGAAGTGTGTTGTGCTTCCGGACCTGTGCGTGGGAAGCTTCCTGATGCCTCGTCGCAAAATACGGCAGTCATTCCAGCACGTTTCGGATTTCAACAGAGGACGAATAGTGGCTTATCGCGACAGCGGTTTATCTTACCGAGACATCGGCGCCCGTGTGGGACGACATCCAGCCACAATGAGGCGAGTATGGATTCGGTGGGTGCAGGAGGTACGGACGGACCGACGTGAGCGAGTGCCGCGGCCGCGGCACACCACCGAACGAAAGGACCGGCATGTTGTGCGGCGGGCATTGACGGCTCGCACCGCCTCATCACGAACGTTGGCGCAGGAATTAGGGTGTGTTGCGCAACAACCTGTGTCAGCACGTACCGTTCGACGTCGTCTGCAGTAGCGGGGACTTGTCGCACGGCGCCCATTGCTCCGATTACCATTGACGTTACACCACCGGCGAGTGCGGCGGCAGTGGGCCGTTGAACGCCGCACCTGGACTACGGAATGGCACGACATTGTCTTCTCCGACGAATCCCGCTTTTGCCTATAACACCATGATGATGGTCGGATCCGCGCGGCGGCACCGCGGCGAGAGACTGTATGACGCCTGCATTATGCATCGCCATACCGGTCCGTCGCCTGGCGTTATGGTTTGGGGCGCAATTGGATATGACACCCGCACTCCTCTGGTACGCATCGCTGGTACACTCAACAGTCACCGCACCATCTCCGACGTTTTGGAGCCTGTAGTCCTCCCTTACCTGCACGACCTGCTAGCGGCCACGTTTCAACAAAACAATTCGCACCCGCGCGTGGCACGCATGGGGCAACAATTCTTCACGGCCCACCAGGTGTCACTGCTGCCTTGGCCCGCCTGTTCTCCCGATATGTCACCCATCGAACACGTCTGGTCGCTGATCGGCAACCGAGTGGCCCGGCTAGCACCACCCGCGGCTACGCCTGATGAACTGTGGTAACGTGTGGAAGCAGCCTGGACTGACATACCCCAAGCCCACATCCAAAATCTCTTTCGTTCGATGCCGAGGCGTGTAGCGGCCTTTATTGCCAGCCATGGGGGCCACACGAACTATTGATATCTGCGTGTTCCGCAAGTCGCACGGGCCTGTAAGCTCAATCATTTCATCTTTGTATCTGTTGTTATGTGTCCAGTAAATCTGGCTTTGCTTTCTCGAGCCCTTCTTGTTGTTGCATTTTGGGTGGCCAGCAGTGCAGTAATGCGTATATTCATTTGCACATTTGGTGTACATTTGTTGAATATTTTGCATTGTAAGATTTTTTAACACACATAGTGACACTGTCGTTGAGGATGTGTATTTATTGGAGGCAGAAACTTCAGATCTTGAGCAACACAACATTCCTTTTGTGCAAGAAAATTACAAAGCGACTTCGAGGCGAGAAGCGAAGAACATGTCACAGCACAGTTTTTTTTTTTTAGTTTTTTTTTAGAGGAATTAAGATACAGTTTTCTACAATTCGAAAAAAAAACGAATATTCCCTTATATAACAATCATAACACTACAGGCAAAATATTATATAACAATAGTTTTATAATTAATTATCTTTGGTGTCGGACTGGTTATCCCCCTTCCAACATTCTCGTGCAAGCTCTTATTCAGAGTTGTTTTCTCCTATTCCGAGAAATATCCAAGGACACTACAGATTAAGTCGAAAATAGATCAATACTAAATAAGAAACTGCGTGTCAGACTACGAGTTAACTGTTAAAGATCAAATATATATATTTCCATTAGAAAAATATTTTTCCTTTTTGCTAAATGCTATAAAAGAATTTTAATGATATTTCTTAACAATGGGGTTTTCATTGTTATCAGTTATTCTAAAATGTTTTAGCAACAGTACTTAACATCAAAACTAAATTCATAAAACTTTTCTGCTGTTAGACAGATTTCTAGGTGGGGAATGTGACGTGCCTGCCAGCAGGACGCACACAACATAAAGGCAGGTAGCAGTCAAAACGAACGTCCGCGTAGCTCAATTGGTAGAGTGACTTATTCCGGAATGAGGGGACCCGGGTTCGAGACCCAGCGTAGACAAAAATGACGAAGAAATTTACTTCGTTATAATGGCTCCCGAACTTCCCGGATGACCCGGCCGTACTAAATCTCGCAATGGCGTGATGTTCTTTCCACACCGCGAGATAGGAAAAATAAGAGAATCCCTTCTCCAGCGCTTCGAAAAATAAAAATGTGTGATGTTGCATTGGACACACCAGATTGACTGGGAGTTCTCATGTGCACGTTCTACAGCGGATGGCTGCCTGCAACGATTCATGGTCACGGCTGACCCGTGGGCCATGCCCCTGGCCCTCTTTCCGGGGGTGGGGGGTGGAGATGTGACGTGCCTGCCAGCAGGACGCACACGACATAAAGGCAGATAGCAGTCAGAACGAACGTCCGCGTAGCTCAATTGTTAGAGTGACTTATTCCGGAATGAGAGGACCCGGGTTCGAGACCCGGCGTGGACAAAAATGACGGAGAAATTTACTTCGTTATAGGATACCGAACTAGAGGAGATCTGCAATTCGAGTCAATATTCCATTCGACCTAAAAATTCTACCTTGTGTTTCCAATGGTAAAACTTCTTTACATATTTTCTTCGCAATTAATGTATTCCCAAGGATGAAAATTTGCACATCGATAAAACTATCTTTAAGTTATAGTATGAAATACTTAATACTTGCTAAAACATAACCATAACTAGGACAGGCCGCCAACGGTAACCGATAACTCGGGTACAGTTGGCAAATTTTGAGCGAAGCTATTGCAAAATCTAAACTCATTAAGGCGTCTATTATAACAAATTCTAAAAAACGAACGCGTAAACTTTATGACTTTCAGAACAAAAGTACGAAACATTCTAAAAAAGAAACGCCTAAAATTTATCATGAACTACTTTCCTTCACGCCTTCACGTTGGTTGTGATCAGGTTGCATGAAAACAAAGCGGAAAGACACACTCAGATCGGGAAGCACGTTCTTCATTTTGTATCGCAAAAGAGACACACCCACACCCACCCACACACACACACACACACACACACACACACACACACACACACACACACACACACACACACACACACAAACTTCCTTTTATTATTTTAAATTAAGCAAGTGTTAAGCTAACAGACGTATTCCTTCCATTTCTTCGTTTTTTAATTCAAACGATTTTTTTAAATTAAAGTTAGTGAGCCGACTTTCGTGAAACGGTTCAAGTAAAAGGCCATAAAGTTTTAATTGAAACTCCTCAATGACACGGAATTTCGGGATTCGAAAGGCGTCAAATCCTGACCATGGATGATGTCCAATCGCATGCCAAAAATCACATTTATCGGATGTGTCATGTCGTAGCTATGCCCGAATAACTAATTGTTCCGAGTATCGTATAGAGAGCGGATTTTTTCAATTATTATTAAAATTGGTCAGTTTTTAATGGTCATTATTTTTATACGGCAAGACCAATCACCATGATACCAACCCCATGTCACTCACCTTGTCCTACCCTTTCTCTGTGGCAAGTGTCACCGCGATCGGCTGAAGATCTTTGGAGGAGATAGGTAACAAACGACCCATTCTCAAAACCCGTAAAACCCCTTAAAAATGCAAGTTTTTGGACGATTATTCCTCAAAGACACGGAATTTCGGGATTCGAAAGGCGTCAAATCCTGGCCATGGATGATGTCCAATCGCATGCCAAAAATCACATTTATCGGATGTGTCATGTCGTAGCTATGCCCGAACAACTAATTGTCCCGAGTCTCGTAAAGAGAGCTCCGCTCAATTATATTAAAAATGGTGCAAGTCAAACGTTTTCATGAACCACTTTATGGTGCAAGTGTGAAAATCGCACCAGATCATGGTGTAAGTGTCAGATGCTGTAGGTTATTGTGGTGCAACGTTGAACTGAGATTTTTAATAGTGTACTATAGAGGTGGAGCACGTGTCAAGACGACAAATCTGCAACGATATATTCCGTCGGTGTAGTTTAGTTGGTTAGAACAGCCGGCTTCGGAGCGAGTACCCACGGTCACCGACAGATTTGTGTTTTTTACAAACATTAGGAGGAAAAGTGATTCGAGCTTTCTTCCTAGAACGAAAACTACAATCAAATACCAGGATATAGCCTGTAGAATACTGTACGTAAAAAAAGGGGAAATTTACTGGTGGTAGTTCTAATTAACAATCACTGAAATTTCTTCCAAACATCATTCCCTTCGCAAATTCCCAGTCGCTGCGACGTGTCACTTTAAATTGGTTAACAGACTCCAGTTATCTTAGAAACGGTAAGAATGAGTTTAATGAACTTACATGTAGAATATAAACAACGTGGAAATTCTAACCACTAGTAGGAGAAACAAAATTTTCAGCTGCACTTAATTACTAGCAGTTACATTGTATTTCAAAGCGGCAACTTCTGGCATCTCTTCCATCTCCCGCGCTATGGAGGAAGATTACTTCCTGCTGTGATGACACACTCCGTTTGATGACACAATCACAACAACACAGTCCCACGTGATTTCTCGGAGCTATGTTTCCAAAGAGTTCAGCTTTAATTTCGTTGCTTCCCTCATTGCTGCATCTACGCGAACTCACACGGGTTTCAGACAGTGGCGACTCCAGGGTGGGCTGTTAGGAAGGCTATGCACGCTTGGGGGGCAGGGGAGCCCATTTTGAAGGGCTTGGCAGAAATTTTGGCAAAAAAAATTCCGTTCATGTAGATTTTACCCGACGCTGATAATGTTTATACACTCACGGACATTGAAATTTGCGCACCTAGAAAAAACATGCTACAACCGCGAAACTTTGCAAATTGCTAGAGTGCTTGCTGGTATGCAAATGATCTACGTTTGGTGCGAGTGCACATGACCGCCCACCCCATGGTGGCGCTGCAAACACGGACCGACAGCCTTATAAACCGGCGTGTAGTCAATGCCCCATGAAAGCGAAAAGCACCGGCCTGCGCAAGCAATAGTACAGAGGGACAAGAATGCCGGGTAGATGCCAGAGACGTCGATTTACGCAACTTACGGACTTTGAGAGAGGCCTGATCATCGGGCTGAAAACCGTAGGGTGGTCGGCGCGCCGTACAGCCTGCCACGTGGATCGTTCTGGCCATACCGTCCGACTGTGTTAGACGCAGTGGACACGTGATGGCACTGCCACACGGCGGGGCGGCTCCGGACGGACCAGGAGGACCACCGGTAGAGGGGATCGACGGATCGTGCGCCAGGCACGAACGGATCCCACAGGGACTATACAGGCAGATGTAGTGGCCCCTGTGTGCCCACGAACCATTTCCCGACACCTCGCGCAAGCAAATCTGCGATCCCAGCGCCTCTACGTGTGCTGGCATTTACACCGGAACATCGCCGGCTCCGTGTGCAGTGGTGTCAGGCCAGAGAGACGTGGAACGCCACAGACTGGCGACGTGTGGTGTTTAGCGATGAGTGCCGCTTCATTTTGGGGACAGATGATCATCGTCTCCGGGTGTGGGGTGTGGAGTTTGCCGGGTCAACTGCACAATCCCAACCTCACTATATATAAAGCGCCACACCTCCCCCACTGCAGGAATTATGGCCTGGGGAGCCATTGCCTACGATAGCCGATCAGCTCTAGTAGTCGTGCGTGGACCATTGACGGGTCAGCGGTATGTGGATGAGATCCTACGGCCCCATGTGCTCCCATTCCTGGCCGGGATTAGAGGTGCGCAATACCAGCAGGATGATGCCCGCCCGCACACGGCTCGGTTTGCCCAGGACTGCCTACGTCATGTACAGACACTTCCATGACCTTCCCGCTCCCCGGACATGTCCCCTATCGAGCATGTGTAGGACCAGTTGAAACGCTAGCTGCAGCCGTCCCGCACTATCCGGGATTTAGAGCACACCGTCCAACACATGAGAATCAGTCCGCCGCAGGACAACATTAGGCGTCTGTCAGCCTCCACGCCGGACCGTATTGCATCATGTATCGTAGCGCTATTGAAGATGACCGGATTGCGTGCCACAGATATCTCTGTAATTGTCCTGCAGCTCTGTTTTCGCCATCATATGTATCATTCATTCGTATCATTACGCCCATAAAATTTCAGTTCAATCTGATTCTTCCTTCTTGGTGCGCAAATTTCATTGTCCGAGAGTGTATATTTTATGACTACAATACTTGTGATGTTGAGATACAATAAATCAGCAACGTTTATTCACAATCAAGTACACAGTAGAGTCACATTATTGTGACCACCTCCTACTTTTGAGGTCAACAGCGCGTAGCCAATGAAAGAAGGCACATGTCGTGAGTTGGATTGAAGGGTATATAAGGTGTGCTGTAGGCAATCTGAAAACAGGGCCGCGGGTGGCCTAGTGGGCCACGTTCGTGACTGCCACGGAAAGGATCTCAGGTTCGATCTTAGGCAGGTACGAACGTTCGATCCACTAAATATCCGACGTGCGTCGGATGGGCACGTTAAGCCGTCGGACCCAGGGTACTGGCCCCCGGTAATAAATAAGGGCGTCTTCCTCCCCCTTTCTACTTCGCTTCCGTGTCCCTTTCCTATCGGGTACTCTAGCCCAAATCTCCTAGCTTCCTATTTCTAAGGGTTGTTTAAGACCTGGGGTCAGATACTCCCTTCCTAAAATCCTCTACAGATGATCTGAAAACATATCCCCCGTTGCTCTCATGGTTCAAAGGAGTGATTTATCAGATTTGCAAAAAGTGTTGATTATCGGCTTTCGGGCCAAGGGTGGCGGTATTTCTGAAACAGCGCAGTTTGTGAACTGTTCGCGCGCTGCTGTGGTTAAAGTGTATTGTCATTGGAGAAATGACACCATTGCGAATAAGCGACGTGGAAAAATGTGGAGCCCTACGTGCCATTGACGTGAGAGGTGATCGTCGGCTGCGAAGGTGTGTGAGGGCCGATTGACACGGTACAGTGAAGCAACTCACTGTCCGAATGAACCAGAGTGCTACCGGAAGTGGTCTCAAACGACAGTTCAGCGAACCCTGCTGCGTATGGTGCTTCGATGCAGACGGATGGTCACTGCACCTATGCTAACGAAGGTACATTGGCAGAAAAGGTTTACATTTGCACACCAGTATCAGAATTTGACCTCCAGTGATTGGCAAAGGGTTGTCTTCTCCGATGAGTCACGTTTTCTGTTTCATCGAACGAATGGACGTCGGCTTATAAAGCGAGAAATATGGAAGAGCAAACACTCTTCAACCATCGCTTGAAGAACAAAAGCTGGTGGAGACAGCGTTATTGTCTGTGGAATGTTTTCGTGGCATTCTCTGGGTCCACTCATACCTGTGGAAAGCACTATGGACTGAATTCGTAATGAATCCATCCATGCAGACTACGTACACCCATGCATGCTGATTGTCTTCCCCGGGGCGGATGGGATCTTCCAGAACGACAATGCGTCGTGTTACACAGCTTGAAATGTCCGAAATTGATTGGAAGAGCACGATGAAGACTTCAAATTACTTCCCTGGCCCCCTAATACCCCAGACTTAAACCCAATTGTGAATCTGTGGGACTACCTCGATCGTGTTGTTTACTCTATGGATCCTCCACCACGCACCCTTCAGCATTTGTTAGATGCACTGCAGTCGGCATGGCACCACATAGCTGTGAACACCTTCCAGCACCTTATTGAGTTACTCCCATCTCGTCTATCTGCTGTTCGCGCTGCACATGGGGCTTTCTCTGGATATTAGCTGGTGGTCACAATAATGTGACTCGACCGTGTATTTTATTTCAAGATCTACTATAGTTTCTCCGAGCGTTTAGCTCGGCTTCATCAGGACAAATTCCGTTTGTTTCCTCTGAGCGTTTGGCTCGGCTTTATCAAGACAAATGCTATTTGTTTCCTCTGAGCGTTTGGCTCGGCTTCATCAGGACAAATGCCATTTGTTATCTCTGAGCGTTTGGCTCGACTTCATCAGGACAAATGCCATTTGTTTCCTCTGAGCGTTTGGCTCGGCTTCATCAGGACGAATGCCATTTGTTTTCTCTGAGCGTTTGGCTCGACTTCATCAGGACAAATGCCATTTGTTTCCTCTGAGCGTTTGGCTCGGCTTCATCAGGACAAATGCCATTTGTTTTCTCTAAGCGTTTGGCTCGGCTTCATCAGGACAAATGCTATTTGTTTCCTCTGAGCGTTTGGGTCGGCTTCATCAGGATAAATGCCATTTGTTTCCTCTGAGCGTTTGGCTCGGCTTCATCAGGACAAATGCCATTTGTTTCCTCTGAGCGTTTGGCTCGGCTTCATCAGAACAAAGGGCGTCGGGTTCATAAGGGCATTTGTCCTGATGAAGCAGAGGCAAACGCTCAGAGAAACTATAGTAGATCTTAAAATAAAATATCTAATTTTGAATAAACGATGTTGATTTATTCTAGCTGATAATGTTATCACTAGTTGAAAAGGATTTTCAGTAGCATACGGTGCGTGGGATTTATTAAATGTATGTAATATGGAAGCTACTGATATGAATCTTCATATCCTTTTTTTTTTTTTTTTTTTTGCTGTCATAAGACTGCTTACGAAGCATCCTTTTAAATTACAATTACAAAAACGGTGTCTTTTTACTACTCTCTTAGACATTCGTTCATCAGAGGACTCCCTCCATTTTCCAGAAATACAAACACCAAATTTAACGAAAAATTCATTTTATATAACAACATTTCTGTTAATTCGATAAATTCACTTACGTTTATCCATGTTCCCTAAAATCTCAGAGTTTTTTTTTTGTTTGTTTGGGGGTATAGCGACCACCGTGAACAACTCAGTGGGCTACAAGCAGTCGCCCGTCCCTAATTTAGAGCCACTGGTTCCAGGGAAGGTAGAGAGCCAGTGCCATAAGAAAACTCAACATCCATGTCCCACCGGTATTCGAACCCGGACCCATCGTGGACGAATGGTCTGTTTCCATCACTTAAACCACTGCACCACTTAGATGCTTTCACCCGCCATATACACTGCTGGACAATTGCTAAGGACGGATCATAAACGGCTATATAGCGCATAAAAAAGTAAGTGTGGTTGGATACCAAGTGAAATAAAATAATGTCAGAATGCCAGGACATTACAAGAAAGACAATTTATTGTGCTCTGAAATCCAGAAGGCTTTGGAACGTGTTCAAGAGACAAACAGGCCATTTTGTGCAGAATACGTAAACGTGAAAAAAATGCAATTACCGTCGGCAGGCGTTCCGGCGTAAGATGTCAATAAGGGATATGGCCACCATGGAGGGCGATGCAAAATTCCACACGTCGTGTCATGTTTTGAACAATATTATCAAGCAGCTGTTGGGGTAATTTATCCCATTCCTCTATCAGTGCACGGATGAGGGTGTTCTTGTTTATTGGAGGGCATTGGCGACCAGCAAGACTCCTCTCCAAAGCATCCCACACATTTTCAATGGGATTCAGATCTGGAGAACGTGCTGGCCATACGAGGCGTTGAATATCCTCGCTCTCAAGACACTCCTGGACAGCGACTGTTCGATGACATGTTGCATTGTCGTCCATGAAAATGAATCTATCACCGACAGCACCACGGAACATGCGAACATGAGGTAGCAGAACATCATTAATGTATCGTTTTCCAGTCATAGTCCCAGTTGGAAGCACATAGAGGGACGTACGGCCATTGATCATGATGCCTGCCCATACCATGACACTACATGTTGGATATCGGTCCCTTTCCTGTATGTTTGTTGGACAATATGCAGTACCACTATCACGCCAGATCAGTTGTCGTCGACAATCAGACGATAGACTGTATCTACTCTCATCTGAGAAGAGGACAGCAGACCAGTCGTTATCAGTCCAATTGCGATGTTGATGGCACCATTGCAAACGGGCGTCACGGTGACGTCTGGACAATGGGATGCACACAACAGGACGGCGGGCGTATAGTCCTCCTTCATGCAAACGTCTGGCGATAGTTTTTCGGGAGATCCGCTTGCCAGTAGCAGCCATAAACTGATTTGCTACCTCACTAGCTGTGCTGCGCCGGTGTCTTTTTGTTGGTAGCACTATGTACCGATCTTCTGCAGGTGTCGTACTGCGAACACGACCTCCCCCGTGACGTTTGCTACACTCTTCATTTGTTTGAAATGATTTCCAAAGCCTTGAAACAACACTGTGGCTGACGTCGAACTCCCTGGCAACATCTGTTATTTTTCGCCCTTCTTCAATCTTGCCAATAATACGGCCACGCGTAAAATCATCTAGGTGATGTTGGGAAAGCATACTGAAAATTGCAAGTTCGTCAATTGATTCTTTCCCTTTCAACTTTGTGTTTGAACATAAACGGTCAATACGCGTCAAATCCTTTATATCTCTTATTTGCGCTATGACGTCACGAACAAGTTCGGCAATCCAAAATTTGCATACGCACAACACGTCTTACTGTATCCCGCACTTATGCTAATTTCCACATTTTCCTGCCTTCCATTTTATGGTTGCTATCGTTGCTATTGTCATCCGTCCTTAGCAATTGTCCGGCAGTGTATGTCTTAGTTGCTTAAATGGTATTTCGGGAGGGTGGGCTAAAGGGTGGGCTGAAGCCCACCCCAGTTCACCCTTAACGTCGCGCCTGGTTATAGATCTCATTCACCAAATCTCATGTTTTAGTACAAGGCTTCTTTTCTACGAACGAATATTTGGAGAAATTTAACAATAATATCTTCACTCTAATAATTTTTTTTCAGTCTCAGAAAAACTTGCATTTTTAGTGTATGGGTCAAAAGTTCGTTTTGTTTTGAGCTCCGTTTTTGTGCGAAACGCCCACTAACTGCGATTGGGTATTGAGATCGCATGGAACACACAATGCTGATGACGTGCATTTGCCACGGATCCATATTGTGTTATTAGGTGAGCAGAGGATGGAGGTCGCTAAACGTGCTGTTTGGGTGTTCCCTCGCCATTATTGAAAAAAAGAGCGTTGAACGCGGAAGGCAGTAGCGACAGAAATTTGTGCAGTTCATGGTCAGGAAAATCAGTGGACGGCAGCACTGCACGGAAATGGTTTAATGCTGGGGAAGCCAGTTTTGAAGACAAGCTGAAATCAGGACGTCCAAAGACCACCAACACTGATTCCTTGGTCGAAGTTGTGACAGCGTTTCAATGCTGGGGACACCAGTGTCGAAGACAAGCCGAAGCCAGGACGTCGAAAGAACACCAACACTGACACCCTGGTCGAAGCTGTGACAGCGTTTCAATGCTGGGGACACCAGTCTCGAAGACAAGCCGAGGCCAGGACGTCCAAAGACCACCAACACTGACACCCTGGTCGAAGCTGTGACAGCGTTTCAATGCTGGGGACACCAGTCTCGAAGACAAGCCGAGACCAGGACGTCCAAAGACCACCAATACTGACACCCTGGTCGAAGCAGTGACAGAGTTTCAATGCTGGGGACGCCAGTGTCGAAGACAAGCCGGGGCCAGGACGTCCAAAGACCACCAACACTGACACCCTGGTCGAAGCTGTGGCAGCGTTTCAATGCTGGGGACACCAGTCTCGGAGACCAGCCGAGACCAGGACGTCCAAAGACCACCAACACTGACACCCTGGTCGAAACTGTGACAGCGTTTTAATGCTGGGGACACCAGTCTCGAAGACAAGCCGAGGCCAGTACGTCCAAAGATCACTAACACTGACACGCTGGTTAAGCTGTGAAAGCGTTTCAATGGTGGGGACATCATTCTCGAAAACAAGCGGAGGTGAGGACGTCCAACGGCCACCAACTCTGAGTTGTGACAGCGTTGCCATGCTGGGGACAAAAGTCTCGTAAACAAGCCAAGGTTAGGGCATCTAAAGACCACCAACACTGACGACCTGGTTGAAGCTGTGACAGCGTTTCAATGCTGGGGACATCAGCCTCGAAGAGAAGCCAAAATCAGGATGTCCAAAGACCACCAACACTGACACCCTGGTCGAAGCTGTGAGAGCATTTCAATGCTGGAGACACCAGTGTAGAAGACAAGCCGAGGCCAGGACGTCCAAAGACCACCAACACTGACACCCTGGTCGAAGCTGTGAAAGCGTTTCAATGGTGGGGACATCAGCCTCGAAGAGAAGCCAAAATCAGGATGTCCAAAGACCACCAACACTGACACCCTGGTCGAAGCTGTGAGAGCATTTCAATGCTGGAGACACCAGTGTAGAAGACAAGCCGAGGCCAGGACGTCCAAAGACCACCAACACTGACACCCTGGTCGAAGCTGTGAAAGCGTTTCAATGGTGGGGACATCATCCTCGAAAACAAGCAGAGGTGAGGACGTCCAACGACCACCAACACTGACACCCTGGTCGAAGTTGTGACAGCGTTTTAATACTGGGGACACCAGTCTCGAAGACAAGCCGAGGCCAGTATGTCCAAAGACCACCAACACTGACACCCTGGTCGAAGCTGTGACAGCGTTTCAATGGTGGGGACACCAGTCTCGAAGACAAGCCGAGACCAGGACGTCCAACGACCACCAACACTGACACCCTGGTCTAAGCTGTGACAGCGTTTTAATACTGGGGACACCAGTCTCGAAGACAAGCCGAGGCCAGTATGTCCAAAGACACCACCAACACTGACACCCTGGTCGAAGCTGTGACAGCGTTTCAATGGTGGGGACATCAGTCTCGAAGACAAGCCAGAGGTACCAGGACGTCCAACGACCACCAACACTGACACCCTGGTCTAAGCTGTGACAGCGTTTTAATGCTGGGGACACCAGTCTCGAAGACAAGCCGAGGCCAGTACGTCCAAAGACAACCAACACTGACACCCTGGTCGAAGCTGAGAAAACGTTTGAATGGTGGGGACATCATCCTCGAAAACAACCAGAGGTAAGGATGTCCAACGACCACTAACACTGACACCCTGGTCGAAGTTGTGACAGCGTTGCCATGCTGGGGACACAAGTCTCGAAAACAAGCCGAGGTTAGGGCGTGAAAAGACCACCAACACTGACGACCTGGTCGAATCTGTGAGAGCGTTTCAATGCTGGGGACATCAGCTTCGAAGTGAAGCCAAGATCAAGATGTCCAACGACCACCAACACTGATGACCTGGTCGAAGCTGCTATAGAGAACTTTCGTTACACGACACTTGGCAGTTGAGTTGGGACCTTCCCAATCCATTGTCGTTCATCACTTGCACCAGCTTTGTTTCTCCTCCATGTGCCATTGAATGGATCCCCATGAATTGACACCCGATCAGGCGGAACAACGTGCCGCTCTCTGTATCTGATTGTTGTCAAATCTACAGGTATCGTCACAGTTGATGAAGAGTGAATATTCCTACATCGCCAGGACGCACAGCCACTGGTGCAAAGAGGGCTATTCGAGAGGAAAACCATGCTGTGAATGTGGTGGAATTGTGAGGGTTCTGTGCACTGGGAACTCATGTCATATGGTCAGGCTGTGCACGGGAACCTTTATGCTGAACAGCTGCCGCGGATTCATGATGCTCTACGCTAAAGCTACACAGCTATATCATCAATGAGAAGTTGCCTTTGCTGCAAGTGGATAATGCCGCGAGTCACACCTCCATAGTGATCCTCTGAAACCTAAAACCTACAGGAATTGGAAGGGATTGAGATCGTATCATATCCTCCATACATTCCGGATCTTTCCCCATCAGACTACCACATGTTTCCCTCCACGACCCATTTTCTTCAAGGTCGGAACTTCGCTTCAGTGGTGGATGTGGAATCTGGTATTAGACAGTTTCTGTCCTCGAAACCTATCGAGTGGTTCAGTCGTTGGACAGTGGCTTCCGTGGAACGTTATCAAAAGACTAGAAAAAAACAGCCTGTATATGCGGAATGAGGTGAGCGTGTATGGGTTTCTTGCAACATTAAAGGTTTTAGCTGCAAACGGGATGAACTTCTGACTAACCCTCGTAGTCTTAGAAAAAAGGATCATACACAGTGCGTCTAAGAATTTTTAAGACTGGCGCTAAATTTCAGCCTACGGTGACGCCACCAGTGTAATCGCGAATGCGTTATAAACCGTGACCATCTGCTTGCTTTCTGCCAAAAGTACTGCGCAGTTGTTAAAGTAACTCAAACGAAACGGCCGTTCATTAGAGAAGTAAAATTTTTTTCATGTTGAATTATTAAGATGGAACAAAGGGCTGTTATTAAATTTAACGCAAAACTTGGTAACAGTGCCTCGGAAACGTACCAAATGATGAAACAAGTTTAAGATGAGTTTTGTTTAAGTAGATCAAATGTTTTCCTGTGGCCCAACCTTTTTTTTTTTTTGACGGAAGAGAGACGATAGAAGATGATAAGCATACCGGAAGACCAAGTTCATCTAGGACACCTGAGATTATTGAAAAAGTGCGTGATTTCGTGGCAAACAATCGATGTGCGTCACTAAGAATGATGGAAGAGTCTTTAAACATCAACAAAGAAACGATTCGAACCATCCTGCATGAAGATTTGGGCAAAACAAAAGTCTGTGCTAAATTTGTTCCACACACGTTAACCAATGAACAAAAATCAAGGAGAAGTGCACATTGCAGAGACATCATTTCAGCCGCTGAAAATGATCCAAACTTCTTAAAATCGATTGTTACAGGTGATGAAACATGGTGTTTTCAATATGATCCTAAACCAAAGCGACAAAGTGCGGAATGGAAGTAAAAAAACTCACCACAAGCCAAAAAAACAAGAAAAGTTCCATCGAAAATCAAAACAATGCTCATTACATTCTTCGATAGTAAGGGTATTATCCACAAAGAATTTGTTCCAAGTGGACAAACAATTACTGGTGAGTTTTATTTAAATGTTTTGAGGCGTTTGATGGGTAGAATTCGTCGCATTCGTCCAGAATACCGAGATGAAAACAGTTGGTGTTTGTCGCACGATAATGCACCCAGTCACACTTCACTTCTTGTTCGTAGATTTTTGGCAAAAAATGACGCCTGTGTGTTGAATCATCCACCGTATTCGCCTGATTTAGCACCCTGCGACTTTTCTTTGATCCCAAAACTTAAAATGACGTTAAAAGGGTGTTATTTTGATGATATTTCGACCATACAAACAGCTTCGACGCGTGCTTTGGAGGCAATTCCGCAAAGTGAACTGGAACAGGCATTCGAATCATTATTACATCGCTGTAACAAGTGTATTGAAGCCGGAGGGACTTATTTTGAATAACAAACCAAAACAAATTATAATTTCTTGTTTCTGTTTCATTTTACAGACCCAGTCTTAAAAACTCTTTGCCACACTGTGTATATCCAAGGATTCACTTCGTTTTCAGTGTATTTATCGTAGTATACAGAAACCCAAAAATGACAAGAGTGGAAGACATCATGATCAGAGTTAAATCCCTGAAATGGCAATGGGCTGGACATACTGCCAGAAGGACAGATCATCGATGGACAGCCGAAATTTTAGATTGGATTCCAAGGGACAGGAAAAGACCCAGAAGAAGACCACATGGGAGATGGGTGGATGAAATTCGAAAGTATGCAGGGGTGACATGGAGGAGACTGGCACAAGACAGACCGTTGTGGAGGAAACTTGGGGAGACCTTCGTCCAGCAGTGGATTGATAATGGTTGACAATGATGATGATGATGATGACAGAAACCCAACAGAAGGTAGTTTACTGCAACATACGAAGGTCGTTTATAAATCAATGGGACTATTGGCAACACCGCCTGACAGCTGGCATCTAAATGGCTGCTATTTTCACGCTGGATAGTTTTGGGTTAGTAATAACCCACAAGATGGCAGCAGAGGTTCGATTGCGTGGGGTGTAGTACTCTCAGTTCTCCGATGAGTCGTACGCTCGGGCGGATAACATCATGGGAGGTAATTATGAAAGACAAAACCGGATCGCATGGTTCCTGTGGCGTGTCACGTACTGATATTCACCGTGGATTAAGGTTGGTAGGTGGTAAAGCAGAGCATGCTTTATCACTGTTTTCCGATGACCTTCAACTTTGTCGTGCCCTAGGGCGGACAGCGTAATGGAAGAAGATTATCACTGACAACGCTGGATCGCATGGTTCCTCTGGAAGGATGCCCTGTCATCTTCTGACATTCACCGTCGGTTAAGGTTGGTACGTGGTAAAGCAGGGCACTACCTCAACACAAGAGTTTGCCAGAAAAACAATTTTAAAGGAGTATTTTTTCTCCTTTGAAAAAATTTAGGGGGTAATTTTCAAAATTCGGGAGTATTTTAGAAAAATTAACAGGTGAAGTAAAATACTTACCAAAATGCTAGGCAATTATGAAAAATGAATCCAGATTTTTTCATATAAAAATATTTCACTACTGCTCTATTACCGCTCCCTGTCAAGTATCAGCGAACCACTACTACGTCTTATTCGCCGTAGTGGGTAAAAGTTAAAAAGGTCAACATTCAATACTAATCAATTCACCCCCAAAATTTCGCCTAGTGGTGTCAACAATGAATTTGGATTCCCTAAATAAGGGTCTCCAAGCTCAGGGTCGACAAATGCATCTCGTTGTGTTTCATATGAATCAGCATGGGGTTTCCATGCTCATTCATATGCCGCAAAGAAGTTAAAATAAAAAGTTGCATGAATAACAATAATAAAATCACAAATTGAACTCTAATGATATTTGGAGAAATGATCTGAGTGACACGTGAATTAAAATTTAACTGTTTATTTCTTTTTAGAATATGGTCACAAAGCTAGGTACAATGTACCGGTGAGGTTGCTTGCTTTAGCTAAACAATTTAGTTTTAATTTCAAACGGGTATAATGCACTTAATATTATATAACTGACTTTAAACTTTAGTTACTGGTTTAAACTCAACGCGGTGCGCCAGAGGAAAAAAATTGTTAATGCATTATGTAAGAGACTTTCGGGTAACTAGTCCTGCATAGCACATGCAAAGCTATGAGGCACGAATCAGAAATGTGTAAGATAAATGTCATCATACCCTCTTTTCCTTGAGAAGCCCCGATCACGAAACTGGGTTGCCGGCTGGTCGTAGAGTCAGCATCTTAATTGGTTGTATATGGACTATACTCTAAAATATTTACTACCTCATTTCTCTATCTTGGAAACATCTCTCCTCCGAAACCGCTGAGACCTCTCTTCCACTCAGACTGCAATTCTCCAGTGTTCCCTCTGTCGTTATCTTAGAGTCTCTGTGTGTAGTCTGTCCTCTTAGTCTTCATTCAGTTAATAATTCTGTTTTTCCCGTGTCCGGTGTCCATCTTGGGGCGTGACTGCCCGGCCGTCCGAATCGTGTCGGGATATGTCATTGGCCCTCACAGATAGCCCTGCTATGCGATTCGCTGGCCATCCGTTCAGTTCGGGTCACTTTCCCAAAAATTATGTCTTCTTTCAGCAGTCAACTTGTCCTCGCACCTTTTTGTTAATTGACCTCGCCTAGCTACTTAGAAGCGAAGATTGTCACGTAGGTATTTCCGGAGACGTGACTTACCTCAAATTTTGTCGCTACCCTGGACAATGCAGAGATGCTCGCAAGCGTTGCTTGAGAAAAGGGGTGACGCCCCCAAAAGGATTTATTGCGCTCCTGCTATTCCCTTCAGCTTCGGCTACGAGACTACCGTTATTATACTTCTCTTCCTTGAGTTTCGTGAAAAAAAAAGAACTGTGAATGTCTTCCTTTCTCTTCCTTCCCATCTGGGATTTTCATCAAGTTTCCGTGAGAGAAAAAAATATATAATTTTCCCCTTTTCGTTTGGCTTGAGTACAATTAGGACTGATCTAATTATCAACCGAAACTTTCGGGTAGTCTGGCTCAGCTTCACCGGAAAGTAATTTTCAATCATTGATATTCTACTTTGGCAATTTAAATATTTATTTCCTACCGCTTTAGAGTAAAAAAAATAATAAATGAGCAAAATTATACGGATGAAAATTTAAATGTTACGGGGATATAGAAAATTCCGCGGTAACAGCTCAATGTACACTGCTGGACAATTGCTAAGGACGGATCATAAACGGCTATATAGCGCATAAAAAAGTAAGTGTGGTTGGATGCCAAGTGAAATAAAATAATGTCGGAATGCCAGGACATTACAAGAAAGACAATTTATTGTGCTCTGAAATCCAGAAGGCTTTGAAACGTGTTCAAGGGACAAACAGGCCATTTTGTGCAGAATACGAAAACGTGAAAAAAATGCAATTACCGTCCGCAAGCGTTCCGGCGTAAGATGTCAATACGGGATATGGCCACCATGGAGGGTGATGCAAGATTCCACACGTCGTGTCATGCTTTGCACAACATTATCAAGCAGCTGTTGGGGTAATTTATCCCATTACTCTGTCAGTGCACGGATGAGGGTGTCCTTGTTTATTGGAGGGCATTGGCGACCAGCAAGACTCCTCCCCAAAGCATCCCACACATTTTCAATGGGATTCAGATCTGGAGAACGTGCTGGCCATACGAGGCGTTGAATATCCTCGCTCTCAAGACACTCCTGGACAGCGACTGTTCGAGGACATGTTGCGTTGTCGTCCATGAAAATGAATCTATCGCCAACAGCACCACGGAACATGCGAACATGAGGTAGCAGAACATCATTAATGTATCGTTGGCCAGTCATAATCCCAGTTGGAAGCACATAGAGGAACGTACGACCATTGATCATGATGCCAGCCCATACCATGACACTACATGTCGGATATCGGTCCCTTTCCTGTATGTTTGCTGGACAATATGCAGTACCACTATCACGCCAGATCAGTTGTCGTTGACAATCAGACGATAGACTGTATCTACTCTCATTTGAGAAGAGGACAGCAGACCAGTCGTTATCAGTCCAATTGCGATGTTGATGGCACCATTGCAAACGGGCGGTACGGTGACGTCTGGACAATGGGATGCACACAACAGGACGGCGGGCATACAGTCCTCCTTCATGCAAACGTCTGGCGACAGTTTTTTGGGAGATCCGCTTGCCAGTAGCAGCCATAAACTGATTTGCTACCTCACTAGCTGTGCTGCGCCGGTGTCTTTTTGTTGATAGCACTATGTACCGATCTTCTGCAGGTGTCGTACTGTGAACACGACCTCCCCCGTGACGTTTGCTACACTCTCCATTTGTTTGAAATGATTTCCAAAGCCTTGAAACAACACTGTGGCTGACGTCGAACTCCCTGGCAACATCTGTTATTTTTCGCCCTTCTCCAATCTTGCCAATAATACGGCCACACGTAAAATCATCTAGGTGATGTCGGGAAGACATACTGAAAATTGCAAGTTCGTCAAT
The DNA here is from genome assembly GCA_039090855.1 of Macrothele yani. NCBI lineage: Eukaryota > Metazoa > Arthropoda > Arachnida > Araneae > Macrothelidae > Macrothele > Macrothele yani. The sequence continues at coordinate 10,757,625 of CM077021.1, forward strand.
TGATTCTTTCCCTTTCAACTTTGCGTTTGAACAACAACGGTCAATACGCGTCAAATCCTTTATATTTCTTATCAGCGCTATGACGCCACGAACAAGTTCGGCAATCCAAAATTTGCATACGCACAACACGTCTTACTGTATCCCGCACTTATGCTAATTTCCACATTTTCCTGCCTTCCATTTTATGGTTGCTATCGTTGCTATTGTCATCCGTCCTTAGCAATTGTCCGGCAGTGTATTTAGAATTTGGATCCGTTTTGTTTCTTGTTTTAGAAATAAATAAAATATTCGTATTTTAAGACAATAACATTAAATTTATCATGTTTTGTAATGACCACATGAAACAGCAATGTGTTCAAGAAGTGAAAACATTGCACTTTTGAGGATCTTATAGGCATCTAAAAATATCTAATTAACTTCTCAGCAAGTTCCACAGACACATTTGTTTTTCTGCAGCTGTACAGCATCCGGTGTTTAAATTTTCATTTTGCTGATATCTTTGTTTTCCTTCCCATTTCTTTATTGTCGTTTTTTTAATGCCCTTGGATGACAATTTTATACATCAAGAATGTAATACCATCTCGATGCGAATTGCAGCATGTAATACCATTCCGATGCGTATTTTTACGAATTGGTAAAATTCTCGATGAGTATTCAAAATAGTATAACTATACTAAAAATCCGAAAATTCTTGGCGTAGAATAGAAATAAAAGTTTCCAAGCTTACGCACATCAACCAGATGGCTTTCTCAAGGAAGGTAGACAGCTAACTGCAAACTGGATAATAGAACGTTTCAACACTTTGAACGCGGTGACTTGACTAGACAATAAATTATTAGGAGCAAACGTGATATTTCGAAGACACAAGGTTACATTCTACGACAAGAATTTTCGGATTTTTAGTATAGTTATACTATTTTGAGTATAATTTGGTGTACAGTTATTACTTTTTGAATCTCGATGAGCATTTTTACACGTCGAGAAAAATTAGCATTAACTATTTTAGATAAAAGATGAATAGTGTAACTTTGAAATTATAAATACTTTTGAACACCATGCATCAATTTTTACAAATTTTTCAGCTTCGTCACTTTCGTTTTCCGACACTGCCCCCTTCCCCAGTTTATCAAGCTGAAATGCAAAAAAATTTGGGGGGAATATTTAAGAATACAGGATACACGTTCTGATCATTGTTGGGGAAAATAAAGTACAGTTACGGGGGAAATCTTTACTACGTCCGATTTCCGGTTTCGGACAATTTCCCTCCATTTTCAAGTTGAAATACAAATATTATTCATGAAATAAAATGATGTTTAACAACAATACTAGGCAGAGGAAACATCACGTGAAAATAAAATTACGATCACGGAAGAAACTTTCAGTGCGTCTAACTTCCGTTGTCGAAAGTTTTGAAAGATGAAACTTCCGCTTTCAAAAGTTTAGAAAGTTTCAGGCGGAAAACATCCTCCACCACTACTAATTGTCCCAATATTTCTGTTCAGTTATGCATCGATCTCAAGGATAACCCAAATTATGACGGAAAAGGAGAAATTCCTCGAAGCCGTCGCACTCTCATTCCTAAAGATTGCAGCGAAATTTTTTCGCCGTAGAATTTCCGTTTATCGAAAATTTTTTCCTCCATTTTCAAACTGAAATACAAATATTTATGGAATAAAATAATATATAACAACAATACTGTATAACGAAGTAAATTTCTCCGTCATTTTTATCCGCGCCGGGGTTCGAACCCGGGTCCACTCATTCCGGAATAAGTTGCTCTACCAATTAAGCTACGCGGACATGTATTCTGATTCCTATCTGCCTTTATGTCGTGTGCGTCCTTCTGGCAGGTACGTCACATCTCCTGGTACGTTACAACTGGACAGATGCAATATCACAGGAAAAAGAAATTACGATTACGGAAAAAAAATCTTTATTTCGTTCACTTCCGTTTCTGAAAGACGAAATACCGTCCCGATGCGTATTATTTTTACGAACGGGTAAAATTCTTCGATGCGTAGTTTTACGCACCGAGAAAATATCCCGATGCGTATTTTTACGCTTTGGTAAATTTTCAATGCGTAAACACACTTTTCGATGCGTACTGGACGCGTAATTACGCATTTTGGCTAACTCTGCAGTCACCACTGTTTTCTGATGGCCTTCAACCACCGAAATGAAACTGTGATGAAAAGAGTTAGTTCTGGTCGAACCGGCGACAGTTTGCAAATGTGCAGCGTCTTCCTGAAATAATCAGAGACAGCAGAAGTGTAAAGATCGAGGAATTGCAGCAGGTAATAGCAGGTCTGGGCCGCTCAGCATTTCATACAATAATCAATGAAGAACTGAAAATGAAGAAAATGTGTGCACACTGTGTCGAATCGACGCCACAGCAAAAGAACACAAATGCTCAAACCTGTCGTGAACTACTCGCAATTTGCAATCAGGATTCCAAAGGTTTATGTTACTATGCATTTTTTCCGATTGCAGTAAAGTAAATCCCAAGTAAAAAATTTTGATGCAACGGAAATGGGTAACGGAAGAAGTCAAAAACGTTGTTCAAATCGGATTTTTTGAATGCTGTCGCATGAAGTGTCGCAACAATAGTTGATTTCTTTGCTACTCTACAATATACAGGGTTTGGACAGAATAACGTGAACACCAAGCTCAGAGGCGTGACGTTTAATGCAGCTGCGTACGCCCCAATACGAAAAGGTATCTTCTACTGTTTGATTGTAATAGCTTTGTTTAGAACCTCAAGGTCCTGTTTAAGTGCATTAAAAGTGTCTTGTATCAAAATTTCTTTCAGGGTGACGACGAAATGAGCGACCTAATGGACTTCGATAGGGGACCAATTGTTGGTGGCCGGCAAGTTGGTGCCTCCGGGACAACAGTCGCCAGGGTAGTGTGGGGAATCAAGAGCTACTGTCTGTAGCGTCATAACAGTATACCGTGTTCCTGGAAAAACCTCGTCTGCGAAACACAAAAGCGGCCGGAAAACAACCTGGACTGATAGAGACAGGAGAGCATTAAAGAAGATTGTTACCCGTAATAAGAAAACCACGGGGCCGAAAATTAGTGCATCTCCAGACCCCGGCATCAGCGAAAACAGTCCGCTGGGAACTTCATAAACAAGATACACTATCTACCAACAAGCAATTGGACACCTGTGATAGCAAAGAAAAACGAAGTTTATTCACCTTCAATAGTTGGTGGAGATTCCACGAGCGGCGATTACATCTGCGACCCTCCGGGGCATACTCTTAATCAGGCGTTATACGACGGCTAGCGGTATTTTCTTCCACTTGGCTTGGAGAAGACAGGTCAGTTCTTTCACCGATTTCGGACGGTGGGGGCACCCCTTAAGTCGACGCTCCAACTCGTTCCAGAGGTGCTCGATAGGGTTAAGGTCCGGGCTCTGCGCAGGCCAGTCCATTCGATTAACCCCATTGTCACCATACCAAGCCATGGTGGACCTCGCAACATGACAGGTGGCATTGTCATCCTGAAAGTAACATGGATCCATCCCGTAAAACTGCCACAACGTAGGAAGCGCATGGTCATCCAAAATGGTGCAGTAGGTCTCTGCGTTGAGTCTACCAGGAATTGCGACCAAGGGTCCCGTGCCATACCAGGAGAAACACCCCCATAGCATAATTCCACCGCCGCCGAACTTCAAAGTTGGCACAGTACATTCCGGCAGGAGGCGTTCTCCAGGCAGACGCCAAACCCAGACCCTGCCATCCGAACGGTAGAGGGTGAACCTTGATTCGTCGCTCCAGAGAACCTGTTTCCACTGTTCAACGGTCCACTGTCGACGTTCTTTGCACCACGTTAGCCGAGCAGCGCTGTTGGACTTGGTGAACAAAGGCTTGGGGGGGACAGCACATCCATGATAACCGAGCAGATGGGCTTCCTCACGGATAGTATTAACTGAAAAAACACTCCCGGATGCCTGTTGAAACTCCTCGGGATGTGGCCCATCGATTTGGTGCGTTTCTTCCGAATTTCTCTGGCCAGCACCCGTCGGTTTCTAACTCCCAGTTTTGTGGGTCTGCCGGGTCGGGGCACATTTCGACAGTCACCTCTCATCTTCCACTTGCCAATCACGTAGGCCACTGTCGATTTTGGGTACTTCAACTCGCTGGATATGTCACGTATGGATCGGCCATTTCTGTGATACCCGACGATTACACCTTTCTCGAAACCAGAGAGCTCCGAACTGCGTGGCATCTTGTATGCGACTGGTTGCGTTGTTGTTTCCCACACGATATTTAACGGCGGCGGCCGTGACGAGTATCAGGACTGCAGATATCGTCGATTGCAGGGGTGTCCAATTACTTGTTGGTAGATAGTGTATATCATGGCAGAGCAACTACTGCAAAACCTCTGGTGATCCGGGTGAACGTACCACGGTGACGTCAATGCTGCCAGGAGCATACAACGTGGACTACCGATGCATCGAAGCGTGTAATGTGGTCGGAAGAATCCACATTCACACTGTTTCCCACCGCAGGACGTGCATACATGTGGAGAATACCGTCATAAGCGTACAACCCAGACTGTCTGATCCCAATAGTGCAGCATGGTGGTGGTTCTGTCATGCGCTGGGCGGTCAGATCGTGGTTTTTAGGAGGTCACCTGATCACCTTGAAAGGACGGATGACTGGCAGGGTGTTTGAAACCATTTTGGCCGACCAAGTCCATCCAATGGCTCAGGCATTGTTTTCTGCAGGGGATGCCATCTATCAAGATGATAATTCATCGAGCTCGGAATGTCCAATCATGGTTTGAGGAACGGGAGGACGAACTTTCACACTTTCTTTGACCTCCCCAATCACCAGTCTTAAACACCATCGAACCACTGTGGTCTGTGTTGGAAAATAAAGTAAGATCCCGTTGTCCTCCTCCTGAATCTTTCAAGGACCTGGAAGAGTTTCTGCATGAAGAATGGTGTAACAACCCACCAATTACCATCCAGGATTTGTAAGCGTCCATTCCAAGAAGGATCCAGGCGGTTTTAAAGGCTAAAGGTGGTCCCACACCTTACTAGGTATGCAAAGCCTTCTTTTCCTAGGTGTTCATATTGTGCTGTCCAACCCCTATATACACTATATTGACAAAAGTCACCGGACACCCCTTTCAAAAGCAAATGAACGGATCCGCTGCGCTGCTAAGATGCGCGGTACAGCTGCAAAAGGTATAGAAACAAGCCTGCAGATGACCGCGATCATATCGCACTGCGAGGTTGTGTGAAAACGTCGCGGCGGGAGAGAATTGACTTTGAGAAAGAAAATATTGTTGGGTGTTATATTAGCGGGTTGTCCATAAGAGAAACCGAGAGGCGTTTAAACATACCCAAGTCAACTGTTTTGGATGTACTGAATAAGTGGAAGACACATGGATGGCGTGCCTGAAGAAGCAAAACGTACCGGCAGACCAAATAAAATTAGTGATAGAGGACGTTGAAGCCTAAGGAGAGTCGTTACAGCTAATCGACGCAAGACCTCAGTGTACAGGTGAGTAAAAATGCTGCGACCTTGGTATGTACACGTACCATTCGCAGCGAACTTCATTCCATTGGTCACCGTGGTCATGCGGCTGCTCATAAGCTTTTCATCTCCACTCGGAATGCTGTTCGTCGTAAAGCATGGGGTAAAGAACATTATTGTGAACTTCAGATCAATGGAAACAGGTTCTATGGACTAATGAATCCAGATACAAGATCCATCAGTCTGATGGGCGCGTGTGGGTATGGTTGCAGCAGAGGAAAGGCTATTTACCACAGTGTACTGTTCCTACAGTCAAGTTTGGAGCAGGTAGTGTACTCGTGTGGGGGTGTTTTTCGTGGTAAGGTCCCGGCTCATTGGTTATCGTGGACAAACTTTTTAACCAGCACGTCTACCTCGATATTCTAGACAATTATGCCTTACCAACTCTGTGGCAATAGTATGGAACTGAGCCTTGTAGGTATCAGCAGGATAATGCACCCAGCCATAAAGCAAGGATTGTTACGGCGTGGTTTGACGATAATTCCGTATCGTGTGTGGACTAGCCAGCACAGAGTCCTGGTCTTAATCCCATAGAGCACCTATGTAATGAATTAGATCGCCGCATAAGAAGTTTGTAACCAAGGCCTACTACTAAGCAACAGTTAGCGGCAGCATTATGTACTGAATGAACTTTATTCACCTCGTATTGCATCATGGGAAAGCCTTTCCGTGGCCGAGGACCAACAAAAGTTTGTTTACACGCGTTTTCCCATTGCTCAACATGGCGTTACGTTGCAAGGGTTCAGGAAAATCGCGATTTTCGTAAATTTATTAACGACATGTCTAACTTTTGCTCATCGTATGGTTGTGCTAATAAATCCTGCAACCTAAATTGTGTAGACGAAAGAAACACATTCTTTAATTTTCCTCTGAAAAAGACGAAATTATTAAAGGAATGGTTGTGTAAAATAAAACGCGGTGATTTCCATTCCGATGTGCACTCTCCAATATGTTCTGTCCACTTTAACGAAAAAGTTTTTAGATATTATGACACTACGAATCAAAGGCAGTTGAAACCTCGTAGTATTTCTTCGAATTTCAATTTCAAAAAAGAAAAAAGTACAGGAGAGAATTGATGGAATATTTGGATCGGTAAATTACGAATTAATTAATACAGACATTTTAACGTGGACCAGGAACATCAAACAAAGATCTTTCGCTCTTTCCACGTTTATAAGTGAGTCACGGAAAAATTCTCGTTGGCCGCCACGGGGAGTCGAACCCAGGGTTTTCCAGTTACGCGCCGGATATGCTTCCGCTGCACCACAGCGACCTCGAATTCCTCTAGACTCACACACGCTAACTGCCAAGCCAATTTGGCAGGTTGCTTCTTGGAGCCCCGCACAATGCTGGGGATTCACCAAAGATGGTAAGCAGCAACTGAAGAAATAATTAGAAGGCGAATGAATAATTAATACAGACGTTTTAAAGTGGACCAGGAACATCAAACAAAGATCTTTCGCTCTTTCCACGTTTATAAGTGAGTCACGGAAAAATTTTCCGTGACTCACTTATAAACGTGGAAAGAGCGAAAGATCTTTGTTTACGAATTAAGTTCTCCTTTGCTCAAAGAATAAAACAGACATATCTATAATTTCTCTTTTATTTAATGTTACGCATTAATTTAATTTTTAAGCAGATTGCCTAGCGTGCGAACTCTAGTTTGTTTCCTTATTACGTATTTGTCTGAGCTTCTAAATGTTTTTGTTTTACAAAACAAGGTACTCAAGTTTATGTTTCAGATATTTCGTCAATGTCTGACAATAAGAACATGAAAAATTAATATACTGTGTACGAGAAATGCTACATCAAAAACTTCATGATGACTAACGGCGATGTTCTCCGGCGTCATGCGAAATAAACATCGAACACAAAATGGTCTTTGTATATTTTTGCAACCTTGATTTGTTCTTCTAAGAAATTTATTTCTTCTTCTTCGACCTGTAGCTCTATTAATTCCCCGGCAGAATCCATGACGTTAGGATTGTAAAAATTAGCCAACAGTATGGGATAATCAAATAGTGAAAACATTAAATCAGCAGCTATGTTGGTCCGCAAAAATCCACTTTTGACGTCACATGAATAAGGTCCTTAGAAGCTTATACCTATCGCTGTGTTCCAAAACCTTGTCGAAAGCATGTCTCGAAGGGTCAGTGCATGCTTTAAGGACAAAGGTGGACCGACACCGTACTAATGTACACTGAAGAGCAATTGAATTAGAGATACCTGTCTAGTAACGTGTAGCACCACCTTTCGCCCTCATGACGGCGGCGATTCGTCTCGGCATGGACTCGACAAGACACCGGAAGCGTTGGGAAGCCATACGGATTCACGACCCCTGAACAAGCTCCCACAGTTCACGCAGATTTGATGGAGGGGGTCAGAGCCTCGAACAACTCTCTCGATGGCATCCCAGATGTGCTCGACGGGATTGAGGTCAGGTGACCTAGCTGGCCGAGGAAGCGAGGTCACGTCGGCGGAGTGTTCGTCCAACCATTCGGATACAATTCGGGAGCGATGGCACGGTGCATTGTCTTGTTGCCAGATGAGGTCCCCAGTGGGATGTTGAAGACGCACAAACGGGTGCAAATGGTCGTCCCGGATATCCCGGTAACGTTGACCTGTGAGGGACGATGTTACACGTACCAGGGGTCCCATTTCAGTCCACGTAAACAGTCCCCAGACGAGAATGCCACCCCCACCAGCTTGAAAAGTACCCTGCTGGCAAGAAGGATCCATCGCTTTATGTTTTTTGCGCCGTACTCGCATCCTGCCATCCGCATGTACCAACGTGAATCTCGACTCATCAGTCCAGGCAACATTTTCCCACATGTCTGGGATCCAGTGGCGATGTTCCCGCGCCTATGCTAATGTTTGCACCCTGTGATCTGCGGTCAGCAGCGGTACCCTCGTGAGACGATGGCTTCTGTACCCCATAGCAAGGAGATGGTTATGGATGGTGTGGCTGCTTACACGTTTTTGTGCACCAGCGTTAAATTGCCGAGTGATTTCTTGCACTGTAGTCCGTCTATCCGCTGTTACAATGCGAGCTAGCCGACGGTGACCCCGCTCATCCACACGCTGTTGTCCACGGCAGTTGGCCCTCGCAGGGATGGTTTTACCGGATTCGATGTTCTCACGGTGCACCCGTGACACAGTGACTCGTAAAAATCCCAGTGACTGCACGACTTCCGAGATGGAGTCACCCATTCGTCGGGCCCCGACAATTTGCCAACAATAAAATGCGCTTAGATTCTTCGTCTTACTTATACTGCGTCCGATTCTTACTGATTCCCGTGGCGTCACTCCTTATATTGTCGGATCGCTGCGTACGTCATGTGGTTTTCGTTTACAGGGCCGCCCACAGCGCTACATTTGCATAACGTTAGCTGTCTCTAATTCAATTGCTCTTCAGTGTATGTCAATAAATGCTATGTTTTTTTTTCTAGGTGTCCGATAACATTTGTGAATATAGTGTATATTTTAGGTAGGTCCGTATAGTTTTCGTGCATAAACGCTCGTGCTCGTACTCGAGGAAAAATAATAATAAAACTGATTTTCCTACAGGCAGTACCACACTTTCCATTATCTTCTGTTCCTTGAATCATGCTAACTATTATAGGCTTCTGATCTTCAGAAGCTGCTAATTACTTTATTTAAGCTGGTATCAAATTATGAACATTTTACCGCTGAAAGAAAAAGCGAGCTGTGGCTATGTGATGATTAAATCTCTACATGGTTAATGGGATCCTACATGTGCGACGATTTTTGTCATCTGCAGACACAGAGATCAGTTGCCATGGCAGCAAAAGAGGCTTGCAACACGTGCCGTTTCTTTATGCAATCTCACGCTATTTTCAGCTAGTTGGCAAAGCATTTCCAAGACAGCGAAGTGTGCTCGCTCGCAGACTTACACGAGACAATGATGAACCAATATTCATATAATTAGGAGTCATTTTTCATTTATGCGCTGCCGCACCGGACAATGTGCATCTATGTCTTCACAAACAACTTAAGTTACATCGGGTCTGTTGGACGGGGAAAAACTAATGTGACATTTTTTTGAAAGTAATGGGATGTTTTTCGACTTTTGAAAAGTGCGCCGTTAACTCATTTAAAAGGACTTACGTAATTAAAGCAAGATCTTTGCTCTTTGCTTAGAGCAAAACTAGCTGTCCATTGTCCCTAGAAACAAGTAATGAAAACGGAGACAGTGCTTGATTTCCAAGAAGATTCCAAACTCTTATACCTTTTATTATAGCAAAAAGATAAGTCCAGGATTTGCCACAAGAGAAGTCACGTATTACGAAAGAAATTAACTAAATACAACAAAATGAAAAGTGCGATATAGAAAGAAAGAACTAAGAGCAAAAAATAAAGACAACAGGTTCGAATAGCAACACCGAATTCTTTGGTTAATTAGCACGTACGGCTCTCCCGGTGGCGCAGTTGTCTAAGATCTGATTTTTTTTTAAATACTTTTCCCTGTACACCATGTTTTCTTCATTCAGAAAGCTTTCATCGTCCTTGAGCGGGAATCAAACCCACACCTCCCGATTTCCGGCCGAGCATTCTAGGCATTACGCTCTCCGGGACAAGGAAATTCAAAGCAACTGAACATAAATATCTGAGAATCTTCAGATGCGCGCTAGTCGTAGCGATTCTACCTCATCGTAGCGACTCAAGACCTTTTCTCTGGAGGGGTTACATGCGATTCAAGACCTTTTCTCTGGAGGGGTTACATTCGATTCTTCCCCATCGTAGCGACTCAAGACCTTTTCTCTGGAGGGGTTACATTCGATTCTTCCCCATCGTAGCGACTCAAGACCTTTTCTCTGGAGGGGTTACATGCGATTCAAGACCTTTTCTCTGGAGGGGTTACTTTCGATTCTTCCCCATCGTAGCGACTCAAGACCTTTTCTCTGGAGGGGTTACATTCGATTCTTCCCCATCGTAGCGACTCCAGACCTTTTCTCTGGAGGGGTTACATGCGATTCTGCCCCATCGTAGCGACTCAAGATCTTTTCTCAGGAGGGGTTACATGCGATTCTGCCCCATCGTAGCGACTCAAGATCTTTCCTCTGGAGGGGTTACATGCGATTCTGCCCCAACGTAGCGATTCAAGACCTATTCTCTGGAGGGGTTACATGCGATTCTGCCCCATCGTAGCGACTCAAGACCTTTTCTCTGGAGGGGTTTCATGCGATTCTGCTCCATCGTAGCGATTCAAGACCTTTTCTTTGGAGGGTTACATGCGATTCTGCACCATCGTAGCGACTCAAGACCTTTTCTCTGGAGGGGTTAAATGCGATTCTACCCCATCGTAGCGATTCAAGACCTTTTCTTTGGAGGGTTACATGCGATTATGCCCCAACGTAGCGACTCAAGACCTTTTCTCTGGAGGGGTTAAATGCGATTCTGCACCATCGTAGCGACTCAAGACCTTTTCTCTGTAACCCCTTTTGGAGTTACAGAATCGCATATAACCCTTTTTGGAGGGGTTACATGCGATTCTGCCACATCGTAGCGCCACAAGAGCCTTTCTCACATCTTTCGGATGTAGGTTGGAAATTGCAGTGATGGAAATAAGTCATATACAAATTATTTTTTCTGTCGGACGGATTGGGAAACGATTTTCCCTGAAGAAATAAATACATGGTAGGGATTTAAATCTTTTATATTTTCACTGTACACCATGTAAGCCCTCCATTCAGAAAATTAAAAAATTCATCGTCCTGGAGCGGGTATCGAACCCGCACCTCCCGGTCGAGCATGCTAGGCATTACACAAACCAGGACTAGGAAACACCAAGCAACTGAACATAAATATCTGAGAATCTTCAGAGACGCTACGATGGGCAGGAATTGCTTCGACTAGCGCAAATGTGAAGATTCGATCCCCGCGCCAGGACGATGAAAATTTTCATAAGTTTTGTGAATGAAGGAAACATGGTGTACAGTGAAAAATATTAAAAGATTTATATCCCGACCATGTTATTTAAAATATTTCTTAAGGGAAATTCGTTTTTTTTTATTGGAGGTTTAACGACCACCGTGAGCAACTCAATAGGCTATAAGCAGTTGCCCGTCCCTAATTTAGGGTCACTGGTTCCAGGGAAGGGAGAGAGAGAGAGAGCCAGTGCCGTAAGACAAATACAACATCCATGCCTCACCGGGATTCGAACCCGGACCCCGTTCGAACGAATGATCAGAGGCCATCGCTTAGACCACTGCGCCACCGGGGCGGCAAAATTCGTTTCCCAATCCATCCAACAGAAGAAATATATGACATAAGCTCTGATTTCTGACCATTTGTTCCAAATGGGTCCGCGTTCGGTTCGAATGCCGGTGAGGCAAGAATGTTGTGTTTGTCTTACAGCAATGGCTCTATCCCTTCCCTAAAATAAACGGGGCCGGAAATTATGGACGGGCAACCGTTTATAGTCCATCTAGTAGCTCACGTGTTCGTTAACCCCCCTTCTCTCCCCCCTTCCCAATTAGTACACATTTTGACAAAAGTAACGTGCACGTGTTTCGGCTCCCGAGTTTCGAAACCTTATTCAGTTTTTCGTGTGTGTTTGGCATTTTTAACAGTCTTGATGTTTCCGTGAGTACATCCTTTTTCATTTAAGCCCGAAAGTTGCGGGTATTTCCTCGTTTAAGCTAAGTTACACACGAATGAGCCATTACATCATGAACACTCCCATCCTAGAGAAATGAGCGCGCCTGGAGACCGAATGGTGGCGCATGTGAAGTTCACAGAGCAGTATATATACAACCCGAGGATCGGCTTTCGGTTAGTAGAGTGTTCAGAGTCAGAATAGGAAAAGCTACCAATTTATCGGAGTTTGATAAAAGACAAATTGTGATGGCAAGACGTCTCGGAACTACGATCTCGGAAACGGCGCGGCTTGTTCACGTGCCGCTGTAGTGAGTACGTATCAAAAGTGGTGCACAGATAGGCAAACGACAAACCGTCGTCTAGCGGTGTGTCGTCCGCAGCTCATTGATGCAAGAGGGGAGTGGAGAATGTCGCGCATTGTTCACAGTGACCGCAGTGCGACAAATAACCCTTTCAACAACAACAGTGGTGATCAGAGTAATGTGTCACAGCACACAGTTCATTCTGCTCATGGGCCTGTGTAGCCGAAGAACCAGCAGGGGTCCCCATGCTCAATGAACGTCATTGCCAACAACGCAGGAAACGGGCCCAAGATTACCGAGATTGGGCCGTGGATGATTGGAAGAAAGTGGCCTGATTTGACGAATCAAGATTCATGGTGCATCACATAGTCGGCTTAGCGCGGATACGCCGATAACCACCGTCTGTGGCACTTGGGTGCATTGTTGGGCGGGAAAAGGAAGCCTAAGGACGGCGGTGTTATGCTGTTGGCGATGTTTTCTTGGGACACTTTAAATCCCATTATCCCAATAGCACAATCTCTGACATCTGTCAGGTATCTGAACATCGTTGCGGACCAAGTTCACTCATTCATGGCAACCGTGTTCCCTGCTGGTGATGGCCATTACCAATAGGATACTACGCCACCCCACACAGCCAGAATCGCCAAGGAGTGGTTCGAGGAACATGCTGGTGATTTTCTGTTAATGCCTTAGCCACCAAATTTACCTCACATGAACCCAATCGAACATTGTGGTTTGACTTGGAAAAGCGGGTTTGCGCTAAATCACCCCCCCCCAAAACGTACGGGAACTGGAAGATCTGGTGTTGACATTATGGTACCAGATACCCCAGGATAACTATCGCCACCTCATCGAGTGGCAGCTGTTTTGCGGGATGAAGTGGGTCCTACAGCTTATTAGGTAGGTGGGCGTAATGTAATGGCTCCTCATCAGTGTAGTTGTTTTTGTTTTCAAAACGCAGGAGGGTTTGTGTGTGTGTGATTTTTTTTTTATTGGAGGTTGAACGACAACCGTGAGCAACTCAATGGGCTATAAGCAGTCGCCCGTCCCTAACTAATTTAGGACCCACTGGTTCCGGGGAAAGGACAGAGACAGCGCCGTAAGACAAACACAATATTCGTGCCTCACCGGGATTAGCACCCGGACCCATCTCGGACGAATGATCAGAGTCCATCGCTTACACCACTCCACCACCGGGGGCGGCTTGTATTGTTTTGGAAGGTCTCTAAAATGGCTACTTTTTTTCTCAAAGAGGATTGGTTAACATCCGGCTTCCCAACGGATTCTAACCAATCCTGTTCAAGCTCTTCTGCTGATACCAGGGTGAGTCAAAAGCCCGTCCCTTTTAAGCTATATACAGTACTATTTGTGAAAATTGCATCGCCATGAAGGACAGTTGGCATTAGCTTAAAACTTACAGGATATGCGCAACAGGTTGGGACATGCAAATATTTAAACTCTCAGTGAAAATGCACATGCGGTTTTGGAGCTACGCCAACTGAACTTTTGGTCTTTAATACACTGGTGTGCAAAAATTAAGGACGTAGAGGAGAAATTAGCGTAACAGCGGAACGAACAGGCAGAATGGACCGAAAGACCACTCAGGAGATAGACTAGGGTCCGGTACGGTAGGGCATGCGCATATATGCAGCATGACGTAGGGGGAGGGGAGTGTCGAAAGGGTATAAAGCACACGGGTGGTGTACGCTCAGAAATTCGGGGAAAGCTATTGCACGGTGTACATCGGTTTGAACGACGTCGAGTTGCTGCCGCCGTGTGATATGGCCAACAGGCAATCCAGTAGACGATATCTGGATGACTTTACCCGAGGTCGCGTCATTGGGAAGTTGGAAGAAGGTCGAAGTGTGACTAGTGTGGCCGACGAGTTCGGGATCGCTCAAAGCATCGTTTCACGAGCTTGGAAAGCATTTCAAACGACAGGAACAACTGTCCAAGAGTTTAGCAGTGGTCGTTCACGAGCAACCACGGCGGCGGACGACCGGTATATTTTCATACAGGCGAGAAAAGACAGACGACACACAGCAGGAGAAATCGCAAGGCACATGCAACACACAACTGCACGTCCGTTACCGCGTGTTACCGTGGCCAGGAGGCTACACAAAGGTGGTCTATTTTCACGACGACCAGTACGGTGTGTGCCATTAACGTCTGCTCATCGGAGACGGCGGTTTCTGTGGTGCCAGGAACACAAGAACTGGACACATCAGCAATGGGGTCGAGTTCTCTTTACGGATGAGAGCCGATTTAGTCTGACGAGCGATTCTGGACGTATACACATCTGGATAGAGCAGGGAACACGCAATCAGACCTCCAACATCATCGAAAGGGACCTGTTGGACCTGTTTGGAGGTGGCGGAGTTCTCGTTTGGGGCGGTATCATGCTAGGTAGACGTACTGACCTCCACATCTTCCAAGGAGGTTCCGTCACTGGTGTCCGCTATTGTACCGAGGTTCTCCTGCCTCACGTGCGTCTGTTTAGAGGTGCTGTGGGTCCTGAGTTCCTCTTCATGGACAACAACGCTACACCTCATCGTACGGTGGCTGTCGCAGAGCTGTTGGAGAGTGAAGATATTCAACGCATGGATTGGCCGGCAAGGTCCCCGGACCTATATCCAATCGAACACGTGTGGAACCTTCTCGGGAGACGCTTGGCAGCACGTCACCAGCCACCAGCAACGATTCCGCAGCTACGATTGGCGCTACAAGAGGAATGGGCCGCTATGCCTGAACAGCTCCTTGACAACCTCGTCCTCAGCATGGACAGACGTTGTAAATTCTGCAACGCAGTCAGGGGTGATACTAAAGACTGTATTTTTCTTGGCAGCCGCCTGTCACATGGACGTTTCTGTCTTATGTCCAGTTGTGCTCGAAGCTACCTTTTCAATAAAGTGCCTTTGTATCCTTTGGATTCCTTGTTTGGACGGTTTTGCTCAGTTGTCCCATATTCTTACATCTTGGGGATCTTATGGTATGATTCGAGTTGATGTGGAGCACTTCTGCAGGACGTTACATTCGAAAAACCGTCTCGCCCTTAATTTTTGCACGCCAGTGTATAAAGAGCTGGCTCAAACGAGATGATGCAATCAATGAAGAGCCGACATTGAATATAAAGGGTGTTTTTTGTTGCTCACTATTCCTCGTCGCCGAAGAAGGTCGCATCATGAACACCTGACGGACTTTCAGCGAGGAAAGATTGATGGGATGACCGGAACTCTATTTCCCTACAGAGAAATTGTCGTTCGTAAGGGACGAAACGCCATTACAGTGATGCGGAGGTGGGAAGATGGGGCTCGGACGCACAGAAATCCGAGAAATGGACCACGAAATCGCACAACTGCAGGGGACTATAGACACCTTTACCGCATGGCAGTGACCGATCGCACAGCAGTATCCACGGTGTTAGTGCAGCAGTTCTCACAGGTCACGTTTTGTTCTCCTGCACAGTTCGACGTCATCTGCTCAACAAAGGACAGGTCGCTTACAGCCCATTGATACTCATTCCTTTGACCCTCACCCACAGACGCTTCAGGCTGCAACGGGGTCTCGAACACAGACATTGGAGCGCTGATTAGCAACAAGTCGTGTTTTCTGACGAGTCCTGATTCAACTTGATGCACCATGAGGATTGCATATATGTTAGAAGACATGGTGGTGAACGGCACTTTGGAGCGTCGTATGGGCCCAACGCCAAGCCTCATGGCTTTGGGGGCCATCGGTTTCAATTTGTGGTCATTCCTGATATGAATTAAGGGAACCTTCAACAGCCAGCGAGGCGTCAAAGATATTTTAGCGGTAGAGATTCCATCCGAGTTGTCCTGGTGGTTTATTAATGACATTAATCAATAACCATTTGTAACAATTCCAATAATTACCAAGCAAAATTTAAATACTGTTGATATAAACTTTACATATTATCTCAAACAATCGTACTCTTCAAATACTTTTTACTTATCAAGCATTACCCGTGAGGAATTATTAAAAGAACTACAGCAAATTTAATCCAGTTCTGGTCCAGGACCAAATGATATTCATCCCATGGTAATCAAACATGTGGATTACAAGTAGTTGATCACTAAATTAAAGACTACAAGTAGTTGATCACTAAATTAAAGATTACAAGTAGTTGATCACTAAATTAAAGATTACAAGTAGTTGATCCACTACTTATAATCTTTAATTTAGTGTTTCAAACAGGAATATTTCCTGATGATTCGAAAATTACCAAAGTAGTACCTACATATAAATCAGGATCAAAAACTTATATTAATAATTATCGACCTATTGCGAACCTCTAAAATTTTGGAAAAACTACTTTACAACAGAATGGTTACATATTTAGACAAATACAAAATTATTAATCAAAATCAATTTGGTTTTCAACTAAATAAATCTACGGAATTAGCAGTATTACGCATTCAACAAATAATACAAAAGGTTTTTGAAAATAACTTCATTACACTGGCCATCTTTTTGGACCTTACTAAAGCATTTGATACACTAAACCATAATGTCTTATTGTCAACATTATATAATCTAGGTTTTAGAGGGTCGACTTATATTTTGTTTAAAAACTACCTTAGCAATAGATAACAATATATTCAAATTGCTCAATTTATTTCACCTATTGCATATATAAAATCAGGAGTTCCACAAGGATCCCTCCTTGGTCCACTACTATTCAATATACATATGCAGGATGCATAGGAAAGTCCCTTTAGCCTGGAATAACTTCCGGACGAAGAGAGGCACAGTTATGCAAGTGAGATAACGGTATAGTAAGCTGACTACGCCCGATCGAATGCAACCAATAGTAGCGCCCCTAGTGGCGAAATGCGGAAGTTAGCCATTGCAAATCAAAAACGAAAAGAGATAGAGCAACATTTCCAATAACAAAGTTGTAGAGCATCAATTAATTAGTACAAAACGATATTTGTTTCACATGGATAAGATAAATTGTCGCCTGAATACCCTAAAATCTCCGAAATCGATGCGCGACCTTTTGTGTGAACGTTTGAAGGGAACAAGCATAGGTATGAGCAAATACACACAATTTATTGCATAAATGCGTACTTATGTCAATACAGTTTGATGACGTCAGACAAAAAAAATGGAAAACTGGCGCACAGTGATAAAAAGTTAATGTCAAGTATGTTTGAAGAGTTCGCCATTGCTCACGATACACATTTGTATTCGTGAAAGTAACTCTGCATGCACATTCCTCAGCATGAAAGGTGTCACACTATTGCAAACATCTGTAACACGACGACGTAGATCCAGCAGACTTGTAGGTGCTGTTGTACACACCTGATTTTTTACGTAACCCCAGAGGAAGAAATCCAACGGAGTGAGGTCCGGCGATCGTGGAGGCCATTCAACAGCACCACCGTACCCGATTATTCGTTGCCCAAAGCAATCTGTGAGAAAGCGTCGCACTGGTGCTGGCTGGTGCAGGAGCACCGTCATGTTAGAACCACAAGGAACGTAATGCGGACAGGAGAATGTCATCTAAAAAGTCAATTATGATATCCTGTAATAGTTGGAGGTATCTCTGTCCGTTGGCATTCGCCGTAAATAAGCACCATCTCGCAATATTGGGAGTGAGTGAAGCTCGCCATTCTCACACAGCATACGTAGACCTAAACTTCTGATCAGGGTACAATCCTGTTACTGGTTTTTATATCGTAGGTACGATACAACGTCACAATCTGCATTTGCATACGGCTACATTTGCGAAATGTGAACATGCAGATTCGAATCGTCGCGCATCGATTTCGGACATTTTAGGGTATTCAGGCGACAATTTATCTTATCTGTGTAAACCAAGTGTCGTTTTGTACTAATTAATTGATGGTCTACAACTTTGTGATCGAAATTTTTGCTCTATCTCTTTTCGTTTTCGATTTGCAATGGCTAACTTCCGCATTTTGCCACTAGGAGCGCTGCTATTGGTTGCAATTGATTGGGCGTAGTCGCTTTACTAAACCGCTATCTCACTTGCATAACTGTAACTCTCTCCGTTCGGAAGTTATTTCAGGCTAAAGGGACTTTCCTATGCACTCTGTATATGTATATTAATGATATATTCAATACTGAATCTAACTCAAACCTTATTCTTTACGCTGATGATACAACACTCCTCTTTTCAGGACCAACTATTAGTGAAACAATATCCCTATCCAGTACTCAACTTTTGAAGTACACTGACTGGTTATCTTCCAATGATTTAGTAATTAACTACAATAAATCTAAAGCTTTACTTTTTTCCAGACAAAAAAACTAACCAAACTCTTAATTTTAACTTCTCTCTTAATAATAGTCAGATTGAGTAAGTTAATAATCTTACCTATCTGGGTATTGCTTTCCACATTGGCTTAAAATGGAATCTGCATATAGAAATTTTATCAAAAAAATATATTCAGAAATATGGGAATAATTAGTCATATTTTAACAAACCTATCTGTTAAAACATTAAAATTATTTTATTATGCATTAATTCATTCACATTTTGATTACTGTTTACTATTCTGGGGTCAAACAACACTTACTAACATTAATCAATTATAAATTCTCCCAAACAAATATATTCGATTAATAGATCTTAAACATAACTTAAATGGAGGCAACTTACCAGTGCAAAATATGTTCAGATGTTCCAGAGCCAACCCGAACAAATATAATATTCTAACAATTCAGCAACTGTTTCACTTAGGCAAAATTATGTATAAACGAATTAAAATGAACTCTGGACAGGAGCTCATAGAAATTAATACTGCTACGTACCGAGATAATATTCGAAACCAAGCTTTGCTGAGACTTACTATACCTAGAACACAAACTACTAAACAAAGCCTACATTATTCTGGTCCAGTGTTCTGGAGCTCATTGCCTGCAGAATTAATAACTATTAATAATTTAAATTTGTTTAAAAAGAAATTAAAACACTACCTACTTAATAACTAATACTCATTCAAAAATGCAAGGTGGGAATTTGATTGATACAGGGGTTATTCGACAGGTGATGATTTGGTGACCAGGGGAAGGGGGATTTATTTAATGAGGATTGGGTAGGGGGGGGGATTCATGACTGTCATTACTTTACATTATATTTCCCTCGATATGCTGTCAATTCAATATCATGCTAGATATTTAATTTAGTTAACATGTTGTATCTTAGATATGTTACTCTATATTACTTTTTTTTTTCTTCGTTCTCTTTTTATTTCTATGTTTTCTTTTCTGACTTTTTTGCTATTATATGAATGATCTTGTCGTAACTTATACCTAGGGAGATCAAGGCTGATTCAGGTCTCTTCGAGGCCTTTTCCTTGATCTTCCCTGCTGTTATTTACATGTTTACGCTCAACTGTTCAGAATTATTAACTTTAATATCTAACAGCAAGATCATAAATGAAATGCATATTCCAGCAGGACAATGCTCAGTCACATGTGGCCCGGAATGTTCAAGACCTCTTTTACGAAAGGCAGATACCGCTTCTTCTCTAGCCTACACGTTCGCCGGATATGTCTCCGATCGAACATGTCCGGGACATGGTGGATATGCGAGTGGCCCGTCAAGCACCTCGGCAGTCACCACAAATGAACTCTGATCTTGCATAGAAGCAGCCTGGCAGGCTATTCCCCAGGATGATATCAAAATCCCCTTCCATTCAATGCCATACCGTGTAGATACTGTTATACAATTGCAATAAGGTATCTGCTGTAACATGAGTAATCTGTGGTAAAAAAAAAGTTATTTGAATAGCGCAATTTTTCTTGGTGTTCCAATTTTCACCAACAGTAGTGTATAATACTGGGTCTCCATTCCACTGCGATACACGCGCCAGCTTCGACTACGTTCCGCGATGACGTGGAAAACACGAGGTTGCTGGAGTGAATTTGGCACGTAGCCATATTGGACCCACATTGTTATTATCATGGGATTAAAGGCTTGAACGCGTCCAGTGCGTTTCTAACACTGGGGCAGCGATTTTTTTAGGGCAGGGTACTCCTCAATCCGTAATCCCTATTGTGCGCTTAAAAGGTTACTTCCCCAATCGCCTTAATTTACGTTCTTTCAAATGAAAATCGCTTTTACGTATATGTGAGTTGTAATAAATGCGTTTTTGTATTTAGAGAGCGCCTGTTTTGCAGGTTAACCCGTCATCAATGCAGGTTTTGCATCAATTACTATCATGAGGAGTAAAAAAAAAAAAAAAAAAAAAAAAGGCTGCGTCTACCCATGATGTATGTTTTTGCCCGCTGTCTTGGCCTATGGTGGCTTTCAAGGGAAAGCGGATAAGTCCAGTATCAGAGAGGAAGTAATGACGAGATCACAAGCTAATGTTGGACTTCACATCAGTCATTTATTTATTCTCAATAAATAGTAATAGCGAGTATAATATTTGATTTGGTGGAGATTAACGTAGTTGTAAATTTGTGAGAACTCTAATTTGTTGAATTACGGAGTCAAGTGTGTACACTGATTAAACTCAGTGTGCAGCAATTGTGCGACAGACAGCATAACTGTTGTTTATGTTGTATATGCCAGTCCATACTCATTAAAAGAATTAATGAGTATGGACTGGCATTTTCAGATTTATAATGTAAAGGTAATATGAGTCCAAGTGTGTACAAGGTGTAGTTTAGAATCTTGCAGATATATTTCGTAATTTGTGTAATTATATTGTTAAACGTCGAAGAGACTATGTTAAATATTATTCTTGAGGAGTAATAGAGAGAGAAAATGCGTCTTTCCAATATTTTGTCTTTACCGGCTTTCGTAGTGAAAGACGGCTTGAGAAAACTGGAAGGCGCTGTGTCTTTGTCCTCTGGTGGCTTTCGCGGGAAAGCTGACTTGAGGAGTGCAGGACGCGCAGAAATTAAATCAAGCGTGTAGGACTGTTATCATAAGGTTTTTATGAATATAAAAGGTGTGGCTTGTTCTTTTAATTTAAAGAGGAAATTACATAGTGGTGTCAAATTTTCTGTGGATGTATATAGTACAGAGTATCTTGGAATAATTGGCATATTGTGAGTACTATTGTAAAAATGTACAAAAGACCGGAATCAGAGAGAAAGTAACGAAGAGATCATAACCTAATGAAGGACTTCATTACAGTAACATATATTAAATAAATAGTTACGAGTATAATGCTTGATAAAGTTGAGATTGATGCAATGTAATCGTAAATTTGTGTGAACTGCGATTGGTTGAATAGCGTCAAGGAAATGCACACTTACAATGTATTCTGGAAAAATGCTTTTTTATCTCTTTAATTTATTGTAAGAAATTCTAAAAGGTTGCATGCTTTGAATTGTTTGTAAAAATATGATTGTCACTAGTGGCGTAATGGACCAGTGTGGAGAGTTTTATGGTAAATGGATTTGGTTTCATTGCCAAGAAGTATTACGTGGAAGCGTACCTTCCAGGTTGAATTACATAATGCGTCTCTAGCTGTCTAACCATACGAAGATGATTCTTTGTTTATTGTTTATGCTTGGGGTTTTAAAAATTTTTTTATTAGCTTTAAGTTTTTTTTTTTAATTAGCGTTTAGTTTTTTTATAATGTTGTGTGGAGAATTGTTATGTTGTATTCTTTTAGAACAATAAATACTCTTGAAACACACGGTCGAGTCACATTACTGTGGCCACCAGTTAATATCCAGAGCAACCGCCGTGTGCAGCGCGGACAACAGCTAGACGGGCTGGGAGTGACTCAATAAGGTGGTGGAATATGTTCACAGGTATGTGGAGCCTTGCTGACTGCAGTGCATCTGACAGCTTCTGGACAGTGCGTGGTGGAGGCCGCATAGAGCGAACAACACGATCGAGGTGGTCCCACAGATGCTCAATTGGGTTTAAGTCTGGGGAATTAGGGGACCAGAGAAGTACTTTGAAGTCTTCATCGTGCTCTTCCAACCACTCTCGGACATTTCTAGCTGTTGACACGTCGCGTTGCCGAGCTGGAAGATCCCATCCGCCCCAGGGAAGACAATCAGTATATATGAGGTCTGCAAGGATGGATTCATAACGCATTCGGTCCATAGTGCCTTCCACAGGTATGAGTGAACCCAGAGAACGGCACGAAAACATTCCCCAGACGATAACGCTGCCCCCACTAGCTTTTGTTCTTCCAACAATGGTTGAAGATTGTTTGTTCTCCGATGTTTCTCGTCTTACACGCCAACGTCCATCCGTTCGATGAAGCAGAAAACGTGACTCATCGGGGACGGCAATCCTTTGCAAATCAGCGGAGGTCCAATTCCGATACTGCCGTGCAAATACAAGCCTTTTCTACCGATGCATCTTCGTCAGCATAGGTGCAGTGACCATCCGTCTGCATCGGAACCCCATACTCAGCATAGTTCGCTGAACTGTCGTTTTAGACACACTTCCGGTTGCACACTGGTTTATTCGGCCAGTGAGATGCTCCAGTGTAGCGTGTCAATCGGCCCTCACGCACTTTCGAAACCGACGTTCACTTCTCACATCAATGGCACGTGGTGCTCCGCAGTTTCTACGTCGCTTATTTGCAATGGTGCCATTTCTCCAATCACGATACACTTTAACCACAGCAGAACGCGAACAGTTCACAAACTGCTCTGTTTCAGAAATACTGCCAGCCTTGGCCCGAAAGCCGACAATCATCCCTTTTTGCAAATCTGATAAATCGCTCCTTTTAACCATGAGAGCAACGAGGGATATGTTTCCAGATTGCCTACAGCACACCTTATATACCCTTCAATCCAACTCACGACACGTGCCTTCTTTCATTGGTCACGCGCTGTTGACCTCAAAAGTAGGAGGTGGTCACAATAATGTGACTCGACTGTGTATGTAAAGTTGGCCATATTTAAAAAAATTGTTTTCGTTTTTTAAGAAATTTATCACAGGTTTTGCATATGATGAGTACATTCCATTGAGAAAGCGGTTTATTGAAACACTTGCTGTCACTGCAATCCATAAATTTAATACAAATATGATCTTTGGACATGCAATAGTTATTTCCAGAAACTGTGCCAAAGCATTACAAAATACCTAAATCTTATATAATTTTTTTTTAGTTGTGTGCTACTATTTTGGAATAAACATTCCCTCAATTAACAAAAAAGCAAAGATATTTTCATAATTACGAATATTCTACACTGACGGAAAAAAAATCCCAACACCACGAAAAAATAGTTGTAGAGGAATGAAATGGCGGCAATACATTTGTATAGGTAACATATTTAATCGATTAAGGTTTCAAGATCACAGCTTATTGTAAGCGCGAGAAGAGCCATTTTAAATGTGAAATGCTGGTACATTAATAACCGGTGTAACCGCCAGAATGTTGAATGCAAGCACGCAAACGTTCATGCATTGTGTCGTACAGGTGCTGGATGTCAGTTTGTGGGATGGAGTTCCATGCCTGTTGCACTTGGTCGGTCAATACAGAGACGGTTAATACTGGTTGTAGGTGACGCCGGAGTTGTCATCCAATGATGTCCCATACGTGCTCGATTGGTGAAAGATCTGGTGATCTAGCAGGCCACGGCAACATGTCGACACTCTGT
Organism: Macrothele yani; assembly: GCA_039090855.1. NCBI lineage: Eukaryota > Metazoa > Arthropoda > Arachnida > Araneae > Macrothelidae > Macrothele > Macrothele yani. The sequence goes on from CM077021.1 coordinate 10,781,677, forward strand.
AGAGCATGTTGGGTTACAACAGCGGTATGCGGGCAAGCGTTATCCTGTTGGAAAACACCCCTGGAATGCTGTTCATGAATGGCAGCACAACCGGTTGAATCACCAGACCGACGTACAACTGTGCCGTCAGGGTGCGTGGGATAACCACGAGAGTGCTCCTGCTGTCATAGGAAATTGCTCCCCAGACCGTAACTCCAGGTGTAGGTCCAGTGTGTCTCGGCCGCAGACAGGTTGGTTGCAGGCGCTCACCTGGCCTCCTTCTAACCAACACACGGCCATCACTGGCACCCAGGCAGAACCGGCTTTCATCAGAAAACACAACAGATCTCCACTCCGTCCTCCAATGAACTCTAGCTTGACACCACTGACGTCGCAAACGGCAGTGGTTTGGAGTAAGAGGAATGCACGCTACAGGGCGTCTGGCTCAGGGCTGTCCTTCAAGTAACCGATTTGTAACAGTTCGTTGTGTCACTGTGGTGGACACTGCAGCTCGAATTGCTGCCGCAGACGTGGTACGATGCGCCACGGCCATACACCGTACATGGCGGTCTTCCCTCTCAGTTGTGCCACGTGGCCGGCCGAAACCCGGTCTTCTTGAGGCAGTACCTTCCCTTGATCACCGCTGCCAACAATCATGGACAGTGGCAACATTCTTGCCAAGTCGTTCTGCAGTATTGCGGAAAGAAAATCCACCTTCTCGTAGCCCTATTACACGACCTCGTGCAAACTCCGTGAGCTGTTGATAATGGCTTCTTCGTCTTCTTAAAGGCATTCTTGACTAACATCAACACACTACGTCGAATCTCAACGATAACTAACGCTCACGAACGTTACAGCGCGTATTTACAGCAAACCTGCTTTGCATGTTCCGAGGGGCGCTACTAGCGCCACACGTATGCGCCGAGCGCGAAATTTGCATAGACGTCATCTTACAGATGTACTCTCACCGCCTACCAACTGTCGTTTATCTAACACAACCCCTTCTTGGTGTTGGGATTTTTTTCCGTCAGTGTATATTAGATTACGAATTTTAAGTAACATAATCATCATCATCATTGTCAACCATTATCAATCCACTGCTGGACGAAGGTCTCCCCAAGTTTCCTCCACAATGGTCTGTCTTGTGCCAGTCTCCTCCACGTCACTCCCGCATACTTTCGAATTTCATCCACCCATCTCCCATGTAGTCTTTTTCTGGGTCTTTTCCTGTACCTTGGAATCCAAATGGATGTATGGTCAGGTGATGCGTAACATCACAGCCTCTCCTTGACAAATGCCAACCCCGCCTTCTCGTGGTGCATCCTGTTCCCACTAAAGGGGCTCTGACGACCGCCAATAGCGGTATAACTATACCATCGGGATTAGAGGAAATGCTATCCCACACTCACAACCCGCTTGGCCAGCGTGGTGAGTTATGGCCAAACCCCTCCAAAATGATTCCACGACTCCACAACTTAAGTAACATACATATATATATATATATATATATATATATATATATATATATATATATATATATATATATATGGACAACGCTTTTACACGAAATGAAGATTTATCGATTGATGGAGAAAAGCTGGAGATAACAGACACGTACGTTTATCTTGGACAGCAGATATCAAGTGAGGGTCACATTGATGAAGAAATTAATCGGCGTACAAAACTTGCCTGGAGAGCTTTTGGAAGAAACAGCATAATTTTCAAAAGCAATATGTCATTATGTCTTAAAAGAAAAGTGTTTGATCAATGCATCCTTCCAGTGATTACGTATGGTGCAGAGACGTGGACCTTAACTAAAAGAGACATACAAAGGCTGCAGACAACTCAGAAAAACATGGAGAGGTGCATGCTTGGTGTAACCAGGAGAGATAAGAAGAGAAACTCGTGGATCCGAAAAATGACAGGAGTGGAAGACATCATGATCAGAGTTAAATTCCTGAAATGGCAATGGGCTAGACATACTGCCAGAAGAACAGACCATCGATGGACAGCCGAAAATTTAGATTGGATTCCAAGGGACAGGAAAAGACCCAGAAGAAGACCACATGGGAGATGGGTGGATGAAATTCGAAAGTATGCTGGAGTGACATGGAGGAGACTGGTACAAGACAGACCGTTGTGGAGGAAACTTGGGGAGACCTTCGTCCAGCAGTGGATTGATAATGGTTGACAATGATGATGATGATGATGATGATGATATACTGAGTGGCCACTTTATTATGACCACCTGATTTTAAGCAAATGAGCTATGGCTGCACTGTGTTGCTGCCAGAGGGCGAGGCTAGTATAAAAAGGGAAAGCTTAGTGCTTGCGATAGTAGTAGTAGTGATTTTTGGGTGACGAGATGGGTAAAAAATGCGATTTGACGGACTTTCAACGTGGGATGATTGTAGGAGCTCGGAGCGATTGAGCGAGTATCACCGAAACCGCCGCATTCGTGAAATGTTCCGGAGCAGCTGTTGTTAAAGTGTTTAAAGACTGGGCTGTCAGCCAAAAAACTGGAACGTGTGGTCGTCATCGACTAGTGACTGCTCGGGCTGAACGGAAAGTGTCCAGACTGGTAACAGACAACAGAAGGGCAACAGGGTAGCAAATTACAGACCATCTTAATCAAGGATCCCCCTCAAATGATCTCTGCACGCACTGTTCGCCATACACTGCATCGGGTGGGATATGGCAGTTCGAACACCTTTGCTGTCTCCATTTCGCACAGGAGCATAAGGATTGGACAGTCGATAATTGGAAACAAATTATGTGGTCCGATGAATCACGTTTTCAGTTGCACCATGCCGATGGCCGAGTGAGAATTTGGCGGAAACAGAAAGAAAGCATGGACCCCAAATGCATTGCTACAACCCTTCAAGTTGCTGGAGGCAACGTTATGGTTTGGGGAATGTTTTCCTGGCATGCTTTGGGCCCTTTAATTCGTGTTGATCAACGTCTGACTGGCACATCATATCTAAACATCGTTGCGGACCAAGTGCATCCTGTCATGTGGATGGTTTATCTTAATCAAGGTTAGTAGACTCCAAGGTTATGCTTATCCGACACTTCCGCTGAGCACTGTCTCAGGGGTCGCCTTCGCGACGTCACAGTCCCGGAGATCGGCACACCCCATCCGCCTAAAGCTGCTTGCTCTCGTTTTTCTGGTTCAGGGTCTGAAAGCTACATTGTCTCATTTGAAGCTAGGTATTTGTAGCAAACAAATTATCTTTTCCTTGTTCATACTGAACATGCCTGGTTCGTGCGCAATAGCAACATGTCAAAATTATTATTCGAAAACCAGAAGGAATGGCATTCATTACCATAGGTTTCCGAAAAATGAAGTTTTGCGTAAAACATAGAAATTGAGATGCAAACGAGCTGACAGTTTCAACGAAATGAATTCAGCTATTTGTTCGAAACATTTTCCTGAGGAAGACTACGAACGCGATTTAAGGAATGAACTTCTAGGTTTGCCTTTCCGCAAAATGCTAAAGGACACAGCTGTACCAAGTTTAAACCTCCCGGGAAACTTTAACGTAAATTCTGATTCAGAGAGAAAGAACAGACAGGAGAAAAGGAAACGAACTGATCTTGTTGGCGATTTGATAAACTCTGATAATGCAGAGGAAATTTTTGAAGACATGTGGAGTGCCAATGATGAAAATACTGAAATTGAATGTATGAAAGACCTGAAAACAGAAAATGAAATTCTATTGAAGGAAAATTATATTTTGATGAAGGAAAATGAAAAGCTGAAAAAACAAATATTATATTTGAACTCTTCAAACCATAGTCTAACTTTACGTGTAAAAGTCCTCAAAGTAAAACAGAATCAAATGCAAAAAGAATTATTAGAATTGCGAAGGTTACAGAAAGATGAGAAAAAAGACAGAGAAATGTGCATAAAAAATTTGCTTCTACAGTGTTTACTCCAGGACAGATAAGGGTTTTGTTAGGCCAAAAACGGATTGTTTGGAATTCTACTGATATTGCAGCTGCAATAACATTAAGAACTGTTTCCAGGAGAGCATATCACTACTTGAGAAATAAAGTTAATATTCCGCTTCCTGCTTTGTCAGCGTTGCGCCGATGGGTAGCTACAATTAAATGTTCACCTGGAATTCAAGCCACAACTTTAAAACTGATGCAGAGCCAAGGAATGCAAATGACTGAAGCCGAAAGAACATGTGTAATTTCTATAGATGAAATGAAAGTTTCCAGCAAAATGTGCTATAATATTGAAACAGATGAAGTTATAGGACCGTGTAGGTACGTACTGGTATTCATGGCAAGAGGACTTGTTAATCCCTGGAAACAACCAGTATTTTACGATTTTGACGTTAGTGGTTCCAGTCTCAGAGAAATATTAATGAAAGTAATTTGTGCCGTAGAAAATATCATGTTTCCTGTATTTGCTCTTACTTCAGATCTGGGAGCTTTAAACCAGAAATTATGGAAAGAATTGGCTATATCGCCTGAGAGTCCGTTCTTTGAAAATCCTTTCGACAAAAACAGACATATAAATGTATTTGCTGACATTCCGCATATGGTAAAGTTATTGCGAAACCATATTTTGGACAGTGGCATAAAAATAAGAAATATAGTGATAAATTGCTCCCTACTTGAAAAGCTATTAGAGAAGGACAGTAAGGAATTAAAAATAGCGTATAATATGAGTGAAACACACATACGTGTTAAAGGAGCAAATAGGCAGATTGTACGTTATGCTGTACAGTTGCTTTCGGAGCGTGTTGGAAATGCCATCAAATATTTCTTTCCCGAAGATGATGAAGCAGCAAATTTTATTCTTCTTGTTGACAGATTTTTTGATACAATGAATTCGAGGCAACCATTCTCAGACAAACCATTCCGATGTGCTTTAGGTAACAATCAACAGCAATTTCAACTTCTGAATGAGGCTTACAACACTTTTTCGCAGATGCGCGTTGTTGGAAGAAAAAACGCCCTACCATTGTTGGAAGAAAAACACCCTACAATTTTTTTACGTTAAATAATGTCCCGATTCTTAAAGTTCTCAAAATTTAGCGAATAAAATATGATTAAAGAAACAAACAAACAAAAATTGCAAAGATCCATGATTTTAACTTTTCTGTTCAGCGATTAGTTACAAATAATAACAGAGCATTTAGTGAAATTAATTTCCAACTTTTTAATTAAGCAAGTTAGTGGAATGCTACTCAAGTTTTTATTTGTTCCGCATAAAAGGATTTCTTCATGAGGTTCTGACAGCATAATCTTATAAGCTTTTTTCCTTCTTTTGAATTTATTTAAAGACAGTATTACAGTTGCATATAAATAAATCAGAAGGTATAATCACTGTCCCTGCACTTTTCCTTAGTGTCATGTCAATATCCTATTTAGATATTTAGATTAAACAGATCTGAAAAACAAAATGAAAGAAATGCATAATAAGTTTCTTCACATTTTCGGTTTACTCTAAATGAAATATTCACATGGATGTCCGTTTTTCCTGATTATATTACAGATGTTCTTTTGCATTACATCTTGGTTGCAAGCTTTCAGATTCAGAGCGTATTTGAGTAAAAAGTTGTTGACATTTCTCCCGCGAGTGCTTCAATTGTATTAACAATCTATCCGTCCTGCTGGCTGCGTCGTGTGGTACACTGACGTCACTACGTAAGGGACCGGCACTTCCGCTGCGAGGGAGGCAGGATGAGCAAACCTTACTGTCTGTTAACCTTATATCCCAATGACTTTCAACAAGATAATGCGTCCTGCCATAGTGCTCGTATTGTACAGGATTGGTTTCAGGAACATGCCGGTGAGTTTACTTTGCTTAGGTGGCCCCCACAATCTCCAAACCTCAACCCCATTCGGAATTTGTGGGATGAAGTTGAACGAGCCATCAGACAACTGGATCCACAACCCTGCAATCTCACACTCCTGGAAAGTGCTATTCATCAAGCATGGCCCCAGATTCCACAAACCACCTATCAACATCTCGTGGAGTCCATGCCACGAAGAATCGACGCAGTATTAAAGGCAAAAGGTGGCCCAACGAAGTACTGAGGGGTGGTCATAATAAAGTGGCCACTCAGTGTATTAAGTCTATAAAGTTTTTTACTGTGAGTCCTATTTTGAGAGAACGGCTGAACGTAAAGACATGGTTGAGGTATCAAAATGAAGATCTTATCATGTAGATGTGCCAGTCGAAGAAAACAAATGAGATTGGGGTAACCGTTCGGGCGTTGTGGGGCGTAAATTTCCCATGTAAAGTCTGTGGGAGAAGCGTGCGATATGCATGCTAGCGTTGTTTTGCGCCAACCGTTCTTCTCATCGGAACAGCGAACACTCTCGAAGACCTGATTGCGTTATGCCGTTGGACTCTGTGATGTATATATACAATTTAATATTCGTTCGATCCAGTTTATTCACATAGGTAAGACGTTTCCCATTATGTAAAGATGTAAATAAACATTCCGTTGACCATTGTTAGTGAAAATATTACGGGCGACTGTCAAAAAAAAAAAAAAAAAAAGAAATCACGAACCTGGACTATTGTCTTTACTGAAGTGGTTGAATGAATTTGTGAATCTAATAAAGTTTACATTTGTTGTTTCATATGAGTTTCTTCTTTTCAAAAAAAAAAAAAAAAAAAAAAAAAAACTAACCGTCGATTCCGAAGGGTTTCGTCTAGTAAAATTAAAGAAAGGAAAAGTAATTTAAGATCCGTAACTGTTTCACGATTTAGAACAGGGTCGTGACGTCAGTGCATACGTTTTGACGTAAAACGGATCAGGCTTAGGCGCCCCTTAATTTTAAATCAAAATTTCATGGAATTTGTACAGCATTTCATCGTTTCTGGCATAATTATCTTTAAACCTACCAGCATTTTGAACAGTAAAGCTAAGCCCCCTTTTGAACTGTTTGGTTTTTAGACTTTTTTAGGTATCCGGACCTCATGCCAATTTTCGGATCTCAAGGTTACTGAAAAGTGGTCTAACAGTTCGCAATATCAAGCAGAGAATCTTCCAAAACCGCCATTTTGATTTTTTGTTGTTTTTTTTTGTTTTCGGATTCTTCTAGGTATTCGGACCTTAAGACCGATCAACATGACAATTTTCAAATCTCCAGGTCATGTAGAAGTGGTCGAACAATTCGTGAAAATTTGAAGCAGAGAAATGTTCCATAGCCACCATTTTTATTTTTATTTTATTTTATTTTATGCCGGCGGAAAACTCCGAATTTTAAAAGCGTCGCTACGTCATTAAGCATTGCGTTATTACCAGTTTGATTGTATCCTGTCCTTTCACCCAATGAGAAGAGAGTGCTGAAAATAGCTGCATCACCATAGCAGCAGGCTACGGGTCTAGAACTTTCCTGTATGGTTACCATTGAACCCAGAGGAAGCCGTACGATCTTTTCCTTGGCGTCTTTAAAAATGCTTAAAAATCAGAAAATGATTTTTTCTTAATTTTTTTTAAAAGAGGGATGTTAGTTGTGAGTTTATGCTGTAAAAATTGCAATGTGTTATGATTTATTGTTTGCCATATGTCCTTTTTTTAAAATGGATACCATCACGAAAGAGAGAATTCTTTGAAATTCAAAAATTCCATTTCTCGTAAACTAAATCAAAATTCAAAATAAGGGCGACGAGATGCAAAAATTCGGCATGGTCCTACATGCCTATAAAGTTTCATGGTTCTGTTGCTGTTAGTGCGTCCGGAACGCGAGCTGATAGCACTTTTTTGCTTACCTTAACTTTGAAATACAATAGCTCTTGAAGTATCGTCAGAATCGAAAAACGGTTTATTTCAGCGTATTTTCGAAACAATTCTCTACAAACTGCGTAAATTTCATATTTTTGTGTTCAATACTTTCTGCGCTGCGAGTTAGGAAAGCGCGAGTATCGCGAAATTTCACAAACAGCGGTGGCAGCTGCTTTTTTGTAGAATAGAGAGATTTGCATATTCGGCACTGTGGTACTTGCAAGCGGAATTTCATCAGTATCGAACAACTTTCTGGGGGAAGGGGGCCTTTTTTATGATTTTTTTTTGCAAAGAGTGTATTAGCTTATTAAATTACTAAAATTAAATTAAATTTTTTTTTGAAATTATGGAAAAATGATTGAAAAAATTCCAGTAATTTGAATAGCTGTCCGAACGTTGTACGATGTTACTTGGCGAAGTTCTTACATCAATGGCTGAGAGATTACTAGATTTAGGGTATCAGCACAGTGGCGGTGGAACCGCCCGGGCCGCCAGGGCCCGGGCAATAATTTCAATAATTTTAGCCAATATTATTATTTCTATTTTTTTTTAATTTGGCAAATGGGCGCTTTTTTGTTGTGATGTGCCTTAGAAAGTTTCTCTAGGTAAGGGGCCGTCCATAAAGTACGTCCGAGATTACAGGCGGAGAGTATTTCTGACAACCGGACAAAATGTGACATTGGGGAGGGGGAGGGAGGTGTAGTAATTCAGGCGACCAGCGGTAAAAATATCATGAACGGTATGTCTTCGTTTTGTTTTCTCCTTTTAATAGTTAAAAAAAAGGTATGAAATATTTCAGATTTCTGATGATATTTAGCTAAATCAGAAAATTAGTATTAAGTTCTTGTATTTGTACTACCAAATCCATCGTGTTTTGTGGATGCTATGATCAGGAGTGTTGAAAACCTTGAATGCATGCGTTCATTTGTAGATCTTTATTTCAGAATGATAAAGTTCGGGTGGCGTTTGGGAATAAATTATTGCTTAAATAATAAATATTTTCTGGAGAAAAAGTGTAAATACATGGAAGATTTGTAACGTACCAGGAGATGTGACGTACCTGCCAGAAGGACGCACACGACATAAAGGCAGATAGAATTCAGAACAAATGTCCGCGTAGCTTAATTGGTAGAGCAACTTATTCCGGAATGAGTGGACCCGGGTTCGAACCCCGGCGCGGATAAAAATGACGGAGAAATTCACTTCGTTATAATGGCGCCCGAACTACCCGGATGACCCGACCGTTCAAAATCTCGCAATGGTGTGATGTTATTTCCACACCGCGAGATAGGAAAAATAAGAGAATCCTTTCTCCAGCACTTCGAAAAAGAAAAATAAGGGGGAGATGATGTAACGTACCAGGAGATGTGACGTACCTGCCAGAAGGACGCACACGACATAAAGGCAGATAGCAATTAGAATCAATGTCCGCGTAGCTTAATTGGTAGAGCAACTTATTCCGGAATGAGTGGACCCGGGTTCGAACCCCGGCGCGGATAAAAATGACGGAGAAATTCACTTCGTTATAGATTCCTTTAAGCCGCCCCGGTGGCGCAGTGGTCTAAGCGATGGCCTCTGATCATTCGTCCGAACGGGGTCCGGGTTTGAATCCCGGTGAGGCATGGATGTTGTGTTTGTCTTACGGCACTGTCTCTCTCCCTTCCCTGGAGCCAGTGACCCTAAATTAGGGACGGGCGACTGCTTATAGCCCATTGAGTTGCTCACGGTGGTCGTTAAACCTCCGTTCAAAAAAAAAAAAAAAAAAGATTCCTCTAAATAATTACATGTTTTCTTTCTGTGTCTCAACGGACTTCTAAAAACAGTTGTCAAAAATAAAGGGAGTAGCTGGAATTAGGATGTACTTTTTAGGGGGGGGAGTGTCAACAATCGGAGAAAATGTGACATGGGGGAGGGGAGCGAGTCTAAAAATAGTAAAAAATCACGGACGTACTTTATGGTCGGCCCCTAAGTGGTCAGGTGGTCCTAATCCCTAACAAAGCTCCTTAGGCATTGTTTTTCTTCTGTTTGTTCCGGGAAACGGGAAGGGAGGGGGGGGGGGACACTACGATTCGAAATATCGGGCCAGGTCAACGAACCTCACTTTCCGCCGCCCCTGTATCAGCACTTATGCAGGTGAGGAGGCTCTTGACCTTGACAAGAATTTATTTCTTAAATAGCGATATTGTTTTACCCCAAAGCGGAGCTTACCCCGAAAATTGCGGTAGCTTTTTTTGTTCGGTTTTCTTTAGTGTTTGCTTCTAACAAAAAATCTTAATGCGAATGGGATTTAACGGTAAAATGAAGCCTTTCAGTTTTTTTAGAATTTGGCAACATCAATGATAGCTAAAAGCCTTTCAGAAAATTTTGCAACACGAGCAATGTCGTATGTTATCGGAGCCAATGCATTATATCTTCAGGATAAAGTAAAGAAGTTGCGCGACTACGGTATTTCTCTGAATGAAGGCAAATATGATGGTGTTATTCAGTCTCGCATCATTTACTTCATCCCAAAATAGTGAACAGTGAAACGCAATTCATTCAGCACAATAGTCGTGGTTTGAACAAGCTATTAAGCATATGAAAAATAAGTGAAATGCATCTCCTTGAAAAACATACGGAAATCTAATATCGCAAGCCAAACCCCCTCTGTTTAACTCTAAGGAAATGAGCAGTCGTCGATGCTTTTCGAAATACTCAATACATTCTGATCGGAGAGCCTGCTGTGTTACTAAGGTAAGCATAATGGATTCCATTTTTAAAGCAACAGGAACAGTGTTATTTCGATACATTTTGTACGCCTTAAAAGGAAAGCAAAAAGGATGATACCAAATTCCTCGGTTTAATGGATTCGTCTTCTGACAAAAGCCTCTGACATTCTACGCTAAAGATATTTCAAAGTACAGTGACCGCCTCTTCTAAGATTTGCTGCTTATATGTCTGAGGTACTTTAGCCTGGAAATCCCAGTACGAAATGCATGGCCAGACATAACCTTAGAATATAATCTTTGCAAAAATAAGAATAAAAAATACCCCGGAAAAGTCGTTTGAACCTGATGAAACTCTCTGTAACGTACCAGGAGATGTGACGTACCTGCCAGAAGGACGCACACGACATAAAGGCAGATAGGAATCAGAATAAAACGTCCGCGTAGTTCAATTGGTAGAGTGACTTATTCCGGAATGAGGGGACCCGGGTTCGAATCCTGGCGTGGACAGAAATGACGGAGAAATTTATTTCGTTATAATGGCGCCCGAACTATCCGGATGACCCGACCGTTCAAAATCTCGCAATGGTGTGATGTTATTTCCACACCGCGAGATAGGAAAAATAAGAGAATCCCTTCTCCAGCACTTCGAAAAAAAAAGAAAAGAAGGGGAGATGATGCAACGTACCAGGAGATGTGACGTACCTGCCAGAAGGACGCACACGACATAAAGGCAGATAATAATCAGAATAAAACGTCCGCGTAGCTCAATTGGTAGAGTGACTTATTCCGGAATGAGGGGACCCGGGTTCGAATCCTGGCGTGGACAGAAATGACGGAGAAATTTACTTCGTTATATCTCATGCAAATACCTCACAAGAGAACGGTCCGGACCGTTGTCGCTAGCTGCGCAGGGCTTAATATATCATTCGACAGTACTAAAGGGGTAATGGATAATGACAAACTTTTAGGTGCCATGAAATATAAATGATGAAGTTATAAGACATCAAAGAACACTGGCAGAGACAATATTCGAGTTAGTCATGCATTATTAAGTTTAATTTCAGTTCCAATATCATAAGAAATAACATAATTATGATTACATTTTCCCCATTTTAAAAATATTTAGTCTTATGTTTGGTAAATATTATTTTGCTTACAAATGATAAAAGAGACTAACAAGAAGTCAATATCTGGTTATTGATTTAAAATTAGACATCAGAGTTCTTCCAGTCCTCCCATCAGAAGTTGCACATGCAATCCAGAACATGAAGCGGAGAAAAGCTCCAGGAGAAGATGGAATTACTGTAGACATCATACAAGAAGCAAGTGGAGAAATTGAAACAGTACTCGCCCAAGTTTTCACTCGATGCCTTAATGAAGGGAAGATTCCTGAGGATTGGAACAGTGCTACAATGATCCTGCTACACAAAAAATGTGACATTGAGGATATCAGGAACTACAGACCAATCAATCTCCTGTCGGTGGTTTATAAAATCTTCACTAAAGTTCTTTCACACCGCTTGAAGGTAACACTGGACATGGCTCAACCGAGAGAACAAGCTGGATTCAGGAGTGGCTACAGCACAATAGATCATATCCACGTACTTAGAGAACTAATTGAAAGAGCGAGGGAATATGAACTTCCATTGTGCATGACTTTTGTCGATTATGAAAAGGCCTTTGATTCGGTGAAACCATCAGCAGTTACAATGGCTCTGAAATCTTGCGGTATTGAAGATGCTTACATTAATATTATTAATAACATCTATGAAAATGCAAGTGCAAAGATTCGGCTGTTTGAAAATACAACACACATGAAAATTGGAAAGGGAGTGAGACAAGGTGACACCATATCTCCGAAGCTCTTTAATGCCACATTGGAAAATGTCTTTCAATCACTGAACTGGGAAAACAAAGGGATAAAGATTAATGGAGATTATCTAACTCACCTTCGTTTTGCTGATGACGTAGTCATTTTTGCAACTACCCCATCAGAGCTGCAGAGTATGATCCAGGAACTTGCTGACAAGAGTAAAGAAGTGGGATTAAAAATGAACTTTCAGAAGACAAAAGTGATGTTCAATGCTTTTACAAGAAATGAAGATTTATCGATTGATGGAGAAAAGCTGGAGATAACAGACACGTACGTTTATCTTGGACAGCAGATATCAAGTGAGGGTCACATTGATGAAGAAATTAATCGGCGTACAAAACTTGCCTGGAGAGCTTTTGGAAGAAACAGCATAATTTTCAAAAGCAATATGCCATTATGTCTTAAAAGAAAAGTGTTTGATCAATGCATCCTTCCAGTGATTACGTATGGTGCAGAGACGTGGACCTTAACTAAAAGAGACATACAAAGACTGCAGACAACTCAAAGCAGCATGGAGAGGTGCATGCTTGGTGTAACCAGGAGAGATAAGAAAAGAAACTCGTGGATCCGAAAAATGACAAGAGTGGAAGACATCATGATCAGAGTTAAATCCCTGAAATGGCAATGGGCTAGACATACTGCCAGAAGGACAGACCATCGATGGACAGCCGAAATTTTAGATTGGATTCCAAGGGACAGGAAAAGACCCAAAAGAAGACCACATGGGAGATGGGTGGATGAAATTCGAAAGTATGCAGGAGTGACGTGGAGGAGACTGGCACAAGACAGACCGTTGTGGAGGAAACTTGGGGAGACCTTCGTCCAGCAGTGGATTGATAATGGTTGACAATGATGATGATCATCTAAAATTTGGCGAACATTTAGTATTTTATGGGAGACTAAAACATTTTTTTACTGTCAAATAATTTAAGAAAATGACGAGAAGTTGATATCTGGTTATCACTTTATCATTATTATGTGGTCTAAAATTTGGTGAACAGTTACTATTTTGGGGAAACAAAAAGTTTTTTTAGTGGCAAATAACAGTAACAAGAAATAAATATCTAGTCAACACTTTAAGATTAAATATGGTCTAAAATTTGGTGAACATTTGCTATTTTTGGGAAACGAAAGTATGCATATTTTTATTAAATTTGGTGGGCAGTTAAACACAAGCCGTTTTAATTGGAGCAATCATTTATCGTCATATTTTGGTAAATTTACCTGTCCGTAGCTTAAAGATGGAACACAAGAAAATAAAAGAGCAGAAGGAAGAAAAAAGAAAATACAAAACGGCAGTGTTAACTGACGCAGTCTGGTTTTTCGGTCTTTAGCATCAGATTCACATTCTTGCACGTGCCCCTTTACAAAGCCGTACAAATTTTGTCTACATTGGTCGATCCCTGCCTACACTGACGGCGGCCACCGGGTATAATTTCCTGTGGGGACATGTGACGTCAGCTGGGGTTATCCCCTCCCTTTCACACACATTCAGGAACCATGTTAAATTGCTACGAGTGTAACTAAAGAGAGAAAAAAAAAAAAAAGACCTCTCAAACAGAGTGAACTCTTCTTTGAAGGCTTTGGTAAGAAGGAAATGATGCAATATTGGAAGAAATTGAATCATTGTTGTCTGTTTCAATATTTAGTCGAACACTAGTGGTGATTAACAGACAGGAAATGCTGAAACGTTTTTGTAAGCCCCTTTTTGCGATCGTAAGTATGAAATTATTCAGTTACATATTTGTCAGGCAATATTAACGCACCGCTCCGATCGCTGAGATCATACTGGTCCGCAAAAAAAAAAACAAAAAAACTTATTTTTGTCCCATAAGAAACAATATGTGATTTTAACAGTACAATGAGAGAAGTAATTACGGCCCAAATGTAATTTATTTAGCAAAAATAACATTACAATATAAAGAAAACAGATGCCATTGAAAAAATTGTGCTCTAAATTACGTACAAGAAAGATAAGCAGTTCTGATGCTTAAAAGCATATTTGTACAGGTTTTGTACACGTTCAAGTGACAAAGCCTGTCGTCAGGCTATTTGTTAGCCTTTTTTCCTGGTTCCCTTGTCACATTACATCGCAACGATTTGTTATAAAGAATATGTTGCAGTATTGGAAACGCTGTCAAAGCACGGTAATATTTTGGAGCCAAAGCACACGCACCATATCCCCAAATTATCTTTTAAAAACTTAGGATAAAAAAAACAAAACGTCTTTATTTACAATTTAAAAACATGGTAGATAAAAGCTCTGGCAAGCACTTTCGCGACCACTATGGCCGCATCATCAGGCCGATGAGTGAAACCAGATTAGATCAGATGTATAGAGGATTTTTGGAAGGGAGTGTCTGACCCCAGGTCTTAAACAACCTTTAGAAATAAGAAGCTAGGAGATTTGGGCTAGAGCGCCCGATAGGAAAGTGACACCGAAGCGAGGTAGAAAGGTGGAGGAAGACGCCCATTTATTTATTACCGGGGTCCGACGGCTTAACGTGCCCATCCGACGCACGGCAGGTATTTAGTGGTTCGAGCGTTCGTACCTGCCCAGGATCTCCGTGGCAGTCACGAACGGTGACCACTAGGCCACCCGCGACCCCAGTGAAACCAGATTAGAACGGCACAAGGTTAAATAGTGACAGATAGGAGCACAAGTAATACACATTATGTAAATGAAACACATTAGTCATTGCCATTCACCACAAATTGTTAAACGTCTTTGTAATTACTCAGCTTCTTCCTCCCATGAATACTGTAAAATCAGGTTTCTCCAGGCAGTATACAGGCACGTCTTCATTACAGCATTTTGGTCCAAGTTTTATGATGTATAGACTCTCAGTAAAGAGCATAGAGCGTTTATTAGAAGCTGTCGATAGTAAGTTCGTATTGTCCCAGTCAGGTCTTAAGTCTTTTTTCAATAACAGTTTTTGACAATGTCGAGGTAGCGGATTTCTTACGGATATGGCATATCTGTGTTCAGCTCAGCGAATACCCAGGCTTCGAAAGGTCGAGTCCACATTTAGGGATGTGGTGTGTGTGCTTTGGCGCTAAAAATGTTACCGTGCTTTGACAGCATTTTCAATCTTCTTACGTATTCTCCTTCATTGTTGGAAAATATCAGAAATTGCACGGGATGAGTTAATGACTGTAGGCATGTTTTCAATACTGCATTTTTTAAAAAACTGTTGAACACAAGCATTGCGGACGTTATGGTGTTGGGTCCACTTGGCCACCAGTTCTGGTCACTAATGTTGTAGTATTTTGCATATAACATATGCAAATTTCGTGCATATTTAACGATAATTAGCCAACTTATCGCGATTTTTCATTTTATTTCTTAATTTATGGTAACCAGTGTAGTTTATATCTACACTGACGGAAAAAAATCCCAACACCAAGAAGGGGTTGTGTTAGATAAACGACAGTTATTTGGCGGTGAGAGTACATCTGTAAGATGACGTCTATGCAAATCTCGCGCTCGGCGCATACGTGTGGCGCTAGTAGCGCCCCTCGGAACATGCAAAGCAGGTTTGCTGTAAATACGCGCTGTAACGTTCGTGAGCGTTAGTTATCGTCAAGATTCGACGTAGTGTGTTGATGTTATAGTCAAGAATGCCTTTAAGAAGACGAAGAAGCCATTATCAACAGCTCACGGAGTTTGAACGAGGTGCTGTAATATTGCTACGTGAAGGTGGATTTTAGTTCCGCAATATTGCAGAACGACTTGGCAGGAATGTAGCCAATGTGCATGATTGTTAGCAGCGGCGGTCAAGGGAAATTGCTGCCTCAAGAAGACCGGGTTCCGGCCGGCCACGTGGCACTACTGAGAGGGAAGACCACCGTGTACGGCGTATGGCAGTGGCGCATCGTACCGCGTCGGCGGCAGCAATTCGAGCTGCAGTTGCCACCATAGTGACACAACGAACTGTTAGAAATCGGTTACTTGAAGGACAGGTCCGAGCCAGACGCCCTGTAGCGTGCATTCCACTTACTCCAAACCACTGCCGTTTGCAACGTCAGTGGTGTCAAGCTAGAGCTCATTGGAGGACGCAGTGGAGATCTGTTGTGTTTTCTGATGAAAGCCGGTTCTGCCAGGGTGCCAGTGATGGCCGTGTGTTGGTTAGAAGGAGGCCAGGTGAGCGCCTGCAACCAACCTGTCTGCGGCCGAGACACACTGGACCTACACCTAGAGTTATGGTCTGGGGAGCAATTTCCTATGACAGCAGGAGCACTTTCGTGGTTATCCCACGCACCCTGACGGCACAGTTGTACGTCGGTCTGGTGATTCAACCTGTTGTGCTGCCATTCATGAACAGCATTCCAGGGGGTGTTTTGCAGCAGGATAACGCTCGCCCGCATACCGCTGTTGTAACCCAACATGCTCTACAGAGTGTCGACATGTTGCTGTGGCCTGCTAGATCGCCAGATATTTCACCAATCGAGCACGTATGGGACATCTTTGGACGACAACTCCAGCGTCACCCCCAACCAGCATTAACCGTCCCTGTATTGACCGACCAAGTGCAACAGGCATGGAACTCCATCCCACAAACTGACATCCAGCACCTGTACGACACAATGCATGAACGTTTGCGTGCTTGCATTCAACATTCTGGCGGTTACACCGGTTATTAATGTACCAGCATTTCACATTTAAAATGGCTCTTCTCGCGCTTACAATAAGCTGTGATCTTGAAACCTTAATCGATGAAATATGTTACCTATACAAATGTATTGCCGCCATTTCATTCCTCTACAACTATTTTTTCGTGGTGTTGGGATTTTTTTCCCGTCAGTGTATATACAGGGTGTCCGAGAATTATTGGACACATTACAAAATTATGTACAAAAAAAAAAAAAAAACTCCGAGCATTGTCTGTTTTTCTATGTCACGTATTACTAACACTATTTCTATATTTTTGTTTTGCGGAATTGTTATTCCCAGAATCCGATAGACGGCGCTAGATGTGGCCTGATGAGGAATGTATGAGAAATGCGCAATCAGTAGTCATGTCATCCGTACAGCAGAAGGCTATGTGTGTGTTATGGTTTGCGGAACTAAAGTCTGTCATTAAAGTTAAAAGACGGTACCGTTTAGAGTATGGTTGTAATCCTCCGTCAACGAATTTAATTAAGCGGTGGATGAAACAGTTTTAAGAAACTGGCACTGTGGAACATCGTGGAGGAGCCGGTAGGTCTGGCGTCAGCGGTAAGATGGTTGACCAAGTTAATGAAAGTTTCCGACGAAGCCCCAGGAAATCCGTTTGTAAAGCAAGCAGAGAACTGTGCATTCCGAAATCGACAGTTCACGATATCTTGCACAAGAAATTAAAGTTTCATGCTTATAAAATTCAAATAGTGCAAAAGATGCATGTAAATGATCACGCTATGCGATACGATTTCGCTGTGGATATGCTGAATCGAGTGGAAAACGACGCAAACTTTCTCAGTACTGTAATTTTTAGTGATGAATCCACATTTCATGTATCAGGTATTGTGAATCGTCACAACTGTAGGATATGGGGCAGCGAACCGCCTCATGCTGCTATTGAACTCGAACGTGATTCTCCAAAAGTTAATGTGTGGTGCGCCCTATCAAAAAGAGAAGTGATTGGCCCTTTCTTCTGCGAAAAAACCATAAATGGTGACATTTACTTGGATATGCCAGAAAATTTCGCTATACCCCAGATCAAAAGATATGACAACGTCGTTTTCCAACAAGACGGCGTGCCTCCGCATTGGTCAAAGTGTGTACATAAGTGCCTAAATGAGCATTTCCCCAACAGATGGATTGGGCGTGGTGGTCCCATTCCGTGGCCTCCTCGCTCTCCAGATCTAACTTCATTGGATTATTTCATGTGGGATTATGTGAAGGATCGTGTCTAATTGTACTGATTTGCAGGAACTGAAGCAGCGTATCACAGC
Organism: Macrothele yani; assembly: GCA_039090855.1. Taxonomy (NCBI): domain Eukaryota; kingdom Metazoa; phylum Arthropoda; class Arachnida; order Araneae; family Macrothelidae; genus Macrothele; species Macrothele yani. Next base: position 10,799,928 of record CM077021.1, read on the forward strand.
TGCTATTAATGATTCTCCAAAAGTTAAGCTTGCCAATACATGGCATGAAATCGAGTATCGCTTGGACGTACTACGAGCAACCAAGGGATCTCACATCGAAATTTATTAACTTATGTAGTTACATTGTAAGTTAGTACAGTCAGTTACTTTCTATTTGTTTAATGTTTCGTTTTATATAATATTGTAATGTGCCCAATAATTCTCGGACACCCTATATATATTATATATATATTCATCATAGTTTTCTCTAATTCTATTAATTTCGTAGCAAACAGTCGTGCAATATCAGCTCTGTGCTCTTTTAGGAACCTCGGGTGATTTCTAACGAAGGGTTCGGGATATGAGATGAGTTAAAAATGTGAATATTCCGTGGTGGTGTTCTAGAGAAGCAAAATCCACTTTTGTCTGCCTTCTACACTTCAATTATATTTAGGTTGCTGAACCTCCACACAGTGCGAAATTTCGCTTTGTGTGCACGTGTCCGTATCACATAGCTTTCTGTCTAACAACACTCGTTTGTCGCCGGCAGGTCATTATACGCTTGAGATGCTGCAATCACGACGTAAGGAAATAGACTGAAAACGGAGAGCCCTAAAATGACTGCTCCGTCCTTATCAAATTGATGGAGAGATGCAGGTGATGCATCACCCAAAAAACATCACACGCTGCAAAGAAGAAGATTGTACCGTAATTTATAAGGTGCACGGACTGATAAGTCTTGCATCTTCGTCACACTTACTGCAGCGGATTCCTTATACAGACTTTGTTCCTTTGACAACTTACAAAATGCTTCTTTTGAGAAAAGAGTGCATCGCAAAGGTAAAAGCATACACCCTTAGTTTTTCGATAACGCAATTCTTCATCAGTAAGTTAAGGACATATGCAAAATACACCGAGGTGCCAAAAACCTAGGAAGGGCGCTACAATTTCCGTTACATGCCACCACGCCCATTCGGTAAATCGTATCGTCCACAAACGACGTATACACCGATGAGTCGTTACATTATGACCACCTACCTAATAAACTGAAGGACCCCCTTTACCGCTAAACAGTTGCCACTCGGCAAGGCATCGATTCGATGAGGTGGAGATAGGTGTCCTGTGGTATCTGGTACCATAATGTAAGCAGTAGGTCCTCCAGTTCCCGTACATTTCGGGATGGTGGTGATTTAGCACGAACCCGTTTTTCCAAGTCCAACCACGAATGTTCGATTGGGTTCATGTCAGGTGAATTTGAAGGTCAGGGCATTAACAGAAAGCCACCAGCATGTTCCTCGAACCTCTCCTTGACGATTCTGGTAGTGTGCCATGGCGCATTATCCTGTTGGTAATGGCCATCACCAACAGACAACACAGTTGCCATGAATGGGTGAACTTGGTTCCAGCGATGTTCAGATAATTGACAGCTGTCAGGGATTGTGCTATTGGGATAATGGGGCCTAAAGTGTCCCAAAGAAAACATCGCCCACAGCCTAACAACGCCGCCGCCGGCCTGTTTCCGCCCAATACTGCATCCACGTGCCATAACCTCCGTTGGTAATCGGCATATCCGCGCTCGGCCGTCTACGTGATGCACCAGTAATCTTGATTCATCAGACCAGGCTACTTTCTTCCAATCATCCACGATCCAATGTTAATGATCATGCGCCCATTTTATGTGTTGTTGGCGATGACATGCAGTGTGCATTAGGACCCGGCTGGGTCTTCATGCACACTGCGTGCTGCGATGAACTGTGTGCTGTGACGCATTGCCCTGATCACCAATGTTATAGCTGCGGGGGATTTGTCGCACTGTGGCCCAGCAATCACCGTGAACATTGCGCGACAATATCCGCTCTCCTCTGGCATCAATGAGGTGCGGTCGATACACACACGGCTGGACGATGGTTCGTCGTTTGGACATCTGTACTAAACTTTTGATACGTACTCACTATAGCGGCACGTGAACAACCCACAAGTCGCGCCGTTTCCGAGATCGTAGCTCCGAGGCACCGTGCCATCACAATTTGTCCTTTATCAAACTTCGATAAATCGGCAGGTTTTCCCATTCTGACTACGAACATTCTACTAACCGAAAGCCGGTCCTCCGGTTGTATATACACATGTATATGCTGCTCTGTGAACTTCACCTGCGCCACCGTTAGGTCTCCAAGCGCGCTCATTTCTCTAGGCTGGGGGTGTTCATAATGTAATAGCTCGTCGGCGTACTTTGCGGATACGATTCGCCTCTGTGTACGTAAATATTCATGAAATCTAATCTCAGTTTTACATGTCAAGTGCGAGGAGCGATCAAGAAGTTCTATGCCTGTGGGCCAGCCATCATCGTATATAGCAGCCAATCCACGACGTCGCTCTATCCGCATTTGATACAGGCCTACAGCGCATTGAAGTCTGTAAAGTGACAACGAATCAGCAATGGATGAAATTCCAAAAGTGAGATTGAATGTTTAACGAAGGAAGGTGAAATGCCACGCAATGTTCATGCATCGACGGTGCTCCTTCATATGCCCTAGTCAAGAGATGGGCTGCTTTCTTCAAAAGGGGAAGAGACTCGTTGGAAAACGACCCTCACGTGTGACGCTCAATGGAGGTGACCACAGATGAAATGTGACAGAAAGTTGAAGACCTGATGATGATAAACCCGCAAATCCGAGTCGCTCATATCGCTGAGGAACTGTAGGCAAGTACTGGCAGTGTTGGACCATTTCGAGTGAGAAGTTAGGGATGTCAAAGCTCTGTGGTAGATGGATTCCTTGAATGTTGACACCCGAGATGAAGATTGATCGTGTTGGACCAAGTTGGGTTCAACTTGAACTCATTAACTGCGATCCAGATGACTTCCATTCCTGCATTGGTAATGGTGATAAGACGTGGCTTTACCATTGGGATCCGGATACTAAGCAAGGGAATATGCAGTGGAAACATCATGGATCACCACCACCAAAAGAGTTCAAAACACAACCATAAGACGTGGCTTTACCATTGGGATCCGGATACTAAGCAAGGGAATATGCAGTGGAAACATCATGGATCACCACCACCAAAAGAGGTCAAAACACAACCATAAGACGTGGCTTTACCATTGGGATCCGGATACTAAGCAAGGGAATATGCAGTGGAAACATCATGGATCACCACCACCAAAAGAGTTCAAAACACAACCATAAGACGTGGCTTTACCATTGGGATCCGGATACTAAGCAAGGGAATATGCAGTGGAAACATCATGGATCACCACCACCAAAAGAGTTCAAAACACAACCATAAGACGTGGCTTTACCATTGGGATCCGGATACTATAAGCAAGGGAATATGCAGTGGAAACATCATGGATCACCACCACCAAAAGAGTTCAAAACACAACCATCTTCAGGGAAGGTTATGGCCACCAGTTTTCGGGGCTTAGAAGGGTTGCTGTCAATTGATTATTTTCTTCATAAACGGATGCAGCCTATTATGCCGCGATATTGCGACAATTGCGTGAAACCACAAGAGTAAACATTGAGTGAAATTACGTCTGGGAGTTCTGCTTCTCCAGGCCTATGCACCAATCCACACCGACTGGGTTTCCATGCAAGCGATTACAGAATGTGGCTTCCAGCTGTTTACCCACCCACTGTACTAGTGACCTTTTCCTCTTCAAAAATCTTTAAAAAAAATACGCAGAGTAAGCGTTTTGTGGATGGTTCTGAACTGATGACGCAACGAAGTGTTGCTTTGACTTTATACGCTTGCTGATCGCCAACTGCATGATCGGCACAGCAAGTGTATCCAAATCAAAGGAGACTATGTGAAAAAAATTGTCTTTGCATTTTAGGCTTAGAATTACTGAACACTCTACGTACGAGACATCTCAAATGACCCACAAATACCGCTTGAACTCAATCCATTTCAACACCTGTGGTATGTTACGCAATGCTAGGTGAATCAGCTAGACACACTCCCTGCTCCGTACCTGAACTGTGTACCGCAATGCAAAGAGCTTCGATGTAGATCTCCACACAACTGCACAGACCCCTCATGGACTCGATGGCGGCCATTTTCCAGATGAAAGGAGGTTCCTCGAAGTACAGAGAGTGAGTCGAAAATTTTGCAATATTTGCATAAACGCATATGCTGCGGCGGATATGTCACGTGTTTAAACTACTTCAAGTGGCGCACTGCAGTCAGTCGAAATGGATATAAAGTGGTAGTCATTGCTGTGAACAGCATTGCATGTCATCGTTCTGTCTGTCGTTGGGACGCCTAAAAGATGAACAGCCACAAACGGCTAATTAGGGAGCTTTTGCTTTACGAGTTTGAACTCAGCCATAATGCTGCTCAAGCAACACGAAAAATTTGTCACGCGAAGGGGGAAGGTTCAGCACCGCAACCAGATCGTTCAAGAAATTTCGCTCAGAAGACAGGAACCTCAACGATCAGCCAAGGTCAGAAAGGCCGCGAATCGTGGATTCGGAGGCCGTGCGGCAGGCCGTAGAGGCAAATACGACAACCAGCACGCGGACATTATCAGGCGAGCTGGGCATATCACAGACCACCGTGGTTCGTCACCTTCAGCACCTCGGCAAGGTCTACAGGATCTGGCGCATTGTCCCTCACGAACTGACGCCAGCTGAAGCAAACCGCAGAGTGGAAATGTGCACGAAACTCCTAGAAAACCCTCGCGATGTATGTTTCATCAAGAGAATTGTCACGTGCGATGAAAAGTGGGTCTTTTTTTTGCGGTTTAACGACCACCGTGAGCAACTCAATGGGCTATAAGCAGTCGCCCGTCCCTAATTTAGAGTCACTGGTTCCAGGGAAGGGAGAGAGCCAGTGCCGTAAGACAAACACAACATCCATGCCTCACCGGGATTCGAACCCGGACCCCTTCCGACGAATGATCAGAGGCCAACGCCTTAGACCACTGCGCCACCGGGGCGGCAAAAAGTGGGTCTATTTCCGTTATTCTAACACACAACGGCAGTGGTTTAGCCCGGGCCAGCTTCCAGAACTTGTTGGCAAACGTGGGCGCTTCGAACACAAGGTGATGCTCTGCGTCCGGTGGAATTTCGAGGGGATAATCCATTACGAATTTGTTCCAGACGGTCGTACCATCAACGCCAACCTCTACTCTGAACAGCTGGAGCAGATGTATGCTTTTTGGAGGAGAAGTACCCGGCACTGGTAAGCAGAAAGCGCGCTGTCTTACAGCAGAATAACGCTCGGCCTCCTACCGCGCGAACTACCCGGGCAAAACTCCATGAACTTGAGAGCATCGAACTAGTGCCCCACCCAGCATATAGTCCGGATATTACCCCGTCGGATTATTACTTGTTCTGGTCCATGGCCCACTTCTTTCGCGGGCGGCACTTCAACAACCAGGAGGAGGTGGCAGCTGGGGTGAAGGAGTTCTTCGCCTCGAACGACAAGAACTGGTACCGCCGCGGAATCGAAGAACTGGCAGACAGATGGCAAAAGACGGTATAACACGATGGCCTATACTTTGAATGCTAGTCAGCTTTCGTCGTAAAGGTACGTATGAAGACATAAAGTGATCCAAATATTGCAAAACGTTCGACTCCCCACTCTGTAGAATCGAAGAACTGGCAGACAGATGGCTAAAGACAGTGCAACACGATGTCCTATACTTTGAATGCTAGTCTGCTTTTGTCGTAAAGGTAAATATGGAGAGATACACTGAAGAGCAATTGAATTAGAGACAGCTGGCGTTACGCAAATGAGGTGCTGTGGGCGGCCCTGTAAACGGAAACGACATGACGTATGCAGCGATCCGACAATATAAGGAGTAAATCGACGGGAATCAGTACGAGTCGGACGCAGTATGGGTAAGACGAAGGATCTAAGCGCATTTGATCGTGGGCAAATTGTCGGGGCTCGACGAATGGGTCACTCCATCTCAGAAGTCGTGCAGGCACTGGGATTTTCACGAGCCATTGTGTCACGGGTACACCGTGAGTACATCGAATCCGGTAAAACCTTCCCTGCAAGGGCCAACTGCCGTGGACAACAGCGTGTGGATGAGCGAGGTCATCGTCGGCTAGTTCGCATTGTTACAGCGGACATACAAGCCACAGTGCAAGAAATCACTCGGCAATTTAACGCTGGTGCACAAAAACGTGTAAGCAGCAACACCATCCAGAACCATCTCCTCACTATGGGGTACAGAAGCCATCGTCCCACGAGGGTACCGCTGATGACCGCACATCACAGGGTGCAAAGATTAGCATGGGCTCGGGAACATCGCCACCGGACCCTAGACATGTGGGAAAATGTTGCCTTGACTGATGAGTCGCGATTTACGTTGGTACATGCGGATGGCAGGATACGAGTACGGCGCAAACCACATGAAACGATGAATCCTTCTTGCCAGCGGGGTACTCTTCAAGCTGGTGGGGGTGGCATTCTCGTCTGGGGACTGTTTACGTGGACTGAAATGGGACCCCTGGTACGTGTGACATCGTCCCTCACAGGTCAACGTTACCGGGATATCCTGGACGACCATTTGCTCCCGTTTGTGCATCTTTAACATCCCGCTGGGGACCTCATCCTGCAACAAGACAATGCAGCTCCCGAATTGTATTCGAATGGTTGGATGAACACTCCACCGACGTGACCTCGCTTCCTTGGCCATCGGGCACATCTGGGATGCCATCGAGAGAAATGTTCGAGGCTCTGACACCCCTCCATCAAATCTCTGTGAACTGTGGGAGCTAGTTCAGGGGTCGTGGATCCAACGCTTCCGGTGTCTTGTCGAGTCCATGCCGAGACGAATCGCCGCCGTCATCAGGGCGAAAGGTGGTGCTACACGTTACTAGACAGGTATCTCTAATTCAATTGCTCTTCAGTGTAAAGTGATCCAAATTTTGGAAAACTTTCGTCTCACCTTGTGTATTAAGTAGATGTTATTTAGTGTTCTTTCAATGCAAGTTTTGTAACGCACACGCCAACCAACTTAGGGGTTGTATCTTTGAAGCAAAGGTGCATAAGGGCCTGAATTGCGCCAATGATTGTGCTAGCGTTCTAGGACTAAGTGCGGGGTCGAATCCTGTTCCGACACCGAACAATTTTCAAGTTTTCTGAAATTAATTGTGGTATTTTTATTCCATACGAAATAAGAAGTTTTTGTACCTCGGATGTACATGACGTCTTCGTGGATTTCGGCTAGGATGCAGTGAAAAAGTGGAACAAAATTCATACAAAAAGACAGTAATAGTCTCTACGGTCCGGGTAACACTCGTGATGAAATTATGAAAGTGGCCTAAACTCGGAATCCAGTGGTTAGGGGGAAAAACAAAGCAAAGAAGATTAATAATAGGGAAAAACAAAGTTAATATTGCCAATAGCTGAAATTTCCAAAGGATTAATGAGCAAAGGAATTACTCATTGTGGAGGGGATGCACTTTTACTCGTTTCGTCAGAGAATTTTCCGGGGCTTGAAAAATGAGCATTACCTCCTGGATAATAACACTCCAGGGAATGTTGCGCTGAAATCTCGTTGTACCTTGTTAAAGAACTTTTTAACAAGCCACCGCTTTAAAAATCCCAACTCCAAAACATTATCAAGTTTCTGTCTACTTTCTACGTCTTACACAGGTTTCGCAACGAGAAACAAATGTTACTAAGGCCAAAGCTATCACAATAAACTTATACACTGGCGGAAAGTGAAAAAAGAACACCAAGAAGGATACGTCTGATACCAACGAAATTTATACAGCATAATAACGGAATACACAGGATAACATGATCAAAACACTATGGCAAAATACAGCTGTATTTGCTGGTAAACTGAAAAATAACATTTCCATGTAAAATGTTTAGTACGAAGTTGAACCGCCATGAACTGCGTCACACTGTGCAATTCTGGCATGGAGTCTGTCGTACAGATGCAATTCTGGCATGGAGTCTGTCGTACAGATGTTGGATGTAAGTTTGGGGTATTGAGTTCCAAGCATCCTCAACCTGGACGCGTAAATCGGGGACGGTCGTGGCTGGCCGTGGAGACCGGATAAGTCGTTGTCCCATAAAATCCCACACGTGCTTAATGGGGGACAAATCCGGTGAACGTGTAGGCCATGGAAGTTGTCTCACACCCTGAAGTGCATGTTGCGTTGCACGTGCCGTGTGTGGGCGTGCGTTATCTTGCTGGAAAACACCACGGTGGACCGACCTTACAAATGGCACAACAACGGGCTGAATGATGTTGTTGATGTAGTACGTGCTGCTTAACGTACCCGGTACAAACACTAGTTGTGTACGGGAGTGATAGCTGATCGCTCCAAACACCAGGAGACCAGGTGTAGGCCCTGTGTGTCGCTGGCGGATGCAAGAAGGGTGGAGACGCTCCCCTGTGCGTCTGCGAACACGCATACGGCCATCGGAGGCTCCCAAGCAGAATCTGCTTTCATCGCTGAACACGACAGATCGCCATTGCGTTCTCCAGTGCAGACGTTGGCGACACCACTGCAGCCGTTCCTGACGGTGGGCTGGAGTCAGAGGTACACATGCCAGAGGCACACGTGCACGTAGTCCTGCATCCAGTAGACGATTGCGGATTGTTCGCACAGTCACCTCAGGTGCAACGGCAGCTCGGATTTGCGTCGCAGTGGATGTTCTGCTTGACAACGCCGCTCTTCTTATGCGTCGATCGGTCCGCTCATCAGTCCGTCTGTGACTCTCGGTTCCACGTCTTCTCGTGTGGGAATGTTCCTCGGACCATCTACGCCACCATCGTACCACCACCGATACTTCCCGTCCCATTCGCTCCGCAATACGACGATACGACCACCCGGCCTCACGGTGTCTGACTAGACGACCTCGCTCAAAGTCCGATAACTGCTGAAATCGTACACGTCTTCCATATCCAGGCATTGCAGCTTCTTCAGGGTCTTCGCACGTGTCCGTACGCTGACGACTGATTACATTCACTTCGCCGTACTCCTTAAATACCACCGACGATAATTTGCATATTATGCCGTGCTGTGACGTAAGCGCTCACCGGTTGGTCCCGAAATTAACATCACACCTACGTCAACTCGACACCATTAACATATGTAAATTTCATGATCGTCCGCCAATTCCTTCTTGGGGTTCTTTTTTCACTTTCCGCCAGTGTATTTCTTTCTTAAAGTCTTCACTGAAGACATTATGTCTGAAAATGTCACCGTTTCCAATGACGCATATATGTTATTAATCTTGTAAATTAGTAGAGGAAAACTCATTGCCAAACCTGTAACGGTGGTTATTTTAACACCGGTCAGCACAAGACGTAAACAGATGTGAAAACACAGTTTTGTCCCCCCGGAGTAAATCGCTCTCCCAACTGAGTTACGCGGACATGTGCTCTCGTTGATCTCCCAACTGAGTTACGCGGACATGTCATCTCATTTGTGTCCTGAGGGGCAGGCACGTCACATCTCCCCCCCCCGGACACAAGGACGGAGGCATGGTCCAGGGGTCAGCCGGGGCCATGTGTCGCAGGAGGCAGTCATTCGCTGAAGAACGTTCATTTGCACGTCACACAGAATTTTATTGACTGCTTGACACAGATAACATCTGCCTGTTCGAAAATGGTTTTCCCTTTTAGCACGTCTTTTGTAAAAAAAGATCGTGCTTATGTTATCGGTTTGTCCGTCCGTCCGTCTGTACCCACGATATCTCTGCAATTCTTGTCCGATTTGAAAAATTCTTTTTGCATTGGGAAGCTTGAAATATGCGAATGATGATCCTTCATTTCTTTTTTTTTTTACGTTGTATAATTTCGCCGCTAGAGGGGGTAAATGCAAATGATGTCGAATTCAAAAATACGTGTTATTCTACATATTTGCTTCTAAACATCCGATTGAAAAATATATTTTATCTTTCGATTCCATTTAAGACGAAGAGTATTTTAGATATAGTTACTTTTTCAAATTACGCATATACTTTCCGCTAGGGGGCGTAAAAGTAAATTACATTTTTCCAGCTAATTTTTCTAAAACTCCGATCTGAAAAATGTTTTCTTCAGCGGATACACCCCCTGATGGAAAATCTTTTTCATATAATTTCAAATTTTTGGTAACGAAACTTTGGCCAACAGGGGGCGTAAGCGTTAATTTTTGCTTCTGATGTATTTGCCATGAAATCTGAGCTTCTAAAATATCGATTGAAAAAATTCTTTCGTGGACTGATGCCACTCACATCGATAAACCTTTTTGGAAAATTTTCTTCTTAAAATATTCCACAGTTTCTCCGCCAGGGGGCGTAGATGTTTATCTTATTTTCGCCAATATCTCTACTTCTAATAGTCCGATTTGAAAATTTCTTTTTTTTTTTTTTTTTTTGATTGGAGGTTTAACGACCACCGTGAGCAACTCAATGGGCTATAAGCAGTCGCTTTGAAAATTTCTTCTTTGTTGGATAGTGTTTTCAGTGTGACATGTTTTTCATATAATTTGTAAATTTTCAAGTAATTTATACACTTTCTGCTAAGGGGAGTAAAGGTAAATTGCTTTCCTCCCTATATCTCTGCTTCTAAATCTCCGATTTGAAAAACTCTTTCTGCACCGGATACAGCTCCTGATGGGAAATCCTTTGCACATAATTTCGAATATTTGTAAAAAATGGTTTGGCCACCAGGTGGCGTAAGTCTTAATTTCCACTTCTGATGTATTTGCAGAAAAATATGTGCTTCTAAAATCTCGAATGAAAAAAAGTCGTTTGTTGACCGATATTACTCATGTCGACAAACCTTTTAGAAGCATTTTCTTCTGAAAATAGTGCATGGTTTCTACGCCAGGGGCGTAGATATATATCTTATTTTTGTCAATATCTCTACTTCTAAGAGTCCGATTTGAAAAATTCCTTCACTGTTGGATAATGTTTCCGATGCGAAATGTTTTCCCTATAAATTCAAAATTTTCAAGTAAATCATAGACTTTCCGTATGGGGGCACAAAGGTAAATTGCGGTTTCTGCGTTATTTCTGCTCCTAAAACTCCGATTTGAAAAATTCTTCCTGTATCGTATACAAGACCTGATGGAAAATATTTTTCACATAACTTCCAATGTTTGGTAAAGAATGGTTTGGCCACCAGGGGGCATAAGTGTTAATTTCTGCTTCTGATGTATTTGTAGCAAAATCTGGGCTCCTGAAAACTCGACTACATTTTTTTTCTTGGACCGATACCGCTCATATGGAAAAATCTTTTGAGAATACTTTCTTCCTACAATAACGCATGGTTTTCCCACCAGGGGACGTAAAGTTTACATCTTATTTTTGTCGATATCTCTGTTTCTGAGAGTCCGATTTGAAAAATTATTTCTGTATTGGAGAGCGTTTCCGGTGCAAAATGTTTCTCATAGAAATTCATATTTTTCTTAACGCAGAAGTCTGCAACCAGAGGGCGTAAGCTCACGATTCCGTTTACAGCAATATCTGAGGGATTTAAAACCCGATTGAAAAACTTGTTTCTTCCGTCAGATACTATTGTTTTCCATACCGGTTCCATTGACTTTGAATAGTTTTGATAAATTTAACTTGCTTCAGAACGGATTCAAAAGACGTGCTTATTACACCCGAAAAATTCGGTGTCATCTTTCTTGTTTTATTATACAGTGCGGCAATTAAGTAATGACACTGGTTTTTTGTAAAAAAAAAATGCTGGTAAAACACACGGATTGGAAAGTAATTTATGAGCTATGCGGTGGCAACAGCGTTTGCGTGAGAATTGCGCAGATGATTATTTATGTTGTGCATGACGTCATTCGGTGGAACAGCATTGTCGCAACTCTGTCGTGGAGCATAGAGCAAATATCCGGTTTTGTTTAAAAATCGGTAAAATTGTATCTGAGACAGTTGAATTGTCACGCGATGTGTATGTTGCTAATTGCCTATCTCGTACACAAACACACACGTTTCGAGGATGGGCGGGAAAATTTGGAAAACGACGAAACTCATTGAGAAAGTTCGCGAAAAGATAAAAAGTTATCATTGTGTGACATTCAGGGTGCTGGAATATGAGCTCGGTGTTAATAGGGAGACGATTCAACAAATAAATTTTAGTGCAATTTTTTGGGGGTGGGGGGCGTACTTTGTGTGCTCGTTTTGTTCCACACGCTTTGTCAGACATCCAAAAATATGCGCGAGGAAAGTGCGCAAAAGACATCTTAGAGACGCGGAAACAATGCTAAATTTTCTCCAAAGCCTTGAGGCAGGTGACGGAACATTGTGTTTTATTTACGCTTTCCAACCGTAGGTTGAAGATGCGTATATGCTCCAACTTTGTCCGTCTGTCTATCCGTCCGCAGGATAACTCGCGTAAAAATGGTTCTATTTCTATGAAATTTTAGTATGTGGTAGGGAACCACCCGGGGGACGAACCAAATTGAAAATGGACGAAATGGGGTCAAAGGTCAGGACACAGGAGTGTGATCCATTCCATTGCTCTTATGCGTCATAACTTGCGTAAAAATGGTTCTATTTCGATGAAATTTTAGTATGTAGTAGTGAACCACCTGGAGACGAACCAAATTGAAAATGGACGAAATGGGGTCAAAGGTCAGGACATATGAGCGGGATCCATTCGATTGTCCTTATGCGTCATAACTCGATGAAATTTTAGTAAGTGGTAGGGAACCACCTGGGGACAAACCGTATTGCAAATGTGCGAAATGGGGTCAAAGGTCAGGACATAGGAGCGGGATCCATTCCATTGCCCTTTGGCGTCATAACTTACGTAAAAATTCTTCTATTGCGCCAAAACTTTAATTTGTTGCTCCGGAGGTATACTGAACTGGTTCTGTTTAATATCATCGAAATGAGGTCAAAGGTCAGGGCACAGCAGCGAGATTTATTCCACAGCCGTTATCCTCATAACTTGAGTAATGATTTCTGGTATGTTGGAAAGCGTATCATAATCAATGCATTGCATGATTTTACTAACTTGTTTAGTTATGATCCAGAAACGAAGCGTCAGAGTGCTCAGTGGAAAATGCAACAATCACCTAAAGGAAAGATCAGGTGACAGATAAATAAATGAAAGAAGAAATATTCCTCATAATACATGGGAAATCCATAGAATATTCAAAGCAAACAGAATATAAATTGTGGATTTGCTTATACCACTTACTAGTCATCCATGTAACATCTGGAGTGAGGAACGAACCCGCATCTCGCGATTTCCGTTCGAGTATGCTAACCGTTACACCACCGAGGATAGTGAAGTTTCAAACAACTGAGACTAAGCAAACTTAGCGAATCTGACACATTCAGTTTTTCCCTAATCGAAGCAACCCTGCTTCCTCATAGCGTATTTGACCCATCTCCCATCCAGGAACGGATGTAGGTCCGAATTCTCCAGTACCACAGATAAATCAACGAAAGAAGAAATATTCCTCCCCAGCAAAAAACACAAGTGTTGGGAAACTGCTGGCAGTGATGGCGTCTTTGCAGGCTGAAATCTGCCGCTCACGTCCTGGTAGCGATCCGTTAGTGGCAGCGCCATCAGTTGGCAGCCATTGATGGCCCTGTAGTATCGCCGTGAAGTGCGGGCCCCCAAGCAAGTGCCACTAGTGGCCCGTAGCTGGCAACCGATGCAACCCTAACACCAGGTGGAAGCAACGAGACTACGCATGCGCAGAAGCAACACGTTCTGTGTCTCTTGTGGTACCAGTTAGTTAAAGACGATGCTATCACCATTGCGTGTTTTTAGTGGCTGTTAAGAAAAAAAACCTACGAAAAAGATGGCTACTTCTTTGATAATTAAGGTAAGCATACTTTTTTTATAAAAACATTTTCAGTTGTTTTGGGACAACCCTGGCAGACAATGCTCCTCATGTTCGATGCATACACTGAAGAGCAATTGAATTAGAGACAGCTGGCGTTATGCAAATGTGGCGCTGTTGGCGGCCCTATAAACGGAAATGACATGACGTATGCAGATGTTCCCTCGCCCATGCTAATCTTTGCCCCCTGTGATGTGCGGTCAGCAGCGGTACCCTTGTGAGACGATGGCCTCTGTAACCCATAGCGAGGAGATGGTTCCGGATGGTGTGGCTGCTTACACGTTTTTGTGCACCAGCGTTAAATTGCCGAGTGATTTCTTGCACTGTGGCCCGTCTATCCGCTGTTACAATGCGAACTAGCCGACGATGACCCCGCTCATCCACACGCTGTTGTCCACGGTAGTTGGCCCTTGCAGGGAAGGTTTTACCGGATTCGATGTACTCACGGTGCACCCGTGACACAGTGGCTCGTGAAAATCCCAGTGCCTGCACAACTTCCGAGATGGAGTGACTCATTCGTCGGGCCCCGACAATTTGCCCACGATCAAATGCGCTTCGATCCTTCGTATACTACGTCCGACTCTTACTGATTCCCGTCGCATCACTCCTTATATTGTCGGATCGCTGCATACGTCATGTCGTTTCCGTTTACAGAGCCGCCCACAGCGCCACATTTGCATAATGCCAGCTGTCACTAATTCAATTGCTCTTCAGTGTATAAATAAAACCTTTGACCCCACTTCGATGATATTCAATTGAATCGGTTCAGTGTACTTCCGGAAAAAAATGATAAAGTTTTGTCGCAATTGAAGCATTTTACGTTAGTTATGATGCATAAGGGCAATGGAATGGATCCCACGCCTATGTATTGACCTTTGACCCCATTTCGCACATTTTCAATAGGATTCGTCTCTAGGTGGTCCCCTACCTCATACGAAAATTTCATCGAAATCGAACCGTTTTTACGCAAGTTATGACGCACAAGGGCAATGTAATGGATCCCGCTCCTATGTCCTGACCTTTGATTCCATTTCGTCCATTTTCAACAGGGTTCATCATCAGGTGGTCCCATACCACATACTAAAACTTCATCGAAATCTAATCTTTTTTACGCGAGTTATCGTGAGAACGGACAGACAGACGGAGAAACCTGGGGCATATACGCTTCTTCAACCTACGGTTGGAAAGCGTAAAAAAGAAAATTAAAAGGAAGATAATGTGACATACTAGAGAGGTGAAGCACGTGTCAGGACGACATATCTGCAGCCATACATTCCGTCGGCGCAGCTCACTAGGTTAGAGCAACTCACTCCGGAGCGCGGAGACGCAGGTTCGACCGACGTCACCGACAAAATGCTGTTTACACATTGGCGCACGAATGTGAAAATGGACCTACTGGACGTTGGGGTCTTTAAAAAATGTGTGATGTTCGTTCAACACATCGTCTGGAATTAATGAAAGGTCCCTTTTTTGTTTCAAAAAAAAAAAAAAAAAAAAAAGGAGCAAGAAAGATGACACCGAATTTTTTCGGGTGTAATAAGCACGTCTTTTGAATCCGTTCTGACGCAAATTAAATTTATCAAAGCTATTCAAAGTCAATGGAACCGGTATGGAAAACAATAGTATCTGACGGAAGAAAGAAGTTTTTCAATCGGGTTTTAAATCCCTCAGATATTGCAGTAAACGGAATCGTGAGCTTACGCTCTCTGGTTGAAGACTTGTGCGTTAAGAAAAACATGAATTTATATGAGAAACATTTCGCACCGGAAACGCTCTCCAACACCGAAAGAATTTTTCAAATTGGACTCTTAGAAACAGAGATATCGACAAAAATAAGATGTGGATTTACGTCCCCTGGTGGCCAAAGTATTCTTTACCAAAAATTTGAAATTATATGCAAAACATTTACCATCAGGAGTGGTATCCGCTGAAGAAAATATTTTTCAAATTGGAGTTTTAAGAGAAGAGTTATCAGGAAAAATGCAATTTACTTTTACGCCCCCTAGCGGAAAATCTATGCGTAATTTGAAAAAGTAACTATATCTAAAATACTCTTCGACATAAATGGAATCGAAAAAAAGATTTTTTCAATCGGATGTTTAGAAGCAAATATGTGGAATAAAACGCATTTTTGAATTCGACATCATCTGCATTTACGCCCTCTAGCGGCGAAATTGTACATCGCAAAAAAAAAAAAACGAAATAAAGGGTCATCATTCGCATATTTCAAGCTTACCAATGGAAAAAAAATTTTCAAATCGGACTAATAGTTGCAGAGATATCGTGGGTACAGACGGACGGACGGACAAACCGGTAACATAAGCACGATCTTTTTTTACAAAAGACGTGCTAAAAAAAAAAAGAGGGAGATGGTGTGACGTACTACAGAGGTGAGGCACGTGACAAGACGACAGATCTGCGGCTATACATTCCATCGGTGTAGCTTCGTTGGATGGAGCAACTGACTGCGGAGCGAACAGACGCGTCTTCGAATATCGTCACCGACAAATTTCTGTTTTCACAAGCATTATCATTTTTTTTAATCAGTATTTATTGTCAGATTGATTTGTATGGAAACCATCACGTTAGAAAAAGAGCAGGGAAAGTAAACCAGCAAAAAATGTGATTCCGTTTTTTTGCCGTAACGCACAATTAGTGATAGGATTTAATGTCAAGATCTGCAGTACTTTGAGAGAGGTTAGTGAACTTTTAGGGCTGCGCAAAGATTTCCAACCTTTCTTGGAAACTTCCAACCTTTCTCGCAATGCTATTGATCACCAGCTCGCGGCCTTCGTTTCGCCCTAGTTTTCTTCTATCGATTTTATTCCAGAGAATGCGAAGTTCTATTTTATTTTCACGTTTGTCATTCCGGCAAAGACTGCTTCGATTCCAAATTTTTTGCGACAAGATGATTTTTTTTTCCTGCAGCGCACACACGTTAAAAAATAACCTAGATTCAAATAGCAAGAGATGAGCAAACTGCCCTAATTCCTTTTCCTCTCCGTTTTTTTTAAGAGATTAAGCTGATCCGGAAACCTTGAATTTTTCCCGCTTTCAAATATTCTATTTCATTAAAACGCTTCCAGAAAGTGCGCAATTCAGCAAGGGATTTTCTAAACACGAACTGTCCATTTAAAGACAGCGACGAATTTACAAATAGCTTCCGATGCTAAAAGGAAGTTACGATTGTTGTACCGAAAGTAAAGCAAAAGTGGACATAACTTTTTCATTAACTGACAGAGGTCGTTCAAATTGAACATGTTGGTAGAGTAACTTTTTCTCTACACAAAGGTACTACTCAACATAGTCTCCATCACAAGCGATGCATTTGCGCCATCGTTGAACCCAGTCCTCGAATCCTCTTCGAAAAAATTATGGTGTGGTCTGTTGTACCCACTACTTCGCAGCCACTTTCACCTCGTCTGTATCATCAAATCGTTGTTCCCCGAGACTGTCTGTCATTGGACCGAACAGGTGAAAGTAGGAGGGCACGAGATCTGGGATGTACGGTGGTTGGAGGACCACCGACCAGCCTAATTTGCTGATCGTCTGATTTGTTGCCAAAGATGTGTGTGTTCTCTCATTGTCATGATGAATGTGGATCCTTTTCAGATTCTCGTTCGGTCTCTTCCTCTTTATGGCTTCTCTAAGCTTCTTGAAGTGTCTCAATGTACCGCTTGCAGGTCACGGTACTGCCACGTTCCAGAAAATCAAGGAGGATGACACCCCAATCATCCAAAAAACAACAACAACAGACACCATGACTTTCTGTGCTGGTTGCTGGCTGTTGAACTTCTCAGGCCTTGGTAAAGAGGTGTAACGCCATTCCATGGATTGGTTCTCCCTTTCCGGATCGTAAAGATACAGGGAAAAAAACGTGTCTTCATGGGCTTCAAACGCTTCCAGCAGATCAGAGTAGACTTCCACCCTGCTATCCTACAAATCGAGTGTCAACTGACACGGTACCCACTTTGCACACACTTTCCGATACTCTAAGTGTTGCACCATCTTCTGTAAGGTATTGTGACCACAGTCCAGTTGTGCAACAAGCTCACGGATTGTGACTCGTCTCTCCGCGCAAATCAATTCATCCACTCGCTGAAGATTCGCAGATGATGGTCTCCCACTGCGTGATTTGTCTTCAATGCTGGTTTCCCCTTCTTTAAACTTCTTCATCCATCTGTGCACATTGCTCTTGTCAGTGGTGTTATCTCCGTAAACATTTTGTAGCCTTCTGTGGATGTCGGACATTCCTTCGTCAAGAACTCAATGACGGCACGTTGCTTCTGCTTGGAATCCAATATTTACCTGCAATGAAGAAGAAGGGCTACTATAGAAGAAGAGTTACTCTACCAACATGTGCAATTTGAACAACCTCTGTCAGTTAACAAAAAAGTTAGTTCTACTTTTTCATTACTTTCCGTACAACCCTCGTAACTACGATAGATTGTTGCAAGGCTAACATTTCTCAAACAGTACGAAGAGCTAATATCAGTGCGACCTAGTGGCGCAATAATCTAAGCGCTGGCCTCTGACAGTGTCTCCGATTGGGCCGGTGCTTGCGTCCCTAATGAGGCATGGAAATTGGGCAACAATCTGATGAATTCTTCCTGTTCCGTCAAAATGATGACTCTGAAGGGATAAATTGAACTGTCTCAAAACTACTAAAAATTGAAGGTGCTGCGAGAGCAATCCTGCCAGGATTCGACGGGTCTTCACCCGGACGGACAGGATCGGCTGGGGGACCGGTGAGTCTACACTGCCACCGCGGGACCACCACTTCCCGCCCCTTACCTTTGCCCGTACATGCGACGTGCAGGGATTCTAAATTGCGGCTGGCTGGGAAATTTATTCGTCATCACAAAACCGATGTGGACCACTCATCCCTTATACAGTCGTATCAGAATAATATGACCAGTGTACCCACCCAGGCGTGACACAGAGTGCCCATGACAAGGTCTACCACACAGAGATATAAGAGGCCGGCTAGGACAGATGAGCCATAATGCGTGACGTGAGCACAATGGGTAGAGGTAGCGATTTGACGGACGTTCAAAAAGAACTGATCATCGGCTACCTCGCCAAGGCTGGAAGCATCTCAGAAACAGCAAGTTTCGTGGGCTGTTCGCGAGGTGCTGTAGTTAGGGTGTACCAAGAATGGACCGCTGGCATACCGAGTACCTTCCGACGTCATAACTGTGGAGCCACAAAGACCATCGACCCTAGAGCGGAACGTCACCTCTGTTGACTGATAAAGGGCAATCAACGTGCAACGGTGAAGCGATTGACTACGCAAATGAACGCTGAGGCACCCACGTATGTGTCCCTGATAACAGTAGAGCGAACCCTGTCCCCATCTTAACCCAGGTCCTTCGGCAACAACGCCTGCAGATCGCACGGGTTTACCATTTTTGGACAGTGGAAGAGTGGGAAAAAGTCGCCTTCCCCGACGAATCGAGGTTTCTACTCCACAGAAGTGCCGGGTGGTGGCCGTTACGGCGTCAGACACGCAAGAACCAACACCCCGACACTCCTGTCAGTACTGGCCGGCGGTGGCAGTATGCATGTCTGGGGGATGTTTTCCTGGTATGAACTAGGACCTCTGTGTATGGGTCCCTGAACACCAATGGCTACTTGTCCATCCTCGCTGAACAGATGCATCCCTTCATGTTGGACGTTTATCCTGGTGGTGATGGTGTCTACCAAGAGGACAATGCGCCCTGCTATGTCACTAACGGGGTGCGTGACTGGTTCCAGGAACACGGCAGCAATGTCTCCCTTCACCCTTGGCCGGCGAAATCGCCCGACCTTACTTCCATGGAGCACTTGTGGGACTATTTGAATAGACAGGTTCGTTGGCGTGCCGACCCATAACCACGTCATCTCCGGGACCTCTGTGCTCAGCTGCAGTCCGAATGGGCACGTGTGCTTCGGTCAACTTTCCACGGCCTCATTGCGTCCATGCAACGCCGTCTCGCCGCTGTCATGCGGGCAAAGGGTGGTTATTCCCATTATGAGGTAGGTGCTCATATTATTCTGATACAACTGTACATATGTATACGAGCTCCAATAAAAGTACCCTGCAAGAAGTGGAAAACGTGTCGTTTCACCGCTTGGTGTAGAAGTCTGCTGAATGCATTGCCTTAGGTGTGAGATTAACCTAAAATGATGTCCAGACGATGTGTAAGCATTGACAACAGAAATAGGGCAGTTGGCATGCTACAGGCAGGTGTACGGCAGATCGACGTGACTGTTACTTTAGGAGTTTTGCAAAGTGTAATAAGTCGACTACACACTAGATTTGTACGGCATGGAAATGTTGCAGGCAGACTTAGGTGTGATCGCTTGAGGATAAACACCACGGAGCAAGATCGCTACCTGACAGTAAGTGCTCATACAGGGCTTAGTAAAACAAGTAGCCAACTCCGGGAATCACTTCGAGCAGCATCTGGTGTCACAGTACACAGTATGTACCCACACGGCGAGAAACTGTCTTCACGGAGAGGAAGGAGGAGGCTATGATGTGTAGCACTGATATCAGCCCACCGCTGTCAAAGATGGTTTCAACAGTACATGTCATGTAATACAAAGTGGCACCACAGACGAATACCGTTTCGCATACTCGACGAGGACACGTGTAGAGGAGATTCGGCTAACGAATGCAACCACACTATAAGCAGTACGTCCAACCTTACAGCGGCAGTCTGTTCTGGTCTTGGCACGAATGTGTTTTAACAGCCATACTTCCTTGTATGTTTGTCAAGGCAACATGAATGCCTCAGTGTACCAAAACGAGGTCATTGTGCCAATTTTGACACTGATTCACGCTGCTATTGGACATGTATCCCGTTTTCTTGATGACAATGCAATCAGTTATCGTGCCTTCAGCGTGCTTCAGGAGCTGGAAAGTAATGGAATTGAATCGTTACAGCTGCGTCCAAGGTCACCTGAATTAAATCATATTGAAAACATTTGGGACACTGTACATGGGAGTCTAGATGACCACGTTCCATACCCCAGTACACTGGCAGACCTCCGTAAAGGGTTGCCTATAATATGGGTCGAGCTGTTCGAGACACTCATCAATAATGTCATTCCAAATACGTCTCGTAGGTGTCAAGACGTTCTTCGACGCAGACGTGGTGTTACCGGGTACTGAAATTCAGAGGTATGGACATTATCCAAATTTACCATTTTGTCTATATTGCAATGCTACTTTGTTGTGTGAAGGAATTGCACAATAAATTGTTTTTGTAAGCGCAGTCCTTATCGTTTGTGCTACGTAGCCTCATTTATGTTATTTCAATGTGTTACTTGAGTTAGATACATACATCCATCATTTCATGCAATATCTTTAACTGTTTGTGACTACCATGATACACTGCCTGACAGAGAAAATGCCACACCATGAAGGAATGCTGGAAAACAGACCAAATTGCACACACCAATAGCGAAGTAGGTCCTGAACGAATGATTTAATTGTCACATACAGACTAGGCCCCAGTGGCCGAATACACAGGATGATCAATAAGGAGTGTGGCCTCCATTTTGGGCGATACAGCGTTGAATCAGATGTGGCATCGAGACAATGAGAGTCCGAATAGAGTCCTGGGGTATCGTGGACAATGTTTGATCCTTTTGGTAGCCCCTCAAGAAGAAATGGTCCTTGATGGTCAAAGAACAGGGTTAACAATACCTTGCCTGCGGAAATGGTGGATAGTGATTTCCTTGGCTGTGGCGCTGATGCATGTTTCCACTGCATGCTCTGTCGTTTCGACTTTGGCTCGAAATGATGACACCAGCTTTCGTCCCCAGCAATAATGCGTAGCAGGAAATCTTCACCTTCTTCATGGTAGCGGAACAGATGCTGTAACGAAAGTCCCATTCGTTGACTCATCTGTTCATCGGACAGATGTTTCGGTACCCATGTGGCGCAGGCCTTACGAGATTCAAGGTGCGAATGCATGATCGTATTGGCAGTTCCGGTGCTCACACCCGCACTGTTTGCCAGTTCTCGGATCGTGATTCTTCCGTTGGCCTTTACTGCAGCATCCACACTTTACTTGTGGTCACAGAAACTGCTGCACGACGTAGTGGACCTGATCTTGTCTGGTCCGCAGTGCTTGTTCGTCCACTACTAAAGTGCTGGCCCACCGCATTACAGTACACCGTGGAAGGCAAGCAGGCCCATGCACCGCCTGTGAATTTCGCTTGGTGGCGTTTTCTCCGCTTTCAAAAACTGAATTACAGTACGGTTTCCGTAACAAACAAGCTGCAATGCAGTCGCATAGCCTTTAAATCGCGTGTACACTAGCGCCACCCATTGACAACATTAGGAAGCGCAAACGCACTCCAGCCAAAGAGTCTCCCTACTTATTGAACAACCCGTATATTTCTATTAGGCGTGACACACTACATATTGCCTCACTTTAGCTACATGCCTTATGACCAGGTACGCTTGCTTATTATTTGATATTTATTTAATAACTAGTTTTCTTATTTTGTACATATAGTATAGAAGAACATATTATTAGGTGTGTGCAAAAGTTCTACCCGTTTTTTCAGTAGATATCAAAAATTATTTTTATCAATAAATAACATCTTTATTCTTGCCATTATTATCTATGACCTCTTGCCATCTTTCTGGTTGTAATTGAATTCCTCTTCTGTAGAACTCCTCCGGTTTGGAGTCAGTAAACTCTTGTAATGCAGTTTCGACATCTTCAACTTAATCGAAGATTTTTCCAGTGAAGTTGTTCTGAGGAGATCGGAAAAGGTGGTAGTCAGTAGGTGCAAGATCTGGGAAATATGGGGGTGATGTATCACTTACCATACAATACCCAGTAATTTTCTCTGAGTGGCTAAATCTGCATAGGGTCTCTCGTTGTCATGTTGCAAGATGACGCTTTCTCAATTAACCAGTGCTGAACGCTTAGATTTAAAATTTTCTTTCAGTCTTTCCAAATGTTGGCAGTACAGGACAGCGTGTATCGTTTGGTTAGTTACAAGTAGCTCCCAGTGGATTACCTCCTTGACATCCCACAATAGACTTAACAGCACCATTCTCGGGTGTAGTCCTCTTGACGTCAATGGAACAGGCTCTCCTACTCGGCATACAGTCCTTTGACGCTTTGTAAAGAACCCACTTTTCATCACCCGTAACTAATCGTCCCAAGAAAGGTTCATTTCTGTGACGCGCAAGCAAAGAAAGACAGGTGGTCATACTGTCCGATCGATTTCTTGTGGATAGGTAATGTGGTCCCCACTGATCAAACTTAGTGATAAACCCAAGCGCATGCATCCTTCTTTACTGTTTTTGTGTGTACAGAAAACCTTTCTGATAAGTCTGCAACAGTTAAATGCTTGGTATTTGATAAGGCTTGGTTGAGATCCCCTTCAGAAGCCTCTAAATGGACGTCCAGAACGTAGTTTACCTCTGTAGCTTCTGTCTCCTTCACAGAATTTCCCGAACCAACCGCGACATGTGCTTTCGTTTACACTCTACAGCATCCTCGCCATACACCTCACAAATATTGTGGCAGGCTTTAGCTGCATTGTTGCCTTTGTAGAACTCACAAAGCAAACAATGCCTAATGTGATCCCTATTGCTTGACATGTTAACCCTTAAACCTGCATACTTGGTGCCCTTTTATAACCTACTCCTCGAAGCATTTTGGCCATCACAGGTGCCATCTGCTATTGTACTTTCTGGCGCAGGACTACGTCTTTTTTTTTTTTTTTTTTTCACGGTGGGCTATAAGCGACTGGTTATAGCCCACCGTGAGCAACTCAGTGGGCTATAAGCAGTCGCCCGTCCCTAATTTGGGGTCACTGGTTCCAGGGAAGGGAGAGAGCCAGTGCCGTAAGACAAACACAACATCCATGCCTCACCGGGATTCGAACCCTGACCCCGTTCGGACGAATGATCACAGGCCATCGCTTAGACCACTGGGCCACCGGGGCGGCGCAGGACTACGTCTAACACCGCGAATAGTATGCGACGACTTACAACCGACGGTCTGTGACAAAAATAGGTCCCAATTGAAATCATTATAGCGCTAAAATTACGAGCCACACACTAATGGTGTTCGCAATATTCGTGAACAGCATGGAGTCCAATTCGTGTACTGTGCAATACATCGCTCGTGGGATGCTCCCGTACGCGGGGGAGGTGATGGATTATTTCTGGGGGTGCCGCCGCGTTTGACTCAGTCTATCTCGGCAACCGTAAACGCAACACGACTGGGCGTGGTATCGTTTTAAAGCTCTCGACGAGATCTATTCAAATATACGAAGAACATTTCGCAGTGGTTTGCACTGAACATTTTAAAAATTGTTTTCTTGTAAACTTTTGACAATATCGCGGTTTATCTGGACAACCCTGCGTGCAAAACGACTGTGCGTGTTATCGTCTTAAAGCTCTCGACGAGATCTATTCAAATACACTGCTGGCCAACCAAAACGCAACACTAAGAAGGACACGAGATAGCAAAGCCAGATTTACTGGACACATAACAACAAATACAAAGATGAAACGATTGAGCTTACAGGCCCGTGCGACTTGAGGGAACATGCAGACATCAATAGTTCTTGTGGCCCTCATGGCTGGCAATAACGGGCGCTACACGCAGCGGCGTCGAACGAATGAGGCTTTGGATGTGGGCTTGGGGTATGTCGGTCCAGGCTGCTTCCACACGTTGCCACAGTTCATCACGGGTGGTGCTTGCCGGGCCACTCGGTTGGCGATCAGCGACCAGACGTGGTCGATAGGAGACATATCGGGAGAACAGGCGGGCTACGGCAGCAGTGACACCTGGTGGGCCGTGAAGAATTGTTGCGCGATGCGTGCCATATGCGGTCGCGCATTGTCCCGTTGAAACGTGGCCGCTGGTTGGTCCTGCAGGTAAGGGAGGACTACAGGCTCCAAAACGTCGGAGATGCAGCGGTGGCTGTTGAGTGCACCGGAGATGCGTACCAGAGGGGTGCGGGTGTCATATCCAATTGCGCCCCAAACAATAACGCCAGGCGACGGACCGGTATGGCGATGCATAATGCAGGCATCATACAGTCTCTCGCCGCGGTGCCGCCACACGCGGATCCGACCATCGTGGTGTTGCAGGCAGAAGCGGGATTTGTCGGAGAAGACAATGTCGTGCCATTCCGTAGTCCAGGCGCGGCGTTCAACGGCCCACTGCTGCCGCACTCGCCGGTGGTGTAACGTCAATGGTAATCGGAGCAATGGGCGCCGTGCGACAAATCCCCGCTCCTGCAGACGACGTCGAACGGTACGTGCTGACACAGGTTGTTACGCAACACGACCTAATTCCTGCGCTAACGTTCGTGACGTGGCGGTGCGAGCTGTCAATGCCCTCGCACATCATGCCGGTCCTCTTGTTCGGTGGTGTGCCGCGGCTGCGGTAATCGCTCACGTTGGTCCGTCCGTCCCTCCTGCACCCACCGAATCCATACTCGCCTCACTGTCGATATCGTCGCACACGGGCGCCGATGTCTCGGTACGATAAACTGCGATGTCTCGGTACGATAAAGCCACTATTCGTCCTCTGTTGAACTCCGAAACGTGCTGGAATGACTGCCGTATTTTGCGACGAGGCATCAGGAAGCTTTCCACGCACAGGTCCGGCAGCACAACACACTTCCACTACTTACACCCGGCCTTTTGTGCACCCTTCTTATAGTGCTTCTCGGTGGCGTGCCGGGCGCACATGATTTGCACATGCTCTGCAATGCTAATCGTTTGCATGTCATCTCGCGGGCGACGCATGCTGCGAATTTCAGGCCAATCGGATGCTTCCTTCTTGGTGTTGCATTTTGGGTGGCCAGCAGTGTATATAAGGAACATGTCGCAGTGCTTTAAACTAAAATAAAAAAAAAACAATTGTTTTCGTGTGAACGGGTTAAGATTTTTGACAATGCAGCGGAATTCGCAGAAAGAACGCAAGCAAAAGTAGAAAAAATCAAAGCGAGAGGCAAGAGCAAGTGATGAGGAAAGTAAGAAGCCCTGCAGCCCAAAGAACCAGAGATTATCGAGAAAGCCTGAAAGCAGCCGGCGCCGAACAAAAATCCAACTCACCGATCGAACCCGTACACATACTCGACCAGCCCATTTCAACCCTCCCATCTGCAAGTCGTTCCAAACTAACGGCTCAATCAGAACTGAGCCTACCTTTATTTTTTATTTAATTTTTTTACTGCGAATTTGCATCATGACAAACGGGTAGAACTTTTTTTTATTTTTTTATTGAAGGTTTAAATTAAATTATTTGTTGGACTAGGTAGACAGATACATTGACAGTATAGACATTGTATACAGATTTTTTACATCAACAAGTACATATCAAACATGGTACACAGTATGTCAAATGATAAATGTACACACAGAGAGCCAGAGTTGATCAAGGAACACACGGAGAGCCAGTGCCAAAAAACGAACACGCACCCCCACCCCCCGGTGGCGCAGTGGTCTAAGCGATGGCCTCTGATCATTCGTCCGTAAGGGGTCCGGGTTCGAATCCCGGTGAGGCATGGATGTTGTGTTTGTCTTACGGCACTGGCTCTCTCCCTTCCCTGGAACCAGTGACCCTAAATTAGGGACGGGCGACTGCTTATAGCCTCGACGGTGGTCGTTAAACCTCCAATCAAAAAAAAAGAAAGTGACAACCATCCATGCTTCACCGGGATTCGAACCCGGACCCAACTAGGGCGAATGATCAGAAGCCATCGCTTAGACCACTGCGCCACCCGGGCGGTTTGTTGATGGTTTAACAACTACCGTGAGTAACTCGATGGCCTATAAGCAGTCGCTTGTCCTTAATTTAGGGCGACTGGTTCCATGTAAGTTAGAGAACCAGTGCCGTAAGACGAACACAACATCCATGCCTCACCGGGATTCGAACCCTGACCCTCGTCGGACGAATGGTCATAATCCAAGCGCTTAGACAGCTGCGCCACCGAACTTTTGTACACATCTAATAAATTACATATTCTTCTCAAATTTCATATGAAAACTTCTTATAGTTTTCCGGACACCTGAAATTTTCATTTTTTTTATTGCAACTGGTGTAATCGATGATCATGTTACTTTGTTTCGCATTTAGCTTTGTGAAATAGTATGGCGTTGCCAAAATACAAAGAAAGAGAGAAGCAGGAAGTACGATTGCCTTTAACGTGTTCGTATGCGTCATTATATTTTCATCTGGAGAATAACGAAAGGAATTTTCCTCATTGTAAAGTCTTTTAAGAGAACGTAATTTCGTTCTGAGCTGTAACTTTTGTATTTCGCCAATTAGTGTTCTTCGCATTCACATTTTGATACTTAGAAAAACGGACAAAGGAATTTAATTACATGGATCATCTTCTTACTAAACGGAAAGCAGTCAAGAGGAATTTTGTTTTAATCAGGTACTTGTTCATCATTCTCCACGTTTTTCCAACTTCTTAACGAACAAGTTGCGAAGAATAACGAGATTCTCAAGGACACGCTCACAATCACATCCATCCACACATAAATTTTATTTACATCGCAAAAATGAATGCTTTCTTTTGAAGGTAGTTAAAACGATGTCTTGTGTAAGATAAGAGAGGACAGTATAACCAAACTAGAAATTTAAGTACACTCTTTGTCAAAAAAAAAAAAAAAAAAACCGAAGCACTCAGTAGGAATCATCCAATGGAGATGAAAATTGATATGTGCAATGTTCATGTATAGGAAAGGAAATGATTGCAATTCCGGGCAGTTGGGCCATTTTATTCGGATAAAACAGCTACACGAGTTGAACAAGACAGTACGTTGTAGCTACCGCTCTCCTGAACCACCTCTGCTTCGCACCGGAAGAAAGAAGTTTCTCAATCGGGTTTTTAATCCCGCAGATATTGCTGTAAACGGAATCGTAAACTTACGCCTTCTCGTTGCAGACTTATTTATTTATTTTTATTTAACCACAATTTCATGCCACACCACAACAAAACAGAATTTCGTCCATACACACCCGGGACTACATCTACAATCATAATAAACAACAAAAGTCCAAGAATACAGTAATACCAATGGTAATTTAAATGTGCAGACAAAATTAATGAACTGAGGCTTTCTCTAAAATCAACGGTTGCACGCAGCATGCAATGTAACCAAAGTAACTGAAAAATTGCAGCACTTCAAAAGTGTAAATATTACAAAAGTGTTCCATACAATTCGATGTTTGCAAATAACATCATATTTTCATTAAAACATACACATGATGAAATATATACTAACGAAACTAACATTTTCAAAAAGTTACATACTAAAATAAATACAGGGTGATTCATAAAGAAGTATACAGTTGTTTCAACGCATTATAAAACAAGAACAATGCAAGATATTTTATGTTACCTGTAACAGAATTGTAGGGGAATGTTTCAAGTTTTTTTAGAGACAGTCACAGATGTTCTACGTGTGCACCCTTAGTCACACGACACACATCGAGCCGGTTTTTAATTTCCGGTTCCAGTTTCTGCTTCCAGTTTCTGTTTCCAGTTTCCAGATGCTGTAAAACAGTAACAGTTGAAGACACGGACCACAACTGCTAACCGTTAGATGGATGTACTCATAAAGTTTGTGTCCTGCTACTGAGGGACACAAACCCCCTTCCTTTTGATCTAGCTTATCACAGCCACTATCACTGCACTTGATTCAGATATCTTACCTCGCGTTTGGGCGCAAATGGATTACCGGCTCGATGTGTGTCGTGTGACTAAGGGTGCACACATAGAACATGTCTCTAAAAAAACTTGAAACATTCCCCTACATTTCTCTGTTACAGGTAACATAAAATATCTTACATTGTTCTTGTTTTATAGTGCGCTGAAACTGTATACTTCTTTATGAATCACCCTGTACTTAAGTCAGACAAACTGACAAGAAGAAGGTGCGAACACTTTATAGCCAATACATCAAAAGTCTCACCACAGGGAGCACAACCAAAGTAAATAATAATTACAAAGTACCAAAGCAACACTATAATCTTTTAGTTTTAAATGAATTGAAGCACTGCAACAAATTCCTTATAACAAATCGTTGCGATGTAATAACAAATCGTTGCGACTGGTGCGTTAAGAAAAATGTAAATTATATGAGAAACATTTGGCAGCGAAAACGCTCTCCAACAAAGAAGTTTTTTTTTCAAATCGTACTCTTAGAAGCAGAGATATCAGCAAATATATAAGTTACGCATCCACGCCCCCTGGCTGGAGAAACATGCATTATTTTAAGAAGAAAGTATTCTCTAAAGGTATTTCGATGTGAGCGGTGTCAGTCCAGGAATGAATTTTTTCAGTCGAGTTTTCAGGAGCTCAAATTTTGCTGCAAATACATCAGAAACAGAAATTAACACTTATGCCTCATGGTGGCCAAACCATTTTTTACCAAATATTAGAAATTATATGAAAAACGTTTCCCATGCGATACAGGAAGAATTTTTCAAATCGGAGTTTTAGAAGCAGAAATATCGGAGGGGGGGGCAATTTACCTTTACGCCTCCTAGCGGAAAGTCTATGACTTACTTGAAAATTTTGAATTTATATGAAAAACATGTCGCACCGGAAAGAAAGGAACAAAGAAGGAATTTTTCAAATCGGACCATTAGAAGCAGAGATATTGGCAAAAATAAAATATACATCTACCCCACCTGGCGGAGAAGCCATGCAATATTTTAAAAAGAAAATATTCTGAAAAGGTTTATCGATGTGAGTGGCATTGTTCCACGAACGAAGTTTTTCAATCGAAATTTTAGAAGCTCAGATTTTGTGGCAAATTCACGAGAAGAAGAAATTAACACTTACGCCTCCTGGTGGCCAAACCATTTTTTACCAAAAATTAGAAATTACATGCAAAAGATTTCATACCAGGACTTGTTTCCGCTGAAGAAAAAAATTTCAAATCGGAGTTTTAGAAGTAGAGACAACGGGGAAACCGTAGTTTACTTTTACGCCCCCTAGCGGAAAATCTATGCGCACCATGAGAAAGTGACAATACCTAAAATACTTTTCGACATAAATGGAATCGTAAGAAAAAGAATTTTTTTAATCAGATGTTTAGAAGCAAATATAGGGAATAAAATGTATTTTGAATTCGATATCATCTGTATTTACCACCTCTAGCGGCAAAATTGTACACCGTAAAAAAAAAAAAAAGAAATAAAAAAATAAAAGATTATCATTCGCACCTTTCAAGATTCCCAATGCAAAAAGAATTTTTCAAATCGAACTAATAGTTGCAGAGAGAAATGGTGTCCATAAACGGACGGACGGACGGACGGGCCGATAACATAAGCACGATCTTTTTTTACAAACGATGTGCTAATAAGTGGTGTGAATTCATGGGAAATTTCTGAAAATATCGTGCAGAAAAGTTGCACGTCCGTCTATTAACGGAATTTTCGTTTTTAAAAGTTCCCCGTTTTCAACAAGCATCAGCGTCCGGACTGTGCAACTACCCTACACGATATGGGCTTCGGGAGCAGACGCCCAACTCGAGTCCCCTTTATGGGTGCACGACACAGAGCTATGCACCTCGCTTGGGCACGGCAACACCGCCACTGGGCACTTGATGACTGGAAACAAGTAGCCTGGTTTGACGAGTCGCATTTTCAACTGTATCGGGCAGATGGAAGGATTCGTGTGTGGCGCAAACTCCATGAAGCCATGGATCCCGCCTGTCAACAGAGAACTGTACCGTCTGGTGGGGGTCCTTAATGGTATGGGGTGTATTTAGCTGGACTTCACTGGGACTCCTGGTACGTCTACAAACGTCTGTGATCGGCGAACTCTATGTGCGCATCCTTTCTGACGAGGTACACCCGTTCATGTCCTGCATTCATGCTGATGGGTTGGGCCTGTTCCAACACGACAGCACAAGTGTCGGGACGCCACATTATGGTTAGAGGAGCATTCATCTGAGTTTGGAGTGTTGCCATTCCCACCCAAGTCCCCAGATCTGAACGTGATAGAACACATTTCGGATGCCATGCAACGCGCTATCGAACACAGGGATCCGAGACCTCGGAATACACCCGAATTGTGGAACGCTGTGCAGGAAGTATGGTGTGCATTGCCTACAGCATATTTCTAGAAGCTAGTGGAGTCCATGCGCAGTCGTATTTCTGCTGTCCTGCGTTCCCGTTGGGGACATACCAAGTATTAGACTGGTGTACCAGTTTTTCTGGCACTTCAGTGTATACCGCACGGCACTACCCTTTCTTCAACAACAGAGAATGTGAGAGTGATAGCAAAGAAAATAGGACTAGATGATGCAGGAATTGGTGATATAAATGAGCTTCTTGAGAGTCATGGTGAAGAGCTTTCAACGGAAGATTTAAAAGAGCTAGCTGAACAACTGTCCAAAGAACACACAGAGAAAAGTAAAGCTGACTCTGCAATGCCAATCAAGGCACTAACACTGAAATCAATGCAGGAGATTAATGCTTTTATTAATAACGGATGTGATATCTTCTGTAGCAATAACCCCAACTAGGAGCAGAGCTCAATCATTAAGAGAGGAGTTGAGACAGTTCTACAGCCATACTATAACTTATAATCAGAAAAAGAGAAAACCAAACAGGCATCTATTCTATGATTTTTAAAGAAGTACATTTGCTTTTTCTAAAACACAATACAATTTTCGATGCGTAGATTTCATAAAATACACTCTTTGTCATAAATTTCCGCGCACCAAGAAGGAGGCTTCGGATTGAAACGAAATTTTAGTAGTGAGATGGTACATACCAAGAACAGAAGTGATTACAATACCATAGCAGCAGGATGATTTCTCGCGGACATACGGTACACATTCCGGTCAGCGTTGGTACCGCGTCGGACCGCCTCGTGCTCGGATACATGCGGTGATACGGACCGGCATGGAGTCAAAGGGACGCCGTATGTTATCCTGGGACAGATTAGCTCACACTTCTTGCAACTGACACTCTAAATCACGAACACTGGGACATAGACAAAGCTGACGCCCCATATGGTCCCACACGTGCTCGACGGACGAAAGATCAGGCGATCTGGCAGGCCATGGAAACGTCAAAGCATGACGTAGAAAGTCCTAGGAAATCCGAGCCGTGTGCGGACGGGCGTTACCTTGTTGGGAAATGCCTCCATCCCACCCCGCCAGGAAAGGCAGCACATGGGGCCGCAGGATCTCTTGTACGTAGAGCTGGGCTGTCAACGTTGCTCGTATCACTGCGAGGGAAGTCCAGCTGTCATACACGATGGCTCCCCAGATCATCACGCCGGCAGTTTGAGACGTGTGCCGCTCTACAGTGAGGTTGGGATTGTAGCGCTCACCTGCGGTCCTCCACACTCTGACACGCTGGTCGTCCGTTCCCATACAGAAGCGGGATTCGTCGTTGAACACTATACGTCACCAGTCCGTAACATTCCACGTTGCTCGCTGCTGACACCACTGCAATCGACGCCAACGATGGCAGGAAAAGTAAGGGCCATCGAGAGTGCAGATTCGCCTCTGCCATGCGTCTGGAAATGGTTCTGGCGGACACAGGAGTCCCTTGTAAAGCCGCCACATGTCTCTGAATATTGGACAAAGACGTCGTTGCATCTGTGCGCGCTGCTCTCACGATCCCACAGTCCTCTCTGCAGGTGGTGTGTCTGGGTCGTCCAGAGCCAGTCCGCTGTGTCTGGGTGCCTCCCCGTGTCCATTGCTCCCAACACGATCGCACCGTTCTGCCCGACTGGCCCAAATTGCGGCCGATTCGGCGCGCCGGACACCCTGCCTCTGTCATACCGACGATACGGCCTAGTTGAAACTCCGTCAGTTCCCCGTACGCACATTTACGGAGGCTCCCCTGCATGTCTATCACTGAGGGATCTCACCTGACTCTTACCGTGCACTTCGGCACGAATGTGGAGTCCCCTGAGCGGCGCCTTATAAGCCCCAAGAATTGCGATTCCAGCGCCGGTCTTGGACGCGCGAGCATGCTGAATTAGACGAAACTTTAATCATTTGCATGTCTACCCTCCCCGCAAATCGCACGGTTTTTTTTCTTGGTGTGCGTATTTTTATGATAATGAGTGTAAAACATTTTTCAAGTATTTTGTGTTGATTACTGAAAATCTCGGAACATAACCTAATACACTGAGTGGCCAAATTATTATGACAACCTGGTTAGTTCGTTGCTGGGCTATCTTTTGCCCTAAATACGGCTTGAATTCGATTTGGTATAGACTTATTAAATGTCGTTAAGTGGCTTGGGGTATATTAGCCCAAATGCAATGAACTGCATTCTTTAGCTGTTGAATATTTGATGGTAGATTATCCTGCTGTCTGATGCCCGTTTCTTCTTCATCCCACAAATGTTCCATTGGACTGAGATTCGGTGATTGAGGATGCCAATGTAGCATGAAAAATTCTCCGTAGTGCTCCTCAAATCATTCGCCTAGAGTGGGAATGCCATGCCATGGAGCATTGTCCTTCTGGAAGTGTCCATCTTCATTGGGATAAACTATCAACATAACTGAGTGGACTTAGTCGGCACAATATTTAAATAACTTTGGCGGTTAGGCTTCCCTCCACAGGAATCAAAGGGCCCAAACACATCCACGAAAGCATGCCCGAGATCATAACGTTGCCTTCGCCAGCTTGAAGAGTAGTGACCGTGCAAGATCGGTCCATGCTTTCGTGCTTCTGTTTCCGTATCCTTACCCTTCCATCTGCATGGTGTAGTTGAAAACGTGATTCGTCGGACTACATTACTCTTTCCCACTCATTTGCTGTCCAATTCTTGTGTTCCTGAGCGAACTGGAGGCGTTTCTTCTTGTTCGCTGCATGACTTATGGACAGGCCCATCTGCTACTGTAGCCCATACGATATACACTGAAGTGCCGGAAAAAACTGGTACACCAGTCTAATACTTGGTAGGTCCCCCACGGGAGTTCAGGACTGCAGAAATACGACAGGGCATGGACTCCACTAGCTTCTGGAAATATGCTGTAGGTAATGCACACCATACTTCCTGCAAAGCGCTCCACAATTCGGGTGTATTCCGAGGTCTCGGGTTCCTGTGTTCGATAGCCCATTCCCAAATGAGTTCTATCACGTTCAGATCTGGGGACGTGGGTGGGAACGGCAACACCCCAAACTCAGATGAATGCTCCTCTAACCATAATGTGGCGCCCCGACACTTATGTTGTCTTGTTGGAACAGGCCCAACCCATCAGCATGAATGCAGGACATGAACGGGTGTACCTTACCTCGTCAGAAAGGAAGCGTTGGCCGGTCGCAGACGTTTGTAGACGTACCAGGTGTCCCAGTGAAGTCCAGCTAAACACACCCCATATAATTACGGACCCCCCACCAGCCTGTACAGTTCCCTGTTGACAGGCGGGATCCATGGCTTCACGGGGTTTGCGCCACACACGAATCCTTCCATCTGCCCGATACGGTTGAAAACGCGACTCGTCAGACAAGGCTACTTGTTTCCAGTCATCAAGTGTCCAGTGGCGGCGTTACCGTGCCCAAGCGAGGTGCATAGCTCTGTGTCGTGCACCCATCAAGGGCACTTGAGTTGGGCGTCGGCTCCCAAAGCCCATATCGTGCAGGGTACGTTGCACAGTCCGGACGCTGATGCTTGTTGAGGTTCCAGCATTGAATTCCTATGCTACCTGCGAGAGTGTCGCGTGAAACGATTCTTGACAGCCGACGATGGTCACGTTCACCCAATGTCTTTTTACGGCCACACTGGTATAGTAGGTTGGAAATTTTGCCGGAATTCTTGTAGTCACGGTAGACCCTAGCAATGGGCGTCCGTGAAAATCCGAACTTCGTTTCTACCTCCGAAATACTGTGGCCCATCTCACGAGCGCCTACTATGACACCGCGTTGAAAATCGCTTAAATCGTTATTACTTGTCATTCTCATGCCGAAAACAGCTTTGACAGCTGACAAGGATGTCTATCGCTTTATATACGCACTGGTGGACGCAACCAAGTACGCGCATAGGTGACGTTGCTATGTATTTTGCATAAGCTCGACTGTACCAGTTTTTCGGCACTTCAGTGTATGTGACGTACTACAGAGGTAAGTCACAAGTCAAGACGACAAATTTGCAGCGATACATTCCGTCCGTGTAGCTTAGTTGGAAGAGCAACTTACTCCGGAGTGAGGGGGCTGGGACAAATTCGTGCTTTTACATTGGCGCCCGAACGTAAAAATAGATGTACAGGCCATTGGGTTCTTTACAAAATGTGTGATGTTTGTTCCCCACATCGTCTAGAATGAATGGAAATTCGATCTCCGCTTCAAACACAAACTAAGAGGGAGAGGATGTGACGTACTACACAGTTAAAGCACGAGTCAAGATAACAAATCCGCAGCGATACATTGTGTAGCTTAGTTGGGAGAGCAACTTACTCCGGAGGGAAGGTGGTCGCGGATTCGATCCGCGTCACGAACAAATTTGTGTTTTCACATGTAACGTTCGCTGAATTGTACGTTGAGATGCCATGGGCAGATTATCTGCAATATGACTAGTGTTGTCTGTCTGTTGGGCTGAAAACGTTTACCTATTTCTCCGCTCAGCTCGAGCATCCAGTAACCATTAACGACCACAAGACTTGCGCTCAGACCCAGTTTCTTGACTGGTGGTCCACTCTCTGTAAACTTTAGCAATTTCTGTCCTCGAACGTTTCACAAGTACAGCCGTTTTGCTAATGCTGGCGCCAATGCCTCGAACACCCATGATCATTCCACTTTCAAAGTACGTCAGATCGCGTCTTTTACCCATCATTTCTTGTCCAATGCATTTCATTAGTCTCTGTATGCCTTCAGCGTTCCCTGTTTATACCCATCCAGCAATCGTACGTCAGCAACATCTGCGGGTTAACTACTTTGCATGAAATGGTCTGGTGGTCATAATAATTTGGCCACTCAGTGTATGTTCCCATTATATTATTGCTTCAATTTACGCCGAAAATCTCAGAACCTAAACCCTAGCGTAAGCCCAGTCCTACTTGTGTTTTATAGGGATTGTTAGGCTTGTTGTTTTGAACTGCTTCTCTATTTACGCGCTCGTCTCTCTGTGCCTCTGTCTTGATTTTACTTGTTTTAAATGAAGGTTACCTTGGGAAAAGCAAACAAAGATGCAATAGTTTTCCAGAGACACTAGTCAGCAGCTACAGTTTCTGCGCGACACATCGAAGGGAAAAATCGTAAACTAAAGGTGAATGAAATTGTACTGACTAGACAGCTTAAGTAAAATTGCTAAATATAAACTCCGAAGCACTGCAATTGCAAAGTCCGGGAAAAGGCAAAAATAACCCAAGTTACCGCAGGCACATGCAACTCCCGAGAGAAGCTAATGATAAAAGAACTGGTTTAAAGAAAGGTCTATTTCTTTGAGAAGAAAGAGTCTTTTGGGTTATCGTTGAACAGGTGATGCATTAAATGGCTTCGAGAAGTCTGATATAATTATATAAATGTCTTAATATCCAATTTCTGCACTAAATTATTATTTTACTGATCAAAGAGAAATTTTGAAGCAATTGGTTATTTTCATATTTAAATGAACATTCAGTCATCTAAAATATGAGAGACAGAGGAAGAGAGAGATCAAGCGGATAGGGAGAGCGAGAGGGAGAGGGTATGGAGCAGAGAGAGAGAGAGAGGGTATGGAGCAGAGAGAGAGAGAGAGAGAAAGCAATAGAGAGGGACAGAGAGATAGAGGGTATGGCGAGAGACAGCGAGAAGGAGAGTGATAGAGAGGGAGATATGCAGAAAGAGAGAGAGACAGGGAGAAGGGTGGGAGTGGGAAAGTGAGATAGATAGATAGATAGATAGATAGATAGATAGATAGATAGATAGATAGATAGATAGATAGATAGATGTAGAGAGTGGGTACAGATATAGAGACAGGGAAATAGAGAGAGATAGGGAGAGAAAGAGAGAGATAGAGGGGATAGAAAGACAGGGGGAGAGAGCAAGAGGGATAGAGATTGAAGGAGAGGGAGAGGGGAAAGATCGAGTGTATGGGGAGAGGGGAAAGATCGAGTGTATGGGGAGAGAAGGAGAGGGGAAAGATCGAGTGTATGGGGAGAGAAGGAGAGGGGAAAGATCGAGTTATGGGAAGAGAGGGAGAGGGGAAAGATCGAGTGTATGTGGTGAGAGGGAGAGAGAAAGATTGAGTGTATGGGGAGAGAGGGAGAGTGGAAAGATCGAGTGTATGGGGAGAGAGAAAGATTAATAGAGCGAGGAACTTAGATAGAGAGATAGCGAGAGAGATAGAAGGTATGGGGGGAGAGAGAGAGCGAGAGGAAGATAGGCAGAGCGAGAGAGAGGAAGAAGGGAGGGAGAGGGAAAGTGAGACGAAGAGAAAGAGAGGAGAGAGATAAAGATAGATAGATAGATAGATAGATAGATATATAGATAGATAGATAGATAGATAGATAGATAGATAGATAGGTGTAGAGAGTGGGTAGAGAGATAAAGAGAGATAGATATAGAGAAAGATAGATAGATATAGAGAGGGAGAGGAAAAGAGACAGTTGAGAGAGAGACTCACAGCTCAATAGCTATCTTGATAATTTCGAGACAGACACACCGATCTATCAGAGCACACCTTTACCAAAGCAAATGACGGCAGTTAGTGCAGAGCCTTTCTTTTTCGTCTTGGGCTGCCTATTCTTAACAGAGGTCATAGACCACCCTGGCAAATTCCGCTCTGTTCAGAGTGGCCCTGATTAAGAATTATATGTTCATTTTAGTCCAGTCCCTGATGTTATAAAACCAGTATATTCTTCTTCTCCGCGGTCTCTTTTATCCATTAATCCTTTCTTCTAATACCAAATGGAGAATGATGAATTTAATACTCCGCAACAATTGTCCCAAATAAGCAGTTCATCTTTTCACCAGACTTGGCAACGCACGATT
The DNA here is from genome assembly GCA_039090855.1 of Macrothele yani. Taxonomy (NCBI): domain Eukaryota; kingdom Metazoa; phylum Arthropoda; class Arachnida; order Araneae; family Macrothelidae; genus Macrothele; species Macrothele yani. The sequence goes on from CM077021.1 coordinate 10,837,629, forward strand.
TTGATTTATTCTTTCGAGTATGTTTTGCTGTTCATGGAATCTTTAACATCCTTCCAAAAATATACATCTTAAAGGCTTACAGGGTTTATATTGTGTTTTTCTTTATTGTCTAACTTTCAACTCCTTTCAAGAGAATAACCAGGGATCACCACACTATATCTAATTTCAATTTTAAACCACCGTTGCACAGAACCGACCATAGTTTTATGAAAAATAAAATAAATGATATGTTACATGGTAGATTGAAATTATTTGTTCCGAAGAAAACGATTTCGATTGGCAGGTCTTGCTTTGTCATCATCGCAACACAGAAGGGGAATTTCCTCACCGCGCATTTCAAGATGCTATCAAGGCCGGCAATAAAAGTTAGTTGGGTTTCAAGCAGCTTTTTCCATAGCAGTTGAGCATTTTACATCAGATAAGCTCTTTATAACACTCATTTTAACTTTTCTTTAAACGGAACACAGTGTAAGAAAGCCCAGGCAGACAACATAATTAATAGCAACTGAAAAACTGTACATATATATATATATATATATATATATATATATTTAAATACGTGGAGATAATGTAACTATTCGATGTCATCGCTCTGTCCACGTTATTTTATAAACAACGAATAGCAACTGAAAAACTGTACATCCGACACCGCTAAGATCGAACCCCAGATCTCTCGATAACTAGCCGAGTGCGTTCGCTTTACGCTATGGTGAAGATAATTCACAGCGCTATTCGTGGTTTATCAGTCAGCATCTGACTACACAAATCCATATTGATGGGCTCAGCAACTGATGTGTCGCCATCTAGTGGCATTCAACAAAGCAAGCTGTTTAATTACAGCTGATAAATCCAAAGGGCGATAGAAATGGTGAATATATTTCAAATACGTGGAGATAATGTAAATATACGATGTCCTCGCTCTGTCCACATTATTTTATAAACAACGAATAGCAACTGAAAAATTGTACATCCGACACCGCTGGGATCGAAAGCCAGATCTCTCGATTACAAGCCGAGTGCGTTCGCTTTACGCTACGGTGCCAACAATTCACAGCGCTATTCGTGGTTTATCAGTCAGCATCTGACTAAACAAATCGATATTCATAGTTATCGAGAGATCTGGGGTTCGATCCCAGAGGTGTTGGATGTACAGTTTTTCAGTTGCTATTCGTTGTTTATAAAATAACGTGGACAGAGCGATGACATCGTATATTTACATTGCCTCCACGTATTTAAAATATATTCACCATTTCTATCGCCCTTTGGATTTATCAGCTGTAATTAAACAGCTTCCTTTGTTGAATGCCACTAGATGGCGACACATCAGTTGCTGAGCCCATATCAATGTGGATTTGTGTAGTCAGATGCTGACTGATAAACCACGAATAGCGCTCTGAATTGTTGGCACCGTAGCGTAAAGCGAACGCTCTCGGCTAGTTATCGAGAGATCTGGGTTTCAATCTCAGCGCTGTCGGATGTACAGTTTTTCAGTTGCTATTCGTTGTTTATAAAATAACGTGGACAGAGCGATGACATCGTATATGTACTATATCTCCACATATTTAAAATATATTCAGCATTTCTATCGCCCTTTGGATTTATCAGCTCTAATTAAACATCTTGCTTTGTTGAATGCCACTAGATGGCGACACATCAGTTGCTGAGCCCATAAATATGGATTTGTGTAGTCAGATGCTGACTGATAAACCACGATTAGCGCTCTGAATTGTTGGCACCGTAGCGTAAAGCGAACGCACTCGGCTTGTTATCGAGAGATCTGGGGTTCGGTCCCAGCGGTGTCGGATGAACAACTTTTCAGTTGCTATTCGTTGTTTATAAAAATAACATGGACAGGGCGATGACATCGAATAGTTTTAATTTATTTTTAAACAAATTGAAGTTATTAATAGATATTAATTCTACAGGCAAAGAGTTCCAAAACTCCGGACCAGAATAATTTAGGCTTTGTTTAGTAGTTTGTGTTGACCACCATTACAGTCGCCTGGCGCAAAGGCTATCTAGGAAGTACAAGGCCATAATATTAGAGAGATGTGTTCCCTCCGCTTCGGAGGTCACTATCATATTGCCCGGCCTGATAAGTCGGTGTCGAATTTGACTTCATACACGATAGCGTTGGAAACCAATCGGCAGCCTTGGGAACCGCGTAACATCGCTACAGAGGATGTTCAGCCATTTTTAGAACGAATTTCCAGCAATATAATCAATGTTTAAACCAAAACTATTGCTTTCTTAAATGTTCTATCCGATAGCCTTTCTGTGGAATGCGAACCTACATCTAGATTTGCAAGAGAACAGGGCGGAATTTCTTGAAATTGGTAGTGGTATTTTATTCCGCTTCCCTTCCACTGCTTTCCATAGTAAAATCATTGTTTTAGGTCTGCGTTTAAAAAGCGATCTGTTTAGCAGACGGAAGGCACAATAGTCCATTGGTGACATATCAGGGGAACTTTGAAGGAATATCAGCAAAATTGAGACCCGTCTATTTTGTCATTTTTTTGAAGAAATAGATTTGGATGTATGACTGGCAGCCTTATCCTGATGGAGTTCTACGCTTTGAAGTCTCTGTGGATAAAGGAATGGCATTTCCTCTTTTAATATAGGAGTTAAAACATTATTTTGGTAAGACGTAGAATTGATTTTAACATTCTTTTCAACTTTTCTTAACTTTAATTTCCCATTGTACGAGAAACCAGCAAAAGTCATGAATCCTTCACTAAAACTTTCTTTGGATTCTTGGAATCAAGTTTTTTTTTCTGTTCTTTTGCGATAGTAAATCGGGGTATGTAACGATTGTTCGACAAACGGTTGGTCGACATAACGATTGGCCGACACACGATTGGTCGACAGTATCGATTGGTCGACATAACGATTTTTTTTTATTGAAGGTTTAACGACCACCGTGAGCAACTCAATGGGCTATAAGCAGTCGTCCGTCCCTAATTTAGGGTCACTGGTTCCAGGGAAGGGAGAGAGCCAGTGCCGTAAGACAAACACAACATCCATGCCTCACCGGGATTCGAACCCGGACCCCTTTCGGACGAATGATCAGAGGCCATCGCTTAGACCACTGCGCCACCGGGGCGGCACATAACGATTGGTCGGCATAACGATTGGTCTACAGAAATGATTAGTCGACATAACGATTGATCGACAGTAATGATTAGTCCACAGTAACGATTGGTCGTTGACAGCACGTTTGATCGACATAACGATTGGTCGACAGTAACGACTGGTCGATATAACGATTAGTCGACATTGGTAGACATAAAATGGTCAACGGAACTTGGAAAAAAATAAATTTGAATAAGTGCAAACAGTTTGGCGGTAAATTGCCCCACCGGATAATTGCCCAACCGCAAAATTGCCCCCCCGGAAGATTGCCACACATCTTTCAGCAACCCGGAAAATTGCCACACACAGAAAAATTGCCCCGTCGGAAAATTGCCACATGGTTTTCATTAAGGGGACGAGCACAAATCGCCGTTCGTCCGAGAAGCGCTTTGAATGTGTGGCAATTTTCCGAGTTTCCGAATTATGTGTGGCAGTTTCGCCAAGGTGCCTATACCTAAAGTGCCCCGAGGCCCTTTCGGAAATAGCATCGTTCAGAAGGCCCTCTATATAGATTTCACTTACAGTACAAAAGATGACACGGAGGCCTATTTGGAAATGATATGTTATAATGCTGTATGTTCTGAGGACTACATTCTAAAAGATATTATTTCCAAAAAGGAATTTTACGTTTTGAGAAATCAGTACGTTCTGAGAGGTACCGCTGCGAATGTAAACCATAATCCTCTGAACCAATAGTTATCTCAACCAAACGTGCTGTCGACCAGTCGTTACGGTCGACTGATCGTTATGTCGACCAATCGTGCTGCCGACCAATCGTTACTGTCGACCAATCGGGTGTCGACCAATCGTTATGTCGACCAATCATTATTCGACCAATCGTGCGACACCGGTAAATCGACCTTTTCTTTTGTTACAGTCGTTTAGGAATATCTATGTTTCACCAATAGTCACAATAAATTTCCATCTGTCTCTGGCTAAGGGATTTTCATAAAGAAAGCTAGTACACCATGTTCTGCGCTCAGCCAGGTGCCTAGGCAAAAGCCTGTGAACATGATGTATTTTTTTGTTTTTTTTCTTTAAGATTCAAATATTTGTTTATTACCTTGTTTACAGTGTATACAGAGATTTTTAGCGACTTAGTGATTGCTTTTTGGGTTGGTAGATTTTCTTTCGAGACCATAGCCCAGTGGTTCTCAGACTGTGGTCCGTGGCTAGATCCTAGGTGGCCCGCGAAATTTTCTATGGAAAATCTGTTTTTGTAACACGCAAGTAATGCAACTTCAAGATAAGCGGCGTGTACAATGGTCTATTGCACTGAGATGGGAGACTACATCTGCTCCAGTGCTGAGGCTCAGACCACCAAGGTCCAATGCATATCTCACTGAGATGGGAGACTACACCTGCTCCAGTGCTGAGGCTCAGACCACCAAGGTCCAATGCATATCTCACTGAGATGGGAGACTACACCTGCTCCAGTGCTGAGGCTCAGACCACCAAGGTCCAATGCATATCTCACTGAGGTGGGAGACTACACCTACTCCAGTGGTGAGGCTCAGACCACCAAGGTCCAATGCATATCTCACTGAGATGGGAGACTACACCTGCTCCAGTGCTGAGGCTCAGACCACCAAGGTCCAATGCATATCGCACTGAGATGGGAGACTACACCTACTCCAGTGCTGAGGCTCAGACCACCAAGGTCCAATGCATATTTCACTGAGATGGGAGACTACACCTGCTCCAGTGCTGAGGCTCAGACCACCAAGGTCCAATGCATATCTCACTGAGATGGGAGACTACACCTGCTCCAGTGCTGAGGCTCAGACCACCAAGGTACAATGCATATCTCAGCGATATTTTCAGCATCTTCAACAGTCTAAATGTGTCATTTCAGGGGCGCGATGTAACCATATTTAAAGTGCAAGATAAAATAAAAGCATTTCTATAGAAATGTGAACTTTGGAGTAAACAGCTTGGTCCTGGGGAGTATGATTCATTTTCTGCACTTTTGATTTTCTGCAGTCTTCAGGAGAACTAATCGATGATGAATTAGTGTAATTATTTCAGAACCATATAACAATTCTGCAAGATGGCATAAAATATGTTTTCCAGAGCCTGATGAAAATAAGGAATGGATTAGGAATCCTTTCAGTGCTACAGCTGTGATTGAGTCTTTCGGCCTTTCAGCTCGTATGTGTGATCAGCTTATTGGATTGGCGTCTGAGGGGGCACTAAAAATCAGGTTTAGTGAGAAATCCCTCATAAACGTCTGGATTCATGTGAAATCCGAGTACCCAGAACTCGCCAACAGTGCCATCAAGCACCTGTTACCGTTTCCCACGACGTATAATTGTGAAATAGGATTTTCTGTCCTCGTTGGACTAAAATGTGTGAAAAGGTTGAGGCTGACTGAAACCATCTTCCGTTGCACCTGATGTAACCAAACTGGTCAAAGATTGCAAGCAACACCATTTTTCACATTGAAATGGAGAATAAAAAATTTATTCGTTTATTTACTTTCTTGAAATGTGCTAATACCATTTATTTTAATTCTAAAATAATTATGCTGTTTTTGTTTCTCATCCCTTTGTATTAAACAGTTCCATGAGGATATAATTTTTTAATTCACTTATTAATTTTTGTTCATCTTAAATTATTATCTTATTGACGCCTATATATTGAAAGATGTGGTTTGGTGTTGATTCTTTTGCATTACATTTTGTGCAGTCTTTTGTCTGTTAAGTATTTTAATTAATTTGAGATGCATAGTTTACGCTTTCCAACCGTAGGTTGAAGAAGCGTATATGCTACAGCTTTTTCCGTCTGCCCGTCCGCACGATAACTCGCATAAAAATTGCTCGATTTCGATAAAATTTTAGTACGAACCCTATTGAAAATGGGTGAAATGGGGTCAAAGGTCAGAACATAGGAGCGAGATCCATTCCATTGCTCTTATGCGTCATGACTTGCGTAAAAAAGGTTCGATTTCGATGAAATTTTAGTATATGGTAGGGGACAACCACCTGGGGACAAACCCTATTGAAAATGGAGGAAATGAGGTCAAAGGTCAGGACATAGGAGCGGGATCCAATCCATTGCCCTTATGCGTCATAACTTACGTAAAAATGATTCGATTGCGACGAAACTTTATCATGTTGTTCCGGAGTTATACTGAACCGGTTCTGTTGAATATCATCGAAATGGGGTCAAAGGTCAGGACACAGGAGCGAGATTTATTCCACAGCCATTAACCTCATAACTTGAGTAATGATTTCTGGTATATGTACAAAATATGCTGTCTATACATGCGATAAAAGCAAACCACGTCTTCAATAAGCAAATTAAAATCAATTTATTTACAAATTAAAAGCGGTTAAAAGCAGACTAGCGCTTTCGGGGATCTCCCGTCCCCATCTACTGGTCAATGCGCCACGGGACAACAGAGTCAACCCTTATATACTTGATAACACGACCCATCATGCACCACGTCACCAACAGACCATGAGGTCACAGTATAAGCACAAATTGTAAAATTTCAATTCCAAAATCAATATAACATAAATATAAGAATACAAAATATTTACAAAAATGTACTAATTCATGATTTTGCATGATTTTACTAACTTGTTTTAAATCTTGATAATGCGGTTTGTTCTTTTCTGTTTAATGTTGTATTCAGTGACTGGCCATGTTCTTTTTTACGCTTTCCAACCGTAGGTTGAAGAAGCGTATATGCTGCAGCTTTGTCCGTCCGTCTGTCTGTCTGTCTGTCTGTCCGTCTGCCTGTCCGCACGACAACTGGCGTAAAAATGGTTCGATTTTGATGAAATTTTAGTATGTGGTAGGGGACCACCCGGGGACGAACCCTATTGAAAATGGGGTCAAAGGTCAGGACATAGGAGAGGGATCTATTCCATTGTTCTTATGCGTCATGACTTACTTAAAAATGCTTCGATTGCGACAAACCTTTATCACGTTGTTCCGGAGTTATACTGAACCGGTTCTGTTGAATATTATCGAAATGGGGTCAAAGGTCAGGACACAAGAGCGAGATTTATTCCACAGCCATTATTAAATAACTTGACTATAAATGCTTCGATTGCGGCAAAACTTTGTCATGTTGTTCCGGAGGTGTTCTGAATCGGTTCTGTTTAATATCATCGAAATGAGGTCAAAGGTCAGGGCTCAGGAGTGAGGTTTATTCCACAGCCATTATCCTCATAACTTGAGTAATGATTTCTGGTATGTTGGAAAGCGTATCATAATCAATGCATTGCGTGATTTTACTAACTTGTTGTTTTAACATATAATAAAAAACAGTACTTTTTTAATTTTATTTTTTAACTTTTCTGCAATGAAATAACTTTAATATCAAGTTTTTATGATGATAACACATTTTATTGAGTTGTTGGATCATTATTCCTACATTTCGGTATTTGAATGAAAGAGGTGACGAGGTAGGTGGTCCGTGTTAGGTTGACATTCTACACCTAGTGGTCCGTGGTAAAGGAAAGTTTGAGAACTACTGCCATAGACCTTGCTTTCCAAAACAGTCGTAAAAGTATGCACATTCTTCGGATATTCGTTTCGTGTTCTTTTTCCTGTTAAAAGCAATGTTTGACGATTTCCCCTCTATTATTAATAATATTGCTTATTTTACATTTAAAAATGCTAATTCCATGATTTTCGCGGCTTTTCTCAATTACAGAATACGAATATTTGTAATTTGTTGCACTGTTGCACTTCTGTTGTCTGTTACCAGTCTGGACACTATCCGTTCCGCCCGAGCAGTCACTAGTCGATGACGACAACACGTTGCACGTAGAGACCCAGTTTTTTTGGATGACAGTCCAGTCTTTAAACACTTTAACAACAGCTGCTCTGGAACATTTCACGAATGCGATGGTTTCGGTGATACTCGCTCCATGGCTCCGGGCTCCTACAATCATTCCACGTTGAAAGTCCGTCAAAGCGCATTTTTTACCCATCTCGTCACCCAAAAATCACTTCTGCTACTGTCGCAAGCACTAAGCTTTCCCTTTTTATACTAACCTCGCTCTCTGGTGGCAACAGCGTGCAGCCATAGCTCATTTGCTTAAAACGGTCAGGTGGTCATAATAAAGTGGCCACTCAGTGCATAAGAGAAAAAATTATACCATACAACACTCATGGTACGCACTCATGATCGTCAGTAAGGCTCATCAGCGCAGGAATGTCCAAAATCCACATTGCAAGATCGAACATAAAATGACTCTAATTGGGGTATGGTCTCCTCTCACAGTCATAAAACTCTCACAGCGCGACGTTAGACTGGAAACGAAGCAGTTGATGAGTCCCTGTGGCAGTCGGTCCCACTCCTGCAGCAACGCAGTTTTCAGCTCTTAGATGGTTCTCGGTGGGCGATGGCGAGCTGCAATTGCCCTCCCAAGAGCTTCCCAGACATGTTCGATAAGGTTTAGGTCTGGCGATCTGGCTGGCCAATCCATCCGGCGAATATCCTCACTTTCAAAATAATCGTCGACCAGGTGAGCCCTATGTTGACGAGCGTTGTCGTCCATAAAAAGGAACCGAGGGCCATCTGCGCCCCTGCAAATTTGAACATTGGGCTGTAAGACTTCATCCCTAGTCAGGGAGCCTCTGTCAAACACATGGAGAGGTGTGCGGCCGTCCAACATGATGCCTGCCCAGACCATGACACCTCCGCTGCCATAGAGGTTCCTTTCTTGGATGTTGGTGGAAAGGTATCGGGTCCCAGGTCCTCTCCAGATGAAGGTACGTCGAGAATCAGTGTCCAGGCTGAATAGCGACTCGTCTTTGAAGAGAACGTTACCCCACTATAGTCTGGTCGAGGGCTGATGTTATCTGCGCTATGCTAAGCGCGCTCTCTTGCGTGCTGAAGTGAGCGGGACGCAAACAGCGGGTCTTCTGGCAAAAAGTGTAACCCTTCAAACTCGACTTCCAGTGGCGACATGCCGTTCACGAGATAGCTGTGCGGCTGTAGCATTCTTGTGGCGCCTCGCTGAAAGTGCCAAATAACGATCTTCATTGGCCGTCGTGGCTCTTGGACGACCTTGCCCAAGCCTTTCCGATATGGATTCGGTGTCCTTAAACTGTTTCCACAAATTGCAGACGACACTGGGCGTTACATTGAGCTCTGTAGCAACCTGCACTTGCGATTGTTCTACCTCCAATCTACTGACAATTTTCCACCTCATTCCGTCATCAATACGTTCGTAGCAACTCATTTTACCTGACTGCTTATGAAATTGAGGAAACACAACGAATGTAGCCGAGGAGTACGAGCGAACTAATCGCGGAAAAATCCACGTGTGCTTTTCATGCCCTCCGCTGTCACAGCTCCACCCACACGCACGAGTACGCTTGCGTATTCGACACTGCAAATTTGCATTCTTATTCGGCGGCATAATTTGTACCTTTGGTTCCGTACTTTTTGTGAAAATCGACAAAATGTGCAAATTCTCTTAATTTTGAACACCAGTGTATAGCGGTGGTCTGACAAAGCATGCGGAACAAAACGAACACACAAACAAACTCCCCCCATCTTACATTAAAATTTGACGAATTGTCTCAACACCGAACTCACATTCCAGCATTCTCAAGGTCCCACAAAGATCACTTTGTATTCTGTCACGAACTTTCTCAATGAGTTCAAACCTGCGCACTGAAGTCGAGCGTCAGGGCCTTTCGTTATTTTCCAAATCTTTCCGCTCATCCTTGAAACATGCATACAATCGGATTTCCGCGACATAGGCAATTAGCCCCATACATATCATACAACAATTCAGCTGCCTAAGAAGCAGTTTTACCGATTTTCAAACAGGTATTTGCTCTCTGCTTCACGACAGAGTTGTTACTATGTTCTTCCACCGAATGACGTCATGCACACCGTAACTAGACACCCCGGAGGCGCAGGGGTCTAAGCGTTGGCTTATGACCATTCGGCAGTTAAGGGTCCGGGTTCGAATTCTGGCGATGCATGGATGTTGTGTTTTTTTTTTTTTTTTTTTTTGATTGGAGGTTTAACGACCACCGTGAGCAACTCAATGGGCTATAAGCAGTCGCCCGTCCCTAATTTAGGGTCACTGGTTCCAGGGAAGGGAGAGAGCCAGTGCCGTAAGACAAACACAACATCCATGCCTCACCGGGATTCGAACCCGGACCCCTTCGGACGAATGATCAGAGGCCAACGCCTTAGACCACTGTGCCACCGGGGCGGCGGATGTTCTGTTTGCCTAACTGTCCTGGCTCTCTCTTTTCCCTGGAACCAGTGGCCCAAAATTAGGGACGGGCGACTGCTTATAGCCCATTGAGTTGCTCACGGTGGTCGTTAACCTTCAATCAAAAAAAAAAAAAAAAAAAAACAAACAAACACGGTAACCAATCATTTGCGCAATTCTCATGCAAACGCTGTTGCCACCGCGTAGCTAACAAATGACATCAAAAATCCACGCTTTCTTGATCCGTGTATTTTACCAAAATTTTAAAAGAAATCAGTCTCGATACTTAATTGCTGCCCTGTGTGTAACAAGAGGTACGACAGAGCCCCCGTTAAGACGTGATACACAGGCAATGCATTGAACTTTACGTTAGTGAGTTCGGAATTTCAGTTACGTCATTTTCTGAAATAGCCTGAGCTTAATATCACGAAATGCAAGCACGAGGATATATTGTTTCATCATCGATTAAAATTATTGAGAACTTAAGCTCTGCGTGTATCTCTGGTTACTTCATATTGTTCGGTAAGCACAACATTCTTATGTCTTTCGTAGAAAGTTCTAATTACTTTCCTTTGAGTTTCTGGCTTGAGTCATTCACAGTCGACGTATCGGCAGACTGATTGGCCAATTTCCTTATAAACCGAACTCGCGCAAATCCTTTTCTCAGAGTATTAGGTCGTTAGCATCATATACAATTTATAGGTCACGAAGTTGGTGTTGCTTCCACGTACAGAGAGACCTAATTAAAGTCCATCCTGTACGACGAGATCTATACAAATACACTTATCTTCAGTCACAGGTGAAATTTAGAAATGCCTCTAAGGAAGAGATGGTGAGTATGTTCACCAGATGGAATTTTAATTTAAAAAAATTAATTGCTAGCGTTTAGCATTGAAGCTAGGTTTGCCGCCCCTGGCGCAGTGGTCTAAGGCGTTGGCCGCTGATCATTCGTCCGTAAGGGGTCCGGGTTCGAATCCCGGTCAGGCATGGATGTTGTGTTTGTCTTACGGCACTGGCTCTCTCCCTTCCCTGGAGCCAGTGACCCTAAATTAGGGACGGGCGACTGCTTATAGCCCATTGAGTTGCTCACGGTGGTCGTTAAACCTCCAATCAAAAAAAAAAAAAAGAAGCTAGGTTTTAGTTTAATGTTTGGCCAAAGTGAACAGATAAAGAGTAGGACTTACACGATCAAGAAATGTTTGATACAACTGGATACCCGTAACAACGAATTTTATTACTATTTTTTAGCACGGTTTTTGTAAAAATACGTACCTTTTTTTTTTTCGGATAATCGTTTGGTGTTCTGTTTTCTGTTAAAAGCAATGCTTGGCGATTTCACCCTCTATTACTAATAATGTATTAAAATTTTGGAAAATACACTCATTGTCATAAAATTCCGCCCACCAAGAAGGAGGCATCGGATTGAAATGAGATTTTAGTAGTGAGATGGTACATACCAAGGACAGAAGTGATTACAATATCACAGCAGCAGAACGATTTCCCCCGGACATACGGCACACATTCCGGTCAGCGTAAGTACCGCGTCGGACCGCCTCGTGCTCGGATACATGCGGTGATACGGTCCGGCATGGAGTCAAAGGGGCGCCGTATGTTATCCTGGGATAGATTGGCCCACACTTCGTGCAACTGAAGCTCTAAATCACGAGCACTGGGACATGGAGAAAGCTGGCGTCCCGCCTGGTCCCACATGTGCTCAATGGGTGAGAGATCAGGCGATCTGGCAGGCCACGGAAGTGTCGAAGCGTGACGTAGACAGTCCTGGAAATCCGAGCCGTGTGTGAACGGGCGTTATCTTGTTGGAAAATGGCTCCGGGCCACCCCACCAGGAAAGGCAGCACATGGGACCGTAGGATCTCCTGTACCTAGTGCGGTACTGTCAACCCCCCTCGGATCACTGCGAGGGAAGTCCGGCTGTCATACGCGATGGCTTCCCAGACCATCGCGCCTGCTGTTCAGGACGTGTGCCGCTGTACAATGCTGTTGGGATTGTAGCACTCACCTGCGGTCCTCTACACTATGACCCGGTGGTCGTTCGTTCCCATACAGAAGCGGGATTCGTCGCTGAACACTATACGTCGCACGTCCGCAGCATTTCACGTTGCTTGCTGCTTACACCACTGAAATCGGCGCAGACGATGGTCAAGTGTTAATGGCAGAAAACGTGTGGGCCGTCGAGAGGGCAGATTCGCCCCTGACAGACCTCTGGAAATGGTTCTGGCGGACACAAGACTCCCTTGTACAGCCGCCACATGTCTTTGAATATTGGACAAGGACGTCGTTTCATTTGTGCGACGTCCTTGTCCAACATTCAGGATCATAAAAACGATAAAGGTTACCCATGAAACGCGGGCGTACCTTTACGATCCGGAAACCATGAATCAATCCATGGAATGGCGTCACACCTCTTCACCAAGGCCTAAGAAGTTCAAGATCCAGCAATCAACACAGAAAGTCATGGTGTCTGTTTTTTGGGGATGACAGGGGTGTCATTCTCCTTGATTTCCCGGAACGTGGCCGTATCGTGAGCAGCGAGCGGTACATTGAGACACTCAAGAAGCTTAGAGGAGACATAAGGAGGAAGAGACCAAACAACAATCTGAAAAGGATCCACATTCACCATGATAATACGAGACCACACACATCTTTGGCAACAAATCAGGTGATCAGCAAATTAGGCTGGTCAGTGGTTCCCCATCCATCGTACAGCCCAGATCTGGCGCCCTTCGACTTCCACTTGTTCGGTCCAATGAAGGACAGTCTCCGAGGACAAGGATTCGATGACACAGACGAGGTGAAAGCGGCTGTGAAGAAGTGGGTACAACAGTCCACACTTGAATTTTTTCAAAGAGGATTCGAGAGTTGGGTAAGCGATGGAGCAAATGCATCACTTGTGATTGAGACTAAGTTGAGTAGTACCTTTATATAGAGAAAGAGTTACTCTACCAACATGTATAATTTTGAACGATCTCTGTCGGTTAATAAAAAAAGTTATGCCCACTTTTGCATTACTTTCGGTACAACCCTTGTATTTGCCTATATTTTACAACTAACTTCAGTACACAACCTGAAAAATCCGAAGAGCACAGTAGCAACTGTGCCGCAACCTACCATGTAGAACTACGTCAACTGTCGCTATTTAATGGCACAATCTCACTAGTTCTACGTCCTTAAAGTGTTTGTGAATGACAGTTGACACAGTCCAACTCTGTAGCTTGCGGCAAAGTTCCTACTGTGCCCCTTTGATTTTCATCAGATATACGTTTTTTGGGAACAAAACGTGTTTTACTTTATTTACTTAAAAGCAACTTATACGATATACAATTCATAGTAACTTATGCTGATTATAAATAAATGTTAGTAGAAGTAGAAGACGTAGTATTATCGTTGTCACTAGTTATTGCTAAAATTGTTTCAGTAGAAATCGTTCTTCAGAAAAAAATTTCAAACTTCTTAGTTGCCTTATTATAAATTTGGCGATAAGTCTCGGGCCTAATGTACTCTTCCTGTTCTTACTTTTTTCTTGTCCAGATTCAGGATGCATTGGCGGTGTAAAGGTTTCAGACGTAATACATTCATTATCCAGCGAAGCTGTGAAGACTGGCGATGTTCTATGCTCCATGCTCAGAGTGAAAATTTGAAAATTTGGACCGATGTCATCAATCTCCATCTGTTCTTGCTGTTCAGGCTCAATTTGTGCAGTTGAAGTGGAAGGTTGTGGCTCCAGAGTCTTTTGACGCTCCCTACATTCCCGTGACCTTTTGGTTGATGACATAGCTGGCCTTTTCGGATTCCTCTCGTTCTCCTCTAGTTGTTTCCTCAACTTTCGTCGGTTCTTATAGTAATTTTCCCTGGATTTCCGTGGTATTTCTAAATTTTCGTCGCCAAATTCTTTTTATATAAAAAATAAATAAATATTAAATCTACTTTATTTCGGTTTATCACATACGTCCGTTAGCTCTAACCATCAGCTACGGAATACAGGGCTGAGGTCATCGCTATCATTATCTATTCACTAGTTATCAACCTTAAAACGGCGTGCGGCGAAACAAAATCACGCAAAATTTAGCCTAATTTTCTAACGCTACTGTATCGAAGGGTAAAACGGTGGAGGGTTGGTACTTGTTTTGTTATAAATAGGACTCTATAACCTATCTAATGATGTATTATTTATAACTCTACGATTGTTAGTTTTGAAGATATAAGCGTTCAAAGTGTGGCATGTTTTCGTTGCAACCGTGCTCCCAATGTTACTCCCTACTCAGCGCAGAGAAAGACGTAGTTCTGTTAAATGAACATACAGACACTTTGTTCTTTACGGCAAGAATAACGTCATATGCACTGTTGTAGGTGTGATTCGCGATGTTCCGCTTTTCGGAAGAACACCCATTCCCACTCTGGAATGGCATCCCCGTTCACCGGACTTGAATCCTGTGAAAAATCGTTGGAATGCTGTGGATCCTCGAACTTTGATTCCTCTACCCAGGAATGAAATGGAATCATGGACACCGATCGGTGCCGCAAGCAGGGATGCATATTCTTGGGGGACGACGGGAATCCATACGAGTCGGACGCTTTCGCTACCTAGTGTACTCAAATACTTGCCGGGTGACTGCCCTTATCCGAGAGAAAGTTGGATCTACCCGTTACTAGATACTTATCCCATTATTTCTGTGCACTCAGCGTATTTTATCAAACGTGTAAGCAGGTTAAATGAAATTTAACTTAGTTCTTAAAAGTTTTAGATAATTCTAAAATTATGAGGGCGTGTCCAAAGTTTTCTCCTATTGTCCTCCATTTAGTGAAAAAATACAGGGGGCCTATAAATGAAGTGTAGAAATGCAATATGCTATTAAAAAACTACGATAGAGAAATACTTACCTTAAACGTCAAGAGACGTGGCAAGTGTTAAAGTTTATTAAGTCAGATGATAGATGGCGCCAGGTGTTACATGTAATGAAAATTCTCGTCAAACACGGAATAAACAATCATGGCTTCCCCGGTGGAGAAAGCAACGTGTGTGTTTTGGTTTGCGGAGTCAAAATCTCTAACAACAGCTCAGCGTAAGTTCAGAGCGGAGTAAAACAGACAGCCGCCGACAAGAAGGAGCATCGAACAATGGGTAAATAAATTCAAAGCAACAGGAAGTGTCTTGAAAGGCAAAGGCACTAGAAGACCTTCCATTTCGGACGAAAAGGTGGAAGACGTGTGTAACGCTTATTTAAGGAGCGCGAATAAGTTCGTCCGCGTCGCCAGTCGTGAACTCGAATTACCGCGAGTAACGGTTCACAAGGTTCTGCATAAATATCTACGCCTATATGCGTACAAACTGCAGTCAGTTCAAAAACTTCGATCAAATGATCAACCACGTCCAAAAGCATTTGCGGTAGACATGCTTAATCGCATTGACGAAGACCCTCCACTTCTTTCACGGATCTGTTGCAGCGATGAGTCGAGATTCCATGTTTCTGTCAGAGTAAATAAACATCACTGCCGAATCTGGGGCGCGAAATATTCCCATGTGGTGGTCGCACACGAGAGAGACAGCCCGAAGTTTAATGTCTGGGCTGGCCTAATAGAAGACAGAGTGATACGGTCTTTTTTCTTCGTTGAATCAATCGTTGCTGGTATAACGTACCTGGACATGTTAAAGCAATTCGCAATTCCGTAACTGCAGGATATTCAAGACATCATTTCCCAGCAAGATGGAGCGCCCCCGCACTGTTCTTTGGATGTACGCAAATCTTTAGACCACCATCTTTCCAGGGCGTTGGATTGAACATGCGGGTTCAATGGCATGGCCATCCCATTCTCCTGATATTACCCACAAGATTTTTTTCCGGGGGGGGGGGCTTTAAGGACATTGTGTACAAGAAAAGGGTTACATGATTGAGCTCAAAGAACGCATTACTGGAGCCTTCCTCCTACACCTGACATTCTGTAGCGTACGCGGGTGGAACTGGACTATCGTTCAGACATCCTGCGAGCAACCAATGGAACACATGTGGAGACCTACTGACATTTAAAAAAAAAACTTTCACAATTACCATGTGTTTTGACATACACTGAAGAGCAACTGAATTAGAGATAGCTGGCATTATGCAAATGTGGCGCTGTGGGCGGCCCTGTAAACGGAAACGACATGACGTATGCAGCGATCCGACAATATAAGGAGTGATGCGACGGGAATCCATACGAGTCGGACGCAGTATACGAAGGATCTAAGCGCATTTGATCGTGGGCAAATTCTCGGGGCCCGACGAATGGGTCACTCCATATCGGAAGACGTGCAGGCACTGGGATTTTTACGAGCCACTGTGTCACGGGTACACCGTGAGAACATCGAATCCGGTAAAACCATCCATGCAAGAGCCAACTGCCGTGGACAACAGCGTGTGGATGAGCGGGGTCGTCGTCGGCTAGCTCGCATTGTAACAGCGGATAGACGGGCCACAGTGCAAGAAATCACTCGGCAACTTAACGCTGTTGCACAAAAACGTGTAAGCAGCCACATCATCCAGAACCATCTCCTCGCTATGGGATACAGAAGCCATCGTCTCACGAGGATACCGCTGCTGACCGCACATCACAGGGTGCAAAGATTAGCATGGGCGCGGGAACATCGCCACACGATCCTAGACATGTGGAAAAATGTTGCCTGGACTGATGACTCGAGATTCACGTTGGTACATGCGGATGTCAGGATACGAGTACGGCGCAAACCACATGAAGCGATGGATCCTTCTTGCCAGCGGGGTACTCTTCAAGCTGGTGGGGGTGGCATTCTCGTCTGGGGACTGTTTAGGTGGACTGAAATGGGATCCGTGGTACGTGTGACATCTTCCCTTACAGGTCAACGTTATCGGGTTTTCCTGGGTGACCATTTGCTCCCGTTTGTGCATCTTCAACATCTCACTGGGGACCTCATCCTGCAACAAGACAATGCACCGTGCCATCGCTCCCGAATTGTATCCGAATGGTTGGATGAACACTCCACCGACGTGACCTCGCTTCCTTGGCCAGCTAGGTCACCTGACCCCAATCCCATCAAGCACATCTGGGATGCCATCGAGAGAGATGTTCGAGGCTCTGACCCCCTCCCTCCATCAAATCTTCGTGAACTATGGAAGCTTGTTCAGGGTTCGTGGATCCGTATGGCTTCGCAAAGCTTCCGGTGTCTTGTCTAGTCCATGCCGAGACGATACGCCGCCGTCATCAGGGCGAAAGGTGGTGCTACATGTTACTAGACAGGTATTTCTAATTCAATTGCTCTTCAGTGTAGAAAGTAAGTTGTTAGTTATTGTAGGTTTTTTTGTCAATAGCGTACTGAAGTTGTATACTTCATTTATGGACACTCTGTATTTTCGAATTCTGTAGAAATGCTGTTGGTTAAACTGAAATTGCATTTAGTTTCCGTGGAAATACGAAACGTTTCACTTCGGTATCCCGTATTTTTGTTTCATGTAGGATTATTGCACTTTGAATTTACATTATTATCATTGATTATAGAATATAAGAATTTATACATTATTAATTTCGTACGAGAAAATAAAAATTCGTTTCAAAAGATATGACAAGATGAGCCGCCCCCGTGGCGCAGTGGTCTAAGCGCTGGCTGGTGACCGTTCGTCCAAGTGAGTCTGTGTTCGAATATCTGTGAGGCATGGATGTTGTGTTTGGATTACGGCACTAGCTCTCTCCTTTCCCTGGAACCCGTGACCCTTATAAAGGGACGGGAGACTGCTGATAGCCCATTTAGTTCTCGCGGTGGTCATCAAACCCTCAACCAAAGGAAAAAAAACCTACGGGGAAATTAATTTTAGCTAAATCATTAAAATACGAATGCTTTCATAACGCGAATTTTATCAATATTAAAAAAAGTTAATTGCAAAATATTTGCGCTAAGTATAGAGAAATCATTGATATTGTTCGCGGTAACCAGCGCGAATCTCATGTGAACTCATTATTTTTCCTTCTTTTGTGTCATCAAATTTCTTTTCTGCCAATAAACCTTTTCGTAATTATTACGACGCCGTCAAAACAACAGAACCAAGATAGAAGAATCTTGAATTTCATCCTTGAGCCAAGGTTAATTTTAATGATTCGGTTGCTAAGTGTTCTGACATTATTACATACACTGAGTGGGCAAATTATCATGGCCACAATGTTAGTACGTTGTTGGAAAATCTTTTGGCTTTATTATTGCTTGAATTTGTCTTGGAAATGGACTCTATTAAATGTCGGTAAATGGCTTGGGGTATATCAGCCCAAATACGATGAATTGCACCCTACAGCGCATGAAGATCTGATGGTACTGGATCCAGCTGCCTGATGCCTCTTTCGATTTCTTCACACAAATGCTCCATTGGATTGATATCCGGTAATTGAGGAGGCCAGTGTAGAGGGGAAAGGTCTCCGTGATGCTCCTCAAACCATTCGCGTACAATGTGATCACTATAACATGGAGTATTGTCTTGCTGGAAGTAAGTATCCATTTCCGTTGGGGTAAACCATCAACATAACCAGGTGAACTTTGTCGGTAACGATATTTAAATACATTTGAGAGGTCAGACATTGCTCCACACGAATCAAAGGGGGCCAAACACGCCCACGAACACATGATCCAGACCATATCGTTGCCTCTGTCAGCTTGAAAAGTAGTGACGATGCAAGACAGGCCCATGCTTTCGTGCAGCTGTCTTCATATCTCACCCTTCTATCTGTATGGTGTAGTTGGAAACGTGACTCGTCGGACCCCATTACCCTTTCCCACTCATTTACTGTTCAGTGACTTGAAGAATATTCGTGCATTTGACACTTTGGGAATAAACGAGGAGCAAGCCATCGTTGCCCGATATATGAAGACAAACGGTCAGAGATGGATAATTTAAAAACATTTATTTAGAATTACAATAAATGAAGCAAAATGACATGAGATCTTTCGACTACCACTTTGGCGTCATCATCAGATGTTTCACAAAGAGTGGAACAGAGACCGGCATTAATAAAGTAAATGCGTAACACGTGACCAGTACAATCGCATAGAGTGATTTACATAATGAGTCATATATTCATAATATCCAGAACTGGGTTTTGTCCATGAGGGATGAGTGATCTCCAAGTTTATGATACATAACTAGGCAAATTATCATTACAGCAAAAGGCAGTGTTAGCTATAATATGTAAGCTTTCGCACAAAAGTTAGGAATTTTTATTAGATGTTCTTTGCAGAATAGCTGCTTCCTCCCATTGTGGATAATGCTGTCCTTCTTGAACACAACGGGCTAAAGCCGTAGTTAATTTACCATTTCTGAGATCATACTTGTGTTCATTTATTCTAGTCTTTAATGTCCTCCTGGTGGAACCAATATATACACTGGCGGAAAGTGAAAACCAAGAAGAAGACGTCTGATACCAACGAAATTTATACAGCATAATAACGGAATAAAGAGGATAACGTGATCAAAACATTATGGAAAATACAGCTGTATTTGCTGGTAAACTGAAAAATAACATTTCCATGTAACATAGTTAGTACGAGGTTGAACCGCCATGAACTTCGTCACACTGTGCAATTCTGGCATGGAGTCTGTCGTACAGATGTTGGATGTAAGTTTGGGGTATTGAGTTCCAAGCATCCTCAACCTGGACGCGTAAATCGGGGATGGTCGTGGCTGGCCGTGGAGACCGGATAAGTCGTTGTCCCATAAAATCCCACACATGTTGAATGGGGGACAAATCTGGTGAACGTGCAGGCCATGGAAGTTGTCTCACACCTTGAAGTGCATGTTGCGTTGCACGTGCCGTGTGTGGGCGTGCGTTTTCTTGCTGGAAAACACCACGATGGACCGACCTTACAAATGGCACAACAACGGGCTGAATGATGTTGTTGATGTAGGAGGTGCTGTTTAACGTACCCGGTACAAAAACTAGTTGTGTACGGGAGTGATAGCCGATCGCTCCCCACACCAGGAGACCAATAGTAGTATGCCCTGTGTGTCGCTGGCGGATGCAAGAGGGGTGGAGACGCTCCCCTGTGCGTGTGCGAACACGCATACAGCCATCGGAGGCTCCCAAGCAGAATCTGCTTTCACCGCTGAACACGACAGATCGTCATTGCGTTCTCCAGTGCAGACGTTGGCGACATCACTGCATCCGTTCCTGACGGTGGGCTGGAGTCAGAGGCACACATGCCAGAGACACACGTGCACGTAGTCCTGCATCCAGTAGACGGTTGCGGATTGTTCACAAAGTCACCTCAGGTGCAACCGCAGCTCGGATTTGCGTCGGAGTGGATGTTCTGCTTGACAACGCCGCTCTTCTTATGCGTCGATCGGTACGCTCATCATTCCGTCTGTGACTCCCGGTTCCACGTCTTCTCGTGTGGGAATGTTCTTCGGACCATCTATGCCACCATCGCACCACCACCGATACTTCCCGTCTAATTCGCTCCGCAGCACGACGATACGACCACCCGGCCTCGCGGAGTCCGACTAGACGACCTCGCACAATGTCTGATAACTGGTGAAATCGTACACGTCTTCCATGTCCAGGCATTGCAGCTTCTTCAGGGTCTTCGCACGTGTCCGTACGCCGACGACTGATTACATTCACTTCGCCGTACTCCTTAAATACCACCGACCATAATTTGCATGTTATGCCGTGCGGTGGCGTAAGCGCTCACCGGTTGGTTCCGAAATTAACATCACACCTACGTAAACTCGACCTCATTACCATATGTAAATTTCATGATCGTCATCCAATTCCTTCTTGGTGCTCTTTTTTCACTTTCCGCCAGTGTAATATCTTGGTTTGTGATGGGTCATGAGGAAATAGAGGAATGGAATAAATTCCATGCATGTTTTCCACACTCACCTTGTCACGATCACTCCTGATCAGATGTAAGGGATAAAAAGTTTTTGAACCAAAATCAATGTCATGATGTCTGCACAGGTTCTTTAACATCGGAGTGGCAATTTCTCGGTTGGAATATCCAACTGCTCTCATCCTAACAATCTTTCCTCGCTCTAAGTCCATCAGGTGTTCATAATGCGACCTTCTTCGGCGACGGAGTATAGAGAGACACAAAAAACAACCTTTCGACTCAGTGTCGGCTCTTCACTGATGGCAACATCTCGTTTGAGCCAACCCCCCCTAAGACCGGACAGTTCACAGGGAGGTGCTTCGAAACCGCATGCGCATGTACACTGACAGTTTAGTCATTTATGTGTCCCACATTATTGAAGATATCCTGTAAGTTTCAAACTAATGCCAGCTGTCCTTGATGGTATTATAACTTTCACAAGCAGTAGTCTGTACACACCAATCAGTCAAACCATTAAAACCACATACTTAATATAATGCAGGTCCTCCTCTTGCCACCAAGAGAGCTTCCACCCGATGAGGAATAGATTGAACGAGATGTAGGTACGTGTCTCACGATATTTGCTACCATGACTGCAACAGAAGACCTCGCAGTTTCCATAAATTGCTTGGTCGGGGTGACGCTGCTCGTCCACGTTTTACCAACTCATACCGTGTCCAGAGAATTTGGGGGCCATGGCTAGAAATGGAATTCCTCTTCATGTTCTTGGAACCATTCCTGAACCTTCTACGCAGTGTGGCATGGAGGATTGTCTTGTTGAAAGGCGCCATCTGCGCCAAGGAATACAGTCGCCATAATGTGGTATACCTTGTCAGTCACGATATTCAAATACGTGATAGCTGTCAGAGCTCGCTCTGCAGGGATAATAAGTCCGTGTGTTCCCCATGGAAATATTTCTCAGACCATCACCCCCTCCTCCAGCCACCTCGACCAGTCCCACAGCACATCCATGTGGGAAGATTTCCTTGGGTAAACGTCGCACACGAGCTCGTCCGTCGACATGGTGTAACAGAAAATGGGAATCGTCTGACCATGAGACCCTCTTCCAGTTTTCTATGGTCCAATGTCGATGATTACGTGCCCAATGCAAGCGTTGACAACGGTGAACGGCTGTAACATACGCACGCAAAGTCTGCAGCTGCGAAGACCCATGTACCACAAAGTACGATGAACTGTGTGTTCGGATGATTTAGACCCTTCACCACAATTGAAATTATGGGTAATGTCAGGCACACTAGCCCTCCCGTTGCTGCGGACAAGATGAGATAGTTTGCCCTGACCTCGGGCATCAATGATGCGTTGTCTGCCCACGCCTTGTCGACAGCTCGAAATGTCACCTGTTTCGGACCATCTTTCATAGGGCAGCTGTTTCAGAGATACTCTTCCCAAGGCGTCTTGCCACAACGATCTGGCCTTTGTCGAAATCAGACAAAATCCTTTGCTTTTCCCATGTTGAGAAGATACGAAATACTGAATGAGAGAGCACCGACACAGGTATGATATACACTGGCGTGCAAAAATTAAGGACGAGACGGTTTTTCGAATGTAACGTCGTGCAGAAGTGCTCCACATCGACTAAAATCATACCATAAGATCCCCAAGATGTAAGAATATGGGACAAGTGAGCAAAACCGTCCAAACAAGGAATCCAAAGGATACAAAGGCACTTTATTGAAAAGGTAGCTTCCAGCACAACTGGACAGAAGACAGAAACGTCCATGTGACAGGCGGCTGCCAAGAAAAATCCAGTCTTTAGTAGGGGATATTATCACCCCTGATTGCGTTGCAGGATTTACAACGTCTGTCCATGCTGATGACGAGGTTGTCAAGGAGCTGTTGAGGCATAGCGGCCCATTCCTCTTGTAGCGCCAATCGCAGCTGCGGAATCGTTGCTGGCGGCTGGTGACGTGCTGCCAAGCGTCTCCCGAGAAGGTTCCACACGTGTTCGATTAGATTTAGGTCCGGGGACCTTGCGGGCCAATCCATGCGTTGAATATCTTCACTCTCCAACAGCTCTGTGATAGTCACTGTACGATGAGGTGTAGCGTTGTCGTCCATGAAGAGGAACTCACGACCCGCAGCACCTCTAAACAGACGCACGTGAGGCAGGAGAACCTATGTACAATAGCGGACACCAGTGACTGAACCTCCTTGGAAGATGTGGAGGTCAGTACGGCTACCAAGCATGATACCGCCCCAAACCAGAACTCCGCCACCACCAAACCGGTCCCTTTCGATGATGTTGGAGGTGCGATTGCGTGTTCCCTGCTCTCTCCAGATGTGTATACGTCCAGAATCTCTCGTCAGACTAAATCGGCTCTCATCCGTAAAGAGAACTCGACCCTATTGCTGATGTGTCCAGTTCTTGTGTTCCTGGCACCACAGAAACCGCCATCTCCGATGAGCAGGCGTTAATGGCACATACCGTACTGGTCGTCGTGCAAATAGACCACCTTTGTGCAGCCTCCTGGCCACGGTAAAACGCGATAACGGACGTCCAGTTGTCTGTTGCATGTGCCTTGCCATTTCTCTCGCTGTCTGCCGTCTGTCTCTTCTCGCCTGTAGGACAATATACCGGTCATCCGCCGCCGTGGTTGCTCGTGGAAGACCACTGCTAAACTCTCGGACAGCTGTTCCTGTCGTTTGAAATGCTCTCCAAGCTCGTGAAACGATGCTGTGAGCGATCTCGAACTCGTCGGCCACACTAGTCACACTTCGACCTTCTTCCAACTTCCCAAAGACGCGACCTCGAATAAAGTCATCCAGATGTCTACTGGATTGCCTGTTGGCCATATCACACGGTGGCAGCAACTCGACGTCGTTCAAACCGATGTACACCGTGCAATAGCTTTCACCGAATTGCTGAGCGTACACCGCCCGTGTGCTTTATACCCTTCCGACATCCCCCCTTCTCTCTCTACTTCATGCTGCATATATGCGCATGCCCAACCGTACCGGACCCTAGTCTATCTCCTGAGTGGTCTTTCGGTCCGTTCTGCCTGCTCGTTCCGCTGTTATGCTTATTTCTCCTCTTCGTCCTTAATTTTGCGCACCAGTGTATAATCATTTGTTAAACAACTTCAAACAAAAGTCGTAGAAGGTCATTAAAAAATCGTTACGTTGGAAAAAAAATAAGAATTATACGCGTATAAAATTGGTATTTTCATTACCAAATGATCAAGTATTTGAAAAAAAAAGCCACGCTATGTGAATATAATGCACTCATCCATGGATCGAATACACATCATGGGAGGAATTCGCTGCCAAAAATAACCAGAAGTAAAATTAAATATCTTTCCCATTTAGAAATAATGCAGCTTCGGACTGTGGAAAAAAGATGCAACGTTAAAAATGTAACAGAATGTGACATGAACGAGAAAATATATTGATTAAAGAATCGCCTTTTAAGGCCACAAGGAGAGCACAAAACTTCATTTCACCAGTCATTTCAGATAAGCCTCTCTCAACCGCCTCATGTGGATCCACCAATCGTGTTTCAAGAGTCTCAGACAGGGAAGAAACTGCGTCACCGACTTGTGTAATACCATGTTCTAGATCCGAATGGACTTTCAGTTCAACTGATCTTCCTTCAAGAGAAACAAAGAGATCCTTCCTCGTAGATGACCTATATACCGATGTACACTGAGCCCGGATATGCTCTCTTTCAATGCAAGCGAAACAGTAAATGCCAATGTAAATATTAAAGATAAAACATCTAGAGCCCAACACAATTTCAGCTTCCTTAAGGCATGTCTGAAGAGATGATTCATCAGGAAAGACGACCCGCAGTGTCCGCTTTGATCCTCTAAAATGACAATAGGTAGATGTCCGAGGAGAATCTTATATTCTTTGTACTGGTCCTACCACCCGGCACTTCTGGGAAAGAAGTACCATTAAGGCCGAATTTGGTACCTTAAGTGGAACTGGAAAGAAGGTAACAGTGACAGGTCGTACTCGTGCATAAACGAGGTAAAAATTTGCTCATTCAGAGAAATCCCTTGATTTACACCCACTTTACAGTCATTGCTATTAACAAATAACACTGAAATGCCACGTTGACTACGTGTGATTCCTTCAATAGCTTCTTTTGGTACTCGCTCCTCCAAAGCTTTCATGTATACAGGCAACGGTGTCTTTGGTAACGCATGAAAAACAATCGTTCGTTCTAAAAGATCATGAAAATCATGACATACCTTAGAGTCTTCTGCGAACGTGAGGCGTATGCATTGCCCTTGACGTTCAGTCCCTGAAGCACAACGCTGATCACTTATATCATCTGCATTCGCCGCTTCAACTACAGATGCCCAACTGTAAGTTCCCGTCACGTCCGTAGAAACACCTGGTGTTCTTATCGCCGAAGAAATCCCTTCAGCAGGCACTCGCAAAGATGAACTCTGTTGACTTCCAGAACCACTTCGGATAGTCGGATCGTTATCTCCTGAAGAACACGGGTCGATTACCATGGCAACCCTCTCAGAGGTCACGATAGGAACACTCCGTAAATTGAACGATGTCTCATCAGTAGAGGCTGCTCCTCGTTGATCAACTTCCTTTCGAGAGCTACGTACAATATGGTCGACGGAAACCGCCATTTGCAAAACTCGTCAATGACAAACGCAACCACAAAGAAAAACTCTTCGTATGAGCAAACGATACTACCTAATACGCTATAACCATGAAAAGAAGCACGAAACATTCACAAACATGTCCCGCTATTTCAAAACACTCTACTCGGGGTATTACCACATTGACACTCGAAACATCCGGGATCTCTGACGACTGCATTGTTCCAGATACCATAGGATACCTATTGCCACCTCATCAAATCGATGTCTTGCCGAGTGGCCTCTGTTTTGCGGGCTAAACGGGTCCCTCAGCTTATTAGGTTGGTGGTCATAATGTAATGGCTCCTCGTTGTAAGTCTAAATGGTAGAGCAATTGCCCAGGTGAATGCGTTTGTGTATTTAGGAAGCATGTTTGACAGAGAGAGCAAATTAGATAGTCAAATTAGTAGGCGTGTGAATTCTTCATTGAAAGTCATAGCTGCTTTGGAGGTTTTCACAGGAATGATGGGTTCTCAAGAGAGTCCCGCATGGCTGTGTATGAAAGTGTGATTATTCCTACTGTGATGTATGGGAGTGAAACATGGGTGCTACAGAAGAAACATAGGAGTCGTTTGTGTGCTGGAGAAATGCGTTACTTACTGGAAGAGTGGGGTTGTGGCAAGACACGTTCTGATCGTGTGAGGAATGAAGATGTGTTGCAGTTGTGTACTATGAAGCAAAATGTTGTTAGCAAGGTGGAAACTAATATGCTTCGGTGGTTTGGAAATGTTGAAAGAATGAGTGATGAGTTGCTTACTAACAAGGGAAGCCTTTCAACTGTCACTCTCCAAAACTGAAGAAACGTGGCCAGGAGATAGTACTAAGGACAAAAGCCAATGGGTGTATTTCCGTTTTGGCCCAAATGAACTGACAAAGGTGAACGAATTGTCGTCTGAAAATGGCTCAAGTGGAGAAATTCATCTAACATGTGTTGTGGTGCGTGATATGTAACCCTAAATATCAGCTGTGTCCCCATGATTCACAATAAGCTCATGTCATACAAAAAGCAACAAAAACCTTTATTACAGGTGTAAATGAACATTTGTGGCATTGAACACATGACCAAAGCAAAGTAATTTGGAATAATGAGAACAACATCACAAAGTTACCACAGTTCTGAAAATTGTCATCGATATCTGAAAAACAAATACGTTGAACATTATAAAAAAGCGTCATCACTTTCACAGTATCCAATTTTTATCCACGGATATAACAACATGTTGTTGAATTTTTCTGACTGCCATTGATTGTTCATTTATACATTCGATGAGTTTGTCCACTTGTGCTCTAAGGCCATTTCCAGACCAGTCGTTCACCTTTGTCAGTTCATTTGGGCTAAAACGGAAATACACCCATTGGTTTTTGCTCTTAGTACTATCTCCTGGCCACGTTTCTTCGATTTTAGAGAGTGATAGTTGAAAGACTTCCCTTGTAAGAAAACTTTTTCAGCCCAAGTGGCAAGAAAGAAAAGCAGAGGAAGACCAAGGAAGTCATGGCAGGATCAGATTCAGGAGTATCTGCATGAGAAAAGATTATGACTATGCAGTATGAAAAGTCTTGTTTACGTCGTGTGATGGATGTTAATGAAGCCCGAGTTGCGCGTGAAGATCGCTGCAAATGGAGAAGTTTGATAGGGCAAGAGTAAGTAAATAATCAGTTAAAAATTTACCTGGTAGTTTGTATTTCTTTGTGGAGATAAACTTTGGATCTCAGAGAACAGCTTAGTGATATGCATGTAGATGCTCTGCGGTTTTGTCAGACTTACGTAACCATTTTTTCAATTCTTACAATATATCACTAAAATTTTTTTTATCACATTCAACTTTTTCGCTTTATGGACTCGTTTGTTTCCATAAATCTATTTATATCCCTTGTAGCTGCTTGCACATTTTGCAAAGCCTTTTATCGAAAGAAATACGTGATTATTCTGATTTGATGCAATCGCTTATTCCCATCCTTAATCATACTAATTTATTTCAGAAGTTTTCTTTCTTCAGAAACTTCAGTTGCATTCAACGACATGAAGATATTGATTTCTTGTTTCATAGCAAAGTAATATTCGCCCAGAAAGAGCACGTCACAGTTGTTGCATGCTCAAGGTCTTTCCTTTTATTTCCATGCATACGCACAAGAAACAGTGGGATCCTATCCAATTTATTGTATCGATGCCGGAATATATAAACTCATCTTTTTCTTTTGTTTTTCGATTTGAAAACCTCTTTGTCTCTAATACCTTCCATCAGCAGTTTGTTAAATCTCGTAACATACTTTTCGGCCTCTAATGTGCCTAAGTAGTTATTTCTATTTTTGGATATTTTATCGATTACAGAAATCCGGTTGAATTGTTTCTAACCGGTTCCATTTGTTATGAATAAAACTGCTTTCATTACGTAATTTAAATTGTGCGCCGTTGTTTCCTAGGTGGTGTATGTACATTTTCTTATTTGCTAAATTTCTAGATTCTCTAAACCTACCTAGTATCTCCAATAGCTCGAATAATAGCAGCCTGCACACGCCAAAGCATCGACTCCATCAGATGCCGTAGGTTTTCCGGAGATAATTTCAGCCAAGCTTGTTGCAGCATTGTCCACAACTCCACCTGGGACGTCGGTCCAGGATCTATGGATCTCATGATCTCAACTCCACCAGATGCCAGAGGGTTTCCGCAGGTAATGCCAGCCATGCCCTTTGCAGTATTGTCTACAACTCCGCCCGAGACGTCGGTCCAGGATCTATGGATCTGATTATCTCAACTCCACCAGATGCTGGAGGGTTTCCAAGGTAATGCCAGCCATGCCTGCTGCAGCATTGCCCACAACTCCGCCCGAGACGTCGGACCAGGATCCATGGATCTGATGATCTTAACTCCATCAGATGCCAGAGGGTTTCCAGAGGTAATGCCAGCCGTGCCTGTTGCAGCATTGTCCACAACTCCGCCCGAGACGTCGGTCCAGGATCCATGGATCTGATGATCTTAACTCCATCAGATGCCAGAGGGTTTCTAGAGGTAATGCCAGCCATGCCTGTTGCAGCATTGTCCACAACGTCGCCCGAGACGTCTGTCCAGCATCTTTGGATATGATGCTCTCAACTCCACCAGATACTGGAGGATTTCCAGAGGTAATGCCAGCCATGCCTGTTGCGGTATTGTCTACAACTCCGCCCGAGACGTCGGTCCAGGATCCATGGATCTGATGATCTTAACTCCATCAGATGCCAGAGGGTTTCCAGAGGTAATGCCAGCCATGCCTGTTGCAGCATTGTCCACAACTCCGCCCGAGACGTCGGTCCAGGATCCATGGATCTGATGATCTTAAATCCATCAGATGCCAGAGGGTTTCCAGAGGTAATGCCAGCCATGCCTGTTGCAGCATTGTCCACAACTTCGCCCGAGACGTCTGTCCAGCATCTTTGGATATGATGCTCTCAACTCCACCAGATACTGGAGGATTTCCAGAGGTAATGCCAGCCATGCCTGTTGCAGTATTGTCTACAACTCCGCCCGAGACGTCGGTCCAGGATCCATGGATCTGATGACTTCAACTGCACCAGATGCCAGAGGGTTTCCAGAGGTAATGCCAGCCATGCCTGTTGCAGCAGTGTCCAAAACTCCGCCTGAGACGTCAGTCCAGGATCCATGGATCTAACGTTCCGTTCCACGTCATCTCAGAGAGTTTGGTTTAAATCCGGGGACCTAGGGGACCAATGTATGGTTCCATTCTGAGATTAGTGTTCCTCGAGCCATGCGTGGGTGGTTGCTGCCCGGTGGGGTGGCGCATTGTCATGCCGGAACAGATCATTGGCAGCAGGATGCGCGAAGGCCATGAAAACGTGTTGGTGATCAGGCAGCACATGTTGGTAACGAGTAGTGGTTAAGGACCTCTCCAGACACAGTAAGGGACCTAAGGTGTCCCATCAGAAGGCTCCCCAAAGCATCACAGAGCCACCACTACGTTGAACAGATCCGACCCGTCAGGACGGGGCCATGGCCTTATGCTGTCGACGCCACACCCGCGCCCTCTCGTCAGCTCGATACAGCTGAAAACGGGACTCATCTGACCACACGACCTGACGCCACTCTGGAGAGGTCCAGTTTTGATGTTCTCGGCACCAGGCGAGGCGTAAAGTCCGATGACGAGCAGTCAAGAGTGGTAGACGAGTAGGACGTCACCTCCCGTAGCCCAGGGTATGCATCGTACGCCGTATTGTTCGCTCGCTGACGCTGCTTGGGCGTCCGACATTTAACCTGGATGTAATTTGCTCGCCACCGTAGCCAAGCAGTCGGTCTGTACCAGCGTGCATAGTCTACGCCGACCCTGGTCATCAATGGAGTGTGTTCGGCAACCGGTTGCTCTCTGGACGCTGGTAGTACGTCAATGGTATACTCGCAGTACACCCATGTTACAGTTGCCCTCAAGAAACCTAGGGTTCTTACCGCTTGTACGATAGAATGACTCATCTGTCTTGCACCGACAATGCGTCCCCGATCAGAGTCGCTCAGATCACCACGTTTACCCATGTTCGTCGATTGCGATACACTGTTGGGAAGCCCTGCAATCCGCCTGTTTATCGCTTGCGTTCGGTTTGGCTCTGTTCCACTCCGCGCGGCAGGTGCGCATGCCAACTGCCCATTACTCCGATCTCTAATGTTTTGTCTACTGAGTGTATTACAACCAAAAATTCGGTGTCAACTTTCTTGTTCTCATATTAACTTATTAAATTACCAAAAATAAGTTTAAAAATATTATGAAATTTTTGAAAAAATGACTTAAAAATATGCAGGTGATAATCCAAACTATAACGAAGTAAATTTCTCCGTCATTTTTGTCCACACCGGGGCTCGAACCCGGAACGCCTCATTCCGGAATAAGTCACTTTACCAATTTAGCTACGCGGACGTTCGTTCTGACTGCTATCTGCATTTATGTCGTGTGCGTCCTGCTAGACAGGCACGTCACATCTCTCCCCCTCCCCAAAAAAGAGGACCGGGGGCATAGCCCACGGGTCAGCCGTGACCATGAGTCGTTGCAGGCAGCCATCCGCTGTAGAACGTGCACCTGAGAACTCCCAGTCAATCTGGTGTGGGGAATGCAACGTCACACACATTTATTTTTCGAAGCGCTGGAGAAGGGATTCTCTGATTTTTCCTGTCTCGCGGTGTGGAAAGAACATCACACCATTGCAAGATTTTGAACGGCCGGGTCATCCGGGAAGTTCGGGCGCCATTATAACGAAGTAAATTTCTCCGTCATTTTTGTCCACGCCGGGGCTCGAACCCGGATCCCCTCATTCCGGAATAAGTCACTCTACCAATTGAGCTACACGGACGTTCGTTCTGACCGCTATCTGCATTTATGTCGTGCGCGTCCTGCTAGACAGACACGTCACAAAACGTATGAACACGCTATTTACCGAAGCTCTTATTCTGGTCGCTAAGAGATTTACAAAATTTCGGGATGCGGTGCTTAGGGCAGCGCAGGTCTTACAAGGAATTGTTTTTCTAAATAGCAATTTTTTGTCGGGTGCGGCTCTTAGGAATATTGCGCTCTAACCCCGAAAATCACCGGATATTGAGTTTGAGAGTATTTGTGTGATAATGCAGATAAAGGAAGGGAGAGAGAGAGAGAGAGAGAGAGAGAGAGAGAGAGAGAGAGAGAGAGAGAGAGAGAGAGAGAGAGAGAGAGAGAGAGGAGAAAGAGAGAGAGAGAGAGACGAAGAGAGATAGACAGAGAGAGAAAGAAAGAGAGAGAGAGAAATAGAGAGAGACAGAGAGAGAGAAAAAGAGAGCGATACAGGCAGAGAGAGACAGAGAGAGACAGACAGACCGAAAAAGAGACAAAGAGAGAGGGTGGGAGAGAGAGAGAGAGAAAGTAGTGAAATAAAATTCCTGAAATGCTTTCTTTTCGAGTATTTAACTAAAAACGTTCTGGAAGAATCAAAGAAAAACAAAGCACTTAATATCTATCAAATAAAAAATGTACATTTAAAAAAAAAGTCGGAAAGAAGTGTGACAGAGAGAAGGGCAGAGAAAGAGAGAGAGAGAGAGAGAGAGAGAGAGAGAGAGAGAGAGAGAGAGAGAGAGAGAGAGAGAGAGCGACAGTGAAAGTAGTGAAATAAAATTCCGGAAATGCTTCTCTTTGGAGTATTTAACTAAAAAAGTTCTGGCAGACTCAAAGAAAAAGAAAGCATTTAATATCTATCAAACAAAAAATGTACATTTAAACAAAAGTCGGAAAGAAGTTCCCGGATCTGAAAAATTAAAACAAACTACTAAATAACAACTATTAAGGAAAGCACGTCGAAAAAGAAATTTCTCACATAAAAACCTCGGGTGCTTTGGCAAAAATCCAACGATTCTGAAAAACTAAGAATAGTCGGCATATAAGATGGAAAAAAATATATTATAAATAAAAAGCTAACGTGAATAAAGGAGAAAATTTTATCTCAAATCGTGAAAACATGAAAGAACCAAGGAAATCTCTTTTGTTCGTTGGGGGAAAAAAAGGAGCAGACTTCTCTTCTTAAAAGAAGCTCATTTGGGAAATAAATTCTTCGATTGCTGAAGACTGAGGAAATACCAAAAGTAATTAAGATGGCCTTTGAAAGCATAGATGAACATTTAAATCGAAATTACATTGCTATGCCAACATGCAATTTTCTTGGTTCGCACATTCCTCATGTAAGTTAAAAGAAATTTCGGATGTGATACTTTGAAAATAAATAACCGGGTAGCTCATAAGCCTGTTTAATTTTCAAAACTTTAAATTAAAGCATTAAATGCGTTTATTACAGTGCGGTATGCAGGAAAAGCATCAGCTGATATGGGGATCTTGTTTGGCAAAGGAAAACCGTTTTGGTTCGGAAATTCGACGAGAGGCCGGTTGTGAAGTGGTCTATGCTCCGGCTTATGACCATTCGTCCGTGAAGGGTCCCGGTTCGAAACCCGGTAAGGCATGTGTGTTGTTTGTTGTTTTTGTCTTATGGCACTGGCTCTCTCCCTTTCCGGGAACCAGCGGCCCTAAATTAGGGACGGGCGACTGCTTATAGACCATCGAGTGTCTTAAACTTCCCCTTAAAAATAGCAAGCTAAGGA
Source organism: Macrothele yani (assembly GCA_039090855.1). Taxonomy (NCBI): domain Eukaryota; kingdom Metazoa; phylum Arthropoda; class Arachnida; order Araneae; family Macrothelidae; genus Macrothele; species Macrothele yani. The sequence continues at coordinate 10,870,560 of CM077021.1, forward strand.
GTTATGATTAGGGTAGGCTAAAGGAAAGAAAAAGAAATAGAAAAATGTTAGACTGTGAAGTCGAACTGCACAGTTGAATTGAATTGAATTTTGCCATGTTACACTATCTAAGATGTAATCAAATCGCACACACGATTTCTGGACAAATGAAGGAAAGATTAACCAAGTACAAATCGCACCATATGCATATACAAAGGTATACAATACATATATGTAAGAAATACATTAATACAAAACGAAAATGAAAATATAAATAAAAATATAACTAATACAAACACATGAACCATGGAACATGCAAATACAAATAATATACAATAATAATATAAATATAATACAAAGTACAAATGAAGTAATAGTAATACAAAAGCACATATGACAATAGCAATGGTACTACGTATAGTACCTAACACTTATGCAAATATCTGCAGTGCAACATAGCAGGGAGCCAGGGAAAAAGGCCAGTATAGGCCTGACAAGCCTCTGGTCCCCTAATAAAAAGCAGAAGCGCCAAGTCAAGAAATTATCCTCCTATAGAAATGCAATTTACATAGTCACAAATGTAGATAGTCAAACCAGAAACAAATTAACTATATATCAAGTATTTCCTTAACTCTCTTTTAAATGAAGTATAGTTAACAATTAATCTAATATAAATCGGCAACCCGTTGCAGAGTCGAGGGCAAATGGCATTGATATTATAATGTAACACACTAGCAGTTATAAAATTAAAGAAAGGAAAGGTAATTAAGGGAAAAAAAGTAATTTAAGATCAGTAACTGTTTCACGATTTTTTTTTTTTTTTTTTTTTTTTTTTTTTGAGATTTAACGACCACCGTGAGCAACTCAATGGGCTATAAGCAGTCGCCCGTCCCTAATTTAGAGTCACTGGTTCCAGGGAAGGGAGAGAGCCAGTGCCGTAAGACAAACACAACATCCATGCCTCACCGGGATTCGAACCCGGACCCCTTCCGACGAATGATCAGAGGCCAACGCCTTAGACCACTGCGCCACCGGGGCGGCGTTTCACGATTTAAAACAGGTTCGTGACGTCAATGCATACGGTTTGACGTAAAACGGATCAGGCTTTAACGCCCTAACTAAATCAAAATTTCGTGGAATTTTTACAGCATTTCAACGTTTCTGGCATTATTTTTTTTAAACCTATCAGCATTTTGAACAGTAAAGCTAAGCCCCCTTTTGAACTGTTTGGTTTTTAGACTTTTTTAGGTATCCGGATCTTAAGGACTATCAGCATACCAATTTTCAGATATCAAGGTTATTGAAAAGTGGTCGAACAATTTGCGAAAAATTCAAGCAGAGAATGTTCCAAAGCCGCCATTTTGATTTTTTTGTTTTTTTGTTTTCGGACTCTTATCTAGATATTCGGACCTTAAGACCGATCAACATGACAATTTTCAAATCTCCAAGTCATGTAGAAGTGGTCGAACAATTCGCGAAAATTTCAAGCAGAGAAATGTTATATAGCCACCATTTTTATTTTTATTTTATTTTATTTTATACCGGCGGAAAACGCTGAACTTTAAAAGCGTCCCTTCGTCATTAAGCATTGCGTTATTACCAGTTTGATTGTAGCCTGTCCTTTTACCCAATGACAAGAGAGTCTAAAAATAGCTGCATCACGATGGCAGCAGGCTACAAGACTAGAACTTTCCTGTGTGGTTACCATTGAACACAGAGGAAGCCGTTCGTTCTTTTCCTTTGCGTCTTTAAAAAATGCTTAAAAATCAGAAAATGATTTTTTCTAATTTTTTTTTAAAAAGAGGGATGATAATTGTGAGTTTATGCTGTAAAAACTGCAATTTCTAGTTTGCCATATATCCGTTTTTGGAAATGGATCCCATCGCGAAAGAGAGAATTTTGTGAAATTTAAAAATTTAATTTCTCTTAAACTAAATCGAAATTCAAAAGAAGGGCGACAAGGTGCGAAAATTCGGCCATGGCCCTACATGCCTACAAAGTTTCGTGGTTCTGTTTCTGTTAGTGTGTTCGGAACGCGAACTGATACCACTTTTTAGCACGTCTTTTGTAAAAAAGATCGTGCTTATGTTACCGGTTTGTCCGTCCGTCCGTCCGTCCGTCTGTACCCACGATATCTCTGCAACTACTAGTCCGATTTGAAAAATTCTTTTTGCATTCGGAAGCTTGAAATATGCGAATGATGATCCTTCATTTCGTTTGTTTTTTTACGATGTACAATTTCGCCGCTAGAGGGCGTAAACGCAGATGATGTTGAATTAAAAATACGTTTTATTCCACATATTTGCTTCAGAACATCCGATTGAAAAAATTATTTAATCTTTCGATTCCATTTATGTCGAAGAGTATTTTAAATATAATTACTTTTTCAAATTACGCATAGATTTTCCGCTAGGAGACGTAAAAGTAAATTACATTTTTCCCGATAACTCTTCTTCTAAAACTCCGATTTGAAAAAAAAATTAAGCGGGTACAACTCCTGATGAGAAATCTTTTCCATATAATTTCAAATTTTTGGTAAAGAATACTTTGGCCACCAGGGGCGTAGGTGTTAATTTTTCCTTCTGGTGTATTTGCCATAAAATCTGAGCTTCTAAAATATCGATTGAAAAAATTAGTTCCTGGACTGATGCCACTCACATCGATAAACCTTTTCGCAATATTTTCTTCTTAAAATATTCCACAGTTTCTCCGCCAGGGGGCGTAGATGTATATCTTATTTTTGTTAATATCTCTACTTCGAGGAGTCCGATTTGAAAAATTCCTTCTTTGTTGGATAGCGTTTTCAGTGTGACATGTTTTTCATATAATTTAAAAAATTTCAAGTACTTTATAGACTTTCCGCTAAGGGCGTAGAGGTAAATTGCGTTTCCCCCTATATCTCTGCTTCTAAATCTCCGATTTGAAAAATTCTTTCTGCACCGGATACAGCCAGGTCTTGATGGCAAATCGATTGCATATAATTTTTAATTTTTGTAAAAAAAATGGTTTGGCCACCAGGGGGCGTAAATCTTAATTTCCGCTTCTGCTGTACTTGCAGCAAAATATGAGCTTCCAAATTCTCGATTGAAAAACAAAACGTCGTTTGAAGACCGATACTACTCACGTCGACAAACCTTTTAGAAACATTTTCTTCTTAAAATAATGCATGGTTTCTACGCCAGGGGGCGTAGATGTATATCTTATTTTTGCCAATATCTCTACTTCTAGGAGTCCAATTTGAAAAATTCCTTCTTTGTTGGATAATGTTTCCAGTGTGACATGTATTTCATATAATTTCAAAATTTTCAAGTAATTCATAGACTTTCCGCTAGGGGGCGTAAAGGTAAATTACCCCCTCCCTCTACTATATCTCTGCTTCTGAATCTCCGATTTGAAAAATTCTTTCTGCACCGAATACAGCTCCTGATGGGAAATCATTTGCACGTAATTTCTAAGTTTTGTAAAAAAAGGTTTGGCCACCAGGCGGCGTAAGTCTTAATTTCCGCTTCTGATGTATTTGCAGCAAAATATGAGCTTCTAAAATCGCGACTGAAAAAAAAAAAGTCGTTTGTTGACCGATACTACTCATGTCGACAAACCTTTTAGGAACATTTTCTTCTTGAAATAATGCATGGTTTCTACGCCCGGTGGCGTAGATGTATATCTTATTTTTGTCAATATCTCTACTTCAAAGAGTCCGATTTGAAAAATTCCGTCTTTGTTGGACAGTGTTTCCAATGCGAAATGTTTTCCCTATAAATTCAAAATTTTCAAGTAAATCATAGACTTTCCGCTAGGGGGCACAAAGGTAAATTGTGTTTTCTGCGTTATCTATGTTTCTAAAACTCCGATTTGAAAAATTCTTCCTGTATAGTGTACAAGACCAGATGGAAAATATTTTTCACATAATTTCTAATGTTTGGTAAAGAATGTTTTGACCACCAGGGGCATAAGTGTGAATTTATGCTTCTGATGTAATTGTAGCCAAATTTGGGCTCCTGAAAACTCGACTAATTTTTTTTACTTGGACCGATACCGCTCATATGGGAAAACCTTTTGAGAATACTTTCTTCCTAAAATAATGCATGGTTTTCCCACCAGGGGACGTAAAGTCACATCTTATTTTTGTCGACATCTCTGTTTCTAAGAGTCCGATTTGAAAAATTATTTCTGTGTTGGAGAGCGTATCCGGTGCGAAATGTTTCTCATATAAATTCATGTTTTTCTTAATGCACAAGTCTGCAACCAGAGGGCGTAAGCTCACGATTCCGTTTACAGCAATATCTGAGGGATTAAAAACCCTATTGAAAAACTTCTTTCTCCCGTCAGATATTATTGTTTTCCATACCTGTTCCATTGACTTTGAATAGCTTTGGTAAATTTAATTTGCGTCATAACGGATTCAAAAGACATGCTTATTACACCCGAAAATTCGGTGTCATCTTTCTTGATTGTTTTAAATTTGAAATACAATAGCTCTTGAAGTATGGTCAGAATCGAAAAACGGTTTATTTCAGCGTGTTCTCCAAACAATTTTCTACAAACGATGTAAATTTAATATTTTTGTGCTTAATACTTTTTGCGCTGCGAGTTCGGAAAACGCGAGTGTCGCGAAATTTCTAAATCAGCGGTGGCCGCAGCTAGTTTTTTTTTTTTTAGAATAGAGAGATTTGTCCGAGCTCTGGGGATCACCAAATCAGTATAACCAGGAGTGTGATACGCATGCGTAGCTTATTAGCATAGACACGCACATACATTAACAACATAAGTCCGAAAATGTACAATTTCTCAAAAATCAGTAACTTATAACGATGGAACGAACTATCCACATTTTCCGATTAATGTGACAATAGAAACATTTTTTTTTTTTGCAAAGTAAGTAAGAGTTAGCTGGACGCGCGCCGAAAATAGGAACGGAACCCACATGGACCAAACAAAGATACCCCGCCGCCAACAGAAAACATTTCTAAACTTTGATTCCTTTCTTTTCACGTAAGCTCAGCACTGTATCTGCCGCAATCCAACCCATCCCTCTCGTGACATACTTCCTTTGGGAACAATACTATTTGTCCCTATATTATTCCTCTCGCCGAAGTACAGTAAGAGCTCCGTAAAATCTAAAGGACAAGGTGTCCGTTGGTCGCTGTTGAGAGGCTTTACCCTAATGCATGGAATGTTCTATTAGACCTGGGTTCCAGTTAAATTTTGAAGATTCTCTGGGGCTATTCCATCATCACTTTGGATGCAAGCCCAGGTTGCCAGCGTCATTCAGTCCATCTCATGTGGTACCGAAAGTCTGAGCTTGTAAGCTTTTGGAAAAAGCTGTGCAAATGGGCACATTTTGATTGTGCCTCCCGCATAGAGGGCTAAGACGTTAATCTCGTTTTGTCGAGTATGTATATAAACTGCAGTGTCAAATCTCGTGGGATAACAGTATGCAAATTTCTAACTGGAGCTGCCGTCGTATAAAGGCATGCCACGATTTTTATCAGTTGCGAGGTGTTATCTCGTGAGTCAGGTTGAACAACCGATAGTAGGATTATGGCAAGCCGACGTGAATTATTGGAGTTTGAACGAGGCATGGCACTGGGAGCCAGACGGATGCGACATTCAATTTCCGAAGTTGTGGGAACATTCGAAATTCCTCGCTACACGGTGTCACGTGTGAACCGAGAATACGTCATGGAAGGGATTTCCACTCACCGTGGACAGCGCAGTGGCCGACCACGGGGGATGAATGACCGGGACCAGCGGCGTCTCACCAGGATTGTCCATGCTGACTGAAAAGCAACACTGGCTTAAATAACATCCACATTCAATGCAGGAGGTACCAGAGATATATCCATTAGGTCAGTGCAGCGTAATGTAGCGTCCATGGGGTATGGGAGTAGAAGACCCACCAGTGTCTTTGTTAACATCACGACATCGGACACACCGCCTCACCTGGGTTTGTGAACACGGTAATTGGACTCTGGAAGACTGGCAACATGTGGTGTGGTCCGATGAGTCACGCTACCAGTCGTTACGAGCTGATGGTAGGGTTGGGGTGTGGCGCAGACCCCATGACGCCATGGACCCAAGCTGTGAACAAGGCACTGTGCAAGCTGGTGGTGGTTCAATACATGTGTTAAGTGTCTTTACGTGGCACGGCTTGTGTCCTCTTGTTCTTGTAAACACGTGATTAACCGGTAATCGCTTTGTTGCTCTGCTGGGTGACCATTTGCAGCCCTTCATGGACTTCATGTACCCCAACAGCGATGGGATTTTTGAGGCGGACAACACACCATGTCATTGGGTCCAAGTTGTCCAAAATTGGTCTGAGGAGCATTCTGGACAGTTCCGACGGATGATGTGGCCATCGCATGAACCCAAAAGAGCACTTATGGGAAGCGCTGGAAATCGCACCCAAGATCTTGCACCTACAAATACCAAGGAACTGTGGGCAGCTGTTCAGACGGCATGGCTCAATATCTCTCCGGAGGTCTTCCGGCCACTTGTGGAATCAATGCAACGTCGAGCCTCTGCACTTCGTCGGGCTAGAGGAAGTTCTACACGATACTAGGTACGTATCTCATGACTTTTAGCAGTTCAGTGTATATACTAATATGCACCATCACATTAGTAGTAAGATAGAAAGACAAATGTGGGCGCAATATTTTGCGGTTTTCCCCTGGCGCAGAAATGACACAGCGGGTCATGGGCAAGCGAAAGCTCAGCAATTATTTCTACGATTCCATTTCCACCTATTAAACTGTATCGTGGAATTCCTTTACAACGAAATCCGGTATAACGAAAAATCAAATATAACGAAATTATTGCGAATGCACAGCAAACATTTCCTCGAAATAACACATTTTTGATTTCATTATAACAATATTAAATGACAACGAATACATATTTCCCATTTTAGAAGGCAGGTAGCAACCTCTGCAAAAATTTCCAGCTCCGATTTCTTCATCCCCGGTTCCCTTCTTGAAGTACGTGTGAGTCCTTTTCGGTTTTTCGTTGCGTCAAAAGCTGTTTAGAGATACACGCCCAGACACATACACAGTCGTATCAGAATAATATGACCACCCTCGGAATCACAGTGTACCCTGCCCAGGCGCACCACAGAGTGCACGTGACAAGGTCGACCCCACGGAGATATAAGCGGCCGGCCAGGACAGATGAGCCAAAGTGTGTCAAGTGAGCACAATGGGCAGAGGTAGTGATTTGACGGACGTTCAAAATGGAATGTTCATCGGCTACCACGCCAAGGGTGGAAGCGTCTCAGAAACATCTGACTTCGTGCGGGCTGTTCGCGAGGTGCTGTAGTAAGGGTGTACCAAGAATGGACCGCTGGCACACCGAGTACCTCCCGAGGTCATAACTGTGGAGCCGCAGAGGCCATCGACCCGAGAGGAGAATGTTGACTGGTAAAGGGCAATTGACGCGCAACCGTGCACCAATTGACCACGCAAATGAACGCTGGGGCACCAAGGTACGTGCCCCCAAACACAGTAGAGCGAACCCTGTTACGCTTGGGTCTTCGGAGTCGACGCGACGCTGCGTCAAGGCACCCATGTTAACCCAGAACCATCGCTAACGACGCCTGCAGTTTAGATGGGACTATCTTCATTGGACAGTGGAAGAGTGGAAAAAGGTTGTCTTCTCCGACGAATCGAGGATTTTACTCCACAGAAGTGACAGGCGGTGGCGGATACGGCATCAGTCAAACGAGAACCAACCACCCGGACACGCTTGGCGGTCAAGTACAGACTGGTGGTGTCAGTGTGCATGTCTGGGGGATGTTTTCCTGGTATAATCTGGGATGGCTGGTTCCACTGGATGAATCCCTGAACGCCAACGGCTACCTGTCCATTTTCGCTGACCACATGCATCCCTTCATGTTGGACGTTTACCCTGGTGGTGAGGGTGTCTACTAGAGATGAGTTCGGGTTCAATTTTAGAAGCCCGGGCCCTGCCCGCTTTGCTGAACGCGGGCCCGGATTCTTGGAAAATTTTGCTTATCAAGGCTTGCACTTATGCATTATATACTGGCCAAAGATATGGCCCAAGCAAGGATTAGTTTAAAAATCATTAGTTTAAAAAGTTTAGTTCAGTTAATCCACTTCACAATATTAATATGTTTTTAGAAATACTACGCATAAAGCCAAATGTTCTAAAATGTGGATTTGAAAATAAATAAATAATCAACGTGCCCTTCGACCGTATCAGGGGAATCAGTAATTTTGGTAAAAGCTGAAGAAAAGAAAATCGTTTAGAAACAAAAGTTCCATTCATTATTTCTTTTTGATTTCTAAATTTACTTTTATTTTGAATAAATTACATTATAAAACGTACAACGCCGTACAGACAGTTGCAAGTGTTTGAAATTTTGACTCTAGAAAACTAATCTTTGCAATATAATTTACATATATGCTAATTGGTAAAGGTAGCTTAGAGTGATGTAGTAGATTATAAAAAAAAGCATGTAGGGAAATTTCCAAAATTAAAAAAAAAAGAACGTAAAAGCATTCCAGACCAGATTATTCTGCATTTTGTAACATTAACAAAGCTTTGCGCTTAATAGTATAATAATCACAATATTATCATATGTGTGTGCAGTTTCCAGATCAAGTTCATCATGAAAAAAGAGAGAGAGAATTGCATCTAATGCCTCAGCGCTTCAACTTGATCTTCTTTTCTCTAAAACTCGACCTGCTGCACTAAAATCCAACGTCACCCCAAAAATCGCGGGAGTGAGGAAATTTAAAAAAATAAATAACAATACTTCTAACTGCACAATTTTGGAAATTAATACATCATTTTAAAGATAAGATTCTTGATTTTTAATAAAATAGAAAAAATGGGAATGTGGTATTTTCCCAGTTTTTCGATACCAGACCTCCTTAAACTAATCCTTGCTTGGGACATAGCTTTGGACAATGCATAATGCAAGTCTTGCTAAGCAAAATTTGTCTTGCAATGGCAGCTAGCTTAGGAAATTGAAAACCCTTCCACCATGGTAACAAATCCACAATGAAATTCAATACGTGTAATTCAACCGGGCTCGGAATTACACGTGTTGAATTAATTACAGTAATGAAATTCAAGACGTGTAATTCCGAGCCCGGGTGTATTCCGGGCTCCGGTTTTTCGGTAGTTAATGAATTCTGAGCCCGTCCGAGCCCGGGCCCGAGCTCATCTCTAGAGTCTGCCAACAGGACAATGCGCCCTGCCATATCGCTAAGGGGATGCTTGACTGGTTCCAGGAATACGACAACGATATCTCCGTTCTCCCTTGGCCGAGGAAATCGCTCCACCTCAATCCGATAGACCACTTGTGGGACTATTTGAATCGGCAGGTTCGACGTGCCGACTCGCAACCACGTGTGCCTTGGGCAACTTTCCAGGGCCTCATTACGTCCATGCCACTCCGTCTTGCCGTTGTCATCCGGGCCAAGGGTGGTTATTCTCGTTTTTAGGTAGGTGGTCATATTATTCTGATACGGCCATGAATGTACGTATGTAAAATCAAACGTTTGTTTGGATTTTTTTTTATTATTTCTTTATCTGAAAAATTTTTAAACGAAAATTTAGTGTCAAATTTCCTAAATTTATTGTCATTTTAAAAATTCTTGGAAAAAAACTCGCCCGTTATTAGGAAATTTTGTTATAACGAAAGACATTAGGTGTTGTGACGTGCCTGCCAGCAGGACGCACACGACATAAAGGCAGATAGCAGTCAGAACGAACGTCCGCGTGGCTCAATTGGTAGAGTGACTTATTCCGGAATGAGGGGATCCGGGTTCGAGCTCCTGCGTGGACAAAAATGACGGAGAAATTTACTTCATTATAATGGCGCCCGAACTTCCCGGATGACCCGGCCGTTCAAAATCTCGCAATGGTGTGATGTTATTTCCACACCGCGAGAGAGGAAAAATCAGGGAATCCGTTCTCCAGCGCTTCGAAAAATAAAAATAAAAATTGACTGGGAGTTCTCAAGTGCACGTTCTACAGCGGATGGCTGCCTGCAACGATTCATGATCACGGCTGACCCGTGGGCCCGGCCCACTTTCGGGGGGGAATGTACATGCCTGCCTGCAGGACGCACACGACATAAAGGCAGATAGCAGTCAGAACGAAGGTCCGCGTAGCTAAATTGGTAGAGTGGCTTATTCCGGAATGTGAGGATCCGGGTTCGAGCCCCGGCGTGGACAAAAATGACGGAGAAATTTACTTCGTTATAGTGTTTCCGTCAAGTTCGTTCTAAAAGGAATTTACTGTGTTTTAAAACGTATCTTCAAGTCCCGTGATTATTTATTAGCATTTTTTTTATTGTAAATGACGTGCGTAAAATAATGGACTTCAAGTTCTAGCAATAAGTTAACAAGAAAATTAATGAACTACTTTAATTAGCGCTTTCTTCGACTGGGAAGTTTAGACTTATAAAAAGCCGTAAAAGTTTCAGCAAAGGTTTCAGGAAACACCAAAGTAAAATTTTGGATAACTGTCAGCAGCAACGTAAGATCTGCAGATTAACTCTGTGAACCACGGATTGGGAATTAATGCTCTCTAACGAAAGCGAAGCAGCTGTTTCTGAGAGTTAGTGGACATGATGTTGTACTGAGAAACTCACTGTTTGAGCATGCTTTTCTGTTTCTAACATGTCCCGTCTACCAGAGGTTAAAACCAATTTTATGGTGTTATCGGAGCCGATAAACAAATGTCGTCAAAGTGTATTTCTGGTATAGATGAAAGTAAGTGGTGTCTCAAAGGCAGACAAAATCCTAGTACCAGACAAACGTCGGTGAACGGTGATGTGAGCATTTTTATTCGTCTCGGCAATGTTTTCTTTAAGCGTATCGCTTAATAATATTCCCGTCAGAAAAATAAATGAATCAGACATGCAGTAAATGGTTCTCCCAAACATTACTAAAACCATTTTTATTCCAGCACATCGTGGCTTTCAAATCCGTAGCACATCCATCTGACACTTAGACATCTCGATGAGATTTACCAGGAATTATAGTTGCTCGTGTACAAGATCACCAGATGACATCTCGATTGGCCTACGGTCGACGCTGAGGCCGTCGTTCGTCATACGTGAACAGACCCTTGTTACAAGATCTTGCGGTTGATTTGCTTCAATAAAGCATAAATCATTACTCGAAGAGGTAACTTTGCGTATGCATATGGGTCGTTCAAAAAATCTGTATTATATTAGGTGTACACATAAGTTTTAAAGCGTTTTAAGGCAACGCAACATTTCATTTGAGAGAAAACAACAATACCTTTACGAATCAAAATATTTTTTTTTTTTTTTTTTGATTGGAGGTTTAACGACCACCGTGAGCAACTCAATGGGCTATAAGCAGTCGCCCGTCCCTAATTTAGGGTCACTGGTTCCAGGGAAGGGAGAGAACCAGTGCCGTAAGACAAACACAACATCCATGCCTGACCGGGATTCGAACCCAGACCCCTTACGGACGAATGATCAGAGGCCAACGCCTTAGACCACTGCGCCACCGAGGCGGCGAATCAAAATATGCGCCGTCATTATCTATCACCTTCCGCCATCGGTCGGGCGGCTGACGGATTCCAGCCATGAAGAATACTTCGTCGTGTGACGCGATGAAGTCGTCAACCCATTTTTGCACATGTCCGGAACCGAACAGCAGACAAACCATGTTGCATCGATCGGAACAAATGATAGTCTGAAGGGGCTATGTCGGGACTATACGTCGGGTGCTCCAAAACTTCCCAGCCAAGCGTCAATAACGTTTCCTTGACAGATTTCGTGACAAGCGTTGTCATGCAGTAACTTCGCGGGACGCAATCCTTTGCTTGTGAATGGACGTTTCTGAGAGATTTCCTGGTTCAATTGCAGCAATTGTTGCTTGTAGCGATCAGCAGTAATAGTTTGACCCTGTTCCAATAGTTCATAATAGAGCACACCTTTCATATTCCACCAGATGCACAGCAGAACTTTCTTGGAGTGAATATTGCGTTTTTGTGTCGAAGTCGTTGCTTCACCGGGGTCTACCCTGTGTTTTTTTTTTGCATTTGGGATTGTCATACTGTATCCACTTTTCATCACCCGTAACGATTTTCCACAGGAAAGACTTTCTGTGTTGTTTATTCAACAGATTCAAACACTTTATCACACGCTAATCCTTGTTCCTCTAGCTCAGGTAATGTGGCACCCATTTTCCTTCCTTCTGAATCTTTTCCCATTGCACGTAAACGATTGGAAATGGTTTGTTGAGTTACCCCCAGTTGTTCAGCTAGTTCTTTTTGCGTTTGAGACGAATCTTCATCCAGCAATGCTTGCAGTTCCTTATGTGTAACCTTCTGCGGGGCGCCGCTACGTTCTCGATAGTTAACATCAAAACCACCTGCTTTAAACCGTCTAAACCAAAACTCACACGTGCTTTTCGATACAATATTCTCAACCAGAACAGAACACATGCTTTTGCAGCACTTTTCCCTTGATGAAATTCCTAACGAATGCAGTGTCGGATAAATTCACTATAGCTTGCCATCTTTCACCAACCGATGTGCAAGTGCGTTTGACTGTTGGGTAAACTTCTGTATCACATTTTATACTCGGGACCAGTTACGGTCACATGACAACAACGCGGGGGAATGTCTGATATGTAAATTAGCGGTATACGTCACACAAAACGCTTTGAAACTTATTTGTACACCTAATAATTTACACTGCCTGCCAGAGAAAATGCCACACCGAGAAGACGTAAACGCCGTGCCATGCAAATTGCAGGATGGGTGCACATTTTCAAGTTATGCAAATGATTGCATTTGCACGCCAATCGCACGAACGGCGTGCTGGATATAATCGAACAACCTGCCACTGAAACCATCACTCGAGACGTCGTCACGCCGGCGAGAAGTGCGTGATTCTGCTGGAACCGTGTCTGAAAAATGAACAAGGGGTTCCAATGCCGTTAACATGCCGTTGTTCGCGATTTCGTCAAACGGATGTATTCACTAGAAGTGTCATCGTAGGAATTCGTACCGCCGGATGGTCCTTGCGTCGTATTGCGGAAGAAACGCAACGTGATGCCACAACCGTTGGGCGCATTTGGAGAGAGTGCTCCCACGAAGGATCTGTGCAACGTAGTAGGGGGACCGGAGCACGGAGACGGACGTCCGAGCTCACCAATCGTCGTATCGGACGTCATGCCGTAGCTGACCCACAGGCCACAACGGGCGACATTTTGTGAAGTGCACGGGGAGGCTTGGATGCTCCGATATCGACGCGGACAGTGTCGCGCAGATTGGATGCGTCTGGTTTGCTGTCCAGCCGTCCGTTTCAGAGGCTACCCTTAACATCGAGCCATCGTCGTCACCGCTTGGCGTGGTGTCGCTCCAGAACTGCGTGGGGTGTCGAATGGAACAGTGTGGTGTTCAGCGACGAATTGCGGTTCTGTCTCCCCGCGGATGATCGCCGTGCGAGAGTCTGGAGGCGACGTGGCCAACGGGCGAATTCCTCCGCCATTGTGGAGCGCCACACTGTTCGGCGACGTGTAATCAAGATGTCGGGTGCTATCAGCGCCAGCAGCTGCTCACCGCTGGTACGCATTACGGGCACATTGACGGCAAGTTGCTATGTTGACGAGGTGCTGCGGCCCGTGGCACTACCGTATCTGCACGGCACCCCAAACGCCGTTTTGCAACAGGATAACGCCCGGCCACATACAGCGCTGACCAGTATGAATGCTTTACGCGGCGTGCGGATGCTTCCGTGGCCAGCATGATCCCCCGACCTCTCGCCCATCGAGCATCTGTGGGACACGATTAGACTTCAGTTGAATACCATCCCACCCCTGCAAAGTGAAGATGAACTGTGGACTCCGATCAACATCACATCGCTCACGATACCCCAGGTCTCTATGCGGACTCTCATTGCCTCGATGCCACGTCAGATTCAAAGCTGTATCGCCCAAAATGGGGGCCACATTCCTTGTTGATCATCCTGAATATTCGGCCACTGGAGCCTAGTCTGTATGTGACAACTCAATCATTTGTTGAGGACCTACTTGGCTATCTGTGTGCGCAGTTTGGTCTGTTTTCGAGCATTCCTTCATGGTGTGGCATTTTCTCTCTCAGGCAGTGTATACACGAACTTTGTGCTACTACGATTCCCTTTTTAGTATGTTTTTTTTTGTGAAAAAAGTACGTGCATGTATGTAGCATCACTTTGTTCGTCCGTCTGTCGGTGTGGCAGCATATCTCAGCAGTTATTACCGTATTTTTCGGCGTATAAGAAGAGACATTTTTCTTGATAAGTCCGGGCTTCGACTTATACGTCACACCGACGAACCTCATAGAAGAGGCCCTGAAACGATTCAGTCATGTGACCAAGAAGGTCTCAACTTCCATGCTCTGAACTGCAGGTGAAGTCCATTCGTCCGTTAGTATGTTTCTGTGAAGTTGTTTCTATTTTATTATTTTGATTTATCATTGTGAGTTTCATTCCAACGAAAAACAAATTAACACTCGTGATAACGTATAAAGTTCAATTACCACTAAGAAAATGTTAGAGAGTTTTATTAAAAACAAAACAAAAAAAGGATTATTTACTTCTACCTGCTGGTCCCTTCTGTTACTGATATACAAGTAAGATTCCTTTTCTGTCTTGAGTAATATAACGTGCAAAGTTAAGTTATTTATACACTATCTACCAACACGTAATTGGACACCTGTGATAGCAAAGGAAGACGAAGTTTATTCACCTTCAATAGTTGGTGGAGCCTCCACGAGCGGCGATTACAGCTGCGACCCTCCGGGGCATACTCTCAACCAGGCGTTGTACGACGGCTAGCGGTATTTTCTTCCACTCGGCTTGGAGAAGACAGGTCAGTTCCTTCACCGATTTCGGACGGTGGGGGCACCCCTTAAGTCGACGCTCCAACTCGTCCCAGAGGTGCTCGATACGGTTAAGGTCCGGGCTCTGCGCAGGCCAGTTCATTCGATTAACCCCATTGTCACCATACCAAGCCATGGTGGACCTCGCAACATGACAGGTGGCATTGTCATCCTGAAAGAAACATGGGTCCACCCCGTAAAACTGCCACAACGTAGGAAGCGCATGGTCATCCAAAATGGTGCAGTAGGTCTCGGCGTTGAGTCTACCAGGAATTGCGACCAAGGGTCCCGTGCCATACCAGGAGGAACACCCCGATAGCACAATTCCACCGCCGCCGAACTTCACAGTTGGCACAATACATTCCGGCAGGAAGCGTTTTCCAGGCAGACGCCAAACCCAGACCCTGCCATCCGAACGGTAGAGGGTGAACCTTGATTCGTCGCTCCAGAGAGCCTGTTTCCACTGTTCAACGATCCACTGTCGACGTTCTTTGCACCACGTTAGCCGAGCAGCGCTATTGGACTTGGGGATCAAAGGCTTGTGGGCGGCAGCACGTCCATGATAACCAAGCAGATGGGCTTCCTTACGGATGGTATTCATCGAAAGAACACTCCCGGATCCCTGTTGAAACTCCTCGCGGATGTGGGCCATCAATTTGGTGCCGTTCTTCCGAATTTCTTTGGCCAGCACCCGTCAGTCTCTAACTCCCAGTTTTGTGGGTCTGCCGGGTCAGGGCACATTCCGACAGTCACCTCTCATCTTCCACTTGCCAATCACGTAGGCCACTGTCGATTTTGGGTACTTCAACTAGGCCGCCCCGGTGGCGCAGTGGTCTAAGGCGTTGGCCCCTGATCATTCGTCCATAAGGGGTCCGGGTTCGAATCCCGGTCAGGCATGGATGTTGTGTTCGTCTTACGGCACTGGCTCTCTCCCTTCCCTGGAACCAGTGACCCTAAATTAGGGACGGGCGACTGCTTATAGCCCATTGAGTTGCTCACGGTGGTCGTTAAACCTCCAATCAAAAAAAAAAAAAAAAAACTTCAACTAGCTGGATATGTCACGTATAGATCGGTCATTTCTGTGATACCCGACGATTACACCTTTCTCGAAATCAGAGAGCTCCGAACTGCGTGGCATCCCACACGATATTTAACGGCGGCGGCCGTGACGTGTATCAGGACAGCAGATATTGTCGATTGCAGGGGTGTCCAATTACTTGTTGGTAGATAGTGTATAAATAACTTAACTTTGCACGTTATATTACTCAAGACAGAAAGGGAATCTTACTTGTATATCAGTAACAGAAGGAACCAGCAGGCAGAAGTAAATAATCCTTTCTTTTTTTTTAAATAAAATGATCTAGCATTTTCTTCTGTTGTAGTGGTAAATAAACGTCATATGTTATTACGAGTGTTAATTTGTTTTACTTTGGAAGGAAACTCACAATGACAAATCAAAATAATAAAATACAAACAACTTCACAGGAACATACTAACGGACTAATGGACTTCACCTGCAGTTCAGAGCATGGAAGTTGAGAGCTTTTTGGTCACATGACTAAATAGTTTCAGGGCCTCTTCTTTCCAGTGGGCTATGAGAGTTGACCGTGTGAGCATCTATGACGTCGTGTGAGAATGATTTGGATCAGATGACGTCACACCAGCAGCTGTGTTCTTTGTTTCTATGACAACAAAACAAAGTGGTATACGCGTAGGTGATGACGTCACCTACACGAAAAGCTAAGCGTGACGTCACAAACTATTGTTTCTAGATTGTTGCTATGACGACTTAAAAAGTGGCACGGAGGAAGAGGGCTCTAGCAGATTATTATTAGAGATTTACTCAAGATCTTCCACAGCAGTATCCCGTGTACTTCGTCATAAGATTTCTCTAAATTTACGAAGGCAGCAGAAACTTTCTTACCAACAGACATACACTTTTCGATTATCATACGTAGCGTGCAGTTACTATTAAACGTTTTTTTTTAATTCCAACAGATCCAGGGCTTTTCCCATGCTTACATAGGTCTCTCTCTCTCTCTCTATTTATCTCGCCCGTCCATGACGAGTTGAGTCCCGCAAAGACGATTTTACGCCTTTGAGGGTTACTGGCAAATTAATGCAGCTGGCTTGCCAGTCCTCTGCTGCATATTGGTAAGGGACAAAATGCATCCGTTGCCGAATTCCCAGGAAACCATCTACGCATTTGCGTCCCCAAGCTCACGGAGTCAGCAGAAACCCCCGGAAAAACCGTTGACTAGATAGATGCCCGGCTGGACCGGGATTCAAACACCCGTCCACCTTCCGCACTGCACACAGAGCGGTAATCAACTGAGCCATGCCGATGGTGTTTACATAGGTTACGCTTTATAAATAGGAAAAGGCAAACGCTCAACAGCCCGTGTGACTCTTTCACTGACATACTCTAGCCCAGATCTCCTTGCGTCCTACTTCTAAGGGTTGTTATACTCCTGGCTGGGCCACCCCGGTGGCGCAGTGGTCTAAGGCGCTGGCCTCTGATCATTCGTCCGTACGGGGTCCGGGTTCGAATCCCGGTCAGGCATGTATGTTGTGTTTGTCTTACGGCACTGGCTCTCTCCCTTCCCTAGAACCAGTGACCCTAAATTAGGGACGGGCGACTGCTTATAGCCCACTGAGTTGCTCACGGTGGTCGTTAAACCTCCAATCAAAAAAAAAAATACTCCTGGCTGGTTGTCAGACGCTCCCCTCCTAAACAATTTTTCTATAATTTAGGGTCAGTGATTCCAGGGAAGGGGGAGAGCCAGTGCCGTAAGACAAGCACAATATCCATGCATCACCGGGATTCGAACCCAGACACATCTCCGACGAATGGTCAGAAGCCAACGCTTAGACCACTACGCCATCGGTGTGGCGTGTATTATCTAAAAGGTTCTCAGCTTTTCGGCCAGAATGTGTACTTTCCCTTTTGAAATTCCACTGGATGTCTCAGCGCACCAAATTTCCATAGCAAAAAATGCACAGACTTACATCCCAATACGTATTATCTTTTTGTCTTGAACATTACAGACACTTCGAACGGCTACAATTAAAATTTAGAATCTAGAAATAAATAAACATTCTTTGAAGCACGCGCCTATTCAGACGATTCGGTTTAGGCATTTCAAAACATACGCACTTTTTTATATGTGATCGTTATTAAGATGTTCATGGGTTTTCATATCTCGAAGGTGCACGTAATTTTTTTAAATCTGGTGCGAATAGGAGAGAAAGTCATCTGTGTGTGTGGGCGTGAAATCAAACAGACGACACGTGTTTACAACAAATTTCATTCATCCGTTCTTTGTGGTTTTGCGATGTTGATAACCAGCATTCGTTTCAACCGAAGGGGTGTTTCGCGGTAAACACAGAATTTCGTTTTTTAAACTTTCCCCATTCTGCTATTGGTTATAGAGAGTAAGAAATAAATATTGGAGACTGTTTCCTGTTCAGTATGCGTCGTGGCATTCTCCTTATTTATTTTACTTTTCTTTTTATTCTGGATATTGACTTCGTACGTGATCAGAGAACATCAACAATCTGTTGCCACTCACCCGAAGCTCTGCAGATAAAGTTCCGTGGCTTATCCGTCCTAATATTACGACTGTAACTCCATTCGAACGAAACTATCTGCTCTTAAAATCTGTGACGTACTACAGAGGTAAAGGAGGAGTCAAGACGAAAAATCTGCTGCGATACCTTCTGTCCGTTATAAGGTACAAGTTTGTCAGCCACGGGCATCAAAATCGGCTCCTCTTACTCCAGAGTAAGTCGCTCTCTCAACTGAGCTGCACGAACATGTGCTCTCACTGGTATCTGCCTTTATCTCGTGTGCGTCCTGCGGTGTAGGCACTTCAAATCCAAAATGAGGGCCGGGGGCATGGTCCATGGGTCAGCCGGGACCATGTGTCGCTGTAGGCAGTCATCCCATGAAGAACGTGCATTGGAGAAATCCCAGACAATTTGGTGTGTGGAACGCGTAGCATCACACTGATTTATTTTTTCAAAGCACTGAAGAAGGGATTCTCATTTTTCCTGTCTCGCCGTGTGGAAAGATCAACACATCATAGCGAGAAACCTAACAGCCAGGTCATCCTGGAAGTTCGGGTACCAACGTGAAAACGCATGTTTCTTTACGCCGGCCATCAGATCCGGGTCCCCTCACCCTTGAGTAAGTTGCTCTCCTAACTGAGTTACACCGACATGTTTTCATAATATTTTTATTCAGAGCAAATGAAGGGAATTTGGATACAGAGGGCACGGATATAGTGCCAGAAAAGTACACAAAAGATGTAATATGTACAGTGAGATCGTAATATGTACGAGAAGCGTATGTACAATATATACAAGGTGGTACAACAATGAATAGAATCTGTACATATTTATCATTTGCTGCACATGCTCACGGCTGGAGCATGTGCAGCAAATGATAAATATGTACAGATATTCCAAGCGACGTAATATTCACAAGCTGAATATGTACAAAATTCAAAGCCAATAAGAATAACAATAGTGACAATGAGAAAACAATAGGACGAATATGCATCAAAGATGACTCTGAGGACATAGTGTGCATGATACCGCATTGCAATGTACACAGTTATAGTAAAAACAAGAGATGTATGGAAGATATATGCACAGATACATGGTAAATAATATGATGAACAGCGAGGACAGTGCATAACCAGAACATGTGCGGAAAAGACATAATATCGCGCAGTATTACAAAGAAGGTGTAATATATACAAGATGCATATGTACAATCCAATGTAGGCGTAATAACATAAGCCGAAAAACCGGATAAGAGAAGATTGCATGGGTACCAAGTAATTCTGGCAACAATAATAATCATGATAATAATAATAATAATAATAAAACTAGCAGCAGGAAGACATAACGAAAACTACAAGGATCAAAAAAATATGCACAGGTTAAAGAGATGTGCATACGTATAGTGAAAGCATGCAATGTGCAAAATAAGTATGTACAAATATATGACAAATAATATGATGAACAGCAAAGAGCATTGCAGAGCTAGTGCATGTGCTGAAAACCATAATATCGTGCACGAATACGAACAGGATACAATATATACAAGATGCATATTATAATCCGTCATTTTTGGTCTACGCCGGAGATCGAACCCAAGTTCGCTAATTCCGGAACAAGTCGCTCTACCAACTGAGCTACACAGACGTTCATCTCGCTGCTATCTGCCTTTATGTCGTGTGCGTCCTGCGGGGCAGGCACGTCACTTCTCCCCTCCCCCGAAAGAGGGCTGGGGGCATGGCTCACGGGTCATCCGGGACCATGTATCGTTGCAGGGAGCCATCCGCTGTAGAACGTGCACTTGAGAACTCCCAGTCAATCTG
Organism: Macrothele yani; assembly: GCA_039090855.1. NCBI lineage: Eukaryota > Metazoa > Arthropoda > Arachnida > Araneae > Macrothelidae > Macrothele > Macrothele yani. Next base: position 10,890,803 of record CM077021.1, read on the forward strand.
GTGTGTGGAATGTAACGTCACACACATTTATTTTTCGAAGCGCTGGAGAAGGGATTCTCTTATTTTTCTTGTCTCGCGGTGTGGAAAGAACATCACACCATTGCGAGATCTTTAACGGCCGGGTCACCCGGGAAGTTCGGGCGCCATTATAACGAAGTAAATTTCTTCGTCATTTTTGGTCCACGCCGGGGATCGAACCCGAGTCCACTTATTCCGTAACAAGTCGCTCTACCAACTGAGCTACGCAGACGTTCGTTCTCGCTGCTATCTACTTTTATGTCGTGTGCGTCCTGCGGGGCAGGCACGTCACAATATGTATAGAATCCTATGCAGGCGTAATAACATGTGCCGAAAAACATGAGAAGAGAGAAAAGCATTGGTACAAGATATTGCTGACAACAAAAATAATAATAACAAGTAATCTGCAGAAACACATAAAGAACTGACATGATTCCAAGATCGCCGCCCCAGTGGCGCAGTGGCCTAAGCAATGGCCTCTGATCATTCGTCCGTAAGAGGTCCGCGTTCGAATCCCGGTGAGGCATGGATATTGTGTTTGTCTTACGGCACTGGATCTCTCCCTTCCCTGGAACCAGTGACTCTAAATTAGGGACGGGCGACTGCTTATAGCCCATTGAGTTGCTCACGGTGGTCGTTAAACCTATAATAATAAAAAAAAAAATTCCAAGATCAGGTGTGTTTGAGGAGGCAAAGTCAGATTGACGCTGGGATCTGCCAGGAAGGCAAGGAGGGAAGTGATGCGGTGGTGGAGGAAGAGTAAAGTGCGCAGGAGATGGCAATGAACCAGATAGTCACGGAGAAAGTCCTGGTGACGCTACGGTGATCAAAGCAAGAGGCGGAGGTCGTCCGAAGGATCGGTAAACCACCTCCGACATGGAGACCAGACGGACATGAAGTGTGGAATCTTATTGGCAGCTCGGGCGGAAGCAAACGCTAGGCGTAGGCGGGCAAGGAGGCGGTTTCGGAATTGACAACAGAGTGCGTCCCCCTCTTGAAACAGAGATGGCAGTAGAGCAACGTACCGAGGCTGTAGATAGAAACAATAGATGACATGTCGTGCCAGGACAAGAGCATTTGCCAACGGGGTACAGAAGCCCCGACTATTCAGTGTTGCTACCTTGAAGAGATATATCTGATGGTGGTTGGATGATATTATCGGCTGCCTACCGAAACTTGTCAAGACGACGGCGGATGGTCTTGGCCCAAGCATAGTCCCCAAAGGTTATGGGGGCATGGCCCGGAAGTGCGCAAGAATGGCCAGCATTTGCGTCATCATCTCAGCAAGGTGGTCCTGGTACGGTGCTAAGAATTTACGAGACATCTTGTGCTGTCGTGGACCAATAAGAAAAGCGTATAACTCTTCCCCAGGAACTGGTGTCTGAGGGAGGAAGGAACCTTCCAAGAGACACAGAAAATCTTCAAGAGGGAGTGGAGGAACAGAACAAACTTCTGATTCAGATTCAACAGAACCATCAGAGGTGGCTGGAAGACTGGTTGAACCGTCACGACCACCCTGGAAGGTGGGCAATGTTTTAGTCTTCTTCATGCGATATCGAGGAGCACAACGACGCTTCGGGTAGCTATGGGTCTGAGAAGAGACCGTTGAGGAAATATCCGGCACTTTAAAAGGCCTAGAAGAAGGGGCAGTGCAATCAGATACAGATGCGAGTGGAGGATCTTCCGCTGAAAGCCGAGTAGAAGGCAGAGAGCCTCCAGCAGGTAGAGCACCAGACTGTTTTTGCGCTGGAAGCATAGAAGTGGAACAAGAAGACGCAGGCTGAGCCGAAGACATCTGTAGACCAACGGCTTTAGTACGACTTTCTTCTTAAGTCGACTCCTGCTGATCGGAGGCACGGGAAGCATATGCTGTAGGAGGAGGTAAAGGATGAGAAGGTCGGCTTGTCGACTTGGGGGCTGACGACATATTATGAGGGCAAAGGGCACGAGGGTGCCCTTTTCCCTTGCAAATCGGGCAGATGGAGCCCACAGTGATGGCTATTTGACGGAGATGCGTGCTTCAACGAACACGAAGCATATGTTCTTCCGATGGAAAGACCATTCGAATGTTACGACGGAAGCCCAGCGGGTACCGGTCTTCAGGCACATCAGGAAATGAGGAATACGTATGAACTGGGGCAACAATTCGACCGTAGAGACTCAGAGCAGCAATCAGTAGATCATTAGACACCTCTGGTGGTACAGGTGAAAAGCTGACGAGGACTGGTATCTGGGAGATAGGATCTGCCTGAAGGTGACGGTCTCCAATGGAAATCCCATTAGTCAGAATCTTGAGAGTATATTCAGCAGTGGTGAAATATGCAATGACTTTGCCAGGATTTCTGATCATGTAAGTGATGGCAGTAAGAGGAACAGTCTTGTGAAGGGAGGCACTGTATGCAGTGAGTTTAGTATTATATAGGCTTGGAAAGACGACTCCACGCTCCACAGTACTAATGAAGTCGTGACCATGAGGAGAGTCCACCGGGAGATCAACATCAATGGAGGGAGCATCACGCGTCATCCGAAATGGGCATGTAGAAGAAGACGAAGAAGGCTGAGGAGAAGGCCGAAACTTAGCCGAGGTGTCGTCAGCATAAGGTAGGGTAGTAGTACTTTGCGATGAAGAGGAATCGGCAACGGGGTAAGAGACATCCATTGCGTCATCCGCTAATTTCAGAAAGGACAGAAAATTGCCGCTTGGTGCTAAGGAAGGAGAAGAAAGATCAGCTGGGAGGGCAGCAGAAGAACGCTGAGGAGAGGAGGGGCCTAGCGAGAGCTGTCTATCAGTGGTGGATGATCCAATGGGAGCTGTGCGAAGGAGCGGATCAGTTCCGGAAGCGAGGGTGGGGACTTCACTCTGGCCGGAAGCCGCCATTTGCAATGGCGATAAGAATTCCCTTCCTTGGCCAACTTGGCCAAGACAATAAAATGATGATAACTACATCGATTATGCACTTACCGGTTTGGTAGGCACACAGAAAGGGACACGAAAGATTAACGGACGACAAACACACAAAATAACGAACTAGAAATCCAGGATAGAGCACTAACCGATCAATGAAAGACGAGCTATGACATAATTTTGAGATTCGCTCTTTTTTTTTTTCTTAACATACACGATCGAATTTGAATTTGTTCATGAGTTTTCAGGAAGATTGTTTTCACACGAAGAATCTAGAACGCAAACAGCCGTGAAGCACGTCCATTCCATTCCCAAGAAAAAGAAATAGTTTTCTGTGGAGAACGTTATGGAAATTTAGAATATTTCTCCCTAGTAAATGTGACAACCGACATTTTTGCTATTTCAGAACCTGCATGTTCACTATGGTGCTCGTTATTTTACATGATTTATTATTATTATTATTATTATTATTATTATTATTATTATTATTATTATTATTATTATTATTTCGATCTACTCATTGTAAAATTTTTTAGGCATTATACCATAACATTCTTCAATATTTGATGCACCATACAGTGGTTTGTTGGTTGTCTTTAGATTATATATTCAATAATTAAAGTTTTCAGAATGTTCTTGTTTAGGCTTCTTAAAAACAACCTCCATGAAAACATTTGCTTTGATAGCCAAATGTTCAGTCAAAGAATGGTGAAGGATTTCCACAACGGAATTCTTAATGTCGTTTTAAAATGTTGGAAGACACTTCGCTGAGCCATTTTCTGGGCTGTTTCTGTAAATCCGTAGTCCCATTAGCCACAGATTCAGTAAGCACAAACCCCTCCTTCGAAAGTGGAATCGTTGCCATGTTAGAAGGCTTGGGAATATTGGAGTCATTAGTATTTTCTTCAGTAGAAGCAGCACTGGATGTACCTGCAGACACAACATTGTGGGAACCAACCACATGGAATTCAGTTAACTTGTGAAATCTTGTTTCATGGCGTTTTCTGTCAGACTGCCGAGAAAATTAAGAAGAGCGCTGCATGCATTTAAACAGTTTTATTTTACCATTTGCTAGCATATGTCTCTTAAGATCAAATTTTCTACCAAAACTGGGGGAGCATAGCGAACAGTTAAAGCGGGAAGTGATGCAAGTAGTTGATAACAATTCATCCCGATTTGTCTCTATTTCATCGGGCCCATCAGATATCTTCCATGAAAGAAAAGAAAAAATAAATTTAGAAATGAAGAAAAACAAGAAAAATCTGGAATATTTTTTTTACATCTGTAACTACATTAAATTTTTTTTCTACCAAAACTATCACGTCATTTTAAAAAGTGTACAAGTCATATTAGTTTTTTGATGCGTCAGACAGAAATCATGCGAAATTCATTTCTCTCCTGAGAAGACGTACCACGTGTGTGTTTTTTTTTAAATACTGCAATTCAGAATGTGTTTGGCATAATGAAAACTGTTTCAATAAATCACTTAACCTTGAGAACATTTAAGATTTCTCATTCACATTGTTGTATAAGCTTATTTTCAGAACTCTTCTACACTTATTCTTCCATAACACATTTTTTTATTTACACTGCTGGCCACTTAAAATACAATACCAAGAAGGACACGAGATAGCAAAGCCAGATTTACTGGACTCATAACAACAGATACAAAGATGAAACGACTGAGCTTACAGGCCCGTGTGACTTGCGAAAAAAGCAGACATCAATAGTTCGTGTGGCCCCCCATGGTTGGCAATAACGGCCGCTACACGCCGCGGCATCGAACGAAAGAGGCTTTGGATGTCGGCTTGGGGTATGTCAGTCCAGGCTGCTTCCACACGTTGCCACAGTTCATCCGGCGTAGTCACAGTTCATTCGGCCCCAGTTCATCTGGCGTAGTCACAGTTCATTCGGCCCCAGTTCATCGTGCATGCCGGGCCACTCGGTTGCCGATCAGAAACCAGACGTGTGCGATGGGCGACATATCGGGAGAACAGGAGGGCCACGGCAGCAGTGACACCTGGTGGGCCCTGAAGAATTGTTGCATGATGCGTGCCACGCGCGGGCGCGCATTGTCTTGTTGAAACGTGGCCGCTGGCAGATCCTGCAGGTAAGGGAGGATTACAGGCTCCAAAACGTCGGAGATGTAGCGGTGGCTGTTGAGTGTACCGGTGATGCGTACCAGGGGGTGCGGGTGTCCTATCCAATTGCGCCCCAAACCATAACACCAGGCGACGGAACTCCAACCAACATTAAATTTCACTGGTGACACTACCAAGTAATGATCAGAACCAACATCCACACCTTTCATCACACGGGTGTCAACAACTAAGTGTTTCAGACGCTGATAGTAGACAACAAAATCTATCACACTCTTTTGAACAAGAGTACGATTTTCCCAACTACATGTGTGGATATACACTGAAGAGCAATTGAATTAGAGATACCTGTCTAGTAACGTGTAGCACCACCTTTCGTCCTGATGACGGCGGCGATTCGTCTCGGCATGGACTCGACAAGACACCGGAAACGTTGGGAAGCCACACGGATCCAAGACCCCTGAACAAGCTCCCACAGTTTACAAAGATTTGATGGAGGGGGGTCAGAGCCTCGAACATCTCTCTCGGTGGCATCCCAGATGTGCTCGATGGGATTGAGGTCAGGTGACCTAGCTGGACAAGGAAGCGAGGTCACGTCGGTGGAGTGTTCATCCAACCATTCGGATACAATTCGGGATCGATCGCATAGTGCATTGTCTTGTTGCAGGATGAGGTCCCCAGTGGGATGTTGAAGACGCACAAACGGGAGCAAATGGTCGTCCAGGATATCCCGGTAACGTTGACCTGTGAGGGACGATGTAACGCGCACCAGAGGTCCCATTTCAGTCCACGTAAATAGTTCCCAGACGAGAATGCCACCCACACCAGCTTTAAGAGTACCCTGCTGGCTAGAAGGATTCATCGCTTCATGTGGTTTGCGCGGTACTCGTATCCTGCCATCCGCATGTACCAACGTGAATCTCGACTCATCAGTCCAGGCAACATTTTTTCACATGTCTAGGGTCCAGTGGCGATGTTCCCGCGCCCATGCTAATCTTTGCACCCTGTGATGTGCGGTCAAGCAGCGGTACCCTCGTGGGACGATGACTTCTGTACCCCACAGCGAGGAGAAGGTTCTGGATGGTGTGGCTGCTTACACGTTTTTGTGCACCAGCGTTAAATTGCCGAGTGATTTCTTGCACTGTGGCCCGTCTATCCGCTGTTACAATGCAAGGTAGCCGACGATGTTCCCGCTCTTCCACACGCTGTTGTCCACGGCAGTTGGCCCTTGCAGGGATGGTTTTACCGGATTCGATGTACTCACGGTACACCCGTGTCTCAGTGGCTCGTGAAAATCCCAGTGCTTGCGCGACTTCCGAGATGGAGTGACCCATTTGTCGGGCCCCGAAAACTTGCCTACGATTAAATGCGCTTAGATCCTTCGTCCTACCCATACTGCATCCGACTCTTACTGATTCCCGTCGCATCACTCCTTATATTGTCGGATCGCTGCATGCGTCATGTCGTTTCCGTTTACAGGGCCGCCCACAACGCCACATTTGCATAACGCCATCTGTCTCTAATTCAATTGCTTTTCAGTGCACTTGTGGTTGAAAAATGTATTAGATACACAGAAACCATTCTCAATGCAGAGTCCAATTAACCTTTTACCATTTTCATTCACACAAGGATCATTAAACTTACCCAGAACATTGTCAGAAATTGCATTCTGCACACCTACTCTAGCATTGAAATCCCCTGCTATTATAACTTTTTCTTTAGCACCAAGCTGGCTCAAAACAGCTTTTAGCTCATTCCAGAAATCTTCCGTCTTATCAGAAGGTTCAGAGTTACAAGGAGCATACACTGCAACAATTACGATTCTTTGAAGTTTCACTTTCAAACGAATCCAGAGAATTCTCTTACTTACGCAACTATAGTGACTTAAAATGTTCTTCATCTTTTCACTTAAAATCGCACCTACACCAGCCTGTCCTCTCACATTATCCAATACTCCAGACCACACACTCACTGTGCCATTCACTTCTTCTACCCCAATTTCCTTCTTTTTGGTTTCACTTACACACAGCACCCCCAGTCTAGACTTATTCATCTCTTCAATCACCTCATTCATCTTGCCATTTATACCTCTAGTATTCCATACACCAATCTTACATTCACTTAGACGAGATCTCTTTCTCATACTCCGTTTAGAAAGTCCAGGTCGATTCCTTGGTGGACCGTCCTTCTCAAGTGTGGTAGGCCCACCATATCCCCCACTTGAGTCAGGATATTGATTTCTTTTTGTCTTTTTAATCAGGTAAATACATCAGTGTGGGGGATTAATCCACAGCTGAGGGTTCCAGTTGGTCATTCAACCTAAGTATTCCGGAACAAAACCCAGTGAGTTGGGATCTTTTCGCCAATGTCACACAGAACTAGCTGGCATCTCTCCAAGATTCACAGAGGCCCTAGTTGCTGTTGAGTGTGCCATTGTTACCACGGAGCGCCCCGTTCTTGCATTACTGCCATCCAATATATAGCATCTCAAAACTTTGTAAAATGAGTGTTTCTACCATTTGTCCACCCTCAGACTTCATTTTTTTTCCTGTGCGAACAGAAATAAACTTGAACCGCCGTCTAGGAAATGCCTCGCCCGCATCCCCCCCCCCCTCGACTCGTACAAGAGCGATCTCGTTGCCTTTCCCTCGGAAGCACGTTCTTTATTATTAAGGAGTCGTGTTACATTAAATTTTGAGAACTACTGCCGAGGGAAAGGCAATGAGATCGCCCTTGTACGAGTCGGGGGGGATGCGGGAGAGTTATTTCCTAAGACGGCGGTTCAAGTTCGTTTCTGTTCGTATAGGAAAAAGGAAGTCTGAATGTGGAACAACGGAAGTAGTAACACTCATTTTACAAAGTTTTCAGATGTTATATATTGGATGGGAGTAATGCAAGAATAAGAAAGTCTGATGTATACTCTTTTGAGATGTAAGAAACTGATTTAGTCATGTGATCCAACAGTTTTGAAAGAAAATTCAATCATAATAGTAATTTGCTGCTGTCAACGGAGATAGAATATTATATTCTATCGGAAGATGTCGAAACAAAATGTGGGGGCAATGATTTCTTGATAAAATGAACCAAATCCACTTGAGAATGAAATATAAGAAACTGTGATCTGGCAGTGGAACAGTGATTTTGTGCCAATCATCAGGCAAGGAAAAAGAAATTGAGATTTAGTGGAGGCAGTCGCAAAATAAGAAAAAAAATGTACGCAATGTGTTTTCTTGAAAATGAATAAAGACCGTTTAAGATCGAGGTGTAAGAAAAATACGAAACTGTCAGAGGAAGATTAAAGCTGTGTCTATCTTCTCATAGTGATGTGAAACCATTCGAGTGTCTGTCCTATATTTTCTTGATATCTTGATAGTTTAATTGAAAACGACAGGGATTTCACAAGACCATTCATTCTAGTGCTTAACAGTGTAACCTGGAAGTTTCGTTTTTTTCCCTCCCTGAGTTGTTCATTGATGAAGCAACTAGACCTGTGTCGATGATGATACCATCTATCTTTAAGTTGTTAGTCCAGTCATTTTTTATTATTATTTCGTGGGGTTGATTGAGTGAAGAACTTGTATCACTTACTAGAAAATGTAAGCTCTAAAGATTTTAGGACGATAGCGTAGTATGTTTGATGGGTTGGGGAATTTTAGCTTGTCTTTGAAATTAGCTTAAATCAGTCGAAATGGTCTGGAAAACGTGCGAGATTGTGTGAATTGATGAACAAGTATGTTTTTACATACTTTGATTCATACTGATGAACAAGTACACTGCTGGACAATTGCTAAGGACGGATCATAAACGGTTATATAGCGCATAAAAAGTAAGTGTGGTTGGATGCCAAGTAAAATAAAATAATGTCAGAATGCCAGGACATTACAGGACATTACATGGCCACCATGGAAGGCGATGCAAGATTCCACACGTCGTGTCATGCTTTGCACAACATTATCAAGCAGCTGTTGGGGTAATTTATCCCATTCCTCTGTCAGTGCACGGATGAGGGTGTCCTTGTTTATTGGAGGGCATTACCGACCAGCAAGACTCCTCCCCAAAGCATCCCACACATTTTCAATGGGATTCAGATCTGGAGAACGTGCTGGCCATACGAGGCGTTGAATATACTCGCTCTCAAGTCACTCCTGGACAGCGACTGTTCGATGACATGTTGCGTTGTCGTCCATGAAAATGAATCTATCACCGACAGCACCACGGAACATGCGAACATGAGGTAGCAGAACATCATTAATGTATCGTTGGCCAGTCATAGTCCCAGTTGGAAGCACATAGAGGGACGTACGGCCATTGATCATGATGCCAGCCCATACCATGACACTACATGTCGGATATCGGTCCCTTTCCTGTATGTTTGCTGGACAATATGCAGTACCACTATCACGCCAGATCAGTTGTCGTCAACAATCAGACGATAGACTGTATCTACTCTCATCTGAGAAGAGGACAGCAGACCAGTCGTTATCAGTCAAATTGCGATGTTGATGGCACCATTGCAAACGTGCGGTACGGTGACGTCTGGACAATGGGATGCACACAACAGGACGGCGGGCGCATAGTCCTCCTTCATGCAAACGTCTGGCGACAGTTTTTCGGGAGATCAGCTTGCCAGTAGCAGCCATAAACTGATTTGCTACCTCACTAGCTGTGCTGCGCCGGTGTCTTTTTGTTGATAGCACTATGTACCGATCTTTTGCAGGTGTCGTACTGCGAACACGACCTCCTCCGTAACGTTTGTTACACTCTCCGTTTGTTTGAAATGATTTCCAAAGCCTTGAAACAACACTGTGGCTGACGTCGAACTCTGGCAACATCTGTTATTTTTCGCCCTTCTTCAATCTTGCCAATAATACGGCCACGCGTAAATTCATCTAGGTGATGTCGGGAAGACATACTGAAAATTGCAAGTTCGTCAATTGATTCTTTCCCTTTCAACTTTGCGTTTGAACAACAACGGTCAATACGCGTCAAATCCTTTATATTTCTTATCAGCGCTATGACATCACGAACAAGTTCGGCAATCCAAAATTTGCATACGCACAACACGTCTTACTGTATCCCGCACTTATGCTAATTTCCACATTTTCCTGCCTTCCATTTTATGGTTGCTATCGTTGCTATTGTCATCCGTCCTTAGCAATTGTCCGGCAGTGTATGTTTTTACATACTTTGCTTTGATTCAACTCCATCACATTTATGGAAATAAAACTTACGAGTTTGAAATTTTCGATAAATGGACGATGATGGAAACTGCAAGCTCAAGACATGTTCTTACGTTTTACAAAGACGGAAAAGAAAAGAGATCAAGACGGAAGAAAAAAGAAAAGAGATCTTTGCGTAAAAGAGCCTTTGAGACTGAACTCAAAGGCTCTGGGTGGTCTTTACGCCATGTGTTATGGTTGGAATTCAGGGTCAACAGAATTAGACCCTTGTGAAAAATTTATCATTTTGAGCTTTTTTCTGAAGTTTCCCCTTCAAAAAAAAAAAAAAAAAACTAAATTGAAAAAGAAAAAAAAACTCATTTAAAATAAAGAACTGTACAGAAAAAGCTCTATGTCAATTGTTGGATGAATCAAGTTTGTTTTTTGAAAACTTCTGTCATGTTTGAAAATGATTCTTCAAATAAAATAGCTATTCTATGTTATAATGTGTGAATTTCACTGTCTTTTCGAAATTTAGTTTTTCCGAAAAAGTTACCTTTTCTTAAAATGATTTGTAACAAAATAGAGCAAAAAAACAAAATGATAATTCCAGTCCAGAAATTCTTGATTTTTTACAAAGAAATTTGAAGGAAACTAAAGAATTCCTAGAAAATATAATTTTTCAAGCCGAAAAGTATGTTTTAGCAGCAGTCAATATTCCGGCCATGTGTGTTATTTCAGCATACAGAGAGAAAAAGGAATCAGAAACAATAAATGAAGAGAGTATATATCGGGAACCGAAGATATCCAGAAGATATTAACTTATTCAGTTTAGCAAAAGCTGTGAAAGATCTTTATTTCTCAGATAAACATGATACAATATGCGAAAAGCGATGCTTCTGCGGAGAATTAGAAGAAAATAAGTTAGAAGAAAGAAAAAACAGATCGTAGTATATTTATATTAAACTACTGTATATATTTCTCAAAAAAATGCGAAGTTCAATCCTAAGAGCTGTTTACTCTGAAATCGGATGAAAAGTAAGGAAAAACAAAGACAATAATACAAAATTTTCTGACCTAAAGGAGGAAAAAACATAAAATGCATAAATAAATGTAGAAGGGGGAAATATTGGTGATTCGGAACAGCTGAATGATATTAATATAGCCAGGTTAGAGTAAATCTGGGAAAGGTTTTCCGAGAAAATAAAATCAATACTAATTTCGTGCGAGCGTGAGAAAATGCAAAAAGAAAAAATAAATAACTAAAACAAACGAATAGGAAATAAATATTAATGTTCGATTGAACTTGAATTGATATTGTGTTTAGTAAGACTGGAAACGATCTCAAAACAACAGTGCAGATAATAATAATAATAATAATAATAATAATAATAATGATGATAAATCATAAGAAATCATGAGCATCATAGTGAATATGCAGGCTCTGAAATAGCAAAAAGGTCGGTTGTCGCATTCACTAGGGAGAAATATTCTCAAATTTCGTAACGTCCTCCACTGAAAAAAAATATGTTGGTATGCGTAGAAACAATCTTCCTGATAAATCATGAACAAGTTTAAACACGATCGTGTATGTTAAGAAACAAAAAAAGAAAAGCGAATCGCAAAATTAAGTCATAGAGAGACGAATTAATTTCCTTATGAAACGTTGTATTGACGAAGATTAATCATGAAGAAATTTAAGTCATCCTACAGAAAAATAAAATGACCTGTGGAAAAAAAAATGTATTTCTATTAAATAACGTATTCGCAAAGCATTGACTTTCTCCTTAGTTCCTACAGAACGCTGTAAGAGCGAAGAGACCTGTGGTCGAATGGTCAAATCAGATCATATGCAGAGGATTTTAGAAAGGGAGTGTCTGACCCCAGATCTTAAACAACCCTTAGAAATAGGAAGCTAGGAGATTTGGGCTAGAGTGCCCGATAGGAAAGTGACACGGAAGCGAGGTAGAAAGGGGGAGGAAGACGATCTTATTTATTACCGGGGAGCCAGTACCCGGGGTCCGACGGCTTAACGTGCCCATCCAACGCACGGCGGGTATTTAGTGGTTCGAACGTTCGTACCTGCCAAGGATCGAACCTGAGGTTACTTCCATGGCAGTCACGAACGTTGACCACTAGGCCACAGCGGCCCCCTGTGGTCGAATGGAATAATTCATCTGCCTTAGAACCTGGGGTGATCTTCCAGGATTTTTATTGCTCTGGAAAGGAAATTCCCCCAGGATCGTAACGTCAGGAAGTAAAATTTCCCGCTGGGGAGAAATAAACTTGCGGACAAGATTGCAATTAGACATGTGGTGGAAATAAAATGATAGACAAAAGATGGTCGGTAAGACCACGTGAGGAGAAAAAATTAAAATGTCATGAATGGACACAAAGAGAAAATGGCAGACGAAAGATGGTGGGAAAGACCAGGTGCTAGAAAAACGTTGGACACAAAGAGAAAATGGGGAACCAAAGATGGTCGGTAAGACCACGTGATGGTAAACATATGGCGGTGAGACAAGTGGTTGGGAAAAATGGCAGACAAAAGATGGTGATGAGATCATTCGACCATGTGGGGAGGGGAAAAATAGCGGCGACTGACATCATGATTGACTACGTGGTGCCAAGCCTACATCGGCAGGACAGGAGCGGACCACGTGCGGCGGCCTCCGCAATGCGGAGCTTCCATTGTCCCAGAATCCTCTCTTGGACACAAAGAAAAATGGAGAACAAGAGATGGTCGGTAAGACCACGTGGTGGAAAAAAATGGTGAACAACAGATGGCGGTGAGACACGTGGTGGGAAAAAGAATGGCAGACAAAAGATGGTGATGAGATCATTCGACCATCTGGGCAGGGGAAAAATGGCGGTGACTGACATCATGATTAACCACGTGGAGCCACGCTTAAATCGGCAGGACAGGAGTGGACCACCTGCGGCACCTTGCGGAGCTCCCCATAGACTCTTATGTTAAATAGTGCGGAGCTTCCTTTGTCCCAGAACCCCTCCCCTTTATCAGTACTCACGATATGACAAATGCCTTAACATCCACGGGGAATATATTGGAAAGTAGATTAAAGTATGTAGAATCCACGGAGCAGACTTCTATGAGGAGGGTATCCAGAAACTTGAGCCACAATATGACAAATGCCTTAACATCCACGGAAAATATGTTGAAAAGTAGATTAAGGTATGTAGAACACAGGGGGAAGACTTCTGCGAAGAGGGTATCCAGAAACTTGTGCCACAATATGACCAATGCCTTAACGCCCACGGGGAATATGTTGAAAAGCAGATTAAGCTTTCTAGAATTCATCGCACATTAAAAATTAGTAATCAGTTTTTTTATCTTCAAAGGGTACTTACTTTATGGATGGCTCTAGGTCATCGGGATATATTAGTTCTATTTATCTTCCCCGGTGATGTAATTTTCACGTTTACCGAATTACAGGGAAAACTGTTTAAAATACGCACCTGTGTACCTATAATGATATTTGTAAGTAGGAAAGTTTTAAGAGAGGATGCTAGAGAAAAGCAAAGGACGATAACGACTAGTTGTCTATCGCTAATTTCTAAGAATGATTGGAAATTTCGGAAAATCTCAAAAGACTGAGGCAAGAAACTAAAATGTTCAGTAAAATATCCAGTCGTATCAGAATAATATGACCACCTACCTAATAATCGGAATAACCAAGGCCGCGGGTGACCTAGTGGTCAGCGTTCGTGACTGCCATGGAGATAACCTCAGGTTCGATCCTGGCCAGGTACAAACGTTCAAACCACTAAATACCCGCCGTGCGTCGGATGGGCACGTTAAGCCGTCGGACCCCGGGTACTGGCCCCGGTAGTAAATAAGGGCGTCTTCTGTCTCGCTTCCGTGTCACTTTCCTATCGGGCACTCTAGGCCAAGTCTTCCAGCTTCCTATTTCTAAGGGTTGTTAAAGACCTGGGGTCAGACACTCCCTTCCTAAAATCCTCTACATATGATCTGATCTGATCTGATGGGCACATTAAGCCGTCGGACCCCGGGTACTGGCCCCCGGTAGTAAATAAGGGCGTCTTCTGTCTCGCTTCCGTGTCGCTTTCCTATCGGGCACTCTAGCCCAAATCTCCTAGCCTCCTATTTCTAAGGGCTGTTTAAGACCTGGGGTTAGACACTCCCTTCCTAAAAACCTCTACATATCATCTGATCTGATCTGATGGGCACATTAAGCCGTCGGACCCCGGGTACTTCCCCCCCGGTAGTAAATAAGGGTGTCTTCTACCTCGCTTCCGTGTCACTTTCCTATCGGGCACTCTAGCCCAAATCTCCTAGCTTCCTATTTCTAAGGGTTGTTTAAGACCTGGGGTCAGACACTCCCTTCCTAAAATCCTCTACATATGATCTGATCTGATCTGATGGGCACATCAAGCCGTCGGACCCCGGGTACTGGCCCCCGGTAGTAAATAAGGGCGTCTTCTGTCTCGCTTCCGTGTCGCTTTCCTATCGGGCACTCTAGCCCAAATCTCCTAGCCTCCTATTTCTAAGGGCTGTTTAAGACCTGGGGTTAGACACTCCCTTCCTAAAATCCTGTACATATGATCTGAATCGGAATAACCACCTTTGGCCCGGATGGCAGCGGCGAGACGGCGTAGCATGGACGAAATGACGCCCTGGAAGGTTGCCCGACGCACACGTGCCCATTTGAACAGCAGAAGAGCACGGAGATGACTTGGCTGTGAGTTGGTACGTCGAACTCATTGATCCAAATATTTCCACAAGTGCTCTATGGGATTAAGGTCGGGCGATTTCGCCGGCCAAGGAAGAACGAAGACATCGCTATCGTGTTCTTGGAACCAATCATGCACCCCCCTTAGTGACGTGGCACGGCGCATTGTCCTGTTGGTAGACGACATCACCACCAGGGTAAACGTCTAACATGAAGGGATACATGTGTTCAGCGAGGATTGATAGGGAGCCATTGGCGTTCAGAGACTCATCCAATGGTCCCAGGTCATACCAGGAAAAATACCCCAGACATGCACACTACCATTGCTGGCCTGTACTTGACCGACAAGCGTGTCCTGGTGTTGGTTCTCTTGTGTCTGATGCCGTATCCGCCACCGCCCGTCACTTCTGTGGAGTAGAAACCTGGATTCGTCGGAGAAGGCAACCTTTTCCCACTCTTCCACTGTCCAATGACGGTGGTCCCATGCGAACTGCATGAAATACCCTGTTACGCATGGACTCCGGCGACCCATGCGTAAACCCGGTTCGCTTGACTGTTATCGGGGATACGTACCTGGGTGCCCCAGCGTTCATTTGCGTGGTCAATTGCTGCACTGTTGGGCGTCGATTGCCCTTTACCAGTCGACGGAGATGACGTTCTCCTCTGTGGTCTATGGCTTTTGGGGCTCCACAGTTATGACGTGGGGAGGTATTCGGTGTGTCAGCGGTCCATTGTTGGTACACCCTTACTACAGCAGCTCGCGAACAGCTCACGAAGTCTGCTGTTTCAGCGATGCTTCCATCCTCGGCGCGGCAGCCGATGATCATTCCTTTTTGAACGTCCGTCAAACCACTACCTCTGTCCATTGTGCTCGCGTAACGCTCTATGGCTCACTGTCTTCGCCGGCTGCTTATATTTCCGTATGACCTTGTCACGTCCACTCTGTGTCGCATCTGGGGCACTGTGTTTCCGAGGGTGGTCATACAATTCTGATACGACCGTGTATTTTATCGAACTCCTGAGATACCTTGTGAAACACAGCACTTTAAACCGCATTAAGATCTTTATTTGGAGGTTTAACGATCACTGTGAGCAACTCGATGTGTTATTAGCAGTCGCGCGTCCCTAATTTAGGGTTATTGGTTCCAGGGAAGAGAGAGAGCCACTGTCGTAATACAAACACAATATCCCTGCCTCACCGGGATTCGAACCCGGACCCATCACAGACGAATGATCAGAAGTTAGGGTATAGACCACTGCGCCACCGGAACGGGGCAATAAAATCGGTCGCACGCAACATTTTCATTTCTTTCACTCAAGACGCGATTTGGCGGTACCTCAGTATCAGATAAATATATGGGGTCATGGTTTTGGTCAAATTATTCGTTTATTCTAATCTAGCTCTCATGTTCGTAGGCGTCAAGCGTGAGCGCGTGGGTGCAAGAGTTGATTTTCAATACTTCTTTAGCCTTGTACTTCTGGAGGACATTCAGAACTACAATAAGTAACAGCAATCGTGTGATCCATAAATATATAAATATGCTCTATAATATCAGTGTTCGTTGGTTTTAAAGATAACTCCTTCAAGTATTCTACACCCAGCTGGTTTCCTTTTAAGTAATTCCTTCCATCAGTTATTCTTTGAAAGGTAGTTCGTTAGTAAAAATGAGTCCACGTGCTCGGGGAGTGGTTCCTGTGTATATCCACGTGCATTGTCAGGAAGCACGTGCTGGTGTCAACATAATAAGTCTGCAATTCATAAAAAGCACATTTCAGAAATTTGTGGAATATCAGATCTGTAAATGTTTTTATTTCATCTTCAAAGCATCCGACACCTCGCTCTTCGCCGCAGGGTGTCGCTCGTGTGGAGCTCCGAAGCATCCCGTTTCCATGGAGATATAAATTGTTGGGCTTCTCCCTTCAGCGTGGTATATATGCCAAGACGGGACTCTTGTCTAATCATAATCGTCGGAGAAGCAACAAGTTTCCCAGAATTATTCGTAGAAGAACTTGTGATAATTCACTTGAGGGAAATTTCTCGCTGTTTGTACATGGATATCCATGATAGTTTCCCGTATCACGAGAAGCAATTGAAAGTTCCACTTCAGCTGCTAGAAATGCAACGTAAAGGACTTTGTTATCCATAGACTATTTTGAAGAATTTGATTTTTGGTAAGAATTTTTTAATATTTCTTGATTTTGTAAATTGCCATAAATTAATTTTTATTCGTAATTTATTTTTCTGAATTTTAAAGTGTTTCACAAACTAAACAAATTGACTGCGATATTTCTTGATTTTCTACTGATGGATTATCTAATTTGTTTTAGAATACTTTTTACTCTTTACAATATATTTTGTAAATTTAAAAGACTTCCAAGAACTGAACAAAAGTGAGCACGATATATCTTGAACTTCTGTTGCTGAA
This sequence comes from Macrothele yani, assembly GCA_039090855.1. NCBI lineage: Eukaryota > Metazoa > Arthropoda > Arachnida > Araneae > Macrothelidae > Macrothele > Macrothele yani. The sequence goes on from CM077021.1 coordinate 10,908,122, forward strand.
TGAAACGATTTTCTAAATTGCTTTAAATCACTGCTTCTTCGTAATTTATTTTGCAAATTTTAAAACGTTTCATAAACTAAACAAAGTGACTATGATATTTCTTGATTTTCTTTTGACGGATAAAATGATTATTTGATTTGTGTGTTTCAGAATACTTTTTATTCTTTACAATATATTTCGTAAATTTAAAAGACTTCGAAGAACAGAACAAAAGTGAGCATGATATATCTTGATCTTCTGTTTCTGAATGAAACGATTTTCTAAATCCCTTTGAAGTACTTTCTCTTCGCAATCTATTTCATATACTTGAAAGATTTCCAAGCGACAACGATATTTCATAGAATTTTCGGCCGCTGAAAGAAATAATTTTCAAAACTGATTTGAAATATCTTTTGCTTTATAATTTATTTCGTAAATTAAAAAAATTAAACAGTGTGTAAAGTAAAAAGTGTACACGGTATGCCTTCATTTCCTGCTGCTAAATGAAAGGATTTTAATATTTACTGTAGAATACTTTTTTATTCTCTATTTCGTAAGGGTTAAATATTTTCAAGAACTAAAGGAAAGCGGTTGCGATATTTACTGATTTTCTACTTCTAAATGAAAGGACTTTCTAAAGCGCTTCAGAATACTTCCCCACTTTTTAAATTTTGAAGAACTGATAAGAGTGACAACGATATTTCTTGATTTTCTGTTGCTAAATGAAGATTTTTTTTCAGTTAGCTTTAGAATACTTTTTTTTTCTTCATAATCCATTTCGTAGATTTTTAGGACTTTCAACAACTAATCAAAAGTAATTGCGGCATTTTCTGGTTTCTTACTGCTGAATTAAAGATTTTCTAATTTGCTGTATAATAATTTGTATTCTTCATAATTAATATCTTTAATGTAAAATATTTCAAAGGACTAAACAAAAGTGACGGCGATATATTCTACTTTTCTACTGCTGAATGAAAGAATTTTTTGAATACTTTTTATTCCTCATAACGTATTTCGCAAATTTTAAAGATTTTTAAGAACCGAACAGAAAACGAGTGGAGAACAGAATTCTAGTTCATCTTTTCCTCACTAAATCACGACATAACCAAATATTGGAATCGCATTTGATATCCTTTGGCTTCTCAAATATCTTTTGAAAATGTAATTAATTTCGAGTTTTCATATCCACTTCCAATTTTTTTCACTCTTCAGAAGGCAAAAAATATGTAAAAATTGTCTATTTTTTTTCTAATTTGTTTTATGATACTTTTAAGATAAATCTGTTTCGCAAATTTCAGTAGGCTGTCAAATATAAATCAGAGAGTCTACGGAAAGAAATCTTGTTCAATCGCCCCATCGTAAAACATTTGTATTTTTTTTATCTTTTGCGGTTCCCCATGTAACTTTCCAAAAATCAATTATTTTTTTTTATTGGAGGTTTAACGACCACCGTGAGCAACTCATTGGGCTATAAGCAGTCACTCGTCCCTAATTTAGGGCCGCTGACTCCAAAGAAAGCAGAGAGCCAGAGCCGTAAGACAAATACAACATCCATGCCTCACCGGGATTCGAACCCGGGCCCCTCTCGGACGAATGATCAGAAGCCATCGCATAGACCACTGCGCCACCGGGGCGGCTCAATTAATTTCCACCAATTGAACTTGTTACTTGATGTGAATTTTCAATATTTTACCAAACAAATTTGTTTCGAACAGTCATATTTCATATCCCCACAAATTCACCTCTCACATCAATTGCACGCGGTGCTCCGCAGTTTCCACGCCGCTTATTCGCAGTGGTGCCATTTTCCCAATCACGATACATTTTAACCACAGCAGCACGCGAACAGTTCACAAACTGCGCTGTTTCAGAAATACTGCCACTCTTGGCCAGAAAGCTGATAATCATCCCTATTTGCAAATCTGATAAATTCGCTCCTTTTATCTATGACAGCAACGAGTGATATGTTTTCAGAGTGCCTACAGTACACCTTTTATACCCCCATCCCCCAAAGCAGCTCACGCCACATGCCTTCTTTCATTGGCTTCGCGCTGTTGACGTCAAAAGTAGGAGGTGGCCACAACAATGTGACTCGACTGTGTGTAATACCTGGAGCATAAAATGAAGGAGAAGACAAGAAATATACTGTGCCACAAGAAAGAACCAAAAATCAAGCGATATGTTATCCACAGTATCCGATCTCGCTACAGAACTTCAAAATTAGTTCCTTTGACAGACAATTGAAATTTGACAGTTAATTAAATCTTAAGTATGCCCGCGAATCTCTCCTATTACCGGTGCTTGAAATGGAAATTTTGAAGTGCCGGTATGCTCATGTTTAGCGAAAACCATCCGGAAAAAATACCTTCGCCAATCGCCAGTACATCTCCGAAACTGAAAAAGTAATTCAATGAAGGAAGGAATATTCCCCATAGTACATGGGAAATCGATAGAATATTCGAAACAAACAAAATATATTAGGTGTACAAATAAGTTTTACAGCGTTTTAAGACAACGCAGCATGTAATTTGAGAGAAAACAACAATACCTTTTCGAATCAGAATAGGCGCCGTCATTATCTATCACCTTCCGCCATCGGTCGGGAAGCTGACGGATTTCAGCCATGAAGAATACTTCATCGTGTGACGCGATGGAGTAATCAACCCATTTTTGTACTTAGTCACATGTCCTGAACCGTACAGCAGACAAACCATGTTGCATCGATCGGAACAAATGATAGTCTGAAGGGGCTATGTCGGGACTATACGCCGGGAGCTCCAAAACTTCCGAGCCAAGCGTCAATAACGTTTCCTTGATCGATTTCGCGACAAGCGTTGTCACGTAGTAATTTCACGGGACGCAATCCTTTGCCTGTGAATTGACGTTTTCGACAGATTTCCTGGTTCAATCGCAGCAATTTTTGCTTGTAGCGAACAGCAGTAACAATTTGACCATGTTCCAATAGTTCATAATAGAGCACACCCTTCATATCCCACTAGATCCACAGCAGAACTTTCTTGGAGTGAATATTACGTTTCGGTGTCGAATCGTTGCTTCACCGGCATCTACCCAGCGCTTTTTGCCTTTGGGATTGTCGTGCCATATCCACTTTAAATCACCCGTAACGGTTTTTCACAGGAACGTCTTTTTGTGTTGTTGTTTATTCAACAGATTCAAACACTTCTTGACACGCTCATCCTTGTTCCTCTGGCTCAGGTCATGTGGCACCCATTTTCCTTCCTTCTGAATCTTTCCCATTGCGCGTAAACGATTTGAAATGGTTTGTTGAGTAACCCCCAGTTGTTCAGCTAGTTCTTTTTGCGTTTGAGACGGATCTTCATCCAGCAATGCTTATAGTTCCTCGTGTGTAGCCTCTTGCGGAGCGCCGCTGCGTTCTCGATCGCTAACATCAAAACCACCTGCTTTAAACCGTCTAAACCAAAACTCACACGTGCTTTTCGATACAATATTCTCCCCCAGAACAGAACACATGCTTTTGCAGCACTTTTCCCTTGATGAAATTCCTAACGAATGCAGTGTCGGATAAATTCACTATAGCTTGCCATCTTTCAACAACCGGTTGACACTTCAACAACCGATGTGCAAGTGTGTTTGACTGTTGGGTAAACTTCTGTGTCACATTTTATACTCTGGACCAGTTACGGTCACATGACAACAACGCGGGCGAATGTCAGATATGTAAATTAGCGGTATACGTCCCACAAAAAACGCTTATTTTTACACCTAATAAATTCTGAAATTTGTAACAAAAAATCACTTGCCGCTAACCCTTACAACCCTTACAGGCCCTCCATGTAACACATCTCAGAAAACTTGAAAACTTCATCGCCCTGGAGCGGAAATTGAACCCGCATCTCCTGATTTCCGGTCGGGTATTCTATATTAGCCTCAGTTGCTTGAAATTTCACTGTCCTGGGTTGTGTAACGGTTAGCAAACTTGATCGGAAATCGGTAGGTGCAGGTTCGATTCCCGCTCCACGGCGATGGAATTTTCAAGTTTTTTGAGAGATGTGGATGACCAGTAAGGGTTACAAGCAAATTTCAGAATTTATATTCTGCTTTGCTTTGAATGTTCTACTGAAAAAGAAGGGGGGATTTTGAAAGAAAACCCCTGTGTTTTAAAATGGAATTGGCAATTTCGTGATATGCTATTGCACCGTAAATCAGAAACGATGGAGGTCGATTTCAATTGGTTGGTTTGTGGATCCAGTGGGCGCTACTTATGCTACACCGGGGACTAGGGTTAGACTTGCTTAGAACGAGGAGTCTATATCCCGGTACCAAAGGATTAACGATACTTCAGAACCTCGGCTAATCATTAGGGATTCAGCTGGACTTGAACCCAGAACTTTAAGGTCCCGAGCCTAGAAGACAGCCCCCTTTCAATAGGGAATTTCATGAAGTCGGGCAATTAGAATATCCACAATCAGAATGCATATTCAGTCTTAAATTAATAGCAATCTCACCACCCTAAAAAAAATCCAAAGTGGAAAAGGTTTATACTCATTGCTGCAAAACTAAAATTTGTGTTTAATATATTACTCCCAATTCTTCATTCTGTGAAGAAGCTCTTCAAATTTAATATATTAAATTAATGATAGAATAAAAATTACTGACATCTTTATGGGAAGGAGCTGGGGCTTTGGCAAGGTGTGGTCATATGCTATGGGTAGCTTCATTTCCATCCTTTGAAGGATTGAACTTATAGCTTTAAGGTTCCCGCAGAGCTGTTTCTCAAGGGTACAAGGCACGTAAGGTTTTTATGTTTAACAATGTTTGCTTGTAAGTCAGCGCCAAAAAAAAAATATATATTTCTGCAGTTTCCACTACTAAACTTAGTGCCGCTATGCAAATTCCAGGGGAAAAAGTGCCGATATGAAATACTAGGAAAAACAAAGTACCGGTATGCCATACCGGCGTATACCGGCCTTTTTCGAGCACAGCCTATTACAAGAATGTTTTCGTCATATGGAAACGATAAAAACGAGAATGGAGTTTTTCCGTTATTATACGAAACGAATTGCGGAAAAATTCTGAAAATTCAGTATTTTCCGTTAGCATACGAAAGGAATTGAGGAAAGATTTCTGAAAATTCAGTATTTTCCGTTAATATACGAAAGGAATTGCGGAAAGATTTCTGAAAATTCAGAATTTTACGTTAACATACGAAAGGAATTGCGGAAAGATTTCTGAAAATTCAAAATTTTTCGTTAATACATCTTAAAAACAAAAATCTGCCATCAGTGTAAGAAATTTAATATCTTGGGGGATGGATTGAATAAATATGGTGTTAGTGCGAATCTACTTAATGGTGTAAAAACCACGTATGCTGGCAGTAGAGCTTGTGTACGAGTGAAAGGTGTTTTATCAAAATGGTTTTCTATTGGTGCAGGAGTCAGACAAGGTTGTGTAATGTCACCATGGCTGTTTAATATATTTATGGATGCGTGCATGCGTGATGCGAAAATAGATAATAGTGGTTTATGTCTTGGTGATATCCGTGTGTGCAGATTGCTGTATGCTGATGACACTGTCCTGTTGGCAGAGAGCAAAAGTGAGTTGCAGAGTATGTTGTCCCGGATGTATGAAGTTTGCATGAAATTCAAACTTAGTATAAATAAGGGAAAAAGCAAAGTTATGGGTTTTGAGAGAGGAACTCGTAGTACTGAATGTAATATTAGTCTAAATGGCATAGCGATTGACCAGGTGAATATGATTGTGTATTTAGGAAGCATGTTTGACAGAGAGAACAAATTGGATGTTATATTAGTAGGCGAGTGAATTCTTCATTGAAAGTCATAGCTGCTTTGGGAGGTTTTCACAGGAATGATGGATTCTCAAGACAGTCCCGCATGGCTGTGCATGAAAGTGTAATTGATCCTACTCTGATGTATGGCAGTGAAACCTGACTACTGCAGAAGAAACGTAGGAGTCGTTCGTGTGCTGGAGAAATGCGTTACTTAATCGGGGATTTGTGGCAAGACACGTTCTGATCGTATGAGGAATGAAGATGTGTTGCAGTTGTGTAATACGAAGCAAAATGTTGTTATCAAGGTGGAGACTAATATGCTACGGTGTTTTGGCCATGTTGAAAGAATGAGTGATGAGATGATTACTAAGAAAATATTTATAGTCCAAATGGTAGGAAGGAAAGGCAGAGAAAAGCCAAGGAAGTCATGAGAGTATCAGATTCAGGTGTATCTGCATGAGAAAAAGATTATGAGTATGAAGTATAGAAGGTCACGTGTACGTCGTGTGATGGATGTCAATGATGCTCGAGTTCTCGGTCAAGATCGCTGCAAATGGAGAAGTTTGATACGGAAACAGTAAGTAAATAATCCGTTAAAAATTTATCTGGTAGTTTGTATTTCTTTGTGGAGATAACCTCTGAATCTCAGACAACAGCTTAGTGATATGTATGTAGGTATATAAGAAAGGAATTGCGTAAAGGTTTTTGAGAATTTAGAATTTTCCTGTTGTACGAAAAATCCGTGAAATTCAAATTTCTTTCCGTCATTTCACGGAAAAGGTTTTCAGAAATATACTTCGTTAATTTACGAAACGAATCACGGAAAGTGGCTCGTGAATTTAAGAAAAACTTTGAGTTTCGCTAGTTTTTCTGCTTTTAATTTTTGATACACACAATTGACGTGGATTAGGAACATCAAACAGAAGTCATCGCTCTTTCCACGTTTATAAGTGAGTCCCGGAAAAATTCTCATCGGCCGCCACTGGAATCGAACCCAGGATCTTCCAGTTACTCGCCGGATATGCTACCACTGCACCACAGCGGCCTCGAAGCAGTGCCGTGACCACGTTTCAAAATCTGGGGGAGGGGGGTTCCAATCACACATACACACATTATACAGTATATTAGGTGTGCAACTTAGTTCTAGGCCTCTAACCGCAAGCGATCATAGAACGTCGGCAAATGCAAACATCTGTGTGTGATAATGACTGATTGCAGCGCTATCCAACAACTTTCCAGGGAACCGTAATCGCTCACAGCTGTAGTGACAGAAGGGTCGAAAGTTGAAGGTGAAAGCAATGTCTTTCGAGAAGCAACATTTGAGGCACTGCCTCCTGTTCGCGTTTCAGCTGAACAAAAATGCCGCGCAAATGATCAGTGTTGCTTTGGGTGAGGCTGCTGTGTCCCACAGTACGTGTGAGAAGTGGTTCTAGCGGTTTAAGCAGGGAAATTTCGATCTCCGTGATGCATAACGTCCGGGACAGCCACAGAAAGTTGACGATGAGAAACTGGAACAACTGTTGGACGCGGATCCCTGTCGCACACAGTCAGAGCCCGCCCAGGAACTCGGAGTAACAAGGCAAGCCATTGCAAAGTGCCTGCACAAGCTTGGACGGATTCACGAGGAGGGCCGCTGGGTGCCCAACCAACTCACAGCTGCGAACAAGTCTAGGCGCTACGATGTTGCTGTGTCCTTGCTCTCCAGATTCAAGAAGAAGGATTTCCTCCATAAGATTTTGACTTGTGATGAGAAGTGGATCCTCTACGATAATCCTAAGCGGCCCAAATCGTGGGTTTATCCAGGTCAGCCTACCACCAGTACCGCCAAACCGAATATCCATGCCAGGAAGTTGTTGTTGTGCATATGGTGAGATCAGCGCTGTGTCGTACACTATGAGTTACTCAAACCTAGTGAAACGGTCAATGCTAAGTGTTATTGTCAGCAATTCATTCGTGTGAGTAACGCAATGGAGGCGAAAAGGCCATACACCGGCAAGGGCAGAAGGTGGGTCCTGTTGCTTTATAATAACGCGCGTCCTCACACCGCAAAAACGACACGATCACCGACCTGGGATAGGAGATTTTGTCTCACCCGGCGTATTGTTTAGACTTCGCCCCGTCGGATTATCACCTCTATCACTCCCTGCAACGTCACCTGATTGATACGCACTTCACTTCTGTCGAGGAGGTCCACAGAAGTATTGATGATTTTATCAACTCGAAAGAGCCCTCTTTTTTCCGCAGTGGCATTCGGCAGCTCCCTGACTAATGGCTTAAATGTATACAACACAACGAGGATTATTTCCCTGATTAGGTACGTATTCGATTTGCTATAATTTGCTGTCAACGTGTCGTGCCTGTGGCCGAGAATTAAGTTGCACACCTAATACATACTGTATAAGATAGAGTTTGAGACTCCTTCCCCTACACACACACACAGGAGCAAATCAGTTGCTGCGACCCGATCTGACGGGCACGACGTAGGCGCCTCTGTTGGCGAATTGTGGAACTCAGCGAACACAACTGTAAAACTACGATAGATAGGGCAGAAATGTAAATTGCAAAGTTGTAAAACTGACTTTGCTTGTTAGGAATCGATATCGCTGTTTTATTAAGCACACATTATGCACGTTTTTGCATTATACGAAGAATTACAATCTTATATTATTAAATTTAGTTGGTTCTCATAATGAAAAAGTGTGCATTATTATATTCCCGAAAAATTGGGGGGGGGGGTCGTTTACGTTGGGGATCACCGACTCGGAAAATCTGGGAGGTCCTGCCTGCCTCCCCCCGACGCCACAGTGGTTACGCCTATGCAAAGAAGCACTTGTAGTCAGTGGAGAAGACCTCGGGCTCGATCCCAGGTAGGTACGAACGTTCGAACCCTTAAATACCCACCGTGCGTCGGATGGGCACGTTAAGCCGTCGGACCCCGGGTACTGGCCCCTCCCAGTAGTAAATAAGGGCGTCTTCTACCTCGCTTCCGTGTGACTTTCCTATTGGGCCCTTTAGCCCAAATATCCTAGCTTCCTATTTCTAAGGGTTGTTTAAAACCTGGGGTCAGACACTCCCTTCCTAAAATCCTTTACATATGATCTGATGGGCACATTAAGCCGTCGTACCCCTGGTACTGGCTCCCCGGTAGTAAATAAGGGCGTCTTCTACCTCGTTTCCGTGTCACTTTCCTATCGGGCTCTCTAGGCCAAATCTCATAGCTTCCTATTTCTAAGGGTTGTTTAAGAGCTGGGGTCAGACACTCCCTTCCTAAACTCCTGTACATATGATCTGTTCTGATCTGCCAACTTAGCGGCACGTTAAGCCGTCGGCCCCCGGGTACTGGCCCTCCGGTAGTAAATAAAGGCGTCTTCTACCTCGTTTCCGTGTCACTTTCCTATCGGGCTCTCTAGGCCAAATCTCATAGCTTCCTATTTCTAAGGGTTGTTTAAGAGCTGGGGTCAGACACTCCCTTCCTAAAATCCTGTACATATGATCTGATCTGATCTGCCAACTTAGCGACACGTTAAGCCGTCGGCCCCCAGTTACTGCCCCCCGGTAGTAAATAAAGGCGTCTTCTACCTCGTTTCCGTGTCACTTTCCTATCGGGCACTCTAGCCCAAATCTCCTAGCTTCGTATTTCTAAGGGTTGTTTAAGACCTGGGGTCAGACACTCCCTTCCTAAAATCCTTTACATATGATCTGATGGGCACATTAAGCCGTCGTACCCCTGGTACTGGCTCCCCGGTAGTAAATAAGGGCGTCTTCTACCTCGTTTCCGTGTCACTTTCCTATCGGGCTCTCTAGGCCAAATCTCATAGCTTCCTATTTCTAAGGGTTGTTTAAGAGCTGGGGTCAGACACTCCCTTCCTAAAATCCTGTACATATGATCTGATCTGATCTGCCAACTTAGCGACAAGTTAAGCCGTCGGCCCCCAGTTACTGCCCCCCCCGGTAGTAAATAAAGGCGTCTTCTACCTCGTTTCCGTGTCACTTTCCTATCGGGCACTCTAGCCCAAATCTCCTAGCTTCGTATTTCTAAGGGTTGTTTAAGACCTGGGGTCAGACACTCCCTTCCTAAAATCCTCTACATACGATCTGATCTGATCTGATGGGCGCGTTAAGCCGTCGGACCCCGGGTACTGGCCCCCGGTAGTAAATAAGGGCGTCTTCTACCTCGTTTCCGTGTCACTTTCCTATCGGGCACTCTAGCCCAAATCTCCTAGCTTCGTATTTCTAAGGGCTGTTTAAGACCTGGGGTCAGACACTCCCTTCCTAAAATCCTCTACAGATGAACATGATATGATCATGGTAACCCGCTGTGACGTACTACAGAGGTAAAGTACGTGTCAAGGCGACAAATCGGCAGTGCCACATTCCGTCCGTGTAGCTTAATTGGGAGAGCAACTTACTCCGGACGCGGGCTCGATCCCGTCATTGACAAATACATGTTTTCACACCTCGGGATCCGTAAGCCACAGGATCATACTGTATTTATGCTACTACTGCATTTAATAAATAGTTTTTTATTAATAATTTAAGGGTATAACGAGGTTTGCATCAAGTCTCTAGAACTCCGTAACGGGCGCCACTCTATTTTTCCTATAATAATTTAAATTTCAAAGTTGAAAATATATATTTTGCAAAATCAGATACAAAGAATGAAAATTCAAGGTTGGTATATCTTCTGTGCTTTATTTATTTCTGTGACACAAACACAGTACCGTAAGCAAAAAATTTTAAATTCATTTCCGCCATTTGTTTTGTTTTTTGTCTTCTTTTTTTCGTTTCCCTATTCTTCCATTTTTCGTTTCTTACATTTGCTATGATATCAAGATATGCAAGATAACCCACTCGACAATTATTTTAACTGTAAATTAAATCCTTCCCCCTTGGTATAAAGAAAGAATTATTTGATTTATGAAATTAGTAAACAGATATTTGCGTCTGTCCAATAATTATCATAATGCACGCAAATCACGTCTCAGTGCAACAGAATACATTATATAACAGAAATACGTTTCTAATTGGAAAGAAGAAGGCAGATGAAGATCCAATTGCATATAAATTAAAGCATATAAATTAGCAAAGTGCAGAATGCGCAGTCATGAAATTCGAAACCCTAACTTTTCATAGAAGCGAAATTGTTTCCCGAATATTTTACCAGGGTGATTGAAAGTCATTATTGCAGTTTTATGATAGTTGATAAAAACGTGCATTAATGCGTTAACGTAAAAGTTTAAAGAAATGGAGTTCATCGTGTTCATCGTGATGAACACGATGAACACTTATATCTCCCTGCAAGAAAATTCCTTTGGGTTCGAGACGAAAATGTCTTGGACCCCAAGTTCAACACCGTGCTTGTTTTGGGTGTGTTTCCCATGTAGAAAATGTGCCATGAAACGGTAATAATGTGAACACCTAGGAAAAGATGGTTTTACGTACCTAATAGGCTGTGGGACCACCTCTGGCGTTCAAAATCACCTGAATCCTCCTTGGAATGGACACATACAAATCCTGGATGCTGGTTAGTGGTGTGTTACACCATTCTTTATGCAGAAACTGCTCCAGGTCCTTGAGAGATGTAGGAGGAGGTGTGACGTACCTGCCCCGCAGGACGCACACGACATAAAGGCAGATAGCAGCGAGAACGAACGTCTGCGTAGCTCAGTTGGTAGAGCGACTTGTTCCGGAATAAGTGGGCTCGGGTTCGATCCCCGGCGTGGACCAAAAATGACGGAGAAATTTACTTCGTTATAGAGGGTAACGGGATATTACTCTGTTTCCCAACACAGATCACGGTGGATCGATGATGTTTACGTCTGATGATTGGGAAGGCCAAGGAAAGTGTGAAAGTTCGCCCTCATGTTCCTCAAACCATGACTGGACATTCCGAGCTCTCTGAATTGGGGCGTTATCATCTTGATAGATGGCATCCTCTGCAGGAAACAATGCCTGAGCCATTGGATGAACTTGGTCGGCCATAATGGTTTCATACGCCCTGCCAGTCACCCGTCCTTTCAAGGTGATCAGGGGACCTGCCAAAAACCACGACATGGCCTTCTCCACCACCATACTGCACTGTTGGGAGCAGGCAGTCTGGATTCTACTCTTCTGGCGGTGTTCTCCACGCGTAAGCATGTCTTGCGGTGGGGAATAGTGTGAATGTGGATTCACCCGACCACGTTACACGGTTCCATGCATCGGCTGTCCACGTTGTATGCTCCTGGCACCACAGCCGTTGCCGTTGTGCATTCACCCGGGTCACCAGTTGTTTTACAATAGCGGCTTTGCCATGAATATCTTGTTTATGCAGTTCCCTGCGCACTGTTTCCGTTGATACTGGGGTCTGGAGATGCAGACTGAGCTCCCCACTAATTTTCGGCGTCGTGGTCTTTCTATTACGGGTAACAACCCTCTTTAATGCTCTCCTGTCTCTATTGGTCAGGGTAGTTTTCCGGCCGCTCTTGTGTTTCGCAGACGAGGTTTTGCCACGAACACTGTATCTGTCATGACACTAGACACAATATCGCTCGATACCCCCACTACCATGGTGACTGTTGTCACAAAGGCAGCAACTAGCTGGCCACCAACAGTTAGCCCTCTTTCAAAGCCCGTTAGGTCACTCATTTAGTCGTCACCCTGAAAGAAATTTTGCAACAAGACGTTTTAAATGCACTTAAACAGGACCTCGAGGTTCTAAACAAAGCTGTTACAACCAAAAAGTGGTGGATAACTTTGCGTATTACGACGCATACAGCTGCATTAAGTCACGTCTCTGAGGGTGGTGTTCACATTATTCTGTCCAACCCCTATGGAAGTATACTGTTGGAGGATGACTCGTTTACTGTTCACCAGAGAAGGGTTCTTTCAGCTTAAATAGGCATGCATCTACTCCAACTGGCCACTGTGCAACTGCGCATTAATGCCTTCACCATCTGGAACCAATTCCCAATGAATGGAGCCCTCAAAGTGCCACCATACGCATAGCATAACTTTGTGCTCAAATTGTTCCCTTTTTGTGACTGATTCTGGTGGAGTTTGAGGATCTAACTACTGGTTCTTCATGTCGGGATTCCGGTAAAATATCCACTTTTTATCACGTGACACAATTAGGCTAAAGAAATGAAGAAATGGTTGTCCTGGGGGTATTTCAGCAATTGGTGACAAACATGCAGGTTTTCTAGATTTCAAATTCCACTGGACTGTAACAGGAATTACACGGGACAAACGTCTCGGTAATTCGAACTCAGAATTAGACTCATAATAATGGAGCGCAGCCGCGGTAACGCAGTGGTCTTAGCGCTGGCTTCGGCTTGAGACAAGTCGCTCACTCGTAGAGCTTCCGAGTGATAGTTGGTTTGTGCTTGATTTTGGATATTTTTGTGTTGGTTTGAGTGTTTTTGGTATCATTTGTTGTGTTCTACGTTCCTTCCACTTCACAAGCCGTGACAGTGGAAAACCACAAGTTTGTGGTTTTATTTTTCTGAGCGATGCGAGGTGCACCATTCGCTCACGTTAGGGTTAGTGGCCGAGATGGTGGCAACCTCTGCTGTCATCTCTATCGCTTCAGGTGCTTCTCCATCGTCATCTAGTTGTCCTGTTTCGTATCCAACAAATTTGAATGTGCCTGCTTCTTCCACTGTGCTTCCTGATATCTCTAATGCGTCTTCTGCCAGCAACGTTTCACATACTGATGGAACTAACTCTAGTGTTCGGGCTAGTGATATGTGCCCACCCCCAGTCGTTGGTGGCTCGTCACAGCGGATTACGACTTCATTTCCTGATAATATTGAACTTACCAGAATAGATAGTCTTGAAGATTTCGGTTCCCGAAGAATCTAATGAAGGTAAGCAGTATAATTCTGCGTTACTTCTTAGTGTATTTTTTCAATTGCTGCCCGATACCCTCCTTCCACTTTATCTAGATGCTCTTTATAAAGTTGTTCCCGAAAAGCAGATAGTGTCTATTATTCGTATGGGAGGGGGAGTTATAGTACAATTTACATACTCTACTACTACTGTTGATAAAATTATTCAGTCAAGAATTAATATTAGACATTTTCATGTACAACCTATTCCTGCTTCACATAGGCCTATTACAGTTACCCTTTCGCCTGTGCCGACAGCCATCCCGAATTCAATACTGATTAAAGCACTTGTGTCTTTTGGACGAGTGATTGGTAAAACGAAAATTCTTCCAGCTTTAGGCAGTACAAGGAGGACGTCGACAGTACCGTGTCATATTCCCAAGTGAAGAAGCAATTGTTGAACGTCCCATATCCATAGAACTCAGCATTGGCACCCGCACATTCGTTCTTAATGCGTTTGCGGGTGTCCAGTGCTTTAAGTGTAAGGCTGAAGGACACGTTGTGTCTGAATGCCCACATCGTGTTCTACAGGACATTTCGGATCCTGCTGCCGCTGCTACTTCTGTTTCCAGCTTACAGGAACTTTCACCAGCTTTATTTGTTGCTCAACCAGAAACTGCAGGAAAACCACCTGTAATATCTTCTACAGACTCTACGACTCTACTTCTACCGGTAACCCTGTTGTTTCAGTTCCTGGATCTCGTCAATTTGATAAGGTCTAACCCAGTTCGACTTTGACTTCTACTACAGGGGGTTTACCTAATCCCCTTGCTATGGACACTTCAAATTTTCCACATTTGTTACCACCTCAACAGGCCAAACAGCTAATGAATGCTCTCTTTTCCCAGCTTCACCACGACACACTCTTTCGTCTTCTCGTACTAGAACTATTGATGTCTGCGTGTACCGCAAGTCGCACGGGCCTGTAAGCTCAATCGTTTCATCTTTGTATCTGTTGTTATGCGTCCAGTAAATCTGGCTTTGCCATCTCGTGTCCTTCTTGGTGTTGCATTTTCATATGTTTTGTATTTATTAGTACGAAAAAGTATGTACATCTCTGAGATATGGCCATTAGTGCACTACTTCTCAACGTAGTCACCTTTTCTGTTAAGGCACTTGTCAAGCCGGGAGATCCATGCGTCGAAACCTTGTCTATAAAAGTTTGGCGGTTGTCCATACAGCCACTGCTTTAATCTTGTGTTTCTTTGTTAGTTGTCTGGGAACCTACCTACTGCACACTTTTCGATAGACCAAACGGTCATGAATAATGTCCCATACGGTACCATGCGAAAGATGGAATTTTTCTTCCAGGTGATGCAGTGTCACACGGCGATCTTCACGTAAGCACTCCTCAATTGCATCGACATGATCTGATGTGGAAGGACGTCCAGTCCTTGGCTCATTATGGACACTCACTCCACGACCATTGAAATCACGCCACCACGTTCGCTCCTGCTGCACTGTCATCACGTTCGGGACAAACATAGCTTGAAGTTAACGGTGAATTTGAATAGACGCCGTCCCTTTTGCCCACAAGAAGCGAATGACTCCTCGGACTTCTTCCTGTGTTCATTCAACCAGTACAGCAGCCATTTTGAATCTGCGTAGTTTAGGAACGCAATGTCTCTGGAGCTTCAACCTGCAGCCACCTAAAACAGAGCATATCAAGTTACACGTCAGCAAAAAACATTTTCAATAAATGCAGTACAGTAGAGCGTCGAAAATCGGAACAAATTGAGACCACTGGTAGTTCGAATTTTCGATGTGTTCGGATTATCGAACATGTAAAAAAATGCAAATAAGCTAACATTTCTACATTATATCATCCAAATACATGTACCAAAAGCAACTGTATACCAAAAAAATTACATATGACAAAGATTTTTTTGTTATTATGCGATACGAAACAAGTTTGCCATTTTTACTACTGCTGTGAAATTTTTAAACATGTAGGACAAATTCCAAAAGTTACCAATCGTTACAAGCTAGTTCCGATTGCCAAGGGGTGTACTTTATGCTGAGTGCAACTTCCGTCCTGGATCACAGTGAACAATGGGGCTGAGGTATGAAACAACGGTGGTACTACCGTGGTAATGGGTCGTGAAATTTTAGCCCCGTAGAGAACAAGTGACTGAGGAAGTTTTAACCTTTTGTCTCTGAGTACCAGAAGTCACCTCCACCCTCGACAATTCACCCCCAAAATGCTTGCACCACCAAAATTAGGTGATTCCACTGTTATCGAGTGCCAAGTGAAAATGAATGGACTATATTTAACCTTCCTTCTACCACACACACACACACACACACAAAGGGGTGGGGAGGCTCGTTCGGATTTTTGACGTTCGGATTGTCGGCGCTCTACTGTACTTTTAAAACTCTTCAATAGGGAAAGTTACTTTTTGACTTCCCTCGTACAGCATAATGCTGCAATAATCCACCAACAGCATTCTACAGTTTTGCTGCTTGCTCCATACACTATATAGATCGTTCTTATCTTGCCAACACGTCATTCACCCTAAACTCAAGACTTATGCCACTAAAAGTATCCACTGTGTGAGAAAATTACTGAGCGAAGCAAGGCCGAAGGCCGAGCGGAGCTCTCCTTACGAGACTCGAGACAATCAGTTGTTCGGGTACGAGATGACACATCCGATCACCGTGAGTTTTTGCATGCGATTGGACATCGTCCATGGACAGGTTTTGACGCCTTCCGATTCCCGAAATTCCGTGTCATTGAGGAATAATCGTCCACAAACTTGCATTTTTAGGGGTTTTTCCGGGATTTGAGAAGGGGTCGTTTGTTACCTATCTCCTGCAAAGATCTTCAACCGATCGCGGTGACACTTGTCACAGAGAATGGGAAGGGCATGGTGAGTGACATGGGGTTGGTATCATGGTGATTGGTCGTGTCGTATAAAAATAATGACCATTAAAAAACATACCAATTTTAATAACAATTAAAAAAAGACGCCCTTATATATAAGAGACTCGGGGCAATTAGTTGTTCGGGCATAGCTACGACATGACATATCCGATCAACGTGATTTTTGGCATGCGATTGGACATCGTCCATGGTCAGGTTTTGCCGCCTTCCGATTCCCGAAATTCTGTGTCATTGAGGAATTTCAATTAAAACTAAATGGGCTTTTACTTGAACCGTTTCATGAACGTCGGCTCACTAACATTAATTTAAAAAATTCGTTTGAATTGAAAACGAAGAAATGGAAAGACTCCGTCTGTTAGCTCAACGTTCGCTTAATCTATAATGATAAAAGGAAGTTTGTGTATGTGTGTAAATGTGTGTTTCTGTCTTTCGCGATACAAAATGAAAAACATGATTCCCGACCTGAGTGTGTCTTTCCTCTTTGTTTACATGCAAACTGATCACAACCAACGTGAAGGCGTGAAGGAAAAGTAGTTCATGATAAAGTTTAGGCATTTCTGTTTTAGAATGTTTCGTACTTTTGTTCTGGAAGTCATAAATTGTACGCGTTCATTTTTTTAGAATTTGTTATAATAAACTCCTTAATGAGCTGAGATTTTGCAATAGCTTCGCTCAAAATTTTCCAACTGTACCCGAGTTATCGGTTACCGTTGGCAGCTTGTCCTAGTAATGTAAAGGTTGAAACGCTTAAAGAGAATGAACTCAAAATTTACATAGAGAAAGAAAATGAAAATGAAAGTTAAATTAGATTGCACGTCATGTCATCTTCCTCTTAAGAAAGGGCTGGGACGGAATCATAAATTTCCGGGTCAGCTAACAAACCACGCTTGAAGGAGAGCTCACTGTAGAAGAAGGAATTCTGATTAGTTCCAGATGATGTGTGGAATGAGCATCACACCTTTTTATTTTTCGAAGCAAAGAAGGAATTCTCAGTAATTCCAGACGATGTGTGGAAGGAACATCACATATTTTTCGAAGTGAAGAAGGAATTCTCCTTAATTCCAGATGATGTGTGAAACGAACATCACACATTTTTCGAAGCGAAGAAGGAATTCTCTGGTGACGGGGCTCGAACCAAGGTTGTCTAGAAAACACAAAGCCATGACATTAGAGAAATGAGTTCCCTCCGTTTGTGACGTCACTGTCATGTTACACTGCCTGATACGCAGGTGTTGTATGTGACGTCACAAACAACAGCGTTAGAAACCAATAGAAAGCCTTGGTTTCCACGTGACCTCATTAAAAGAGAGAACCCATCTCTCTAATGTCATGGCCTTGCTCGAAGCCGCATGCTTGTGCTCCGCAGCCGAATGCTTTCCAAATTAAGCTACACCGCTAGAGTTTGTCGCTGCAACTTTGCCACCTTGCCATGTGCATCACCTCTGAGGTAGGTACGTCACACATTTTAATGTTGAAACAGCTAGGAGGGTTAACAAAAAACAGGTAAGATATTAAAAGAAATATACGGTCTGAACAGGTAAGGTCACAAAAGAAATATGCGTACCAAATAGGTAATATATTAAAAGAAATATACAGACCGAACAAGTAAGGTGATAAAAGAAATATACCGACCGAGGAGGTAAGGTGATAAAAGAAATATACGGACCAAACAGGTAAGACTTTAAAATAAATATACGAACCGAACAAGTAAGGTGATAAAAGAAATATATGGACCAAACAAGTAAGGTGATAAAAGAAATATATGGACCGAACAGGTAAGATATTGGAAAAAAATAAATAAAATGCTAGACAAGAGTAGGTAATGTATTAAAATACTTATATGGACACAACAGGTAAAATATTAAAAAATGTGTACGGAGAGAAAATTTACATATGACGTTGCTATCGACGCTGATAACCTTTAACATGTTACCTATATGTAACCTTTAACATCTTATCAGCGTATCTGCCCAGACTGATAAGATGTTAAAAGAAATATACGGACCGAACAAGTAAGGTGATAAAAGAAATATACGGACCGAACAGGTAATGTGTAAAAGTAATAGTCGGACCAAACAGGTAAGATGATAAAAGAATTATACGGACCGATCAGGTAAGGTGATAAAAGAAATATACGGACCGAACAAGTAAGATGATAAAGGATAAAAGAAATATAAGGACCAATCAGGTAAGGTGATAAAAAAAATATAAGTAACGGACAGGTAAGATGATAAAAGAAATATACGGACCGAACATGTAAGATATTGAAAAATAATGTGTAAAATGGTGGACAAGAGCTTGTAACATATTAAAATAAATATACGGGCACCACAGGTAATATACACTGAAGAGCAATTGAATTAGAGACAGTGGGCGGTCCTGTAAACGGAAACGACATGACGTATGCAGCGTCCGACAATATAAAGACTGATGCGACGGGAATCAGTAAGAGTCGGACGCAGTATGGGTAAGACGAATGGGTCACTCCATCTCGGAAGTCGTACAGGCACTGGGATTTTCACGAGCCACTGTGTCACGGGTGCACTGTGAGCACATCGAATCCGGTAAAACCATCCCTGCAAGGACCAACTGCCGTGGACAACAGCGTGTGGATGAGCGGGGTCATCGTCGGCTAGCTCGCATTGTAACAGCGGATAGACGGGCCACAGTGCAAGAAATCCCTCGGCAATTTAACGCTGGTGCACAAAAACGTGTAAGCAGCCACACCATCCAGAACCATCTCCTCGCTATGGGGTACAGAAGCCATCGTCACACGAAGGTACCGCTGCTGACCGCACATCACAGGGTGAAAATATTAGCATGGGTGCGGGAACATCGGCACTGGACCCTAGACATGTGAAAAAATGTTGCCTGGACTGATGAGTTGAGATTCACGTTGGTACATGCGGATGGCAGGATACGAGTACGGCGCAAACCACATGAAGCGATGGATCCTTCTTGCCAGCAGGGTACTCTTCAAGCTGGTGGGGGTGACATTCTCGTCTGGGGACTGTTTACGTAGACTGAAATGGGATCCCCTTGTACGTGTTACATCGTCCCTCACAGGTCAATGTTTCCAGGATATCCTGGACGAGCATTTGCTCCTGTTTGTGCGTCTTCAACATCCCATTCGGGACCGCATCCTGCAACAAGACAATGCACCGTGCCATCGCTCCCGAATTGTATCCGAATGGTTGGAAGAACACTCCACCGACGTGATCTTGCTTCTTTGACCATTGAACACATCTGGGATGCCATCGAGAGAGATGTTCGAGGCTCTGACCCCCCTCCATCAAATCTTCGTGAACTGTGGGAGCTTGTTCAGGAGTCGTGGATCCGTATGGCTTCCCAACGCTTCAGGTGTCTTGTCGAGTTCATGCCGAGACGAATCGCGCCGTCATCAGGGTGAAAGGTGGTGCTACACGTTACTAGACAATTATCTCTAATTCAATTGCTCTTCAGTGTACTAATGAATGTATACGGACAGAACAGGTAAGGAATTAAACGAAATTTATGGAATACTGAGCATAGAATACGTATGATATTAAAATAAATATATGAACCGAATAGGTAAGATATTAAAAGAAAAATACGAGTATGGTGTGCTTAGCAGGTATGCTGGGCACAGACACGTAAATATGAAAAGACCTGTGTGATACGCTGGGCACAGAACACGTAAGATATTTAAAGAAATATACACTCACGGACAATGAAATTTGCGCACCAAGAAGGAAGCATCGGATTGATTTGATATTTTGTGGACGTAATGATAAAGATGAATGATACACATGATGGCAAAAACAGAGCTACAGGACAATTACAGAGTGATCTGTGGCACTCAGTTCGGTCATCTTCAATAGCGCGTCGCAATGGCTCGTGCGACGATTCATGCTGCAATACGGACCAGCATGGAGGCGAACAGACGCCTGATATCCTGCGACAGATTGGCCCACACGTGATGGACGGTGTGCTCCAAATCCCGGATGGTGCGGCACGGCGGCATCCGGCGTTTCAACTGGTCCCACACATGCTCGATCGGGGACATGTCCGAGGAGCGGGCAGGCCATGGAAATGTCTGGACATGACGTAGGCAGTCCTGGGCAACACGAGCGGTGTGCGGGTGGGCATTATCCTGCTGGTATAGCGCACCTGGAATCCTGGCCAGGAATGGGAGCACATGGGGTCGTAGGATCTCATCCACATACCTCTGCCCCGTCAATGATCCGCGTACCACTACTAGAGCTGATCGGTTATCTTAGGCGATGGCTCACCAGACCATAATTCTGCCGTGGGGAAGCTGTGTCACTCGATAGCAAGGTTGGGATTGTGCCGTTGACTCGGTGACCTCCACACCCGGACACGATTATCATCTGTCCCCAAAACGAAGCGGCACTCATCGCTAAACACCACACGTCACTCTGGCCTAGCACCACTGCACACGGAGCCGGCGATGTTCCAATGTTAATGACAGCACACGTAAGGGCGCTGGGATTGCAGATTCGCTTCCGCGAGGCGTCGGGAAATGGTTCACAGTAGCCGCTACATCTGCCTCTGTAGTGGACCGGGTCCTCGTGGGATCAGTTCGTGCCTGGCGCACAATCCGTCGATCCTCTCTACCGGTGGTCCTCCTGGTCCGTCCGCAGCCGCTCCGCCGTGTGGCAGTGCCGTCACGTGTCCACTGCTCCCAACACAGTCGGACGGTATGGTCAGAATGATCCACGTGACAGACTGTACGGCGCGCCGACCACCCTGCAGTTTTTAGCCCGATGATCAGGCCTTTCTCGAAGTCCGTAAGTTGCGTAAATCGACGTCTCAGGCGTCTACCCGGCATTCTTGTCACTCTGTACTCTTGCTTGCGTCGGCCGGTACTTTTCGCTCTCATGGGGCATCGACTACACGCCGGTTTATAAGGCTGCCGGTTTGTGCTTGCAGCGCCACCACAGGGTGTGTGGTCATGCGCACTCGCACCAAACGTGGATCATTTGCATACCAGCACGCACTCTAGCTATTTGCAAAGTTTCGCGGTTGTAGCATGTTTTTTCTAGGTGCGCAAATTTCATTGTCCGTGCGTGTACGAACCAAATAGGTAAAATGTGAAAAGAAATATATAGAAGGAACAGGTATCATGTTAAAAAGTGTATGGAATGCTGGCACAGAACAGGTAAGATATTAAAAGAAACATGTGGAAGTTTAAGCTCAGAACACGTAAGATTCACTGGTCACGAAAAGTTAGGGATATTGCGGTTTCGAAGGGAAAAGGGGGGTGATATGCAAATTGAGCGACTACTGGATTTTGGTAATCAGCGTGGGTAGCTACGTCATATGTAAATAAGCATCGTAACAAGTAACATCACAGAACGTGGTTTGCGACCGCCGATAAAAGAACCTTGCGAGAAGTGGAAAACGGGGGCATTTCACCGCTTGATCTAGAAGTTTGATGAATGTATATCCTTCAGTGTGAGATTAACCTGAAATGATGTCCACACGACGTTTAAAGCGTTGACAACAGAAATTGTGCTGCTGGGAATGACCCTGACGAATGCGTCGGATTCGTTTGTTTCGTTCGTTGACTCCGTGGAATTATTTCCGCTGGAAACGACTCTCGAGAATGGATTCTAAGTCGAATTTGTTTCTATTGTACAAGGGTTGTCCCAAAACAACTGAGAATGTTTTTATTAAAACAAATCGCATAATTATCAAGGAAGTGGTCATCTTTTTCGAAATACTGTCCATTGCATCGTATACAGATGTCTCAGCGGTCCTCCCACTTTTGGAATGTCTTCTGGAATTCTTCTTCTGAAATGCTATTGAAGCACCCCTGCACAGCTGTAATAAGTTGTTGATCAGTCACAAATTGTCGTCCCCGTAAAGTCTTTGTTAAAATGGGGAACAACCAGAAGTCACATGGTGACAAGTCTGGACTATATGCCGTAGGGTGGAGTGAAAAAAACAGTTTTTGGAAATTCATATCAGCTGGGGTTGAGGCATTTGAAGTCCTCCAACATGAGTAACACGCCAAGATCTGAAGCCTCGGGCACTCCGTCTTCAGGTGCCCCACAGGGAATAAAATGTGCCAAAAAATGTAGTTTTCGAATCATTTATAAGAATTTTTTATTTGTATTATTTAAAAAATATTAACTAGTCTGGGGTTGAAAAACGCAAATAATGATTCATAACTGACATATAAAAAAATTCAGAATTTTCGCATTCACCTTCAGGTGCCCCAAGAAGCTTAAAATGCCACCACTATATACACTGAAGAGCAATTGAATTAGAGATACCTGTCTAGTAACGTGTAGCACCACCTTTCGCCCTGATGACGGCGGTGATTCGTCTCGGCATGGACTCGACAAGACACCGGAAGCGTTGGGAAGCCATACGGATCCACGACCCCTGAACAAGCTCCCACAGTTCACGAAGATTTGATGGAGGGGGGTCATCTCTCTCGATGGCATCCCAGATGTACTGAGGTCATGTGACCTAGCTGGCCAAGGAAGCGAGGTCACGTCGGTGGAGTTTTCATCCAACCATTCGGATACAATTCGAGAGCGATGGCACGGTGCATTGTCTTGTTGCAGGATGAGGTCCCCAGTGGGATGTTGGAGACGCACAAATGGGAGCAAATGGTCGTACATGATATCCTGGTAACGTTGACCTATGAGGGACGATGTCACACGTACTAGGGGTCCCATTTCATTCCACGTAAACAGTCCCTAGAAGAGAATGCCACCCCCACCAGCTTGATGAGTACCCTGCTGGCAAGAAGAATCCATCGCTTCATGTGGTTTGTGCCGTACTCGTATCCTGCCTTCCGCATGTACCAACGTGAATCTCGACTCATCAGTCCAGGCAACATTATCCCACATGTCTAGGGTCCAGTGGCGATGTTCCCGTTCCCATGCTAATCTTTTCACCCTGTGGTGTGCGGTCAGCAGCGGTATCCTCGAGCGAGGAGATGGTTTTGGAAAGGTGTGGTTGCTTACACGTTTTTGTGCACCAGCGTTAAATTGCCGAGCGATTTCTTGCACTGTGGCCCGTCTATCCGCTGTTACAATGCGAGCTAGCCGACGATGACCCCGCTCATCCACACGCTGTTGTCCACGGCAATTGGTCCTTGCAAGGATGGTTTTACCGGATTCGATGTACTCACGGTGCACCCGTGACACAGTGGCTCATGAAAATCCCAGTGTTTGCACGACTTCCGAGATAAAGTGACCCATTCGTCGGGCCCCGACAATTTTCCCACGTTCAAATGCACTTAGATCCTTTGTCTTACCCATACTGCGTCCGACTCTTACTGATTCCCGTCGCATCACTCCTTATATTGTCGGATCGCTGCATACGTCATGCATGTCGTTTCCGTTTACAGGGCTACCCACAGCGCCACATTTGCATAACGCCAGCTGTCTCTAATTCAATTGCTCTTCAGTGTATGTCGTTTGCGGCATTTCAAGGAATTTCTCTCCTGTTTTGTATTTGTGGTATGAGGTGAAAATGTAGGGAGGTAGAGTTACAAGCTGCAAATAGAATTGCTGTCAAATCTCAGGACAGCCAAGAATTAACAGATAGTGACTTTAGCGGGGAAAATGTGGACGATGTATCCATTGATGCAAATTTCAATGCAGTGGCTGCAAGTGAAGCATCCTCTTCAAGAGAAAACATCTAGATGCTTTCAGGTTTGTCTATGGTTGCACGAGAATGAAACAGATACGGACTATCTGACAGGAATGCTGCTGCCATTACATTTCCAATTCTTCAAGAAGTTGACATAGTGACTGCAACTCATATCTCTTCCGTGGTCGAAAGAACTACAATTCGAATGAATGTAAAATATTAAGGAAAGAATTACAAGCGACTAAGCCAAATGAAATAGCAGTATGTTTTTTGATGTTAGAATAGACAAAACATGTGTACAAGTTCAGAAAGGTACTAAGGCACACCCAAGGGCTGCTATACAAGAACACATTGCCTTTGTGGGAAAACCTGACTCCAAATATATAGGCCACATCGCTGTTAATATAGGAAAAGCAGGAACAATCGAAACAGGCACCATGAATTTCTTTGAGAACGGTGAAATTAACATGAATGGTTTATTTGCAATTGGATGCGACAGTACCAATGTCAGCATTGGTTCAAAAGGAGGAGTGATTAGATTAACTGGGTTAGATCATCAAAGACCTCTCCAGTGGCTGATCGGTTTATTACATACAAATGAGCTACCACTTAGACATCTAATGGAGAAGTTCGATGGTGGTACTCATTGCCCCAAATCCTATTCTGGACCTATAGGTACAGTTATTATGAATTTTGAGGAACCAAGTGTGACTTCAGTTAACCACACAGTAGTTGAAAACTTCCCTACTGTTAACCAAGATGATCTTATCACAGATCAGAAATACTTACACATTGCGTCAAAGAATTTTTAAGACTGGCGCTAGATTTCAGCCTACGGTGGCGCCACCAGTGTAATCGCGAATGCGTTATAAACCGTGACCATCTGCTTGCTTTCTGCCAAAAGTACTGCGCAGTTGTTAAAGTAACTCAAACGAAACCGGCGTTCATTAGAGAAGTAAAATTTTTTTCATGTTGAATTATTAAGATGAAACTAAAGGGATGTTATTAAATTTAACGCAAAACTTGGTAAAAGTGCCTCGGAAACGTACCAAATGAAGAAACAAGTTTACGGTGAGTTTTGTTTAAGTAGATCAAATGTTTTCCTGTGGCACAAACTTTTTTCGATGGAAGAGAGACGCTAGAAGATGATAAGCATACCGGAAGACCAAGTTCATCTAGGACACCTGAGATTATTGAAAAAAAGCGGGATTTCGTGACAAACCATATATGTGCGTCACTAAGAATGATGGAAGAGTCTTTAAACATCAACAAAGAAATGATTCGAACCATCCTGCATGAAGATTTGGGCAAAACAAAAGTCTGTGCTAAATTTGTTCCACACACGTTAACCAATGAACAAAAATCAAGGAGAAGTGCACATTGCAGAAACATCATTTCAGCCGCTGAAAATGATCCAAACTACTTAAAATCGATTGTTACTGGTGATGAAATATGGTGTTTTCAATATGATCCTAAAGCAAAGCGACAAAGTGTGGAATGGAAATCAAAAAACTCGCCACAAGCCAAAAAAACCAAGAAAAGTTCCATCGAAAATCAAAACAATGCTCATTACATTCTTCGATAGTAAGGGTATTATCCACAAAGAATTTGTTCCAAGTGGACAAGCAATTACTGGCGAGTTTTATTTAAATGTTTGGAGGCGTTTGATGGGCAGAATTTGTCGCATTCGTCCAGAATATCGAGATGAAAACAGTTGGTGTTTGTTGCACGATAATGCACTCAGTCACACCTCACTTCTTGTTTGTAGATTTTTGGCGAAAAATAACGTCTGTGTGTTGAATCATCCACCGTATTCGCCTGATTTAGCACTCTGCGACTTTTCTTTGTTCCTAAAACTTAAAATGACGTTAAAAGGGTGTTATTTTGATGATATTTCGACCATACAAACAGCTTCGACGCGTGATTTGGAGGCAATTCCGCAAAGTGAACTGGAACAGGCATTCGAATCATTATTAAATCGCTGTAACAAGTGTATTGAAGCCGGAGGGTCTTATTTTGAATAACAAACCAAAACAAATTATAATTTCTTGTTTCTATTTCATTTTACAGACCCAGTCTTAAAAATTCTTTGACGCACTGTGTATATCGCATTCATCAAACAGTTTCATCTGGTAATTGCTCTGAAGACCTTGCCGTTGAGAAACCTGGCCCGGTAGCAAATTCTCGTTAGATAACAACAGCCCTGAGAATACTTCGTCTCTGCATCGCCACCGAAAATGCTTTAGGGAATCTTGTTTCCATTTCTACTTTCATCATGAAGGTTTATGACCCAACATGGATCACCGTTTAGATGATTCCTTCTTGCGCCAATGGAGCTGGACACATCTGGACAATGATAGAACGATCACGTTATCTACCAGAAAATCTTAGGAGTACTGTTGATGAGGTAATCAAAAGGAATGATTTTTTCCTACATTCTGAAAACATACTCCTTTCCATGCTGACTGATGAAAGGTAAGCCACACATGAGTTGGCATTAAGAAGGATCATTGCAGTAAGGCACCAGGAAGATGCGTTGAGACAACTCTACATACCTAAGGTGAATTTTCACGCAAAACAATACATTGATGTAATAGACTGGTATGTAACTAAAGGAACGAACTGAGCCGCCTCTATCTTTCAACAGATACCTGATGATGTAATACAGAATATTGTGACAAAGATGTTCAGTTCTGACAGCCCTCTGGATTTTGGATTTTTTTGGATTGGAGGTTTTAACGACCACCATGAGCAACTCAATGGGCTATAAGCAGTCGCCCGTCCCTAATTTAGGGTTACTGGTTCCAGGGAAGAGAGAGAGCCAGTGCCGTAAGACAAACACAACATCCATGCCTCACCGGGATTCGAACCCGGACCCCGTTCGGACGAATGATCAGAGGCCATCGCTTAGACCACTGCGCCACCGGGGCAGCCAGCCCTCTGGTCCCACAGTTTTATGACTGGTTGGTGATAACCAAACAGATTCCCTGTCACTCACAAGGAACTGAAAGGTGTGTTCATCTAGTCACAGAGGCTTCAGCAGAAGTTTGTGGGGCAGAGCAAAAGACATGGATTCATTTTCGCAAGGAATCAATCATGCAACATTATGGAAATGTTCCAGACTAAGGTCTGAATTCCAAGTGTAACCAGCACTGTATTCTGTACTTGTATTTTTACTAGTGTTCTTTCATTATAGGTTTTAATCCAAGTTGAAGTTCAATACAATTTTTCGTGTGTTTAGTTACAACATTCGCATAACGTATGTTTTACCTGTGCTATTACTACTAACTGTGCCTCTTGTAATTAGTACATACCTACATTGCAATAAAGGTACTTTATGCATTCTCAGCTTACTCTCAGTGCACCTGTTTATAAATTCTACACACTATAATATTTATTGGTTTTTCATCCTATTAATAGTTCACAATTGTAACCAAAAAATTGCACAGCAATCTTACTTTTTGTTGAAATTTGAGCTTCTCGGAGCACCTGAAGATGAGTGCCGAAAATTCGGAATTTTTTTTATGTATCAATTATGAATCATTATTTGCGTTTTCTAACTCCAGGCTAGTTAATATTTTTTTTAAATAATACAAATAAAAAATTCTTATAAATGACGCAAAAACTGATTTTTTTTTGCAAATGTCAACTCTCGTGGGGTACCTGAAAATGGAGTGCTAGAGAAAATCTTGAATGTTTGATGTGTATCACACCTGAAAGTCTTGGCGGGATACACATCAAATAGAAGTCATCGCTCTTTCCACGTTTATAAGTGAGTCACGGAAAAATTATCATCGGCCGCCACCGAGAATCTAACCCAGGGTCATCCAATTACGCGCCGGATATGCTTCCACTGCACCACAGCGGCCTCAAATTCCTCCAGACTCACACACACTAACTGCCAAACCACATGAGCATTTCCCCGTGACTCACTTATAAACGTGGAAAGAGCGATTACTTATATTTGATGCTCCTGGTCCACGTCAACTGTGTATTTATTATTCATTCGCCTTCTAGTTATTTGTTCAGTTGTTGTTGTTCATCTTTGGTGAATCTCCAGCATTGTACGGGGCTCCAAAGAAGCAACCTGTGATGTGGTTTGGCAGTTAGTGTGTGTGAGTTTGGAGAAATTCGAAGACGCTGTGGTGCAGTGGAAGCATATCCGGCGCGTAACTGGAAGACCCTGGGTTCGATTCCCTGTGCCGGCCGATGATAATTTTTCCGTGACTCACTTATAAACGTGGAAAGAGCGATGACTTCTATTTGACGTTCCTGGTCCACGTCAACTGTGATACACATGTTGGGTGCCTTCAAATTTCTTAACCCCAGGTGATATGAATTTCCAAAAAAAAAGGGTTTTTCACTCCACCATAATATGGAGGTTGGGGCATCAACTTAATATTCATTCTCTCCAAATAAGAGACATTGGGCCGCAAATGAAAACAAATAAGGATCACAAGTTGAACAAACTCGTTTCAAGACCAAACAAAATTCTGCGAATTGATGATTTTTAATTGTGAACCATATCTTCGATATCTCTAACTGATAGGTGTTTGTGTTCGCGTATAATAACACCTATTGTATTGATATTTACCTCTGCATCACTCATTGAAGCTCTTCCTCCATGCGCGATTAAAGTCGCCGACTTACGACCATTCATACATTCTTTATGCCACCTGTAAATTGTTGATTTTCCTACATATTCATCTATATAAGCCTCTTGCATAAGACGGAAAGTCTCTCAGGCAGACTTCTTAAGTCGACAGCAAAATTTAATGGCGCATCATTGTTCCTCTTTCTCATCCATTTTTTCGAAAGATCACGCAACGAAAACCGGTCCCGGACGATTTGTCCAACGGCGATTGGTCCAATGCCGATTCGTCCGAAGGGACGATTGGTCTAATGCCGATTGGTCTAATGCCGATTGGTCCAATGTCTGATTCGTCCAATGTCCGATTCGTCCAATGGTGCGATTGGTCCAATGCCGATTCGTCCAATGGTACGATTGGTCCAACGCCGATTCGTCCAATGGTATCATCTAACCAACGGTAACCTTTTTTTTTTCCAGAAAGGAATAATAATTTAAATTTTTTTCCTCTTTATGCCCTTTTGAAAGATAATTTCCGTATATTTAGTAATTGTAAACATTTTGCATAAACCTGGTAAAAGGCACTCAATGGAGCATTTTTCAGCTGTTTGCAAAGCACCTAGGCCGCGGGCATTTTTTGAAGATTTTAATTTACAACCTAGGTATTTAGTATTTGTAAATATGTTATAAAACCTAATAAAAGGCGCTCATCCTATCATTTCTCAGGTCTTTACAAAGCTCCTAGGCCCCGGGCCTTTTTAGAAGATTTTGAGTTACAACCTAGATATTTGGTATTTGTAAACATTTTATAAAACTTTATAAAAGGCATTCATCGTATCATTTCTGAGGCCTTTGCAAGGCACCTCGGCCGCAGGCTTATGTATGAATATTTCGTGCTTAAGTGAAAGCGCAATATTATTAACTTGATTTAATATGTAAACGTTATGAATATAACATCGGTAGAATAAAAAGTTCTGAAAAGGCGTAGGCCTAGAGCCTATGAATTAATATTTCGTGCCTAAGTAAAAGCTCAATATTATTAACTTGATTTGATATGTAAACGTTATGAATCTGACATCGGTGGAATAAAAACTGTTGAAAAGGCCTCTGTCCAAACCCCGACCAGTTGTTTCCATTGGGCAGTTGGCGGAAAACCCCACTGCATTTATAATGAATATGCTTTCTTCTAATGCTTGTTGTGTTATTAATTATAACATGAATAAACTTTCCTGCTAGTAGTGTAGTAATAATAATGAACAAGCTTTTAACTGCTAGTAATGTTATAGTAGTAATTAAGATGAATAAAGTCTTAATGCTGGCTGTTAATAATAACAACTAATGAAATAAACCTAACAGCCAGACAGAGATCTGACAAAACTATGAACTGAGAAAAACGTACTTACTAGAACAACTTTTTATTAGAGAAACTCTTGATATGATCCAACATACACTTCACCGGACACACAGTTACTCAATAAAACGTAGCTCCTTGCACATGAACGAAGCTCTACTCACATAAACGAAGCTCTCCTTACGCATATAACGAAGATCTCTTTACACATGAAACAAAGCTCTCCCTACGCACATCAACAAAAAGCTCTCTCACGTAACACAAACAAAAGCTCTCTCACGTAACACAAACAAAAGCTCTCTTAGGTATCGTTGAACGCGCCTATTTATACTGGCTACACCACGTCATGACTTACACTCATTGCCAGATCTCATTCAGCGGGTGAAATAACATCTCGTTCAGTAAGAAGATAATTTACATAGGAAAATAAAATAACCAGAGATAGTAAAAATCAAAAGGAAAGTGAATCTAGAGTATACGTTACACATTCTACAAACAGAAACGGAACACTAGTATTTTTTTCATGCAAAAGAGAAACATTGAAGTTGCTAGAACTGCTCGTACAACAGTAACTTCATACGGCAGCAAGGACAGTATAACAAGAAAACGCGATTCCAAAAAAAAAAAAAAAAAAAAAAAGAAAGAAAAAAAAAAAAAAAGAAATTTGTAACCACAATATTACGCATGAAATGTAACATTATTTTACATTCTTTGGACCACCGGTACTTTCGTATAACATCGGAGATAGAATCAGAACAGATGAGACTTTTATAGCACGAGTAGCACTTCGGACAGATAGGAGGGAATTGGACCAATCGTCCCATTGGACGAATCGGCATTGGACCAATCGTACCATTGGACGAATCGTACCTTTGGACCAATTGTCCATTGGACGAATCGGCATTGGACCAATCGTCGTTGGACGAATCGTACCAGACCCCACGAAAACACTTGTTAGGGGTTCGCCAAAGAACGCTTATTAAGCGCACTACCGACGACGCATGCGTGATAAACAAATGTGGTCGGTTGCTATGGTTACTACAACGACTACCGTTTTTTCGAGACTCGTGCCAAGGTTGAACGCAGTATTGTACATTTTTTATAAAAACATTCTCAGTTGTTTTGGGACAAGCTATGTACATTGGCTCTTTTCCTAAAGTGAACGCCACTTCTTCCTTAAATTTAATTTCAAATCGTACGGACTATAAATTCAGTTAGTGTTTAGACATTGACCCATGTTCAAGCTATCTCATTACACAGTCGTATCAGAATAATATGACCACCTACCTATAAATGGGAATAGCTACACTTGGATTTGGCGAGACCGCGTGCCATGGACGCAATGAGGCCCTGGAAGATTGCCCGAGGCACTCGTGCCCGTTCGGACAGCAGCAGAGCACGGTCGTCCCGGAGATGACGTGGTTGTGGGTCGGCACGTCGAACACGTTGATCCAAATAGCCCCACAAGTGCTTTATGGGATTGAGGCCTGGCGATTTATCCGGCCAAGAGAGAACGGAGATATCGCTGTCGTGTTCCTGGAACCATTCACGCACCCCATTAGTGATGTGGCGCGGCGCATTGTCTTGTTGGTAGACACCATCACCACCAGGGCAAACGTCCGACATGAAGGAATGCATGTGGTAAGTGAGGATGGACAGGTAGCCATTGGCGTTCAGGGACACATCAAGTGGTACCAGCGGTCCCAGGTTTTACCGGGAAAACATCCCCCAGATATGCAAACTGACACCGTCGGCCTGTATTTGGCCGGCAAACGTGTCCGGGTGTTGGTTCTCGTGTGTCTGACTCCGTATCCGTCACCGCCCGTCACTTCTGTGGAGTAGAAACCTGGATTCGTCGGAGGAGACAACCTTTTTCCAATTTACCACTGTCCAAAGACGGTAGTATCATGTAAACTGTAGTCGTCGTTGCCGATGGACCGTGGGTTAACATGAGCGCCTTGACGCAGCGTCGACTCCGGAGCCCCATGCGTAACAGGGTTCTCTCTACTGTTATCAGGAACACGTAACTAGGTGACTTAGCGATCATTTGCGTGGTCAATTGCTGCATTGTTACGCGTCGATTGCCTTTTACCAGTCGACGGAGTGCAACGTTCACCTCTGGGGTCAATGGCCTTTGGGGCACCACAGTTATGACGTCGGGAGGTACTCGGTGTACCAGCGGTACATTCTTGGTTCACCCTTACCACAGGCCCTCGCGAACAGCCCACGAAGTCTGGTGTTTCTGAGATGCTTCCACCCTTGGCGGGGTAGCCGATGATCATTCCTTTTTGAACGCCCACCAAATCACTACCTCTGCGCATTGTGCTTACTTAACGCACTATGGCTCATCTGTCGTGGCCGGCCGCTTATATATCCGTGTGGTCGAACTTGTCATGTGCACTCTGTGACGCACCTGGGCTGGTACACTATGATTCCGGGGGTTGGCATATTATTCTGATACGACCGTGTATATAGGTGAACCGTATGCATATACTGCAAAAACCGAAATAGCGCGAAATTCGAGAAACCTCCGGCCCGAAGCATTTTGGTTAAGGGGTGCTTAGTCTGTGCCGTGTTTCGTATAATTGCATTTTTCATTCTGTAAATCGCAATATTCCAGAATTATTTTCTGCATAAGGCGCGTACGAAAGAAGAAAAGCGGAAGAGCAATATGCTAAAAGTTTATTAGATGTATTTTGCAAAACTCTCTCTCAAAAAAAAAAAAAAAAAAGGGAGAAGATATAAATATAGTTCCCTGGTACTCTTTGTACTTAATGTATGCTATGGATCTTTCGCATGCCGAGATCTTTGTGTGAAATAAAATGAGTGATTCGAGAGTGTGCATTGATTTACGAACAACACATACGCGTTTCTCACGACCACACCGAGCCACAGTCCGGTACATGTTAAGTGGAATTAAATCATAACAACGAACAATAACAACGCATTCGCCTCACTCATGACCACTCTGAGCCACAATCCGGTACATACTAAGTGGAATTAAATCATAACAACAAACAATAACAACACATTCTCCTCACTCACGATCACACCGAGCCACAGTCCGGTACATACTAAGTGGAATTAAATCATAACAACAAACAATAACAACACATTCGCCTCACTCACGACCATACCGAGCCACAGTCCGGTACATACTAAGTGGGATTAAATCATAACAACACATTCGCCTCATTCACGACCACACCGAGCCATAGTCCGGTACATGCTAAGTTTAATTAAAGGATGACAACAAACAATAACAACACATTCGCGTCACTCACAACCGCACCGAGCCAAAGTCCAGTATATACTAAGTGGAATTGAATCACAACAGCACATTCGCGTCACCCATGACCACACCGAGCCACAGTCCGGTACAAACTAAGTGGAATTAAATCAAAACAACAAACAATAAGGTTTACTAATTCCTCACATTGAGAGATAGGTCGGTTAATGAGTGTTATCATCGTAAAATCAATGAAAGAAGATATGTGTATCATGAAAATAGCAGCGGCAATAATATTTCGACTATGTTGTTTTTTAAAACGATATTTGTTTTTAGTATTATTATATACTATTCAAATTCAGACGAACGTAAGAAACGACGCTGACACCAATGAAATGGGATGTAGCTACGAAAGTCTATCAGCGCGTTCGCAAACTAAAATCTGTCCAGAAGATAGAAAGCCGCCCCGGTAGCGTAGTGGTCTAAGCGTTGGCTTATGACCATTTGTCCGCAAAGGGGTCCGAGTTCGAATTCCAGTTATGGAACCAGTGGCCCTAAATTAGGGACGGGCGACTGCTTATAGCCCACTGAGTTGCTCACGGTGGTCGGCAAACCTCCAATCAAAAAAAGGATGAAAAGAAAAGCTGAATCGCAAGTGCGTTAGTAAGGGAGACGAGAGATTGTTAACTTTTGGTCTAGGATATGTACAGGTTACACCCCATAGTGCTATACATCTTTTTAAAGCTCTCTTCAATAGCAGGATGCCCATGTACCCCTCCTTGGGAAGTCGAGGGGAAGTCAAATTTTTCTACGACGCATAATTTACTACGAGGGGATGCTGATAAGTTCTCGGCTTCAGCAAGAAGGAAATGGGCTAGAGCCATGAAACTTACAGACTATTCCACATGTTCACCCCGAAGTTCAACACACTTGGCACAGCGTTTCTGGTGCTTTTTTAACCATTCCAAAAAACATTCTTAAATCTGATCACTCTATCTGTCTATGCACTTAAACCCCCAGTTCCCTCAAAATATTGGTTGTCTTGCCAGTCTTCTGAGCCGGCGAATTGTCCTGCAAAAAGAGAACACCTTTCCGCAGTTTTCCTCACCTTTTTTCCTTCAACGCCTCCTTTAATCGGCACAGCAAATTGAAATAGTATTCAGCATGTATTGTTTGACCCTTCGGGAGATAGTCAGTCAGTAAAACGCCTTCCGTATCCCCAAAAAACGGCCATGGCCTTTCCTGCAGACCTTTGAGTCTTGAACATCTTTGGCAGTGGAGAACCCAAGTGCCGCCACTTCAGGTACTGTTGTTTCGTCTCTGGATCGTAGTAATGTAATCACGTTTCATCAACAGTGACAAGTCGCTGCAGAAAATAATCACCAGATTGCTCAAAATGCTGCAAAACCGATTTGGAAGTGTCCACTCGTTTTCGTTTCTCATCGGCATTCAAACATTTGGTCACCCACTTCGCTGACATCTTCAGCATATCCAAGTGCTCGTCAATTATGAACCCAAAACGCTCCCTGAAAGACTCTCAGCTATTGTTTTAGCCGAGATTCGCCGATCTGACAAAATCAAGTCATGAACACGATCAAGAATTTGGGGTGTTGTCACTGTTGAAGGCCTCCCAGATCTTGCAGCACCTTCGGTGTCAAAGTCTCCACGGTGAAAGTTGGCACACCATTTCTTCACAGTGGAATATGAAGGGCACTTGTCACTTAATGTTTGCGTCATACACTCATAGATTTCCTTTGCAGTTTTCTTCTGCAGGAACAGAAATTTCATGACAGCCCGGAGTTCAATAATTCAGCACTTTGCATTGACATGATTAAGTTCAGGACTTCAAACATCTGCAAAAAAAGAGCTATTAGTCTGAAAATTGGCACTTTACGATACAAAAGAACATTCTTTCAAGCTGCAGTGACAAAATGATGCTACAATTCCAGGAAGTGGGTTAGTCCGAGAACTTTTCAGCAACACCTCTTACAGTCGGGAAAGATGGACAGCGTCAAAAGGCATTTTTGTAATGGCTTTTATCAAATTTAAATTGAGTGTCTAGTAATTTGCACAGATTGCAGTGAGATAGTGTTACTTTTGTATAAAATGTGAAGAAATAATGTTCGGCGATAGTTTAGTAAAAGTATTAGGTGTGCAACTTAACTCTCGGCCACAGGCACGACACGTTGACAGCAAATTATAGCAAATCGAATACGTACCTAATCAGGGAAATAATCCCTGTTGTGTTGTATACATTTAAGCCATCGGTCAGGGAGCTGCCGAATGCCACTGCGGAAAAAAGAGGGCTGTTTCGAGTTGATAAAGTCATCAATACTTCTGTGGACCTCCTCGACAGAAGTGAAGTGCGTATCACTCAGGTGACGTTTCAGGGAGCGAAAGAGGTGATAATCCGACGGGGCGAAGTCTAAACAATACGCCGGGTGAGACAAAATCTCCTATCCCAGGTCGGTGATCGTGTCGTTTTTGCTGTGTGAGGACGCGCGTTATTATGAAGCAACAGGACCCACCTTCTGCCCTTGCCGGTGTATGGCCTTTTCGCCTCCAGTGCGTCACTCACACGAATGAGTTGCTGACAATAACGCTCAGCATTGATCGTTTCAAAAGGTTTGAGCAACTCATAGTGTACGACACCGCGCTGATCTCACCATATGCACAGCAACAACTTCCTGGTATAGATATTCGG
Organism: Macrothele yani; assembly: GCA_039090855.1. NCBI lineage: Eukaryota > Metazoa > Arthropoda > Arachnida > Araneae > Macrothelidae > Macrothele > Macrothele yani. The sequence goes on from CM077021.1 coordinate 10,944,109, forward strand.
TTTGGCGGTACTGGTGGTAGGCTGACCTGGATAAACCCACAATTTGCTCCGCTTAGGATTTTCGTAGAGGATCCACTTTTCATCACAGGTCAAAATCTTGTGGAGGAAATCCTTCTTCTTGAATCTGGAGAGCAAGGACACGGCAACATTGTAGCGCCTAGACTTGTTCGCAGCTGTGAGTTGGTGAGGCACCCAACGGCCCTCCTTGTGAATCCGTCCAAGCTTGTGCAGGCGCTTTGCAATGGCTTGCCGTCTTACTCCGAGTTCCTGAGGAGCTCTGACTATGTGCGACAGGGATCCGCGTCCAACAGTTGTTCCAGCTCCTCACCGTCAACTTTCTGTGGCTGTCCCGGACGTTCTGCATCACGGAGATCGAAATTTCCCTGCTTAAACCGCTGGAACAAATTTTTACACGCACTGTGGAACACAGCAGCCTCACCCAAAACAGCACAGATCATTTGCCGGTCTTCCGCGGCACTTTTTCTGCTGAAACGCGAACAGGAGGCGGTGCCTCAAATGTTGCTTCCCGAACGACATTGCTTTAACCCTCAACTTTCGTCCCTTCTGTCACTACAGCTGTAAGCGGTTACGGTTGCCTGGAAAGCTGTTGGATGGCGCTGCAATCAGCCATTTCCGCACACAGCTATTTGCATTTGCCGACGTTCTATGATTGCTTGCGGTTAGGGGCCGAGAATTAAGTTGCATACCTAATACATTGTTGAGTAATGAAATTAACTATTGTTGCATCACTTCATGTGACAGCATGCGTCACGATCAGATTTCAACAATGGTTCTAATAATGACAAACAGTTACCCATTTTTGTTACATCGAATTTTTTTACTTGGGATTTACAGTAGAGAAAGATGCATTGCATAAAAAAAAAAAACAATAAAGATGACACCGAATTTTCGGGTGTAACGAGCACGTCTTTTGAATGCGTTCTGACGCGAATTCAATTTAACAAAGTTATTCAATGTCAATGGAACAGGTATAGTAACTGACCGAAGAAAGAAGTTTTTCAATCGGGTTTTTAAACCCGCGATATTGCTGTAGACGGAATCGTGAACTTACGCCCTCTGTTTGTAGATTTAGGACTTAAGAAAATTTGATATTATATGAGGAACATTTCGCAGCGGAAACGCTCTCCAACAAAGAAAGAATTTTTGAAATCGGACTCTTAGGGAGCAGCGATATCGACAAACATAAGATAGGCGTCTACGCACCCTGGCGGGAAAACCATGCATTATTTTAAGAAGAAAGTATTCTCAAAAGGTTTTTCGATATGAGCGGTATCGGTCCAGGAAAGAATTTTTTCAGTCGAGTTTCCAGGAGCTCAGATTTTGCTGCAAATACATCAGAAACAGAAATTATCACTTACGCCTCCTGGTGGCCAAACCATTCTTTACCAAAAATTAGAAATTACATGCAGAAGATTTTTCCGTAAGGAGCTGTGTCCGGTGCAGAAAGAATTTTTCAGATCAGAGTTTTAGAAGTAGAAATATCGGGGAAAACGCAATTTACTTTTACGCCCCCTAGTAGAAAATCTATGCGTAACTTGGAAAAGTGACTATTCCTAAAATACTCTTCGACATAAATGGAATCGAAAGGTGAAAGAATTTATTTCAATCGTATGTTTAGAAGCAAATATATGGAATAAAATATATTTTGAATTCGACATCATCTGCTCTTACGCCCTCTAGCGACGAAATTGTAGATCGTAAAAAAAATGAAAGAAAGGATCATCATTCGCATATTTCAAGCTTCCCAATGCAAGATAAGTTTTTCAAATAGGACTAATAGTTGCAGAGATATGGTGTCCACAGACAGGCGGACGGACAAGCCGATAACATAAGCACGACCTTTTTTTTACAAAAGAGGTGCTAAAAAAAAGAAAAGAAAACTGCTGGGAAAATTCAGGATTGTAAAATGAAAGAGAGACCCATGATTTTAATCTTTTTAACCACAAAAGCTAAAGGATTCGAAATCCACAAAAACTTCGTGGTACTTGCTATAGGGAAATACTGTATACAGTATGGCACAGAAGTCCCGAAACACTCCACTTAAATTTTTATTGGTTGCTTTTCCAGGAAAACCAAGATAACCATTTCTCTTTATCGCAAGGGAGACACTTTTGGGGCATAGAACCGGGTATCTGGTTACCTCGTTGGAGGCGGGGCTGGAGATTACTCGAAATGTTCAAATAAAAAGAGGGGTCATGTGATATATCGTTGGAAAGATCTCCGAAAATGTAGTAAGTTGGCTTTAAAATTTTTGTTTTTTCTTTATTAGGTACAAAGTTATAGCCCACAATAGCCACACTACAGTGCCCTATGAGTGATAATAGGAAAAATTGCGTTACTTCTGACACATTTGTGTTCTTTCTTTGGTTTGTGTGAATTAGAGCCCTACAGAGGCAATATTTTTAGGCCCGACCCCGGCCCGGGCCCACTAAGTTAATGCCAGGCCCAGCTCGGCCCTTTTCCACCCAATTAATGTCAGGCCCGACCCGACCCGGCTCGGCCATTCAGGTCCGTCATAGGTTTCATTTGCGTAACTGTCACTTGCTTTAACACAGACGGTATTTGCACTGTAACTTTTTCGATTAACTCGAAACTCGTGTAAAAAGAGGGCATATGTAGGTTAACTAACCCACCAGTAACCAGAAATACGGCAAATGCAATAAATAGTATTCAGTGAACTTAAGTAAATTATCGTCATTTCATAATCGAACCCTTCGTAGGGTCAGATCACTGTTTATACGAGTCAAGTACTGTCTTCTTTGACACTTTTGCCCAGAACATAACATAAACTGATGCTCAGTTACACACACGCACACACACTAACGTGCTTAATGGTTAATAGTTAATACAAAAAACTCAAGTACGCAGAGTATGATTCCGTTCTGTTGGCCAGACGTCTTTGATTTTAATTCTTCAGGTTTAGAATATAACTCCCAAAAACCAAATGCAACACAATTTTCCCATTGTTTTGCTCCTCGAACCTCTAATTTACCCAACCATATTTGAAACAAAGCAAGTAGCAAATCAAAATTACATTGGCGGAAAGTGAAAAAAGAACACCAAGAAGGAATTGGCGGACGATCATGAAATTTACATATGCTAATGGGGTCGAGTTTACGTAGGTGTGATGTTAATTTCGGGACTAACCGGTGAGCGCTTACGCCACAGCACGGCATAATATGCAAATTATCGTCGGTGGTATTTAAGGAGTACGGTGAAGTGAATGTAATCAGTCGTCGGCGTACGGACACGTGCGAAGACCCTGAAGAAGCTGCAATGCCTGGACATGGAAGACGTGTACGATTTCAGCAGTTATCGGACTTTGAGCGAGACCGTCCAGTCGGACTCAGCGAGGCCGGGTGGTCGTATCGTCGTATTGCGGAGCGAATTAGACGGGAAGTATCGGTGGTGGTACGATGGTGGCGTAGATGGTCCGAGGAACATTCCCACACGAGAAGACGTGGAACCGGGAGTCACAGACGGACTGATGAGCGGACCGATCGACGCATAAGAAGAGCGGCGTTGTCAAGCAGAACATCCACTGCGACGCAAATCCGAGCTGCCGTTGCACCTGAGGTGACTGTGCGAACAATCCGCAACCGTCTACTGGATGCAGGACTACGTGCACGTGTGCCTCTGGCATGTGTACCTCTGACTCCAGCCCACCGTCAGGAACGGCTGCAGTGGTGTCGCCAACGTCTGCACTGGAGAACGCAATGGCGATCTGTCGTGTTCAGCGATGAAAGCAGATTCTCCTTGCGAGCCTCCGATGGCCGTATGCGTGTTCGCAGACGCACAGGGGAGCGTCTCCACCCTTCTTGCATCCGCCAGCGACACACAGGGCCTACACCTAGTCTCCTGGTGTGGGGAGCGATCAGCTATTACTCCGTACACAACTAGTGTTTGTACCGGGTACGTTAAACAGCACCTCCTACATCAACAACATCATTCAGCCCGTTGTTGTGCCATTTGTAAGGTCGGTCCATCGTGGTGTTTTCCAGCAAGATAGCGCACGCCCACACATGGCACGTGCAACGCAACATGCACTTCAAGTTGTGAGACAATTTCCATGGCCTGCACGTTCACCGGATTTGTCCCCCATTGAGCACGTGTGGGATTTTATGAGACAACGACTTATCCGGTCTCCACGGCCAGCCACGACCATCCCCGATTTACGCGTCCAGGTTGAGAATGCTTGGAACTCAATACCCCAAACTTACATCCAACATCTGTACGACAGACTCCATGCCAGAATTGCTCAGTGTGACGCAGTTCATGGCGGTTCAACCTCGTACTAACCATGTTACATGAAAATGTTCTTTTTCAGTTTACCAGCAAATACAGCGGTATTTTGCCATAATGTTTTGATCACGTTATCCTCTGTATTCCGTTATTATGCTGTATAAATTTCGTTGGTATCAGACGTCTCTTTCTTGGTGTTCTTTTTTCACTTTCCGCCAGTGTATAAAGACAAGGCCTAAGAATAGTTTACTAGCGCATATTGAAGCTTTAATTGATTCCTAATTCCTATAAATGCAAATCATCGTATGGAGCAAGTGTTTTTCTAGTGTAAACTTCCGAAATAAATGGAATATGGATTCAAAGGGGAGTTCGATTGTCAAAGATCAAAGACGAAAAGTTGCGCTCAAAATAAATAAATAAATAAATAATAGCACAAGGCGGGAGAGAAGAATGAATCCGAGGAAACAAAAACTATGATCACGGGAAGGGAAAGACAGAGACTTCAAAAACAGAATGACCTAAATTTGTGAACAACCTGACGGTACACATGCAAGTGCAAGCCCGTCCAAGCCCGCCTACGAAATCGTAGGCCCGGCCCGTAAGTTTTAAATTACAGGCAGGCCCGGCCCGTACAGAGAGCTCTAATGTGAATGTACCGTACTTATTGTGTTTAACGGCAAGGAACCACGTTTCCGGCCACGAATAGAGTCCGGTGACTCCATTAGAGCGGGGAACAGGGTCATTCAATAATTGCAGATGGAAAGGGATGGTATGGTAGAGTAGTACATCATTGTTACGATGACATATTTAGCAAATTTAATTTGTTGGGCTATATAGTTAAAAAAAAAAAATAAAATAGTCGTTGTGTCTTATGTCGAACGGGCCACCGTATACTGTGAAATGGCACGTTTTCCAAGTCAAATTAATACCTGCAGACATTCCTACATCTGAAGCGACTAACAGTACAAATTGGTCAAATATCAGAATATCAAATATTGTTACACGATACCTACCGATTACATGTGTTCGAAGTGACCACCATTGGCAGCAATGCACAGCTCAATCTTGTCGCACCTTGTAAAGCATAAAGTGCATCCCGGGATATTTCTGTGACATTCCGGCATATTTCTTCTCGGAGTTCTGCAATGGAATTCGCAGGATAAACGCAGTAAAAATAAAGATATGGAAAAACGTACTAACGATGTTACGTCAAACACAAAGATCTTCCCAGTGATGTATTACACTATCATCCCCCCCCTTTCCATCTGCAATTATTGAATGACCCTGATACCCGCCCCCAAATGGGGGTCACCGGACCCCTCGATTCTTGGCCGGAAACGTGGTTCCTTCCTGTAAAACACAATGAGTACGGTACATTCACATAAACCAAAGAAAGAACACAAATGTGTCAGAAGTAACGCAATTTTTTCTGCCACGCATAATAGTGCACTTTAGTGTCGCTATTGTGGGCAATAACTTGTACCTAATAAAGATAAACAAAAATTTAAAAACCAACTTACTACATTTTCGGATATCTTTCCAACGATATGTCACACGACACCTATTTTCGTTTGAAAATTTAGAGTAACCCCCAGTCCCGCCCCCTAGTGGTCCCCAGACCCAAGGTTCTATGCCCCAAAAGTGGCCTCCTTGCGATAAAGAGAAATGGTTACCTTGGTTTTTCTGGGAAAGCAACCAATAAAAGTTTAAATGGAGTTTCTCGGCATTTCTGTGCTATACCGTATATGTTGCGAAAGAAAGTTTTTTTTGTCGCCTACGGGTGTCAATCTACTGTCTCGCCTTTACTTGAGATTAATGCGAAATCTGCAGTCTCGCCTGAGTGAGATTACACACGTAAGCACGTGTCACTTGTAGTCTTGAAACCACGAGGTTTTTTTTTTTGATGCAGATAAAGCGTACATCAGACACCCCCAACGTTTAGTTAAGGGATTTTCAGTCAGATGTTCACGACGCGACGACACGAAATAAGTTAGATTCTAAGTTGTCCGTCTTTTAGATCGAGTGTTTCCCAAAAGCTAATAAAAATAAATATATTCTATTGCTCTGTAGTGTGTTATAATGAATAAGGCTTTTGCTACCAAGCTAATTATCGTGAATATAGCTTTCGCTAATATTATAATGAATTCAATGCTTGTACTAAGCTTCTAATAGTGAATTCAAATGGTTGTTGTTACTAGTTAATTAAGATCATGAATAAAGTCTCCTGCTAGTAGTGTAGTAATAGTAATGAACAAACATATAACTGGTAGTAATGTTGTAGTAGTAATTTAAGATGAATAAAGTCTTATGCTGGTTGTTACTAATAACACTTAATGAAATAAACCTAACAGCCAGACAGAGGTCTGACAGTACTATGAACTGAGAAAGACGTACTTACTTAAAACCTTTTATTATGAACTTCTACTGGTATCATCACACATAGCTACTCAAATAACACGTAGCTCCTTGCACATGAACGCAGCTCTAACAAACGCTCTCTCTATACAACAAACGCTCTCCCTATACAACAATAAACGCTCTTCCCGTACAACAACAAACGCTCTCTCCGTAAACAACAACAAACGCTCTCCTCAGGTATCGTTGAACGCGCCTATTTATACTGGCTAACACCACGTCATGACTTACACTCATTGCCAGATCTCATTCAGCGGGTGAAATAACATCTCGTTCAGTAAGAAGATAATTTACATAGAGAAATAAAATAACCAGAGATAGTAAAATCAAAAGGAAAGTGAATCGAGAGTATACGTTACAGTGTGTATGTGTGTGTGGTACTATTTCGCTAGCTACGTACTGTCGTACAAAGAAATCATTTCTTATTGGCAGAGTTATTTTTTAACAAGAAAGTGATTTCATTTCCTTCAAAAGGCAGAGTCCGTAATTCGTTAAAGTATATCTGCCTAAAAACTCTGCCCTATGTTTCTAATGGTAAAATCTTTCGCAGACATTCTTTTCGCAATTAATGTATTCCCAAAGATGAAAACTTGCACCTCGGTAAAAATAACTTTAAATTACAGCCTAAAGCGAGGATCTCATTGATGGATAAATTAGTCGTCGTATAAAACTTGGTTGGAGAGCTTCTGGAAGAAACAGTACAATTTGTAAGAGCAATATGTCATTATATATAATTTATAACTACAAAAACTTGTGATGTTGAGATTAAATAAAAATAGCAACGTTTGTTCACAATTCAATGTTTATTTGACATCGACTATAGTTTCGCAGAACGTTTACCTCGGCATCATCAGGAAGAATGGAGCATAAGCATTCAAACCACTGTATCATCATAAGACTGCTGACGGTCACGTATTTTGGTGAGTTGTTTCCACGCGCTTAAAAGAAATGGAGTACATGTCACTTTGTTTTCAAGCCGTGAAGAGTTTCAGTGTATGTGGAAAGCTTCTAATATATTAAGCTTGATAGACAAACCAGGTTTATCAATAAGCGTAGCATCAACTACAAGTAGACAAACCGACCGTGAAATTTGTTGGCTCTGTAACCTTTAACCTCCCTATTGTCAACATGCTTAACAAATTTTGTAATAAACATAAATTACATTTCGTGATCCGAACCTCTAACATTTTTAAGAATTTACGTTCTGACCGAGATGTTGTATCAACAGGTGAAAAACATGGTGCATACTGTATTTTTTTACGCCCCCGAACCCCTAATCAACCAAATTCGAGTTACATTGGCTCCACTTTACGAACAATTTCGGTTCGATCCCGTGAATACCAATATGACATTTCCAGGGAAGCTACAACCACGTCTTTAGCTCGCACAGTAACCCTCAATCATTTTACTCCGTGTTGGAACGAAGTCTCTCATCTCGCTTACACCAAATACAAGAAAGACACCTTGTTTACGGAAGCACTTTTTATAGTATGGTTTAACAAATTATGTTGTAACGATGACCTACCTTATGCCCTCCCTTTAATCTGGCAACCTCTTATACGGTCATTGGAACCTCCATCGTTAATATGACTTTAATGTTAACCTTAAAATCTCTCTTTATTCACATGCACATTACTGTTACCATGATGACCTCACGTGACTATTATAAGGCATATAAGTTGTCACCGCACCACATGTATTCACAGTTGGCTTGACAATGGGCACCAAGGGGTGACCCGAAAGATCTCGCCTCATGTATTTTTATCATTTTAACTGTATCATACTGGTTTTAATTGTAGTAAATTTTCATTTCATCTTGCAACTAGTGTGCTGTAGTTTTGATGAAGTTTTATCGTGTTTTAGACAGCATTACAACCTAATATATTTGTGAATGGTAACACGAATTTTCACACAGAACTTTAAAGCGTAGCATTTCAAAAGAAAAATTTATGGGTATTTTCGTGACTTCAGTTCATATTTCCGTACGTAAAAACTATGAACTGAAGAAGTTTACGTTCTTCAGTTCATAGTTTGCTTTCTTTCGTGTTTTTTTCTCTGAAGCCGTCACAGTGATAAACAAACTTTGCCGTTTTAGCGTAACTTGGTTTTCTTCTACAAGAATAGTGAAGTACAAGAGTACACTATATTGACAAATGTCACCGGACACCTGGAAGAGAAACGCAGCATAGCATTTATTGACACACATTTGTACGGTGTCGGTCCACCTTTGTCCTTAATCATGCACTGACTCTTCGAGACAGGCTTTCGACAAGGTTTTGGAACACAGCGATAGGTATGCGCTTCCATTCAGTACATAATGCTGCCGCTAACTGTTGCTTAGTAGTAGGCCTTGGTTCCAAACTTCTTATGCGTCGCTCTAATTCATCCCATAGGTGCTCTATGGGATTAAGATCAGGGCTCTGTGCTGGGCAGTCCACACACGATACGGAATTATCGTCCAACCACACCGGAACAGTCCTTGTTTTATAGGTTGGTGCATTATCCTGCTGGTACCAACAAGGCTCGGTTCCATACTATTGCCACAGAGTTGGTAGGGAATAATTGTCCAGAATATCAAGGTAGACGTGCTGGTTAACAGGTTTGTCCACGATAACTAATGGGCCGGGACAATACCACGAAAAACATCCCCACACGAGTACACTGCCAGCTCCAAACTTGACTGTAGTAACAGTACACTGTGGTAAATAGCGTTCCCCCGGCTGCCGCCATACCCACATACGGCCATAAGACTGATGGATCGTGTATTTGGATTCATCAGTCCGTAGGACCCGTTTCCATTGATCTACGGTCCACGACAAATGTTCTTTAAACCATGCTAAACGGCGAGTAGCATTCCGAGTGGAGATGAAAGGCTTATGAGCAGCCGCACGACCACGGTAACCCATGGAATGAAGTTCTCTGTGAATGGTACGCGTACATGCCAAGGTTCCACCATATTTACTCACCTGTACACTGAGATCTTGTGCAGTACTCCGTCGATTAGCTGTAACGACTCTCCTGAGGCTTTGACGTCCTCTATCACTGATTTTCTTTGGTCTGTCGATACGTTTTGCTGCTTCAGGCACGCCATATGTCTTCCACTTATTCAGTACACCCAAAACAGTTGACTTGGGTATGTTTAAACGCCTCTCGGTTTCTCTTATGGACAACCCACTAATATAACACCCAACAATCTTTCCTTTCTCAAAGTCAGTTCTCTCCCGCAGCGACATTTTCACTCAACCTCACAGTGCACTATGATCGCGGTCAGCTGCAGGCTTGTTTTTATACCGTTTGCAGTTGTACCGCGCATCTTAACATCGTAGCGGATCCGTTCATTTGCTATTGAAGGGGCGTCCGATGACTTTTGCCAATATAGTGTATATGCATTTTTTTCTTGAGTTTAAAGGCCTACAGGCCCAGAATATTACGGCCCACCGGGAACTGTCCCGGTATTCCGGCGGCCCAGTCCGCGCCTGAACCTCTTACAGAGATGAACTGAGACTGAAATAATAATGGTAATTACACTGAAGAATGAGTAGTATGCAAAGCTATAGCACTGGGCGGGTGCTCAGCTGATGACTGTGGGCCGAAGTCATCTTCCTCTTCGTATCTTCTTTATTCTGACCCATACATGAATTCTTCTTTCCTCGCGACGAATTCTTTGGACATCTGAATGAGTCCCTGTCTCCCTCTAGGAAAGTCGAGCAGCATCGAGATTTCCTTCGTGTTTTCCAATTCTCGAACGTGGACTTTTCTTTTCGCTGAAAGGTCACGTCTTCGGGCCGGGCACTGCATAGGAAATATTTGGTGCGCCATGCGCTGATTAAGGGTTATTTTTATCAGTGTGTAAATTTTCATCCTTCGGAATGAAATAATTGCGAAGAAAATGTCTACAACAATTTTTACCATTAACATATGGCACAGTTTTTAGGTGGATCCTCCTTAAACGAATGCACAACCCATTTTATTTTATTTTTACGTTTACATTGCTTCAGTGCGCTCTTGGCTAACTCCTGTTTTCTGCCTCATTTAGAATATTTCAAGGGAAATAAAGTAAAGGTAACCTGGTAAAACGTAAAATATTAATATTTTCTTCAAGAAGAAATTTATGATACCGTGGGCCGCTTTGCCTTTCTATAGACAAGGGCCGTCCAAATGGCGACCTACAGAAGAGAATTTTGCGGCTCTAAACGAAGAATACATCAGATTTAATTTCTGACTGAAAAGAGATGCAGTTAAATCTTTTTTGATTTTTGCTTTTAGGTTTACCCACCACCGTGAGCATCACGATGGGCTATAAGGAGTCACCCGTCCCTAATTTCGGGCCACTTGTTCCAGGGAAGGGAGAGAGCCAGTGTCGTAAGACAAACACAACATCCATGTCTCACCAGGATTCGAACCCGGACCCATCTCGGACGAATGATCAGAAGCCAAAATATAGACCCCTGCGCCACCCCTTCATGGACAGAAGGTGATGCTGAGTTGCTGGTGGGATTGTCGAGGTGTGTTTCACAATGAACTCTTACGGCGGAACAATACAATCACAGCGGATGCTTACATCCAATAATTGGACAGACTCCATGCTGCACTGCAAGAAGAGCCCCCAGCGTTGATTAATCACCATGGAGTTGTTTTTCACCAGGATAACACTCGTCCACATGTCGCTTCACGGACCCAGCAAAAATTACACGAGCTGGAATGGGAAATATTGTCACACCTCCTTTATTCGCCGTACATCGCCCCGTCCAATTCTCATCTCTTGTCGAATTTTGTCACTGAGAAAAACTTTGGTAATGACGATGATGTGAAACGTTGCATGAATGACTTCAACTCCCGCTCGCCAGACTTCTACCGCAATGGGATTTTTCAACCCCTAAATCGGTGGAACGAGGTCATTAGTTCCAATGGGGATTACCTGGAGGATTAGGTTAAGTGTTTTGTACGATTTTTATGCTTGAAATATACATGCTTCTCTATTTTCCGGATACTTTCTTTACAACCTGATATATTATATTTGATTTTTACATTTATTGAATTTGTTATTATTCACTCAGTGGACATTTAACTGTGACCAACCCCTGAACACATAAAAAGTGGATCAAGCTATTAGAATGAAAGCTCGCTTGCGCAAAGACAATTCCAAATAGGTGTGACGTACCTACCAGCAGGACGCACACGACATAAATGCAGATAGCAGTCAGAACAAACGTCCGCGTAGCTCAATTGGTAGAGTGACTTATTCCGGAATGGGGGATCCGGGTTCGAATCCTAGCGTGGACAGAAATGACGGAGAAATTCGCTTCATCATATAGCATGTGCATCTTTGTCCGCGGGCAAACTCCCTGGTTTCATTGAATTTGCATGAGGTTTTACTGTTGGTGACGGAAGGCCAGATGCTTCCGCCACTGCAATAGAACTTCCAGCATGTTGTTCCCTGTGTGCCGTTTTGAAAAAGCGTCAGGACTGGAGATAAAACAACCAGCTTCTACGAAACCTGTATTAGGGGTGGTGGCTTAGTGGGCAACGTTCGTGACTGTCACGGAAAGGACCTCAGGTTCGATCCCCGGCAGGTACGAACGCTCGATCCACTAAATATCCGCCGTGCGTCGGATGGGCACGTTAAGCCGTCGGACCCCGGGTACTGGCCCCCCGGTAATAACTTTCCTATCGGGCACTCTAGCCCAAATCTCCTAGCTTCCTATTTGTAAGGGTTGTTTAAGACCTGGGGTCAGACACTCCCTTCCTAAAATCCTCTACATATGATCTGATCTGATGGGCACATTAAGCCGTCGGACCCCGGGTTCTGGCCCCCCGGTAGTAAATAAGGGCGTCTTCTACCTCGCTTCCGTGTCAATTTCCTGTCGGGCACTCTAGCCCAAATCTCCTAGCTTCCTATTTCTAAGGGTTGTTTAAGACCTGGGGTCAGACACTCCCTTCCTAAAATCCTCTACATATGATCTGATCTGATGGGCACATTAAGCCGTCGGACCCCGGGTTCTGGCCCCCGGTAGTAAATAAGGGCGTCTTCTACCTCGCTTCCGTGTCAATTTCCTGTCGGGCACTCTAGACCAAATCTTCTAGCTTCCTATTTCTAAGGGTTGTTTAAGACCTGGAGTCAGACACTCCCTTCCTAAAATCATCTACATATGATCTGATCTGATGGGCACATTAAGCCGTCGGACCCCGGGTTCTGGCCCCCCGGTAGTAAATAAGGGCGTCTTCTACCTCGCTTCCGTGTCAATTTCCTGTCGGGCACTCTAGCCCAAATCTCCTAGCTTCCTATTTCTAACGGTTGTTTAAGACCTGGGGTCAGAGACTCCCTTCCTAAAACCCTCTACATATGATCTGAAACCTGTATTAGGTAACACAAGGTAGACGCGAGAGGTGCAAAACGAGTGGAGTGTATAGCGGGAACAATCGGGTAGTTTGGCTGAGCAAATTGCCACAGAGTACGTATCAGAGCTGTCAAGTCTTAGTGTATAAAAGCTGTAGGACGTACTCTCCACTGATAAGGGTACAACGGCAAAAGATCCATTCTGGAAGTTGTAACTATATGTCACAGGATGTTGCATCTCGCGTAGACTCAAACCCATCAAGATTAGAACAAGGATGCCTGGAGAAAGATTTACTAATTAGATGAATCAAGTGTCGTCTTGCATCGTGATGACGGTAGGATAAGAATCAAACTAAGGCAATGAATTATACATGGGTGGTACATGTTCTGCAAGCTGGTGGCATCATGGCTGGAGATCTGGTTCCATTCTGAAACGCTACGTTCTAATTTTTGTATAGCTCACGAGTTGATGGCTGAGAACTACCTTAGGACCATTGAAGAGTATTTTCACCCTTCCACAGGCTCCTGCTGACGATGATGGTGTATTCCAGCAAGGTAATATAACTTTTCATCTTGCCCAAATTGTATGGAAGTGTTTCGAAGAACATTTCGATGTCTTCATTGCCCTTTAGCGGCTCTCGAATTCCGCACATCTGTGGAACGAAGTCTAATGTACTGTTTGACGAGAGGTCGCTCCACCTTCAAATTTTTCGTGATGCTATAACGTAACACTTTTTCGTGTGCGAGACTGGTGTTACGCTATGTCTAAAACCATGACTGAGGAAATGTTGAACTAAATGAGAATACGATGCAATAATTGCACGGGATAGTTCAAATTAAGCTTTTACGGCCAGACAAAACATACGCAGAAGCCAAACTTACGACAACCTTTAATTGGTCCAGAACAGTAGATGAAATCCAAAATATAGCACTGCGTGTTTTACACCACATATAATGCCTTAATTTTATGTCGTATAATCTATCTTAACAACGATCGAACGCACTCTGAGCAACTGCTGTATCGTCCTTTTTATCTAACGTCCTTATCACATTCATACGTCCCTCTAACTGACCTCAAAAGTGTTGCCAACCTCATTCATGTGAGAGAGAAGATATCATGTTCAGTTTGGAAAGTGCAAAAGAGAACAAACTTAAATTTACATAGGAAAAGGAAATAAAAATGAAAGTTAAAATAGAATATACAGGGATTGTCCAAAATAATGGAAACAATAGGTGTTACGCACTGTGACGTATATTCTAGATTAACTTTCCTTTTTTAGTTTCTTTCCCTATGTAAATATTGAGTTTATTCTCAGTATTCTTCACGCTTAACGAAATATCTTTTTCTCAAATGAATACGTTTGGCAACACAATTGAGGTTGAATGCACGTGACGTATGTCTGAGATAAGATAAGAACAAGAGATAAAAAGCGACGACTGATCTATTGCAAGAGAGGTGTTGAAGAGAGCGAGTATTGAGAGCGATTATTACGAGCGTTGTACCGTCGAGAGAGTTGTATGAGAACGTTGTATTATGAACTGATGGATAGTGAAAAGAGTGTTGTGATAATGTGTGGAGAGTGTAGTGCATTCCATCGTGAATAAAGGACATTTTCCGTAAGTTCTGTTTACGTTGTTTCGTCTGGCCGTTAAGGTTTTCTTTCATTTATGGAACTATTTCCTAGTGTATTGACGTGTTAAAACAGCGTAGAAGTCGAAGAGACTTTCACCCTATAGCACCTAATATGGTGTGGGAGCACCCTTTGCATTTAAAACTTATGGAATCCTCCTTGGAATGGACGCATGCAAGTCCTGGATGGTGGCAAGTGGTATGTTGTACCATTATGCTTCCTGAAGAAACTGCTCCAATTCCTTGAGAAACGCCGGAGGAGCATAACGGGATCGCACTCTTTTTTTTTTTAACACAGACCACAGGGGCTCAATGATGTTTAAGTCCAGTGATTGTGCAGGACAGGGAAGGTGTGCAACTTCATCCTCATGTTTCTCAAACCAGTTTGACTTACTGGGAATCGGGGCATTATCATCTTGAAAGGTGTAATCCCCTGACGGAAACAATGTCTGCACCATTGAATACACATGGTCGGCCAAAAGAGTGACATAGTCACCGCTATTGCTCCATCCGTGTAAGATGATAATGGGACCTGCTCTAAACCACGAGGTCATGGCCCAAACCATTACGGATCCGCTCCCATGCTTCACTGTAGGAAGGAGATAGTCTGGGTTGTAGGCTTCTGCGGGGGTTCTCACATGTAAACCCGTCCTGTGGTGGGGAATAGTGAGAAATTTGATTCGTCGGAAAGCAACACATGCTTCCAGCGATCCGCAGTCCACGTTTTATGTTCCTGGCACCACTATAGTCTCCGTTTCATATTCACCTGTGACACAATAGGTTTTGCAATCGCAGTTCTGCCGTAAATATTGTGCTTATGCAATTCCCTTCGCACGGTATGGGTCGACACTGGGTTTTGGAGATGTGTATTAAGCTCAGCAGTCACTTTCGTCGCCGTGGTCTTCCTTTACGGTCACAATCCTCTTTAATGTTCTCCTATCTCTCGCAGTGAGTTTGATTTTCCTTCCACAGTTGTGTCTCGCAGATGATGTTGTGCCGTGAGCATTGTATGATGTCATGACCTTCGACACGGTACCTCTCGATACCCCCAATACCTGTGCCACTGTGGTTACCGACGCACCAACCAGACGAGCTCCTACAATCTGCCCTCTTTGGAACTCCCTCAGGCAGAGGCGACTTTAGATCTTTTGGGGCACTAGGTCCTAAAAGATTCAGAGACTCCTCCCCCTTCTTATTGCCTCAAAAATTTTCATTTGTGTTGATAAAAAAAAGTCAAGGAAAAGTTTTTACGCTTTTTAAAATGCCATCCTTCCTGTTATTAGAACGTTTTGTAAGAAACAGTGTAATCATTTTGTCTGTCTGTGCACATCGAACCTTTTTGTTTTTAGAGATACACTATCTACCAACAAGTAATTGGGCACCCCTGAAATCGACGATATCTGCGGCCCTGATACACGTCACGGCCGCCGCTGTTAAATATCGTGTGGGAAACAACAACGCAACCAGTCGCATGCAAGATGCCACGCAGTTCAGAGCTCTCTGATTTCGAGAAATGTGTAATCGTCGGGTATCGCAAAAATGGCCGATCCATATGTGACATATCCAGCGAGTTGAAGTACCCAAAATCGACAGTGGCCTACGTGATTGGCAAGTGGAAGATGAGAGGTGACTGTCGGAATGTGCCCCTACCCGGCAGACCCACAAAACTGGGAGTTAGAGACCGACGGGTGCAGGCCAGAGAAATTCGGAAGAACCGCACCGAATCGATGGGCCACATCCGCGAGGAGTTTCAACAGGCATCCGGGAGTGTTCTTTCGATGAATACCCATCTACTCGGTTATCATGGACATGCTGCCGCACACAAGCCTTTTATCACCAAGTCCAATAGCGCTGCTCGGCTAACGTGGTGCAAAGAACGTCGACAGTGGACCGTTGAACAGTGGAAAGTGGTTCTCTGGAGCGACGAATCAAGGTTCACCCTCTACCGTTCGGATGGCAGGGTCTGGGTTTGGCGTCTGCCTGGAGAACGCCTCCTGCCGGAATGTATTGTGCCAACTGTGAAGTTCGGCGGCGGTGGAATTATGCTATGGGGATGTTTCTTCTGGTATGGCTCGGGACCCTTGGTCGCAATTCCTGGTAGACTCAACGCCGAGACCTACTGCACCATTTTGGATGACCATGCGCTTCCTACGTTGTGGCAGTTTTACGGGATGGACCCATGTTACTTTCAGGATGACAATGCCACCTGTCATGTTGCGAGGTCCACCATGGCTTGGTAGGGTGACAATGGGATTAATCAAATGGACTGAGCCCGGACCTTAACCCTATCGAGCCCCTCTGGGACGAGTTGGAGCGTCGACTTAAGGGTCCGAAATCGGTGAAGGAATTGACCTGTCTTCTTCAAGCCGAGTGGAAGAAAATACCGCTAACCGTCGTACAACGCCTGGTTGAGAGTATGCCCCGAAGGGTCGCAGCTGTAATCGCCGCTCGTGGAGGCTCCACCAACTATTGAAGGTGAATAAACTTCGTTTTCCTTTGCTGTCACAGGTGTCCAATTACTTGTTGGTAGATAGTGTATAGGAAATCTAAAGATACTACATTTAGCACTTTCAGTGCAATATTTCCAGATAGGCATAAGGATTAAATGAAAAAGATGGGGTTTGAAAATGGAAAAGTAGGAACCACAGCTTTTCGAGTATTATTGAAACTTGTACTGTTTTTTCGAAAGTTAATTTTATGTCGATTTAAGAAATAGAAAAAGAGATAATACTTGATAATTATCGATATTAAACCAGGGGAGGGGAAAGTAATAAGAAAATGTTGTTGCAATACAACAGGAATTTCTTTTAATACTATTACGTAAGAAAAAGATAAATACCTTGACATTCTCGAATTTCTTTCTTTTTGTTTTCAGCCTAAATATTAATTCTTTTGGTTTAGGCTGGTTTAGGGGTTGATTAGAGCATAGGAAGAACGTGATTACCCTGCCCCCTAAGGGAAAAGTCAATAAACAGCAAACACCCCCGATCATCAAGGGATTGTCTCCGACTTCCGTACATGCCATTTCCGTACAAAAGGAATTTTGTCCCATTTGCGTGCATAGCAGATCGCTTAGTGTCATTTCCGTAGAGTTTCACCACGCCTGGTAACAGACGGGGGGAATACTAAGGGAGAAAGTAGATGCTGATCCCCTGTCCAAATTCTTCCGACGTAACAAAGATTCACAGATCACTATTTATTGTTTCCGTCAACCAATTGGCGCTCATTGTGGGGTAAGCGGGAACAACAATAAAAACTGAAGGGCAAACAGGGTGTCTATTAATGCCGTCTTTACGGTCTTCAGCATTCGTCGCAGATGTTTAATTTCATGTGTGATATTTTGCGTTTCTTATTTTAAATGGAAATCATTCAGACGACTAAAAAACAAACCCGCTGCCATATACGAAGGGCATATAGAAAAACAGTACCGGCAGCATAGAAAAATCAAACAGGGCGTCATTATTTAGCTGTGTATAAAAGAAAGAAATGAGAATTGCAGAGGAACATTGAAAAGTAAAGACGGTGTCGTCGTAAGTGTGTCTCCACGCGTCTGCAAGCCAGACATAGCGATGACAGAGGTAAAGAAAAGCGTTTTTCACGCAAGAAAAAGGGCGAGAGAGGATGAGGAGCCTATTTCACAAATATACCTAGAAGAAATGGATCCCCTTTTAAGACAAGGATACGAATTCGTAACAGAAATTCCACTGTTACCTTCACTGAAATCTTCTTTATACAGAATCAGAAGAAAATCGACTGGCGAAACAAGGGAGCCACCAACTGCAGATCATGTCAATATACTTATGAAATATATGTAAATTGCGGTAAAAATGGAAATGCCGACTCCGGAAATCTCCCTTTCATTCGGTATTTCGTGTAAAATGCAATTTGTGCCCGGCCCTTGACTCAAAATGGCGGGGGAATTTTCTGGTGGTAGGGACTTTTCCTTGCATGGTAACAGTTCAAATGAAAAAGAAAGATAAGATCTTTGACTTAACCCCTTGCAGTGGCGTAGCAGAAAAACTCGGTATCCTCCCGCAAAAAATATCTTCGAGACCCTTTCGTGAAAATCTATTGGCTTTCAATTACTGAAATTTTAAAACTCCATATTAGGTTTTATGGGCGTTTTAAGAATTAAAATTCTTTGGTATCTAAATATACCTGGAAGAAATGGATCCCCTTTTAAGACAAGGTTACAAATTCGTAACAGAAATTGCACTGTTACTTTCACTGAAATCTTTATACAAGCATGTTTCGTAAACCCAAAATTACTGCACTTTGTTGCGTGTAAACAAATGTTTACGCGGTAATTTAAATGAGTGCGTTCGTTGTATAAATCATGTCATGTAACTTTTATTCTTTTAAAGAAATAAGACCAGCCTCTTTAAAATGCGTCACGGTCACACCCACAAAACACGTATTTAATGACATTTTGCAATTTGTACGAAAATACAGAACATTCATAAGCAAATAAATAACAATTAAGAATTGTAGCCCCAAAAAAGAAGAAATACTTAAATTACACTGGCGGAAAGTGAAAAAGAACACCAAGAAGGAATTGGCGGACGATCATGAAATTTACATATGTTAATGGGGTCGAGTTTACGTAGGCGTGATGTTAATTTCGGGACCAACCGGTGAGCGCTTACGTCACAGCACGGCATAATATGCAAATTATCGTCGGTGGTATTTAAGGAGTACGGCGAAGTGAATGTAATCAGTCGTCAGCGTACAGACACGTGTGGAGACCCTGAAGAAGCTGCAATGCCTGGACATGGAAGACGTGTACGATTTCAGCAGGTATCGGACTTTGAGCGAGGTCGTCTAGTCGGACTCCGCGAGGCCGGGTGGTCATCTATTCGGACTCCGCGAGGCCGGGTGGTCGTCTAGTCGGACTCCGCGAGGCCGGGTGGTAGTCTAGTCGGACTCCGCGAGGCCGGGTGGTCGTATCGTCGTATTGCGGAGAGAATTGGACGGGAAATATCGGTGGTGGTACGATAGTGGCGTAGATGGTCCGAGGAACATTCCCACACGAGAAGACGTGGAACCGGGAGTCACAGACGGACTGATGAGCGGACCGATCGACGCATGAGAAGAGCGGCGTTGTCAAGCAGAACATCCACTGCGACGCAAATCCGAGCTGCAGTTGCACCTGAGGTGACTGTGCGAACAATCCGCAACCGTCTACTGGATGCAGGACTACGTGCACGTGTGCCTCTGGCATGTGTACCTCTGACTCCAGCCTACCGTCAGGAACGGCTTCAGTGGTGTCGCCAACGTCTGCACTGGAGAACGCAATGGCGATCTGCCGTGTTCAGAGATTAAAGCAGATTCTGCTTGGGAGCCTCCGATGGCCGTATGCGTGTTCGCAGACGCACAGGGGAGCTTCTCCACCCTTCTTGCATCCGCCAGCAACACACAGGGCCTACACCTGGTCTCCTGGTGTGGGGAGCGATCAGCTATCACTCCCGTACACAACTAGTGTTTGTACCGGGTACGTTAAACAGCACCTCCTACATCAACAACATCATTCAGCCCGTTGCTGTGCCATTTGTAAGGTCGGTCCATCGTGGTGTTTTCCAGCAAGATAACGCACGCCCACACACGGCACGTGCAACGCAACATGCACTTCAGGATGTGAGACAACTTCCATGGCCTGCCCATTGAGCACGTGTGGGATTGTATGGGACAACGACTTATCCGGTCTCCACGGCCAGCCACGACCATCCCCGATTTACGCGTCCAGGTTGAGGATGCTTGGAACTCAATAACCCAAACTTAAATCCAACATCTGTACTACAGACTCCATGCCAGAATTGCACGGTGTGACGCAGTTCATGGCGGTTCAACCTCGTACTAACCATGTTACATGGAAATGTTATTTTTCAGTTTACCAGCAAATACAGCTGTATTTTGCCATAATGTTTTGATCACGTTATCCTCTGTATTCCGTTATTATGCTGTATAAATTTCGTTGGTATCAGACGTCTCCTTCTTGGTGTTCTTTTTTCACTTTCCGGCAGTGTATATACTGTTGAAAATTAAAAAATGCACTTAACGTAATGCCGCAGTTTTGCCCATTGAAAAAAAAATCCCACAAAAAATTATAAATAGTTAAATTTAAATAAACGGGCTCAACAGTGGCGCTAGCGAATTCGCTCTCTCTACCGAAAATGAAATTTAGATTGTGAGCTTAGAGTCAGAAGTCTCAAAAATAGAAAAGTGTAAAAGCCTAAAAAACGCAAACACGAACACATAAATCTATTCTCCTAACAATTTTGCGGGAAGAGAAGAAAAAAAAGAAGAAGAATGCCATGGCTGTGAATAGGGCCTCAAGTCCTCTAAAATACCTACTTTACCGTCATCCTTGTTTTATAAACTAAAACAGCGGAAAAAAAATGCTTTTCTTTTTAATATTTCGTTCAAAGCTGCCTCAAAAATTCCTGCCTATTTCTTTAACCAATTTCGTATGAAGTTTCCATAAAAGATTCTGTAATTTTTTTTCCTGAGGCTAGAGTTCATACACAAAAGGCTCCTACAGCCGCAAACCCACCCGCACTGGAGCAGGTTGCGGATATCTCACTCACATCTGTGTACGGAAATTTTTTTCTTTTTTTTATTGGAGGTTTAACGACCTCCGTGAGCAACTCAATGGGCTGTAAGCAGTCGCCCGTCCCTAATTTAGGGTCACTGGTTCCAGGGAAGGGAGAGAGCCAGTGCCGTAAGACAAACACAACATCCATGTCTCGCCGGGATTCGAACCCGGACCCCTTTCGGACGAATGATCAGAGGTCATCGCTTTGACCACTGTGCCACCGGGGCGGCATTGATTGATTGATTGATTGGAGGTTTAACGACCACCGTGAGCAACCCAATGGGCTATAAGCAGTCGCCCGCCCCTAATTTAGGGTCACTGGTTCCAGGGAAGGGAGATAGCCAGAGCCGTAAGACAAACACAACATCCATGCCTCACCGGGATTCGAACCCGGACCCCTTTCGGACGAATGATCAGAGGCCATCGCTTAGACCACTGCGCCACCGGGGCGGCGTGTACGGAAATGGCACTAGATGATCTGGATGTGTGCGAAAGTGGGACAAAACTTCATTTGTACGGAAATAGCACGTACGGAAGTAGGACAACACCTCTACAAGCTCTCCTCATTGGAACTCAGGGGGAAAGGAGGTTCGAACAGGTGTTTTCCGTTCGCTGGAAGTAGCACAATAGTAATTTATGTAACAGCAGACCAGTTAAGTATTCGCCTTAAACAATAAAAGTGTGAAGCGTGAATTCTTCTTTCACCTATCACTAAATGGAAGGCTAAATTATTTTCACTGTTCCTTTCAAAACAAGGACATCGATAAGAACTCGAAAATTTGGAGTCTCAATAACAGGAAGAAAAATATATTTTACTAATATGAGAAAGCAAAATATCAATTCACAATGCAAATCAAGTGGTCGCTTTAAGGATTTGTTTATTAGGATTTATTTATAAGGATTTATTTATTTTTTATTCATTTTTTGGTCCCCAAAAACCAAAACATTACTGACAATCCAATTATACGTTTTCTCGGTCCCCTCAAACTCTGGGGCCCTAGGCGCGCGCCTAGTGCGCCTATTTGGAAATCCGCCACTGCCCACAGGTCACTAATTGTGCCTTCACCTGGAACGAAATTATGCAAACACCGATTTACAATGCAATCACACATACCCTTTTGAGACTATAAGCAACACTTTTTTACCAAAAAAATTGTAGTTACATGTTCGTTTTACTCAAAAAGCAGCACATACCAAAACCACTGTTTTCAGCGAGGTGTTTCCATTATTTCGGACAACTATAACGAAGCAAATTTCTCCGTCATTTTGTCCACCTCGGGGCTCGAACCCGAGTCCCCTCTTTTAGCAATAAGTCACTCTACCAATTGAGCTACGCGGACGTTCGTTCCGACTGCTATCTGTCTTTATGTCGTGTGTGTCCTGCTGGGCAGGTACGTCACATCCTTCCCCCCGAAAGAGGGCCGGGGGCATGGCGCACGGGTCAGCCGTGACCATGAATCTTCGCAGGCAGCCATCCGCTGTGGAACGTGCACTTGAGAACTCCCAGTCATTTTTTCTTTTCGAAGCGCTGGAGAAGGGATTCTCTGATTTTTCGTCTTCTCGCGGTGTGGAAATAACATTACACCATTGCGAGATTTTGAACAGCCAAGTCATCCGAGAGCCATTATAACGAAGTAAATTTCTCCGTCATTTTTGTCCACTCCGGGGCTCGAACCTGGGTCCCCTCATTCCGGAAAAAGCCACTCTACCAATTGAGCTACGCGGACGTTCGTTCTGACTGCTATCTGCCTTTATGTCGTGTGCGTCCTGCTGGGCAGGTACGTCACACAACCCCTGTACGTCTGAATGCTTTGAAGACAGAGTGGTGTGTCATACCTCTGGGTTTTCTTTGTGACCTGGAACGATCGACGAAGTTTCGAGTAGATATTTAAATATTAAGTAGGTGGTCACTTTTCATGTTCACTGATTGTATACTATGGACAAAGTGAGTCACTTTTGCTATGTTTTTCGTTGTGGATCGGCATATTTCTAAAACTTATTTTTCTCTTTCCTTCTAGGTTCGGTACAACGTACCATACGAAGAATGGATTAGAAGAACCTGATAGATTTTTGCTGATTTATTGGTCATGAATACATCATCAACTGCTTCAGCTTGTGGATCAACCGTTAGCTCCAATTCGCCTCATTCTGAATACACCATCTTCCAAGACATCATGGCGAAGGTACAACGACCCGCAGAGATAGCTGCTTTTGCTTTCATTTTTCTTCTCAGCATCTTCTGCGTTGGACTGGTGTTCTACTTATTTTACAGGCAACCTACGATCCGAAGCTTTTCCAACCGTTTCGTCCTCAGCTTATCACTGTCCCACATGCTCCAGACCTTAATTATAATGCCCACCGTAATTTTAACTTATCTGTCAGATTCTTGGTTGTTAGGAGACACCTGGTGCCGCATAACAGGATCTTTGACCATTTGTCTGAACTGCGCTTCAGTTCTATCCATCCTTCTTATAGCTATTGACAGAAGCTGTGCAGTCAACAATCCACTGCATTATGCCATTACAATCACAAAACACCGTATCGGCGTTCTTATCACAAGTATGTGGTTGACTGCTATCCTTTTCGCCCTTCCTGCACTCGCCGGGCTATCCGAAATTAAATTTCGACCAGAGTGGGGCACCTGCTTCGTCGTCTGGAGTTCTGGGTATGTGTCTGACACCGTGTATGGATCAATGTTATTTCTGATTGGATTCTTCATTCCTCTAATTGCCATTATGTGGATCTACATGACCATGTTTGGAGCAGCTAAAGCGAATTCTGCTCGTGCGAGGAAGCATAGCGCCACGGCTTGCCTGAGTGATGTCACTGTCAGCGTGAATCCCAAGAAACACGCCCGACTAAACCACTTATTTGTAACGCTGCACAATCACAAGAATACTAACCAAGCACCATCAAAAAGTTTCTTCGGCAAGGAATGCAAAGCTATTAAAACTGGGTTGCTTGTGGTTGGAACATTTATAATCTGCTGGCTACCTTTCTTCATCACAGTTCTGTTAGAGCCACATGTACGCATTTCGGACAACGTCCGCTTCTTCGCTACTTTTACAGCGTTTTGTTCATGTGTGATAAATCCGTACATCTACGTTTTCCGCAACAAAACGTCGCAAACTTACATGAAGAAACTTTTTAACTGCAGCAATGAACGGCGGGACAGTTACTTTCTGTGTTGGAAATCATTCCAAAAAAAGAACGAACAAAGCAAAAAGAATTCTGTCCGCGATATGTCAGTCTTCTCTAATTGCATCCTTCACATAACAGGATCCCAATCTGTTATCACAACAGCAATTTCGGACAATCGTTCTCTCTATAAGAACGACGGTGAGAGATTCCAAAACGTAGCTCCCGCAGATCAGTTTAAAAAAATGTTCAGAATTGCCTTCCAGTCTTAAGAAAGAATCTTTGAGAGCACAAATATTCTCAGTGTCTCCACCGCGACCTCTTCTGCACCAAGACTCCACTTCTAGCAGCGATAGTGGCGACGTTTGTGTTGTTTCAGTTCTTGGAAGCTTTCTTAACGTGAACGAAGATACTCCACACTGGTATGCCCAGTTCCAGCAGAAACTATACTCTCAAAACATGACTATCAATTCATGTGTCCAGGTCAAAAGTTCAGAGGAGGATGAAGAAAGGAAGAACGTATCGATAAATCCCGAAGCCAACGTAAAAGACATTCTCTGCCTTCAAGATCAATCTTTCGAGAGCGAAGAAGTAATTTATTCATACGATTGCAACACCCGTCCAAAAACCATTGACTGATTAAAACTCCTGAGATTATACTATTGCTCAACAGTGTCGATGGAACAAAGAATGTAAACTTTTGGGCATTTATTTACAATCATATGTGCTCACACAGATGTTTTTCGTGACGTATTTTAAAGATACACATATTGTGGCTTGTTTATGATATTTATACTTGTGAAATGTGAATCTCCGATTGAAACACTGGTGTTTGGCTTTCAAAATCGGAGTTTTTTTCCCCTTTCACAAAGATTGATCTCATTATATCACGCAGATTATCAAACACATGCGTTTTGGATTAAAGCTTTTGCATCTTCCGAGCCACATTTTTCATGAATGAAGTTTTGCGCCTGCGTCAATTTGTTGCTCGTCTCACCTTTACATCTGAATACAAATCGGATCGGAGAGAAAGTCTGTGATATTGATAATGTCTATTCTTTGCCTTCCTGTCTTTAAAAACGATATTCCAGCTTGGAAATATCAATATTACAAAGCTTATTCCTCTGAAGGATAAAGCAAAACTTGTGCACACCTATGTGCGCGTGCATCATTGTTCAGTAAATCTGTCTGTCTGTTAAATGGCATGAGCCGCCCAGTTTGCCGAGAGGTCTGAGGCTTTGGTTTCTTACCATTCGTTTGAGTCCCGGATGTAGCACGGGCGACCTAGATGTCTTACGGCGCTGACTTGATCCCTTTCTTTGAATCAGTGGCCCTAAATTAGGGACGAGCGCCTACTAATTGTCCTCAGTGTTGCTCAGTTTGGCCATTAAACTCACGAACAAAAAAAAACAAAAAAACTTGATTCTTAAAGTCGGATTGCTAAAGTCTGGCACAGAAAAGAATGTGCGCAAGATCTGAAACTTCTCTGGCGTTAATTCTGTCCCTTTTTAAAAAAAGAACATATCTCCTCTTCTAAAACCTGAATTGAAGAAATTCTTTCTGCGCGTAACAGAAGGAAGACTGCGCGCAAGATATTCTGTCTGTCCCTCCGTGCGATATTTGGCAATTAACCGTCAAAAAATACAAAAAATACATTATCAGTATACTAAAAATACAAACATACATTATCAGTATACTAAAAATACATTATCAGTCCGTCTAAAAAATACAAGACCAGGACATTAGAGAGATGGGTTCCCTATTTTAGTGACGTCAGGCGGGAACCAAGGCTTCCGACTGGTTTCCAACGCTGTCATCTATGACGTCAAACACGACACGGACATATCAGGCCGTGTAATAAATATGAGGCTGACGTCACAAACGGAGGGAACTGATCTCTCTAATATCCTACTTCCTACACAGTCGAATTACGTTATTGTGACCACCTCCTACTTTTGACGTCAACAGCTCGTAGCCAATGAAAAAAGGCCACGTGTCGTGAGCTCGCTTGGAGGGTATACAAGGTGTCCTGTAGGCATTCTGAAAACATTCGGGCCGCGGGTGGCCTAGTGGGAAACGTTCGTGACTGCCACGGAAAGGACCTCAGGTTCGAACCCAGGCGGGTACGAACGCTCGATTCACTAAATATCCGCCGTGCGTCGAATGGGCACGTTAAGCCGTCGGACCTCGGGTACTGGCCTCCCGGTAGTAAATAAGGGCGTCTTCTACCTCGCTTCCGTGTGACTTTCCTATTGGGCACTCTAGCCCAAATCTCCTAGCTTCCTATTTCTAAGGGTTGTTTAAGACCTGGGGTCAGACACTCTTTTCCTAAAATCCTCTACATATGATCATTTAACATATGATCATTTGATCTGAAAACATATCACTCGTCGCTGTGATGGATAAAAGGAGCGATTTACTAGATTTGCAAAAAGGGATGTTTATCGGCTTTCAGGCCAAGGCTGGCAGTATTTCTGAAACAGAGCAGTCGTGCTGCTGTGGTTAAAATGTGTCGTGATTGTAGAAATGGCGCCGTTGCGAATAAGCGACGTGCAAACTGCGGAGTAGCACGTGTGCCATTGATGTTAGCGGTGAACGTCGGCTGCGAAGGTGCTTGAGGGCCGATCGACACGCTACAGTGAAGCCACTTACTGGCCGAATGAATCATGGGCTACCGGAAGTGTGTCTAAAATGACACTTCAGCGAACCATGCTGCGTACGGGACTCCAAGGCAGATGGATGGTCACTGCACCTACGCTAACGAAGGTGCATCAGCAGAAAAGCCTTACATTTGCACGGCAGTATAGGAATTGGACCTCCGCTG
Source organism: Macrothele yani (assembly GCA_039090855.1). Taxonomy (NCBI): domain Eukaryota; kingdom Metazoa; phylum Arthropoda; class Arachnida; order Araneae; family Macrothelidae; genus Macrothele; species Macrothele yani. The sequence continues at coordinate 10,971,308 of CM077021.1, forward strand.
ATTGGCAAAGGATTGCCTTCTCCGATGAGTCACGTTTTCTGCTTCACCGAACGGATGGACGTTGGCGTATTAGGCGAGAAACATCTTAGAACAAACACTCTTCAACCATTGCTGGAAGAACACAAGCTGTTGGGGGCAGCGTTATGGTCTGGGGAATGTTTTCGTGACATTCTCTGGATCCACTCATACCTGTGGAAGGTATTATGGACCGACTTCGTTATGAATCCTTCCTTGCAGACCACGTACACCCATACATGCTGATTATCTTCCCAAGGGCAGATAAGATCTTCCAGCATGACAATGCGACGTGCCACACAGCTAGAAATGTCCGAGAGTGGTTGGAAGAGCACGATAAAGACTTCAAAGTACTTCCCTGGCCCCCTAATTCCTCAAACGTAAACCCAATTAAGTATCTGTGGGACAACCTCGATCATGTTGTTCGCTCTATGAATCCTCCACCACGCACCGTCTAGCAGCTGTGAGATGCACTGCAGTCAGCATGGCTCCACATACCTGTGAACACCTTCCAGCACCTTATTGAGCCACTCCCAGCCCGTCTACCTGCTGCCCGCACTGCTTACGGCGGTTACTCTCGTTATTAGCTGGTGGTCACAATTATGTAACTCGACTATGTAAGATGGCTTTGGTCTACCTATTTTTTGCTCAGTGTGAGACAAAGAAATAATTTATTTAATCCGGGTTTTTTCAGTGATCTTTTCTGTAGAGACAGGCAGACTTACTAAAAGATGAACAGATGGAGGGAAGAATCTCAAATCATCTTTTCGTTCGTACGAGCGAGCTAATCAAAATATGCAATTTGAAACAAGGTTTTCTTTTTTTCAGACAGACAGATGGAGCTACGGGCCACCGATATAGCGTGTCTTCTTCCATTAGATTGTGGTGGAGTCAGAAATGCATCGAATTGACGTAGGTGACAAATTAGCGCATAACCGTTAAACACGTAATAGCAGTTGAAGTTTAAAACAACACTTGCTTTTCGAAAACCAAGTGCTGTTTTGAACTCCAACTGTTATGACGAAGGCAAATCGAAAAATACCTTCCGTCGAGCTTAGGCGGCGATTAGGTATATGTAAATCGGTATGTACTAACATTATTTCCCTCTCCTAATCAGAGGGCGTTGTTTGGTACAGGAGTTTGAAAAAAACTGGAGAACAGATTTAGGTGCTTCCTGGAAACTGGGAGGTACGCTCCATGATTACCAGGGAGAATGAAAAAGTAAAGGCAACATGCTCTTTAATACCGGTAACTGTGAGCAGATGAACATAAAGGTTACCTTACTGCTCCACATAGTCTTCCTGCAGGTCCTTGCACTTCTTGTAGCGTTCCACTTGCTTCTTCATTCCTTGCGAAAAGAAGCTTTTCGGCTACTCCAGGATCCAGGTCTGCACCAAGGTGAACCTGCAACCACGCAGAGCCTCATTAACCCTCCAGGTGGCAGGGACTTTCGAAGGGGCAACGCGAAATTTCGTCACATGTATAACAGGAGACTCCTCTAAAAGCGTCCTGTATTTCTGTAGTATTCTTCGTCGTTAAGATGCGCATAAATGCGTTCTCGCCACTGTGAGCCTGAAAAATTTCGACGCAATATTACGTTTTTGCCGCTTTTGAACAGGTTTTCGATGAACGTATTATTGCGTCGTTCCCGCTTTGGGCACAGATATCTCCGAACGTATATATGCGTGCTTGCCACCAGGAAGGTTAAGTCGACCGAAGACGTGATAACCGCATGGCGCCAGACCAGGGCTGTAAGGGAAATGTGGAAGACGTTCAAACCACAGTCGTTGCATGGTGCAGCAGGACTGTGTCCGACAGCACTTCTCTTCTTTTGCTGTAAATTGAAGGTTTCAGTTTCTCTCTAAGCATAGCACAGTATTGCACTGGTCCCAGTTTGTCCGCGTTCCTGAAAATGCTCCAGAACAGGACCGTTCATGTCCCAGATGAAGGTCAGCATGATTTTCTTGACTGTCGTTTAAATTTCTCCTTTACTGGAGAAAACCGGTGTTTCCACTGCATGCTTTGTCTCCTGCTTTCCGGTTCACAGTGACGAACCCAAGTCGCGTCGCCGGTGACAATCCTCTCCAAAACACTCGGATCTTATTCATAACGTTTCAGGAATTGGATCGCAACCTCCACGAGCTGTTGCTTGTGCAGATCAGCAAACCGTTTGGGTACTCATGTTGCGGAAAATTTTGGGTACCCCAAGTCATCATGCAGTACGGCATGTGCAGCAACAATGGACAACCATATTTGTTCGTCTTCTCTGATCAAGCCATTCACCCTGTCGATTTGGGTTTGGATGGCCGATCAGATCGAGCTTCGTCGGTTAAACTTGTTCTTCCCGCTTTAAACCTTTCTACCCATTCATAAACTTTTCATTGAGTCATGCTGCTTTCGCTTCCGTACTGAGCCAACATCCTTCAGTGAATTTCAACAGCTTTCACTCCCTCTTCCCAAAATAATCTCGCTACGGCGTGTTGTTCAACAAGGATGCAACCGCGCAGCGGAGCGTAAAAGTTTACTTGACCTTGGCTTCAATTAGACTAACGACAGAGCGCTGTGCTGTGCGTGTTCAAACTACCCATAAGCAACTGCGAACGCGTAGAATTGCGTCAGCTTCTATCCTTTGCGGTTACTGCGTAATTTTCAAATTGGCTTTACTTTTTGGTTTACCTACGTACTATTCTCTCTGCACGGAGAACTCCGGCAACAGAGATACTTCGCTAACTGCAAGATATCGCTCGCCCTCCAGTCATGAACCATATTACAATGGTGTTTAAAATTTGCCCACGGGAACAATGCGTTCACAAATGAGAAACGCAATGGCAGTTTCCAACGTCAGTTACAGTTAGCAACGGGTCTTATGTGGATTGTTTAATGTAAACGAGAGACGAGTGTTTTGACGTCAGGTTGCTGCAAATGCGAATGTTTCTTTCGGCATCACGCGCGTCATATCGTTTACTCTAATTACCGCGCGTAGCACCGAGTGAGACCATGTTTCCGGGCGGGTAATCGTTGTCACTTGACCCAGTTCTCCAGCACGTTGCCTTGTTATTCAAACTCCTGTCTCAAACAACGCCTTTTAGTCAGGAGAGTGCAATGACAGGAAGATACCAATTCACATATGGCTAATCCTCCGCCGAAAGTCATCAGAAGTTATTTATTGATTACCCCTCGTAAAAACTTAGTCCAAAATAGAACTTGCTTATCCTGCAAAACTACCAAAAGAGGTAAAAAAAAACCTCAGACGCCAGACTACGTACTATTGTGTTTTGTGGCGTCCGACAATCTAAGCTAAAGAAATAACTTTGAAGTTATCAAACAGGAATGAAAGCTATTGCTGAAAAATAGTTTAAAGGGTATTAGTGATCCGAATTTCTTGGCGTAGGATATAAATCAAAGTTTCCAAGCTTTCGCACATCAACCAGATGGCTTTTTCCAAGGAAAGTAGACAGCCAACTGCAAACTGGATAATGGAACGCTTCAACAGTTCTTCAAATAATGCTGTGTTTTCTACCACAGTACCGCGCGCCCAACCAACGTGACCTCGTTTCTTCGAATGTCTGATCGCATTTGCGCCTAAACATTTATTGTCCAGTCAAGTCACCACGTTCAAATTGTTGAAGTCTTCCATTATCTAGTTTGCAGTTAGCTGTCTACTTTCCTTGAAAAGGCCACCTGGTTGATGTGCAAAGGCTTGGAAACTTTAATTTATGTTCTACGCCATGAAATTCGGGTCACTACTGCTATTTTAACTGTAATTGGAGTACAGTTCCTTGATATTAATTGAAGGGTGTGTACGTGACCATTATTCAAAATAAATATTCATATCACAGGGCTCAGCTTGAAATGAAAATACTAATTAGCTACTATATCTCTTTACAAAATTAAGATAATTAGAAGTAGTACTAAAGAATTATTTCTTCCTCTTGGCAAACGAAAATCAAAGTTTTACTAATTATATCCGTGGCTTTTATTATACAGATTATGCGTAAAATTATATCCACGGTTTTTGTCCAGCACTTCTCAAATTTACATGCTATTTTGTAATCCATTTCTTGATCAAAGTTCTTCATTTCACTGAATCGTTCACATTCGACGCTACATAATTTACAAATTGGTTGAATATGCTTCATCTAAACTGCTTTACTTTCGGTTAAATAGGAAGAAGAAAGGAAATCTGCAACTCTGGTGGCGCAGTGATCTAAGCGCTGGCTTATGACCATGAAGGGTCCAGGTTCGAATCCCGGTGCGGCATGGGGGTTGTGCTTGTCTTACGACGCTGGTTCTCTCCCTTCCCTGGAACCTAGCGGCCCTCAGTTGGAGATGGGCGACTACTCATAGCCCATTGCTTTGCTCACAGTAGTCGTTAAAGCTTCAATCATAAAAAAAGAGGAAATGTTTTTTTGATTGGACTTATGTTTGAGCTTATCTCTTCTACACAGTTTCTACCTTAAATGCTAGTTCAAGAAACTGAGAATTATTTTAGTATTGTTTGTTTGTTTGGGGAAAACCAAAGTTATGATTTTTGAGCGAGGAACTGTTAGTACTGAACGCAAGATAAGTCTTAATGGCACAGGTGAATGAGTTTGTATATTTCGGAAGAATGTTTGACAGAGAGAACGAATTAGATGGCAAAATTAGTAGGCGAGTGAATTCTTCTTTGAAAGTCATAGCTGCTTTAGGAAGATTCCTTTGGAATGATGGCTTCTCAAGGAAGTCCCTAATGCCTATATACACTATATTGACAAAAGTCACCGGACACCCTTTCAAAAGCAAAAGAACGGATCCGCTGCGTTGTTAAGATGCGCGGTACATCTACAAACGGTACAAAAACAAGCCTGCAGCTGACTCGCTATCATATAGCACTGTGAGGTTGAGTGAAAATGTCGCTGAGCTGACTTTGAGAAAGGAAAGATTGTTGGGTGTTATATTAGTGGGTTGTCCATAAGAGAATAATACAAGCCTGCAGCTGACCGCGATCATATCGCACTGTGGGGTTGAGTGAAAATGTCGCTGAACTGACTTTGAGAAAGGAAAGATTGTTGGGTGTTATATTAGTGGGTTGTCCATAAGAGAAACCGCGAGGCGTTTAAACATACCCAAGTCAACTGTTTTGAATGTACTGAATAAGTGGAAGACACATGGCATAGCTGAAGGATCAAAACATACCGGCAGACCAAAGAAAATCAGTGATAGAGGACGTCGAAGCCTCAGGGGAGTCGTTACAGCTAATCGAGGGAGTACTTCACAAGACCTTAGTATACAACTGAGTAAAAATGCTGGAACCTCGGTATGTACACGTACCATTCACAGAGAACTTCATTCCATAGGTTACCGTGGTCGTGAGGCTGCATATATGCCTTTCATCTCCACTCGGAATGCTACTCGTCATTTAGCATGGTGCAAAGAACATTTATCGTGGACCGTAGATCAATAGAAACGGGTCTTATGGACTGATGAATCCAGATACACGATCCATCAGTCTGATGGCCGTGTGTGGGAATGGCTGCAGCCGGAGGAACGCTATTTACCACAGTGTACTGTTCCTACAGTCAAGTTTGGCGCTCGCAGTGTACTCGTGTGGAGGTGTGCTTCGTGGTATGGTCCCGGTCCATTGGTTATCGTGGACAAAACTGTTAATCAGCACGTCTACCTCGATATTGTGGACAATTATGCCCTACCAACGCTTTGGCAATACTATGAAATCGAGCCTTGTTGGTACCAGCAGGATAATGCACCGAGCTATAAAACAAGGACTGTTATGGCGTGGTTTCACGATTATTCCGTGTCGTGTGTGGATTGGCAAGCACAGAGCTCTGATCGTAATCCCATAGAGCACCTGTGGGATGAATTAGAGGGCAGCATAGGAAGTTTGGAATCAAGGCCTTCTACTAAGCATCAGTAAGCGGCAGCACTATGTACTGAATGGAAGCGCATACCTGTCGCTGTGTTCCAAAACCTTGTCGAAAGCATGTCTCGAAGGGTCAGTGCATGCGTTAAGGCCAATGGTGGACCAACACCGTGCTAATGTACGTATATGTCAATAAATGCTATGTTATGTTTCTCTTCTAGGTGTCCGGTGAGTTTTGTGAATAAAGTGTATATGAAAGTGTCATTATTGTTCCTACTCTGATATACGGCAGTGAAGCCTGAGTACTGCAGAAGGAACATAGGGGTCATTTATATGCTCGAAAGGCGGTTGCTTACGGGGGTTTCGTGGAAATACACGCTCTGAAATGAACAATGCCGGTTTAAGTCTTGGTAATATCCGTGTGTGCTCTGAAATGAATAATGCCGGTTTAAGTCTTGGTAATATCCGTGTGTGCTCTGAAATGAACAATGCCGGTTTAAGTCTTGGTAATATCCGTGTGTGCTCTGAAATGAACAATGCCGGTTTAAGTCTTGGTAATATCCGTGTGTGCAGATCGCTGTATGCTGATGACACAGTCCTGTTGGCAGGGAGCAAAAGTGAGTTGCAGAGTATATGTTATTCCGGATGCGAGAAGTTTGTATGAAATTCAAATTGAGTATAAATAAGGGAAAAACTAAAGTTATGGTTTTTGAGATAGAAACTGTTAGTACTGAATGCAAGATAAGTCTTGATGGCACAGAGATTGACCAGGTGAATGAGTTTTTGTATTTCGGAAGTATGTTTGACAGAGAGAAAAAATTAGATTGCGAAATTAGTAGCGAGTGCATTCTTCATTGAAAGTCATAGCTGCCTTAGGAGGATTTCACAGGAATGATGGGTTCTCAAAGAAGTCCCAAATGGCTGTGTATGAAAGTATAATTGTTCCTACTCTGATGTACGGCAGTGAAACCTAGGTACTCTTCTGTCCTTTGTGTACTGGGGAGATACGTTACTTACGGGGAGTTTGTGGTAAGATACGCTCTGATCATGTGAGGAACGAAGATGTGTTGCAGATGTGTAGTAATGTGAGACAAAATGTTGTTAGTAAGGTGGAGACTAATATTCTTAGGTGGTTTGTCCATGTTGAAAGAATGAGTGATGAAGTGCTGACTAAGAGAATTTATTCAGCCCAAGGGACAGGAAAGAAAGGCAGATGACGGCCAAGGAAATCATGGGAGGACCAGATTCAGGAATGTCTGCATGAAAAAAACATTATGAGTGTAAAGCAAAAAAAAGTCTTGTGTGCGCCATGTGATGGATGTTAATGAAGCTCGAGCTGTGAGCCGAGATCGTGGCAAATGGGGAGATTTGATACACTAAGTGAATTTTAGTTCCATCAGGTAAATGATTACTTAGTAGATGGTCTTTCTTCGAGGAGCTAACCCCTGAATCTCAGAGAATAGCTTAATGATATGTATGTATGTTTGTTTGTTTGTTTGGTGGTTTATCGATCATCGTGAGCAACTCTGTGGGCTATAAGCAGTCGCCCGTCCCTAACTTAGGGCCCCTGGTTCCAGGGAACGGAGGAGTCAGGTCCGTAAGACAAACACAACATCCATGCCTCACCGGGGATCGAACCTAAACCCCATCTCGGACGAATGGTAAGATGCTTGCGCCACCAGGATGGCATTTTAGCATTGAGGTATAACAGAATTATTGCTGTAAGCAAACTAACGAGTGATGTATTTTTATTAGTCGAATTAGAGTTTATTATTGTTTTTTTCTCCTGTTTGCTGAGAGGCAACAAGCTATTGCGTAAGAAGAGGACAATTTCTTTGCATTAACGACGAGACAAAGTCGTTTTCCGTCCAATTTAATCAGTAGCTAAATAACTGATAAAATTCATTACATAAGTGTGTTTTTAGTTAACAGTTGCACAGGTGGCACAAATGAGAACAGCAAAAGTGAGCAAGAAAGTTTCGCTGCAATAGACAACATGCTTCAGTGCAAAACGACGAAAGTCGTACTTTTTTCCCCTTTAGTAACCGCTTTGCTGCATTGATTTTCCGTATTGCAGCGAAACGGGTCGGCACTCTCGATATTGAGGCAGCAAATGCGTATTTGTTAAGCGTCTATTAGTTACGCTTGTAGCCATTCAAGTAGTGCGTTTTGATCGGTCACTCCATTTGCCTCTAAGTGATTTCCATATTTCCTGCCCTCTCAAAGAGGCACTGAGAGGTAAACACTTTCGTTCCGCCTGCGAAGTGCAATAAGAGGTGCACAAGTGACTGCAGCCGAAAAGTTTCCCTCGGATACAACACGTGCATTGGTTGCTCAATGACGGACGAACATTGCAAAAGAACAGGACTGTTGAAAAGCGAATGCGTCTCTTATTCAAAGTTAACAATTGTTCTTTTCACTTTAGCTGCCGCCATTTGAACCACCCTGGTAGAACAGAATGACATCAAATTAATATTCTCTGTTCATATTTTTATGTTAAAGAACAAAATAGCATTGGGTCTCCGGAAAGATTTTTAATGCCCGCTCTGTCCTTTGAACTACAACTTCTTAAGTGACAAGTAAAGGATATTACCAGTTGCTTGTGACTCGTGCACAAAATCTGTTTCGTGCAGTTTTCCCATCCACTATATTTATGCAGAGAGCGTTTATATAAGACTTCAAAAGTTGTCTTGCTACTTTTATGGTCGTTTAAACTTACTGTCTCGTTCCGTGGCTTACTAATTAATAGGGTAACTTCGAGAATATACGTTGTCGTCTCTAGTGAGCTTCTGTGGAGCATTTTGTTTTCGACTCCGCTTCTTCTCACCTTTCGTTGTAACCCTAAACAAGGGGGCTGTTACTTCTCCAAGCTTTTGAGGCTCATGAGGGCCGTTATACTAATGAAAAATATTACTGTTGTTCAATCCCACCACAATTAAGCAATCTGAAAGATTACTTTGTCACAATGTTTAATAAATGTTGTTCACATTTATGCCAAATGTATAGTGAAGTGTTTGTATTTAAACAAACGTCATTTGTTTAAAAGGCGAATTTTCGCTGTCGCGTCAAAGTGTACTCTAACACAGTATCTTTCATAAAATACAAAAAGGAGCTTAAAAATGTGGTGTATATGCATGCGTACATATGATATTTTTGTAATTGAAAACTGTATTTTTTATACGTGTTATGGTGTGTTATTCATATCTCAGTGCTTGAGCCATCAATTGCAGCATGATAATTTTACTCGTGTCAATTGAGCATACGTATATACTTCTTACTTGGACACCGGACAAAAAATTAGTCATATCCAGAAATTTACTGTTTATATTGGGATGGTGCGAATGAAATGCCCGTCAAAGGACCAACACAAGTGGACGGCGATAACGGAAAAGTAGGACAACTTCTCTAGGCAAAATAATCCCCCTCGGCATCGACACATACACTGACGGAAAAAAATCCCAACACCAAGAAGGGGTTGTGTTAGATAAACGACAGTTGGTAGGCGATGAGAGTACATCTGTAAGATGACGTCTATGCAAATTTCGCGCTCGGCGCATACGTGTGGCCGCCCCTCGGAACATGCAAAGCAGGTTTGTTGTAAATGCGCGCTGTAACGTTCGTGAGCGTTAGTTATCGTTCAGATTCGACGTAGTGTGTTGATGTTAGTCGAGAATGCCTTTAAAAAGACGAAGAAGCCATTATCAACAGCTCACGGAGTTTGAACGAGGTCGTGTAATAGGGCTACGAGAAGGTGGATTTTCTTTCCGCAATATTGCAGAACGACTTGGCAGGAATGTAGCCACTGTGTATGATTGTTGGCAGCGGTGGTTAAGGGAAGGTACTGCCTCAAGAAGACCGGGTTCCGGCCGTCCACGTGGCACTACTGAGAGGGAAGACCGCCGTGTACGGCGTATGGCCGTGGCGCATCGTACCGCGTCTGCGGCAGCAATTCAAGCTGCAGTTGCCACCACAGTGACACAACGAACTGTTACAAATCGGTTACTTGAAGGACAGCTCCGAGCCAGACACCCTGTAGCGTGTATTCCACTTACTCCAAACCACTGCAGTTTGCGACGTCAGTGGTGTCAAGCTAGAGCTCATTGGAGGACGGAGTGGAGATCTGTTGTGTTTTCTGATGAAAGCCGGTTCTGCCTGGGTGCCAGTGATGGCCGTGTGTTGGTTAGAAGGAGGCCAGGTGAGCGCCTGCAACCAACCTGTCTGCGGCCGAGACACACTGGACCTACACCTGGAGTTATGGTCTGGGGAGCAATTTCCTATGACAGCAAAAGCACTCTCGTGGTTATCCCACGCATCCTGACGGCACAGTTGTACGTCGGTCTGGTGATTCAACCTGTTGTGCTGCCATTCATGAACAGCATTCCAGGGAGTGTTTTCCAACAGTATAACGCTCGCCCGCATACCGCTGTTGTAACCCAACATGGTCTACACAGTGTCGACATGTTGCCGTGGCCTGCTAGATCACCAGATCTTTCACCAATCGAGCACGTATGGGACATCATTTGACGACAACTCCCGCGTCACCCCAACCAGCATTAACCGTCCCTGTATTGACCGACCAAGTGCAACAGGCATGGAACTCTATCCCACAAACTGACATCCAGCACCTGTACGACACAATGCATGAACGTTTGCGTGCTTGCATTCAACATTCTGGCGGTTACACCGGTTATTAATGTACCAGCATTTCACATTTAAAATGGCTCTTCTCGCGCTTACAATAAGCTGTGATCTTGAAACCTTAATCGATTAAATATGTTACCTATACAAATGTATTGCCGCCATTTCATTCCTCTACAACTATTTTTCGGGGTGTTGGGATTTTTTTCCGTCAGTGTAGTTGCCATCTGTCCGGAAAGGCCATGATCCCGGAACGAAAAAAGTCTTGTGGCTGAGACCCGAAGAAGTCATCAACTGCACGTTGAACCTCGTTGTCTGTCGTGAACTGTTTCCCGGACAGGAAGTGATCCAGGCGAAGAAACAGAGGATAGTCTGCCGAGACAAGTACGAGGAATAGGCAGGATAAGGCAGTGCTTCACAGTCCAAGGCACAGCACTGTTCGTTGTGCGACATGAAGTCGGGCGTTGTCCTGGAGCAGAACAACACCATATCTGTTGAACAATTTCCGGTGCATCTGGTGTAATTCAGTACAATAACGTTCTGCTGTGATGGTCTAGTATCTTGCCAAGAAACTCCGATGAATTATCACCGGCTGTGGACCACCAAACAAGGAGCATCATCTTCTTGGTGTGTAGGGGTGGCTTAGGATGCCGTCCAGCAGGTTGTGCCTTGCTTAATCATTTTGCAGATCGTTTCCGATTATTATGTAGGACCAACTTCTCGTCGCAAGTGACGATTCGATGCACTAGTGGTTCCTGTTTATTCCTGGAAAGCAGCGACGTGCAGACTTCCCAAACTCCTAGTCTTGTTGGCAGTTGTCAAGTCATGCGGCAGCCACATGCCCAGCTTTTTGACCTCACCCAGCGCATAGACGCTGAACAATTGTCGTGTGGTGGACACTTACCTCTGCCGGTATCTCACGACACGTTTTTCGGGGGTCCTCTTCAACCACACGTAACAGAACATCGTCAGAAACAGCAACAGGGCGGTGACCACGTGCTACGTTTTGCAGGTCCGAATCCGCTTAGAAACTTCACAAACCCTCGTTTGTTGGTTGTATTCTCCCCAAACGCTTTGTTAAAAAAAAATTTTTTTTTGATTGGAGGTTTAACGACCACCGTGAGCAACTCAATGGGCTATAAGCAGTCGCCCGTCCCTAATTTAGGGTGACTGGTTCCAGGGAAGGGAGAGAGCCAGTGCCGTAAGACAAACACAACATCCATGCCTCACCGGGATTCGAACCCGGACCCCTTACGGACAAATGATCATAGGCCAGCGCCGTAGACCACTGCGCCACCGGGGCGGCTGTTAACATTTCGAGTGGCAATTCCTGCAGAATGGCCCAGTTAAAATTCATACAGGAAGATGACTCTCAAATCCGGCGTCTGCATGTTTCCTTTGCAAGCCACGCTACCTCCAAACAAACCACGCCTGAATCATGTTCTTCACACACGTGCTAGCTATTTATAGTAACCCTGTGACGTAATACCCGCAACACCTGTGGGTGGTTCCATTCCGCTGTGGTGGGGGTATGTCTCCACTGCTCGTTCGCGACCGGACATTTCATTCGCACCAACTTAGTTAATCGTCACGTGCAGAAATCACAGCATTAGTTATTGCTGGAAGAGATTCAACAAGATGATTTAAATAACTTGGATCAATTTTTGACCATTCTAAGAACATTATCTCTCGCAATTCATTGAGATTCCTGGGATCCTGAACTTTGGTTTTTGCATTTTGTTCAAGGTGGTCCCATTAACTCTCGATGGGATTTAAATCTGGCGATTTAGCTGCCCAATCCATGTGTCCCAAAGTTGTATCATGCTCTTCACACCAATCCATAAAAGTTTTAGCTCTATGAATCCTACAGTTGCCATTCTAGTAAATCGGGTAACTTACTTCATGAGAATCTTGCAAATGTTGTGCAAAAGAAAACACATGGTTGTCTAAATTTTTCTGTTAAGATCGCTGATTCATCGTATTCTTCACCTCTACTAGTGGGTCTTACTCACAACCATTAAAAATACCCACAGCATTACAGACGCCTTTGGCAAGAACTCTTTGAAAACACTTAGGATTTATTGTTTCTTGAGACCTCCTGTTGACCTTACGTCATTTGAATATAGACAAAATTTGAATTCTTCAGACCATATGACAGCTTTCCACCGATCAGCAGTCTATATCCTGCGAACTTTGGCACAAGCTAATTGAACTTTTTGTGAGCCGAAGTTAACATTCAGTCTTGCAATTCTACTCCAGATATCCATTCAATGAAGTTCCCTACTTAATGTTCGCTCAGTTATAGACGTGTGAGGTCCATTATTAACAGACTGGAGGAGTTCCTTCTTTGTTTGAAATCTGTTTTCCCTGACCAGGCGAGAAATTCTGTGCGGGTCACGACTTGTCAAAATGATATTTCGTCCACAGTTTTTCCTTTAATTATCAGGCGAGTTTGACTTGCACCAATCTTTTTAAACACGTAGAACTGTTCTTTTGCTAAAACCTGCAAATTCAGAACATTCTTGATGCTGTGTCCTTTTAACCGACCAAAAGCTGTGATACCTTCTAGCCAGCCATTTTCATCTGTCTTTCGAGCCATTGATTTTGATTTTCCAAAATTTGCAGCTTAAAATTTTGCCTCTAGAAAGAAATAATTCATATTTTATCATTATATAACCCTGAAATACTTAAATGATATTCTAATTATAACCTCAGACATATCATTAAGTACTTATACACATTGTTGCAGGTGGCTAATTTTTTATCCTGTGTCTTTATGATTTAACGTTCTATGCTTATTTAAGTCTTTACCGCCATTTATCTATTCTTTGTCCATAATATCGCTAAATTAGAAGCGCATGACTGCTTTTCATCATAGAAACAGACTTTTTCAATTATATTTAATTTATCCGACGACTTACACTGTGTGGTCCAGAATAAAGGATACTGAAGTGAAGCATAAAATAATTTTGCGAATTGCGCTGACTTTAATACGTCCTAAGAACATGAAAACTCAGTATGGAAAATAAATGGAACATATCGCGTTACACAAACACATGTCAAATATTAACCAATCTCTTTCAAACACGTTTCACATCTGAAACGGGCATGCTCTAACATGTCTTGTATGCACCGAAGTGATACAAAGTGTAGTAGACGTCGAATGCAGATGTTCGCACACTTTTGGAACGATTTTCCAGCAACATAATTAATGTTTTAAATAAAATTATTTCTTTTTTAAATATTCTATCTAATAGCTCTGGACTATGAACCTACATCTAGATTTCCAAGATAACAGTGCATTTCTTAAAATTGGTATTTAATTCCAGTCCTCTTCCACTGCTTTCCAGAGTCCAATCATTGTTTTAGGTCTGAGCGCTCATTTTAGCAGTCCGAAGGAACAGCAAAATTGATACCCATCTCTTTTTTTTCATTTTTTCAAGAAATAGAGTGGTAGATATAAATGCAGGACTGGTAGCTTTATCTTGATGGAGTCTTGCTCATTCAAGGCTCTCTGGATAAAGGAATGGTATTTCTTCTTTAAATATAGGAGTTAAAACATTATTTTGGTAATATGTAGAATGAATTTTAACATTTTTTTTTTTAACTTTTCTTAACCCTAATTTCCCATTGCACAAGAAACCATCAATAATTATGAATCTTTACTGAAACTTTCTTTGGATTTTTGGAACTAAGATTGTAAGCCTTTTTTTTTTTTTTTTTTTTTTTTGATCTTTTGCGATAGGAACTCGACCTTTTTGTTACAGTCGTTTAGGAAGTATAACGAAGTGAATTTCTCCGTCATTTCTGTCCACGCCAGGATTCGAACCCGGGTCCCCTCATTCCGGAATAAGTAACTCTACCAATTGAGCTACGCGGACGTTTTATTTTGATTCCTATCTGCCTTTATGTCGTGTGCGTCCTTCTGGCAGGTACGTCACATCTCCCGGTACGTTACAGAAGATCCATGCTTCAATCAATAGTCACAATAAATTTCCATCTGCCTCCATCTAAGTGATTTTCAAAAAGAAGTCTACACCGTGTTCTGAGCTCAGCGACGTGTCTAGGCAAAAGGCGGTGAAAATTATGCTTTTTTGGGGTTTTTTTTCATATTCAAATCTTTGCGTATTACCTTGTTAACAGTTGATACAGAGATTTTTAACGACTTAGCAATTGCTCTTTGGGTCGGTGGATTTTCTTTTAAGACCAGTGACCTTACTTTTGAAATAGTCGTACGTACCTTCTTTGGACATTTGTTTGGAGTTTTCTTCCTCTGTTTTTTATAACATTGCTTTTTTTTTACGCTTTCCAACCGTAGGTTGAAGAAGCGTATATGCTCCAGCTTTTCCCGTCCGTCCGTCTGTCTGTCAACACGATAACTCATGTAAAAATGGTTCGATTTCGATGAAATTTTAGTATGTGGTAGGGGACCACCAGGGGACGAACCCTGTTGAAAATGGGTGAAGTGGGGTCAAAGGTCACGCCATAAGAGCGGGATCCATTTCATTGCCTTTATGCGTCATAACATGCGTAAATATGGTTCGATTTCGATGAAATTTCAGTATGTGGTAGGAAACTACCTGGACACGAACCCTATTGAAAATTGGCAAATTGGGGTCAAAGGTCAGGCAGGGCATAAGAGCGGGATTCATTCCATTGCCCTAATGCGTCATAACTTGCGTAAAAATGGTTCGATTTCGATGAAATTTTGGTATGTGGTAAGGAACCAACCTGGGAACGAAACCTATTGAAAATGGGTGGAATGGGGTCAAAGGTCAGGACATAAAAGCGGGATCCCTTTCATTGCCTTATGCGTCGTACCATGCGTAAATATGGTTCGATTTCGATGAAATTTTAGTGTTTGGTAAGGAACCACCTGGGGACGAACCCTATTGAAAATGGGCGAAATGGGGTCAAAGGTCAAGCAGGACATAAGAGCGGGATTTGTTCCATTGCCCTTATGCGTCATAACATGCGTAAATATGGTTCGATTTCAATGAAATGTTAGTATGTGGTAGGGAACCACCTGGGCACGAACCCTATTGAAAATGGGCGAAATGGGGTCAAAGGTCAGGAGACTGGAGTGGGATCCATTCCATTGCCCTTGTGCATCATAACTTACCTAAAAATGTTTCGATTGCGACAAAACGTTATCATGTTGTTCCGGAGGTATAGTGAACCGGTTCTGTTGAATATCAACGAAATGGGGTCAAAGGTCATTGCACAAAATCAAGATTTATTCCACAGCCATTATTCTCATAACTTGCGTAAAACTGCTTCTATTGCGACAAAACTTTAGTATGTTATTCTTGAGGTGTACTGTACCGGTTCTGTTGAATATCATCGAAATGGGGTCAAAGATCAGGACACAGGAGCTAGATTTATTCCACAGCCATTATCCTCATAACTTGAGTAATAATTTCTGGTATGTTGGAAAGCGTATCATAATCAATGCATTGCATGATTTTACTAACTTGTTTTACATTTAGAAATGCTAATTCCATGATTCTCAGAGCATTTTTTAATTAGAGAATACAAGTATTTCTTTTCGCAAAGAGCAAATACATAACCTTTTATCCACAGCTAGCTTACGTGCGCCATTTTCTGAGCAGACGATATTTAACTGAAGCAGATGTTCCTTTCGTGTTCATCTAACACGCTGTTGCCAGTTTCGTTTTTTTCAGCTTCTTTTATTTTCTGTAATTTCTTATCAGAAACGTTCTAAAAATGAATGAACATCCTCTGTATTTGTCTTCATTTGTTCATTAACAAAAGGCACGGACTGGATTGCGATACACCTGCTTTAAGAATCCTCGAAAAGAAAAGGCGTAGAGGGGTATATAGAGCGCGAGTCTAAGAACAAAACAAACATCAAAGTAGTACAACAGGTTCTTCCAGTTTCCGTTTAGCTTGCAAAAGGTGTGGAAAAGCTCTCACTAATGTCGCAGTTTTTCGAAGATGTTTTCTTCGCTAGTGGTTTCTTTGTCATTCGTCTCTGACTTTTCCTTTGTGATCTGAGGACTTTGTCTAGCACCTTCGCCGTATGTTCGTGGGCTGCAGCAGGCTTGTTCCTCCCAGAAAGCAACTTCTGTTGAGGTTTCAGTTCCTTGAAAATGTCTTCAACAGCACAAAAGCGCCCGGTTGATTAGAGATGTTACACTTATTTCTCTTCTGTGTCATTGGCCATAGTAAGAACATAATGCTCCTCAAAAGGAGTTTTTCTTGATTACTGAGGATCATTATGACGCGACTGCTCACACAGCCTTCCTGCTGAGTTCAAGGCATAATTCTTCTCAAAGGCTTAGTAGGAACATAATGCTTCTTAAAAGGCGTTTTTCTAGATTACTGAGATCATTATGACGCGACTGCTCACATAGTCTTCCTGCTCTGAGTTCAAGGCCATAGTACGAACATAATGCTCCTCAAAAGTCTTTGTTCTAGATTACTGAGGATCATTACGACGCGACGGCTCACACAACCTTCCTGCTCTGATTTCAAGGCCAAATTACGTCATCGTCTTCCCATCCACATATGTGATCCACAATGCTGCCAAACTTCGGGAGCCTTTATTCTGCGCCATTTCTTGCACTTCAGTTTGTTTCGATGCACTTCCCGAAAACGTAAAACAAGCTAAATGAATCTTGTATTAAACTTTTGTGAAATATGTTCAAATGTACAGTAAGAGTTCTGAGTATGTATAATACTGATACGTATTTTTTATGTAGCAGTGATACGTGTATGCTCGTTCTCGTTATCGCACATCTGTATCTGCATGTCAGTGTGAGCTTCGAGTTGTATTTTTCCACATATTATTCCCAAGGAATATTAGCTGATATATGTGCAAGGCTGCGTAAAGTATTCATTGCAGAAGTTTTACTATTTGTATAATATGTTTAAATATGCTGGTATTATATTTGAACACTTACATGTGCCGAGTATTTTCGTGAGAAATGACAAATAAACAACTTCCAAGTGATATACTGAGTTTGTTGATTACTGATCTTTGAATTATGACTGTAGCTTAGACAAGACCAACTGCTGATTGTGTGTATAGAATTTAAAGGTGAAATAACATAAAAAATGATCAAATTGGCTAATACAGCGTATTTTTCTTCGTAGAGTATAATTCACAGCGACGTACAGGATGGGCATAAAGTCGTTAAGAAAATGGTATTTAAAAATTATGATAGGTAGAAACAAGCGGTTTGTGTCATGATGCATGTAAACTAATAGAGTTTTTTTCTACATTGTTAGCACATCTCCACATGAGCACCGTTCGTTACCTGGAGCACATCTAGTTGATATTCAATTTCCCCACCATGTTTTGCCTAACATCTCTTTGGAGACTGTGGTAATAGCATCTGTTGTCCTCCTCTGTAGAGTTTCAATATCAGACACTGGTGCTGAATAGGCTTTATCCTTGACATAAATCAACAGGGAAAAGTCTTGGGGTGTTATGGCTGGTAACTATGGTGGCCATGATGTTAGACCATCCCTCCCAGTCCTTCTGTTGGGAAATGTGGTATTGCGGAATGTTTGAACAATTTTAATCCCTAATGTGGTGGAGCACCATTCTACTGGAAAATCAGCCATGATTAACATTTGTCCAACTGAGGTATAACAAAATCCTAGAATGCAGTTCCGTAGTATGTAGTTCCGTTGATAGATTCCGTAGTATGCTGTTCCGTACTTAGATTCCCTAGTATGCAGTTCCGTACTTAGATTCCTCAATACGCAGTTCCGTACTTAGATTCCTCAATACGCAGTTCCGTACTTAGATTCCTCAATACGCAGTTCCGTACTTAGATTCCTCAATACGCAGTTCCGTTCTAAGATTCCGTAGCATGGATTTCTGTACTTAGATTCCGTAGCATGGATTTCTGTACTTAGATTCCGTAGCATGTAGTTACGTACTTAGTGTCTCTAGTATGCAGTTTCATAGTTACATTCCGTAATATGCAGTTCCGTACTTAAACTCCGTACTATGCAGTTCCGTAGATAGATTCCGTAGTGTGTAGTTCCGTAGTTAGATTTCGTAATATGCAGTTCCGTACTTAAAATCCGGAGTAGTATGCAGTCCCGTATACTTAAATTCCGTTGTTATATTCCGTAGTATGCAGTTCCGTACTTAAATTCTGTAGTATGCAGTCCCGTATACTTAAATTCCGTAGTATGCAGTCCCGTATACTTAAATTCCGTAGTATGCAGTCCCGTATACTTAAATTCCGTAGTATGCAGTCCCGTATACTTAAATTCCGTAGTATGGTGTTCCCTAGTTAGATTCCGTAGTATGCTGTTCCGTACCTAAATTGGGTAGTATGCAGTTCCGTACTTAATTTCTGTAGTATGCAGGCCCGTAGTTAGATTCCGTAGTATGCTGTTCCGTACTTAAGTTCTGTAGTATGAAGTTCCGTATACTTAAATTCCGTAGTATGCAGTTCCGTAATTATTTTCCGTAGTATGCAGTTCCGTACTTAAATTCTGAAGTATGAAGTTCCGTGTACTTAAATTCCGTAGTATGCAGTTCCGTACTTAGATTCCGTAGTTGGACCTGCGGCGCCGCACAAGAATGTGTGTGAAGCTTCCCACAGCACGTGATCGTTTGCGAAAGCAAATAATATCGCTTTCGTTGCGTCGTTTTTTTTGTTTTTTTTTGTTTTTGTTTTTTTGTTATATATGTGTCATATTTTTATTTTTTTCGTGAATAAAAATTTATTCCCAACTGTTTGCGGGCTTACATCTTCGTACTGTGTTACCTTTTCATACTATTAACGCATTTCTGGTAATTCTCTAAATATGCGACCTCTCGGGACACTTACGAAGGAGAGCTTTTAAAAACCACATTGCCACAAAAACGTTATTACGTTTAAAGCGACGTGTTATCTGTATCCGCGTATAATCCGCAGAACCTAAATTTATAACTTTAACAGATAATCCGTGGATTATATGACTAAAAATATGATACTTCATTTATACTTTCTTCTAGTAAGATACAGCAATTTTTTTAGAAGAAATTTTGTCACGTTTCTTTTATGAAGTTCATTTAAACGTTCATTAAATTTGTTTTATCGTGGGTAACTTGATAGGTCAAATTTCTAAACTTACAGAATGGTCAATACAAACGAGGGCACGATCTCGAGTTGACATGCACTTCGTCCGAGTTACCGAAATCCTAGATATCGTTTTAATTTTTAAATTGTTTACGTCTTCTACAAATGCTACGGTATTTCATGGACCGTCACAAGAAACTAATTGAACCTTAGTGCTCTATTTAGCCAAGAAACTGGTTGAACCCAATTCCCTTGAATCGATCGCCCTATCTATCAACTGAAGGGTTGAAGTGTTCTTTGACTGGTCAATGGAAAACCAATTTAGCAAGTTCAGAAGTTTGATCTATCAAGCTTGCCACCCTAGCAAAGTTAACGCAAGTCGACAGTGGCGTGGGTGACCTAAAATTTATCCGGGGCTAAATATTATTAAAATTCTTCTCACCATCTTCCGTATTGTGAAATATAATTTCAGTGGATTGTGAGGTTTCCGAACGCCACCTGCTGAAATGATACTTAACCACATAGACTGAAGAAGAAATGTATTTTTATATATGTTGTGCTGCATAACACACACAAAAAAAGAACAGTAGAAACAAAACAGTAATAAACAGTTGACACAAAACTGTAGTAAATAATAGAAACAAAACAGTAGTGAAAAGTTGAAATAAAACAGTACAAATAATAGAAACAAAACAGTACTAAACAATAGAAACAAAACGGTAGTAAAGAGTTGAAACAAAACAGTAGTAAACAGTAGAAACAAAGCAGTACTAAGCAGTAGAAACAAAACGGCAATAAACAATAGAAACAAAACAGTGGTAAACAGTAAACAGCAGAAACAAAACACTAATAAACAACAGAAATAAAATAGTGGTAAACAGTGGGAACAAAACAATAGTAAACAGTAAGAACAAAACAGTGGTAAACAATAGATTTCCTTAAATCGATCGCCGTATCTATCAACTGAAGGGCTGAAGTGTTCTTTGACTGGTCAATGGAAAACCAATATAGCAAGTTCAGAAGTTTGATCTATCAAGCTTGCCACCCTAGCAAAGTTAACGCAAGTCGACAGTGGCGTGGGTGACCTAAAATTTATCCGGGGCTAAATATTATTAAAATTCTTCTCACCTTCTTCCGTATTGTGAAATATAATTTCACTGGATTGTGAGGTTTCCGAACGCCACCTGCTGAAATGATACTTAACCACATAGACTGAAGAAGAAATGTATTTTTATATATGTTGTGCTGCATAACACACACACAAAAAAAAAACAGTAGAAACAAAACAGTAATAAACAGTTGACACAAAACTGTAGTAAATAATAGAAACAAAACAGTAGTGAAAGGTTGAAATAAAACAGTACAAATAATAGAAACAAAACAGTACTAAACAATAGAAACAAAACGGTAGTAAAGAGTTGAAACAAAACAGTAGTGAAAAGTTGAAATAAAACAGTACAAATAATAGAAACAAAACAGTACTAAACAATAGAAACAAAACGGTAGTAAAGAGTTGAAACAAAACAGTAGTAAACAGTAGAAACAAAGCAGTACTAAGCAGTAGAAACAAAATAGCAATAAACAATAGAAACAAAACAGTGGTAAACAGTAAACAGCAGAAACAAAACACTAATAAACAACAGAAATAAAATAGTGGTAAACAGTGGGAACAAAACAGTAGTAAACAGTAAGAACAAAACAGTGGTAAACAATAGATTTCCTTAAATCGATCGCCGTATCTATCAACTGAAGGGCTGAAGTGTTCTTTGACTGGTCAATGGAAAACCAATATAGCAAGTTCAGAAGTTTGATCTATCAAGCTTGCCACCCTAGCAAAGTTAACGCAAGTCGACAGTGGCGTGGGTGACCTAAAATTTTTCCGGGGCTAAATATTATTAAAATTCATCTCACCTTCTTCCGTATTGTGAAATATAATTTCACTGGATTGTGAGGTTTCCGAACGCCACCTGCTGAAATGATACTTAACCACATAGACTGAAGAAGAAATGTATTTTTATATATGTTGTGCTGCATAACACACACACAAAAAAAAACAGTAGAAACAAAACAGTAATAAACAGTTGACACAAAACTGTAGTAAATAATAGAAACAAAACAGTAGTGAAAAGTTGAAATAAAACAGTACAAATAATAGAAACAAAACAGTACTAAACAATAGAAACAAAACGGTAGTAAAGAGTTGAAACAAAACAGTAGTAAACAGTAGAAACAAAGCAGTATTAAGCAGTAGACACAAAACGGCAATAAACAATAGAAACAAAACAGTGGTAAACAGTAAACAGCAGAAACAAAACACTAATAAACAACAGAAATAAAATAGTGGTAAACAGTGGGAACAAAACAGTAGTAAACAGTAAGAACAAAACAGTGGTAAACAATAGATTTCCTTAAATCGATCGCCGTATCTATCAACTGAAGGGCTGAAGTGTTCTTTGACTGGTCAATGGAAAACCAATTTAGCAAGTTCAGAAGTTTGATCTATCAAGCTTGCCACCCTAGCAAAGTTAACGCAAGTCGACAGTGGCGTGGGTGACCTAAAATTTATCCGGGGCTAAATATTATCAAAATTCTTCTCACCTTCTTCCGTATTGTGAAATATAATTTCAGTGGATTGTGAGGTTTCCGAACGCCACCTGCTGAAATGATACTTAACCACATAGACTGAAGAAGAAATGTATTTTTATGCATGTTGTGCTGCATAACACACACACAAAAAAAAACAGTAGAAACAAAACAGTAATAAACAGTTGACACAAAACTGTAGTAAATAATAGAAACAAAACAGTAGTGAAAAGTTGAAATAAAACAGTACAAATAATAGAAACAAAACAGTACTAAACAATAGAAACAAAACGGTAGTAAAGAGTTGAAACAAAACAGTAGTAAACAGTAGAAACAAAGCAGTACTAAGCAGTAGAAACAAAATAGCAATAAACAATAGAAACAAAACAGTGGTAAACAGTAAACAGCAGAAACAAAACACTAATAAACAACAGAAATAAAATAGTGGTAAACAGTGGGAACAAAACAGTAGTAAACAGTAAGAACAAAACAGTGGTAAACAATAGATTTCCTTAAATCGATCGCCGTATCTATCAACTGAAGGGCTGAAGTGTTCTTTGACTGGTCAATGGAAAACCAATATAGCAAGTTCAGAAGTTTGATCTATCAAGCTTGCCACCCTAGCAAAGTTAACGCAAGTCGACAGTGGCGTGGGTGACCTAAAATTTATCCGGGGCTAAATATTATTAAAATTCTTCTCACCTTCTTCCGTATTGTGAAATATAATTTCACTGGATTGTGAGGTTTCCGAACGCCACCTGCTGAAATGATACTTAACCACATAGACTGAAGAAGAAATGTATTTTTATATATGTTGTGCTGCATAACACACACACAAAAAAAAACAGTAGAAACAAAACAGTAATAAACAGTTGACACAAAACTGTAGTAAATAATAGAAACAAAACAGTAGTGAAAAGTTGAAATAAAACAGTACAAATAATAGAAACAAAACAGTACTAAACAATAGAAACAAAACGGTAGTAAAGAGTTGAAACAAAACAGTAGTAAACAGTAGAAACCAAGCAGTACGAAGCAGTAGAAACAAAACGGCAATAAACAAGAGAAACAAAACAGTGGTAAACAGTAAACAGCAGAAACAAAACACTAATAAACAACAGAAATAAAATAGGGGTAAACAGTGGGAACAAAACAGTAGTAAACAGTAAGAACAAAACAGTGGTAAACAATAGATTTCCTTAAATAGATCGCGGTATCTATCAACTGAAGGGCTGAAGTGTTCTTTGACTGGTCACTGGAAAACCAATTTAGCAAGTTCAGAAGTTTGATCTATCAAGCTTGCCACCCTAGCAAAGTTAACGCAAGTCGACAGTGGCGTGGGTGACCTAAAATTTATCCGGGGCTAAATATTATTAAAATTCTTCTCACCTTCTTCCGTATTGTGAAATATAATTTCACTGGATTGTGAGGTTTCCGAACGCCACCTGCTGAAATGATACTTAACCACATAGACTGAAGAAGAAATGTATTTTTATATATGTTGTGCTGCATAACACACACACAAAAAAAAACAGTAGAAACAAAACAGTAATAAACAGTTGACACAAAACTGTAGTAAATAATAGAAACAAAACAGTAGTGAAAAGTTGAAATAAAACAGTACAAATAATAGAAACAAAACAGTACTAAACAATAGAAACAAAACGGTAGTAAAGAGTTGAAACAAAACAGTAGTAAACAGTAGAAACAAAGCAGTACGAAGCAGTAGAAACAAACGGCAATAAACAAGAGAAACAAAACAGTGGTAAACAGTAAACAGCAGAAACAAAACACTAATAAACAACAGAAATAAAATAGGGGTAAACAGTGGGAACAAAACAGTAGTAAACAGTAAGAACAAAACAGTGGTAAACAATAGATTTCCTTAAATAGATCGCGGTATCTATCAACTGAAGGGCTGAAGTGTTCTTTGACTGGTCACTGGAAAACCAATTTAGCAAGTTCAGAAGTTTGATCTATCAAGCTTGCCACCCTAGCAAAGTTAACGCAAGTCGACAGTGGCGTGGGTGACCTAAAATTTATCCGGGGCTAAATATTATTAAAATTCTTCTCACCTTCTTCCGTATTGTGAAATATAATTTCAGTGGATTGTAAGGTTTCCGAACGCCACCTGCTGAAATTATACTTAACCAAATAGACTGAAGAAGAAATTTTATTTTTATATATGTAGTGCTGCATAACACACACAAAAAAACCGGTAGAAACAAAACAGTAATAAACAGTTGAAACAAAAAAATTCAAACAATAGTAATAAAACAGTACTAAACAATAGAAACAAAACAGTAGTAAAGAGTTGAACAAAGCAGTACTAAACAGTAGAAACAAAATAGCAATAAACAATAAAAACAAAACAGTGGTAAACAGTGGGAACAAAACAGTAGTAAACAATAGGAACAAAACAGTAGTAAACAATAGAAACGAAACAGTAGTAAACAATAGAAACAAAACAATGGTAAACAGTAGGAACAAAACAGTAGCAAACAATAGAAACAAAACAGTAGGAACAAAACAGTGGTAAACAATAGAAACAAAACAGTAATAAAAAACAGAAACAAAATAGTGGTAAACAGTTATAACGAAGTGAATTTCTCCGTCATTTTTATCCGCGCCGGGGTTCGAACCCGGGTCCACTCATTCCGGAATAAGTTGCTCTACCAATTAAGCTACGCGGACATTTTATTCTGATTCCTATCTGCCTTTATGTCGTGTGCGTCCTTCTGGCAGTTACGTCACATCTCCTCTCCTGGTACGTTACATCATCTCCCCCTTATTTTTCTTTTTTTGAAGTGCTGCTCATATTTTTCCTATCTCGCGGTGTGGAAATAACATCACACCAATGCGAGATTTTGAACGGTCGGGTCATCCGGATAGTTCGGGCGCCATTATAACGAAGTGAATTTCTCCGTCATTTTTATCCGCGCCGGGGTTCGAACCCGGGTCCACTCATTCCGGAATAAGTTGCTCTACCAATTAAGCTACGCGGACATTTTATTCTGATTCCTATCTGCCTTTATGTCGTGTGCGTCCTTCTGACAGGTACGTCACATCTCCTCTCCTGGTACGTTACACAGTGATAACAAAACAGTAGTAAACAATAGAAACGAAACAGTAGTAAACAATAGAAACAAAACAATGGTAAACTGTAGGAACAAAACAATGGTTAATCGCAGGAACAAAACAGTAGCAAACAATAGAAACAAAACAGTAGGAACAAAACAGTAGAAACAAAACAGTAGTAAACAATAGAAACAAGCAGTAGTAAACAATAGAAACAAAACGGTAGTAAACAGTTGAAACAAATAGTAGTAAACAATAGAAACAAAAGAGCAGTAAATAGTAGTAGTAAACAGGAGAAACAAAACAGTAATAAACAGTAGAAACAAAACAATGGTAAACAGTAGGAACAAAACTGTAGCAAACAATAAAAACAAAACAGTAGTAAACAATACAAAGAAAACAGTAGTAAAGAGTAGTTAACAATAGAAATAAAACAGTAGTAAAGAGTTAAAACAAATCACTAGGAGCAAAACAGTACTAAACAGTAGAAACAAAACAGTAGTGAACAGTAGAAACAAAACAGTAGAAAACAGTAGTAAGCAGGAGAAACAAAATAGTAGCAAACCGTCGAAACAAAACAGTAATAAACAGCTGAAATAAAACAAAGTATGTTCGCTTTTGCTTCCACTTAACACGAAATTTTGCTATAACTTCATATTAAAAGTTTTAGACTGATTCTTATGTTTTTTTACCAAGCACATGTTTAGTCAATGTGGCCCAAGTCTTTAACGGTTCGTTTTTCTTCATCCCTTAGTAAAGTAAGACAGAGTACCGTAAAAAAGCCCTTTGTTCATTTTGCTTACACGAGTGAACCTGCAATTTGCTTAACACCACAAACGAAAATCAGCCGCTCACTGTCCAACGATGCGGAAGCAAAATTGCTGCTGTCAAACAGAAACGCCACCGGCACCGAAAAACAGTTTTTCGCATGCGCAGTTCAACGCGCATTTACTCGTTCATTACTGTTCTCCGAAGCTTCGTCAAGGCAGCCAAGACGAAAAGGTGACGGGTGTCGCCTCTACCACCACGTGGTATTCATTGCGCTCTAGTGAACGGACATGGAAGGCTGTAATGTGTTACCCAGTTATTCAATTATTGTAGTGGCTCACATCTGCATTCAGCAAATCTGAGAACTGGTTACTAATACGAATTTTCTTTCGGAATTTTTCCAATTAAAATTAAAAAAAAAAATTCTAATTTTCATGCTGTGCTTAGCCTAAGATGCCCATAACGACCAACCGCCACTGTAAGTCAAAAACTACATAAAAGAGAAACGTGAAAAAGTTATTTACAAACATTTGGTAGGTTTTAGCAGATGTATATACACTGATGAGCCATTTCATTATGACCACCTACCTAATAAGCTGTAGGACCCCCTTTGGCCCGCAAAACAGCGGCCACTAGGCGAGGCATCGATTCGATGAGATAGCGATAGGTATCCTGGAGTATCTGGTACCATGATGTCAACAGCAGGTCCTCCAGTTCCGAACCCACTTTTCCAAGCCGAACCACAAATATTTCATTAGGTTCATGTCAGGTAAATTTGGGGGCCACGGCATTAACAGAAAGTCACCAGCATGTTCCTCGAATCACTCCTTGACGATTCTGGCAGTGCGGCATGGCGCATTATCCTGTTGCTAGTGGCCGTCACCAGCAGGGAACACAGTTGCCATGAATGGGTGAACTTGGGCCGCAACGATGTTTACATACCGAACAGCTGTCAGGGATTGTGCTGTTGGGCTAATGGGGCCTAACGTGTCACAAGAAAGCATCGCCCACAGCATAACACAACCGCCGCCTGCCTGTTTCCTCCCAACGGTGCATCCAGCTGCCATCGGCTCCGTTGGTAATCAGCGTATCCGCCCTCGGCCGTCTATGTGATGCACCAGGAATCTTGATTTGTCAGACCAGGCCACTTTCTTCCAATCATCCACGATCCAATCTCAATGATCTTGGACCCATTTCATGCGTTGTTGGTGAGGACGTGTATTGAGCATAGGGACCCGGCTAGGTCTTCGGCTACGAAGGCACATGCGCAGAAGGCTGCGTTGAACTGCGTGCTGTGACACATTGCCCTGATCCCGACTGTTGTAGTTGCAGGTGATTTGCCGCACAGTGGCCCTGCGGTTGCTGTGAACAATGCGCGACAGTCTCCCCTCTCCTCTGGCATCAGTGAGCTGCCGACGACACACGGTTCGTCGTTTGGCCCTCTGTGCATCACTTTTGATACGTACTCACTACAACGGCACGTGTACAACCCACAAGCCGCGCCGTTTCCGCGATCGTAGTTCCAAGGCGCCATGCCATCACAATTTGTCCTTTATCAAACTCCGATAAATCGGCAGGTTTTTCCATTCTGACTCCGAATACTCTACTAACCGAAAGCCGGTCCTCGAGTTGCATACAGTAGCGAACAAAAGTATTTGGCGAAACACTTTTTCGACAATAATATTTTTCCTGCTGGACCAAATCGGGTCATTTTGGGATATGATATGTGTTATTCAGTTGTAAACATGTCCCATGTGCAGATGGATCGGAAACCTTAACACAGATCAAGTACCGAGCTTAATCGCAAATATCATACAAATTGACCAACAAAGTAGGTGTGTATCACATTCATTTAATGCAACGATAACAGAAAACAAGTACGACAAAACAATAACTAATACTTAGTAGGATAATCACGAGACTTCATAACAGCTGCACAACGCGCCGGCATCGAGTCCACTAGCTTCTCGACGGTGACCTGCGGAATTCGCGCCCATTCTGCAGACAGCTGGTCGAGTTTCTGGGCCCTATTCCGGCAGGTTTTCTTCGCACATCGTCTCTCCAGCTCCTTCCACATGTGCTCCATGGCGTTGAGGTCTGGATATTGGCTTGGCCAGTCTAGAAGTGTGACCTGTTGCTGCTGGAAGGATGCCTTCGCTGCTCTGGAGGCGTTGTCTTGCTGCATGATCCATTCGGGTGGCATGTTCTGGTTTGCCCATGGGAAGACATCGTTGATGAGCATGTTCGTATAGCTCTGGCCGGTCATTTTTCCGTTAATCTTTATGGGGCCCATTCCATTGCGAGAGAAGGCGCCGTAAACCATGAGCGATCCTCCTCCGTGCTTGACAGTCGGCTGAATGAACTGGGGGTTGAATCTCTGGCCACACGGACGTCGTACGTATCGGATGCTATCACTTCCGAACAAGTTGAACTTGCTCTCGTAGGTGAAAAGCACCTTACTCCAGTTCGCCGCGGTCCAGTGTCGATGACGGCGCGCGAACGCGATTCTGGTTCGTCGATTCTTGATCCCGATGAGTGGTTTCTTGGCGGGGCGTCTTCCATTCAATCCACCAGCAATGAGACGACGGGAGATGGTCATTCGGCTGACGTTCAGGTCGTCGCTGTCGCGGAATTCGAAGGCGATGTTCACAGCAGTCAAGGTGGGATCAGCACGAGATCGACGGAGGATGCGTCTATCCTGGCGCAACGTAGTGGAACGAGGCTTACCACATCGCGGACTGTTCTCGACTGTCCCAGTCTTCTTATAACGTTGCAGGATAGCTGAAATGGACTAGTGTCGGATCTTCAGAGCCCTCGTAATGTCGGTGACTCGCATTCCGGATTCCATCATGTTCACGAGCTCCAACAGGGATCACCGCCTTTTTACCCATTTCTGAAAACCTAAGATTGACTTATTATCGCACTACACATCACAAAACCCACAAAAATCACAAGAAAAACATTAATACATGCAGCAAACAAATGGGTAATAATTGGCGACTCTTGAATATAGCCCATTTCGAACGACAAATTCCCTTTGAGCGAAATACAAACTGCGCGCCATTGTAACCCACGAATCAACACATATCATATCCCAAAATGACCCGATTTGGTCGAGCAGAAAAAAAATTATGGTCGAAAAAGTGTTTCGCCAAATACTTTTGTTCGCTACTGTATATACTGCTTTGGGAATTTAAGCTGCGCCACAGTTTGGTCTCCATGCGAGCTCATTTTTCTAAACTGTCGGTGGTCATAATGTAACGGCTCATCAATGTATAGCTGAAGCATGCTACACGATTTAATGTATATGAATTATGATATGTTTCTCACACCTTCAGGTACAGCAAGTTATCAGAAACTTCACGAACTCAGCAAAGCAATAGCGTACTTTAAACGAACAGTGATTTCATGAATTGCAACACTTCAGTTGCGGAGATATGGTGTCCCCAGACGGACGGACGGACAAGCGGGTAACTTAAAGCACGACCTTTTTTTTTTTTTTTTTCAAACCGCGTGCTAAAAAGGTAACACGTGGTTAATTGAAGCAGTTTTGCGTTCCTGAGGAGGATAAAATATCTTTTTGTTCATGCGAGAATGAACTTTCAAAGCTAACATTATCTTTCGTTACAGAAAGAATCTCCTTAATATTTTGCTTGTGAGAAATAACGAGGAATAAAAAGTGGAATTACCATTCCTTCCTGCAGACTGTTTGACAAATAGGTCATCACCAAACAACGCCAAATTGTTGGTAGATTTTGCTTACCAATTAAAGTGTTAAAGTGGCAACGAGTGTTTATAGGTCGCAACGTTATATGGAATTGTATGTGGAAAAGACATATATAGGTCATGCCAACTTTAATCAGCTACTGAAATATTGCATGCGACAGGCGATATATTCAAGGCTGTGTTCATTTGCACAGACGACAACCCTTAAGCCACCGTTCCGTTAATATTGCGTTTACCTTCGTCGATCGAATGGCGACCATTAAGCAGCTCTGTCGCCGTCAAAGAGCATCCGCTGATTGTCAGAAGTTATTTCAAATTCAAACAAGTGACACGCTGAATATTCCCATAAAATGAGGACTTCCGTACATTGCGCATATTCTTTTTTCGAGATTATCTTTATTAAAACCCGGAAGACAGATATAGAAAATAAAGTGAGGGAAATAACTGCAACATCCCCTAATAAAATCCAAGATATATAAAATACAATACCAAATAACCACAGGGAAATATTACTGCCAGCAGCGCATGCGGGTGATAGACAATCACATGAGTGGATAGCGCTGACTTTAGGAACATAAAATAATACGAGCTACACTGAAACGAAATACACAAATGAGTCATTACCATATGAGCACCTACGTAATAGGCTGCAGGGTCCCTTTTATCCCGCAAAACAGCGGCCACTCGGCGACGCATAGATTCGATGTAGGTATCTTGGGGTATCTGGTACTATAGCATCAACAGCGGGTCCTCCAGTTCCCTGACATTTCGGGGTGGTGGTGATTTAACGCGAACCCGCTTTCCCAAGTCGAACCACAAATGTTCGATTGGGTTCATGACAGGTGAATTTGGATTAACAGAAAGTCACCAGCATGTTCCTCGAACCACTCCTTGACGATTCTGGCAAAGTGACATGTCGCATTATCCTGTTGGTAATGGCCATGACTAGCAAGGAACACAGTTTCCATGAATGGGTGAACTTGGTCCGCAACGATGTTCAGATACCTGACAGCTGTCAGGGATTGTGCTATTGGGATAGTGGGGCCCAAAGTGTCCCAAGAAAACATCGCCCACAGCATAACCTGCCGCCGCTGACCTGTTTCTGCCCAACAGTGCATCCAGGTGCCATAGCCTCCGTTGGTAATCAGCGTATCCGCGCTCGGCCGTCTACGTGATGCACCAAGAATCTTCATTCGTCAGACCAGGCCACTCTCTTCCAATCATCCACGGTCCAATCTCGATGATCTTGAGCCCATTTCATGCGTTGTTGGAGATGACGTGCAGTGAGCATGGGGACCCGCTGGATCTTGGGCTAAGCAGGTCCACGCGCCGAAGACTGCGATGAACTGTGAGCTGTGACACATTGCCCTAATCACCGCCTGTGGTCGGTGTGAACAATACGCGACTGTCTCCGCTCCCCCTGACATCAATGAGCTCCAGACGACACACGGGTGGATGATGGTTTGTCGTTTGGCCTTCTGTGCACCACTTTTGATACGCACTTACTACAGCGGCACGTGAACCCACAAGATGTGCCATTTCCGAGATCGTAGTTCCAAGGCGCCGTGCCATCACAATTTGTCCCTTATCAAACTCCGATAAATCGGCAGTTTTTTCCCATTCTGACTCCGAACACTCTACTAACCGAAAGCTGGTCCTCGGGTTTTATATATACTGCTCTGTGAACTTCACCTGCGTCATCGTTTGGTCTCCAGGTGAGCTCATTTCCCTAGGCTGGGGGTGGTCATAATGTAATGACTCATCGGTGTAAGGAGATGTGTCGCCCACGCGCACACACATAGGGCAAATTTTTCAACACGCAATGCAAAACCAATCCAAAAACAACAAGCATCACACATGCGATTTACACTGCCTACACCATGCAGCATAAAACCCCAAATCTGTTGGTGGCGAGTTCGATCCTACATCTTCCTCCTCCGGAGTCTGATATTTAATCAATAGAAATGCACCGACGAAGGCTTATCTTTTGCAACTTGCTGTTTTGATATGTGCGCCATCTCTGGTGTAGCTACATCACATGTATTCCCCACTTGAGAAACGCGGGAGCTCGAAATCGCAGGTTTTCTCAGGTCTTCCGACTAACCATGCAGAAATCAGTGTAGAAGAAGGAATTCTGACTATTTCCAGACGATGTGTGGAAGAAGGATCACACATCATTTTGAACCTCGCGGCCAGAAGATTCATTTTACGTTCGGGCGTCAATATAGCGAGCGAACCCAAATTTTTTCGGTGACAGTATCGAACCTACATCTTCCTTCTCCGGAGTCGGATATTTTACCGATTGAGCTACACCGACGAAGGCTTATGGTTGCAACTTGCCGTTTTGGCATGTGCATCAACTCTGAGGTACACGGTCATACCAGAATAACATGACACCCTCGGAATCGCAGTGTACGCACCCATACCCGTCACAGAGAGCACGTGACAAGGTCGACCATATGGAGATATAAGCGGCCGGCCATGGCAGATCAGCCATAGTGCGTAACGTGAGCCCAATGGGCAGAGGTAGTGATCTGACGGACGTTCAAAAAGGAATGATCATCAGCTACTGGGCCAAGAGTGGAAGCATCTCAGAAACAGCAGACTTCGTGGGCTGTTTGCGAGGTGCTGTAGTAACGGTGTACCAAGAATCGAAAGAACGTACCAATGGCACAGCGAGTACATTCAGACTTCATAACTGTGGTGTCCCAAAGGCCATTGACCACAGAGGAGAACGTCGCCTCCGTTGACTGGTAAAGGGCAATCGACGCACAACAGGGCAGCAAATCACCACGCAAATGGACGCTGGAGCACTCAGGTACGAGTCCCCGATAACAGTAGAATGAACTCTGTTACGCATGGGTTGCCGGAATCAACGCTGCGTTAAGGCGGCCGTACTAACCCAGGTCCGTCGGTAACGGCGCCTGAAGTTCGCATGGGACTATC
This sequence comes from Macrothele yani, assembly GCA_039090855.1. NCBI lineage: Eukaryota > Metazoa > Arthropoda > Arachnida > Araneae > Macrothelidae > Macrothele > Macrothele yani. The sequence goes on from CM077021.1 coordinate 11,003,969, forward strand.
GTCATTGGACAGTGCAAGAGTGGTAAAAGGTTGCCTTCTCCGACGGGTCGAGGTTTCTACTCCACAGAAGTGACGGGCGGCGGCAATTGCAGCGTCGGACACACGAGAATCGACACCCGGACATGCCTGTAGGTCAAGTACAGGCCGGCGGTGGCAGTGTGCATGTCTGGGGGATGTTTTTCTGGTATGACCTGGGACCGCTAGTACCACTGGATGGGTCCCTGAAAGCCACTGGCTACCTGTCCATACTCACTGACCATATCCATCCCTTCATGCTGGACGTTTACCCTGGTGGTGATGGTGTCCACCCCCAGGACAATGCGCCCTGCCTTTTCGCTAAGGCGGTGCGTGACTGGTTCCAGGAACATGACAGCGATGAGTCCGTTCTCCATTGGCCGGAGAAATCGCCCGATCTTAATCCCATAGAACACTTGTGAAACTATTTGGACCCACAGGTTCGACGTGCCGACCCATAACCACTTCATCTCTGGGACCTCCGTGCTCTGCAGCAGTCCGAATGGGCACGTGTGCCTGACGCGACCGTCCAGGGCCTCACTGCGTCCATGCCACGCCGTCTCGCCGCTGTCATTCGGGCCAAGAGTGGTTATTCCCATTATTAGGTAAGCGGTCATATTATTCTTATACGACTGGGTAAGTACGTCACATATATTTCCCCCTTGAGAGAGGCGGGTGCATGAAATCAAAGGGTTTTTCGGGTCAGCTGACTAACCATGCTTGAAGGAACTCTCTGTAGAAGAAATGCTGATTAATTCCAGTCGACGTGTGGAAGAAGCATCACACATTCTTCGAAGCGAAGAAGGAATTCTCATTAATTCCAGTAGAAGTGCGGAAGAAGCATTACACATTCTTCGAAGCGCAGAAGGAATTCTCATTAATTCCAGTCGAAGTGCGGAAGAAGCATCACACATTCTTCGAAGCGCAGAAGGAATTCTCATTAATTCTAGTCGAAGTGCGGAAGAAGCATCACACATTCTTCGAAGCGCAGAAGGAATTCTCATTAATTCCAGTCGAAGTGCGGAAGAAGCATCACACATTCTTCGAAGCGAAGAAGGAATTCTCATTAATTCCAGTAGAAGTGCGGAAGAAGCATTACACATTCTTCGAAGCGCAGAAGGAATTCTCATTAATTCCAGTCGAAGTGCGGAAGAAGCATCACACATTCTTCGAAGCGAAGAAGGAATTCTCATTAATTCTAGTCGAAGTGCGGAAGAAGCATCACTCATTCTTCGAAGCGAAGAAGGAATTCTCATTAATTCCAGTCGAAGTGCGGAAGAAGCATCACACATTCTTCGAAGCGCAGATGGAATTCTCATTAATTCCAGTCGAAGTGCGGAAGAAGCATCACACATTTTTCGAAGCAAAGAAGGAACTCTCATTAATTCCAGACGATGTGTGGAAGAAACATCACACATTCTTCGAAGCGCAGAAGGAATTCTCATTAATTCCAGTCGAAGTGCGGAAGAAGCATCACACATTCTTCGAAGTGCAGAAGGAATTCTCATTAACTCCAGTCGAAGTGCGGAAGAAGCATCACACATTCTTCGTAGGGTAGAAGGAATTCTCATTAACTTCAGTCGAAGTGCGGAAGAAGCATCACACATTCTTCGTAGCGTAGAAGGAATTCTCATTAACTCCAGTCGAAGTGCGGAAGAAGCATCACACATTTTTCGAAGCGAAGAAGGAACTCTCATTAATTCGAGACGATGTGTGGAAGAAGTATCACACATTGTTTGAAGCGAAAAAGGAATTCTCATTAATTCCAGACGACGTGTGGAAGCAGCATCATATATTGTTTTCGAAACTCATTGTCAAGAGATTCTTTTCACATTAGGACGCGAATATGGCGAACGAGTCCAAATTTACATGTGATGGGATTCAAAATCACACCTTCCTTCTCCGGAGTTAGATATTCTACCGATCGAACTACACCGACGAGAAGGCTCATTGCTGCAACTTGCCGTTTTGACATGTGCAGCATATTTGAGGTAGGTACGTTATATCCACTCTACTAATAGTGAATTCCATCCTGCGCTAGCACCATGTCATAGATTCAACTATGAACATGCTCGTAGGGATATGATGAGATAATATCAAGACTGATTTCAAGATGCCTTGAACGACAGAGTTAACCCGTTTCCAGTGCGGATTGATGATAGGGTGCCACATAAGCAATCGCTCCGTACGTGATTTTTAGTGGCACTGAAGATTCTTACCTGGACGGTTGGTAATGTGATATGCAAACTGAAGCGGACTGGGTCTAAATCTGCCGAGAAACGACTTGGTAAATCTCCGAAGTTAAAGAATATGAAACAAAAATGATAGAATGTAAAAGAAATGATGTAGCTAAGAATGTAAAAGAAATAATAGAAGAACAGATTTATCAAAAGATATTGAATTCGAAATCAGTATTGATAAAACAAAACTAATGTCAAACCAACTTAATAATAGCGAAGCACAAGAAAATATTAGAATAAATGATAAAGAAATTGAACGTATGGAAGAATACATATATCTAGGAAAACATTATAACCACAAAGAAACAGGGACCGCCCCGGTAGCGCAGTGGTCTAAGCGATGGCTTCTGATCATACGTCCGAGCTGGGTCCGGGTTCGAATCCTTGTGAGGCATGTATGTTGTGTTTGTCTTACGGCGCTGGCTCTCTCCCGTCCCTGGAACAAGTAGCTCTAAATTCTAAATTAGGGATGGACGACAGCTTATAGCCCACTGCGTTGCTCACAGTGGTCGTTAAACCTCCAATTAAACAAAGAAAAGAAACAGGGAATTATGGAAGAAATTGACAAAAGAATAAAAATGGGGTGTATAGCTTTTGGGAAGTTAACGAAGATGCAACGTAGTAAAATAAAGCTGAAACACAGAGCAAAACTTTTCAATCAATGTATAATAACCATTATGACTTATGGCGCTGAAACCTAGCCTATCAAGAAAAATATCTTAGACAAATGCAGAAAACACACCGCAAAATGGAAAGATCCCTACTAAGTATAAGACTTCAAGGTAAAATAAGGAATAGGGATATAAGATCCAGAACAAAATTTTTAGACATAATTGAAAAGACACTCAATTTAAAATGGAAATGGGTTGGCCATATGGCAAAAATGGAAAATACGTAGGATATTTCAAAACTTTTGCACACTGCGTAGGCGCTGCCTGTAGGGTTGTGCAATCGCTCTAGAAGAAAGAAATACCACTTAAGAGAAAGAAATACCACTTGAGAGAAAGCAATACCACTTGAGAGAAAGAAATACCACTTGAGAGAAAGAAATACCACTTCCCAGACTTGGTACATCGTACCCGTCCAGAAAGAAAGAGAAGAAAAACGTGAGGAAGAGGTGGAATCTATAATTATAATAATAAGCCGCGTCTTAACCACTGTGAAGGCAGCTATCCTACAAGTGTTCAGGATAGCTGCCTTCTGTAGCTCCATGTAGGTGTTAGGTTGAGGTTCTAGTGTCTGTATAGAGCTGTGAATGGTCTTAGGTACAACTCCTGTGGCTGATATTACTATGGGGACGGTGGTGACGTTCTCCATATGCCACATTTCCTTGACTTCTTTTTTTTTTTTTTTTTTTGATTGGAGGTTTAACGACCACCGTGAGCAACTCAATGGGCTATAAGCAGTCGCCCGTCCGTAATTTAGGGTCACTGGTTCCAGGGAAGGGAGAGAACCAGTGCCGTAAGACAAACACAACATCCATGCCTCACTGGGATTCGAACCCGGACCCCGTTCGGACGAATGATCAGAGGCCATCGCTTTTCCTTGACTTCGTATCGTAGGTCGTTATACTTTGACAGCTTCTCTCCATGCGTCTTTTGGATGTTGCACGTGTTAGGCACGGCTATGTCAATGAGGTATGTTGACTTCTTCTCCTTATCGACCAGGACGATGTCGGGCCGATTGTGGGGGATGGTCTTATCTGTTTTGATCGATCTGTCCCAGTACATCTGGTGGGTGTTGTTCTCTAGAAGCGTTGTTGGCTTATACTTGTAGTAAAGGAAACGCCCAGTTGTAATGAGGTGGTGCTTTCTTGCTAATTTCTGATGGACAATCTTAGCGACTTGATTGTGCCTGTTCGTGTACTCTGTGTGAGACTAGAAGCAAAGTCGAGAACATATATTTTTTTATCATAATAATAATAAAAACTAACGTAATTACACAAAACTTCTAAATATAAAATTTACTCTTCACAGCTATATAGCTTTGGTCTTAAGTACTCCACAGACTGATATTAATACATAGACACCGTACAATCACCTGTACAATAAATTAAGTACTCGGTTTCTTACGGTAACACAATGTACTGTATAATAGTTGGTGCACAAAATGGGAAAGAGGAGAAGAAATATCCTGTGCTTCAGCAACCAAAATTCAGGCGTGATACTATCCGCCATAGCGGATCTCGCTACAAAACTTTGAAATCAAATACTTCGACAGACTATTGAAATTTAATAGTTAATCAAACCCCCAAGTATTCCCGTGAATCTCTCCTATTACCGCAAATTTTTGGTCACATAGACGCGGATAAAGTGAGAACAAAGTTTTTCCGTTAACGTAAGAAAGGAATTGCGGAAAGGTTTCTGAAAATTCAGAATTTTCCGTTATCAAGTCTTGAAAACATTAATTGACCGTCAATATAAGAAAGGAATTGCGGAAAGGTTTCTGAAAATTCAGAATTTTCCGTTATCAAGTCATGAAAACATTAATTTACCGTCAATATAAGAAAGCAATTGCGGAAAAGTTTCTGAAAATTCAGAATTTTCCGTTATCAAGTCCTGAAAACATTAATTTACTGTCAATATAAGAAAAGAATTGCGGAAAGGGTTTCTGAAAATTCAGAATTTTCCGTTATCAAGTCCTGAAAACAATAATTTACTGTCAATATAAGAAAGGAATTGCGGAAAGGTTTCTGAAAATTCAGAATTTTCCGTTATCAAATCATGAAAACATTAATTTACCGTCAATATAAGAAAGCAATTGCGGAAAAGTTTCTGAAAATTCAGAATTTTCCGTTATCAAGTCCTGAAAACATTAATTTACCGTCAATATAAGAAAGGAATTGCGGAAAGGTTTCTGAAAATTCAGAATTTTCCGTTATCAAGTCTTAAAAACATGAATTTACCTTCAATATAAGACAGGAATTGCGGAAAGGTTTCTGAAAAATCAGAATTTTGCTGGCGCACGAAGAATCCCAGAAACTCATGTATTTTCCCCTCTTTTTATGGAAAAAGTAGTCTCAGAGATATGCTTAGTGGTTCGTGAATTTCAGAATATTTTTTACAGTGTACATATTAGAGATGAGTTCGGGCTTGGTTTTCGAAGCCCGAATCCGCCCGAGCCCGACTCAGCCCCATGAGGTCTGTGTACTATGGAGCCCGAGCCCGACCGGGCCCGACTTTTCCAAGGGCCGATCCTTTCCTCACTTTCTTCTGATTTTTTACATGAAACAGGAAGAAGCATGGAATATGATGCTCATTATTTATGCGACTCATTAGGAAGGGTATAACCTTGAAAGAAAATTTATATTTTACAGTTTCACAGAAAATTTTGCAGTAGCTGATATTTCTTTCTTATCTAAGAAAAAGAAACTATCTTTCTTTGTGTATGGAGAGGAGATGGTCTTCACGCATGTTTTGGCATGACGCAAAGGTCTGCTACATCATGAAGAGCTTTTATATTTCAAATGCATTCACATTTCTCACAACGAACATAATCCAATTTTGCGTTGGTCGTGCAATCAATAATTTGTAGGAAAAGGTTTCCACACGGTAGATTTGCCCACTTCATTTTTTACTGTTTTACAATTACTAGTATTCAACTTTTTCGCGTAACTTCAGGATACGGATCATTCATATTGTAATGCGCAAATGGATAAAAAGAGTAACTCAACTTAAGGGATGAATGTTGAGTGTGGGCGACAGTAACAGCTATTATAAAAGTTTTGTTTAACTTGTGTAACGTACCAGGAGATGTGACGTACCTGCCAGAAGGACGCACACGACATAAAGGCAGATAGGAATCAGAATAAAACGTCCGCGTAGCTCAATTGGTAGAGCAACTTATTCCGGAATGAGGGGACCCGGGTTCGAATCCTGGCGCGGATAAAAATGACGGAGAAATTTACTTCGTTATACTTGTTGTTCCCTTGCCGCCTTCTACACGCTGTTTGGTTTAACGAGGCCTTCTGAAATACTGGGGACAAACTTCCGTTATCGGAGCTGAGATCAAATCTGTCGAAGCAATAAATCCAGACTGGTTTCCAAGCTGACTATTTCCTCTGGGGAATTTACTTTGATTCGTCCTTTAACTCTCATCATACAGCAGAGATATTCTTCACAACATAGTCGCATATCTTTGTCCCCCCTCTACGTCCTAATTTACACTGAAGAGCAATTGAATTAGAGACAACTGGCGTTACGCAAATGTGGCGCTGTGGGTGGCCCTGTAAACGGAAACGACATGACGTATGCAGCGATCCGACAGTATAAGGAGTGATGCGACGGGAATCAGTAAGAGTCGGACGCAAGATGTGTCAGACGAAGGATCTAAGCGCATTTGATCATGGGCAAATTGTCGGGGCTCGACGAATGGGTCACTCCATCTCGGAAGTCGTGCAAGCACTGGGATTTTCACGAGCCACTGTGTCACGGGTGCACCGTGAGTACATCGCATCCGGTAAAACCATCCCTGCAAGGGCCAACTGCCGTGGACAACAGCGTGTGGATCAGAGGGGTCATCGTCGGCTAGCTCGCATTGTAACAGCGAATAGACGGGCCACAGTGCAAGAAATCACTCGGCAATTTAACGCTGGTGCACAAAAACGTGTAAGCAGCCACACCATCCACAACCATCTCCTCGCTATGGGATACAGAAGCCATCGTCCCACGAGGGTACCGCTGCTGACCGCACATCACAGGGTGCAAAGATTAGCGTGGGCGTGGGAACATCGCCACTGGACCCTAGACATGTGGGAAAATGTTGCCTGGACTAATGAGTCGAGATTCACGTTGGTACATGCGGATGGCAGGACCACATGAAGCGATGGATCCTTCTTGCCAGCAGGGTACTCTTCAAATTGGTGGGGGTGGCATTCTCGTCTGGAGACTGTTTACGTGGAATGAAATGGGACCCCTGGTACGCCTGACATCGTCCCTCACAGGTCAACGCTACCGGGATATCCTGGACGACCATTTGCCCCCGTTTGTGCGTCTTCAACATCCCACTGGGTATCTCATCCTGCAACAAGACAATGCAGCTCCCGAATTGCATCATGTGACCTAGCTGGCCAAGGAAGCGACGTAGGTCACATGACCTCAATCCCATCGAGCACATCTGGGATGCCATCGAGAGAGATGTTCTAGGCTCTGACCCCCCTCCATCAAATCTTCGTGAACTGTGGGAGCTTGTTCAGGGGTCGTGGATCCGTATGGCTTCCTAGCGCTTCCGGTGTCTTGTCGAGTCCATGCCGAGACGAATCGCCGCCGTCATCAGGTGAAAAGTGGTGCTACGTGTTACTAGACAGGTATCTCTAATTCAATTGCTCTTCAGTGTATAACAGATCTTTCTTCTCCTGTGCATTACATTTCAACAACAAATTTGTGACACTAGCTGTTTTTTTCTTTTTCCCTCCCCATCTGTTTTATTGCGGATGCTTCTTTTGAGAGCTGAGGTCGTCTTTTCAGATGTACACTGACGGAAAAAATCCCAACACCAAGAAGGGGTTGTGTTAGATAAACGACAGTTAGTAGGCGGTGAGAGTACATCTGTAATATGACGTCTATGCAAATTTCGCGCTCGGCGCATACGTGTGGCGCTAGTAGCGCCCCTTGGAACATGCAAAGCAGGTTTGCTGTAAATACGCGCTGTAACGTTCGTGAGCGTTAGTTATCGTTCAGATTCGACGTAGTGTGTTGGTGTTAGTCAAGAATGCCTTTAAGAAGACGAAGAAGCCATTATCAACAGCTCACGGAGTTTGAACGAGGTCGTGTAATAGGGCTACGAGAAGGTGGATTTTCTTTCCGCAATATTGCAGAACGACGTGGCAGGAATGTAGCCACTGTGCATGATTGTTGGCAGCGGTGGTCAAGGGAAGGTACTGCCTCAAGAAGACCGGGTTCCGGCCGGCCACGTGGCACTACTGAGAGGAAAGACCGCCGTGTACGGCGTATGGCCGTGGCGCATCGTACCGCGTGTGCGGCAGCAATTCGAGCTGCAGTTGCCACCACAGTGACACAACGAACTGTTACAAATCGGTTACTTGAAGGACAGCTCCGAGCCAGACGCACTGTAGTGTGCATTCCACTTACTCCAAACCACTGCCGTTTGCGACGTCAGTGGTGTCAAGCTAGAGCTCATTGGAGGACGGAGTGGAGATCTGTTGTGTTTTCTGATGAAAGCCGGTTCTGCCTGGGTGCCAGTGATGGCCGTGTGTTGGTTAGAAGGAGGCCAGGTGAGCGCCTGCAACCAACCTGTCTGCGGCCGAGACACACTGGACCTACACCTGGAGTTATGGTCTGGGGAGCAATTTCCTGTGACAGCAGGAGTACTCTCGTGGTTATCCCACGCATCCTGACGGCACAGTTGTACGTCGGTCTGGTGATTCAACCTGTTGTGCTGCCATTCATGAACAGCATTCCAGGGGGTGTTTTCCAACAGGATAACGCTCGCCCGCATACCGCTGTTGTAACCCAACATGCTCTACAGAGTGTCGACATGTTGCCGTGGCCTGCTAGATCACCAGATCTTTCACCAATTGAGCACGTATGGGACATCATTGGACGATACCTCCAGCGTCACCCCCAACCAGCATTAACCGTCCCTGTATTGGCCGTCCAAGTGCAACAGGCATGAAACTCCATCCCACAAACTGACATCCAGCACCTGAACGACACAATGCATGAACGTTTGCGTTTTTGCATTCAACATTCTGGCGGTTGCACCGGTTATTAATGTACCAGCATTTTACATTTAAAATGGCTCTTCTCGCGCTTACAATAAGCTGTGATCTTGAAACCTTAATCGATTAAATATGTTACCTATACAAATGTATTGCCGCCATTTCATTCCTCTACAACTATTTTTCGTGGTGTTGGGATTTTTTTCCCGTCAGTGTATAAAGAGCAATTTTAGCTGACCACAAAACTTACTGTCCTATTGCATCTGTGCGAAGGTGAAGTTCCCTAATCTCTATTTCCTTGCCTACCTTCCTATGCTAATTACTCTCTTAAAAAGCACTTAAGCCCTCACACAATGACACGTCAATTCCCTTTTCATGTAATCAGGATTCACTGATACACTGCCGGAAGAAAAGACTGATTCCTTTTCCTAAAACTCAGAAGAAAAAAACGGAAAAGAAAGACTCTCAGTATTTTAACATAAAAAAGATGCCCGCCCGAGATGTAATTAATTTGCTATTCGTAACTCGTCCGAGCCCGAGATGTAACTAACATGCTATTCATAGCTCGTCCGAGCCCACCCGAGCCCGAGATTAACTGATGACGCTATTTGTAGATCGGGCCCGGGCTCGGGCTCGGGCTCGGGCTTTCGGGCTCGGGCCCAGCCCGCCTCATCTCTGGTACGTATGCGACACCTAACAGATTATACGAGGGAAATTCAAAAAGGAAGGTCCCCAATTTTATTCCGGCCTAAAGGATTCGTGCATTGAGTATACAAGCATGGGTTCAGTTAGTACACATAGTCACCACCAGATGGCAGGAGCCGCCAGCGCCTTTAATGGCGTCAGCCGACTCAACAGTAGTTTCAAGATGGCGAACACACTGAAAGAGTGGACAAAGGAAGAAGTTTGTTCCCTTATTCGTTTTTTAACCGTTTATGTATCTGAACCAAATGGCGATCAAAATTTTCTGCTCTCCCGAGCATAAATATCCACTCAAGGTCCGGGTTTTACGAAATCTGAGGGAAAGTAACTCCATCTCATGTCAGCAGTACAGTATACACCTGTGAGCCATTATATTATGACCACCTACCTAATAAGCTGTAGAACCCCATTTAGCCCGCAAAACAGCGGCCACTCGGCGAGACATCAATTCGTTGAGATGGCGATAGGTATCCTGGGGTATCTGGTGCCATAATGTCATACATTTCGGAGTGGCGTGAATTTACCCCGAACCCGCTTTTTCAAGTCGAACCACAAATGTTTGATTGGGTTCATGTCAGATGAATTTGGAGACCACGGTACTAACAGAAATTCACCAGCATTTTCCTCTAACCACTTCTTGACGATTCTGGCAGTGTGGCATGGCGCATTATCCTGTTGCTAATGGCCATCACCAGCAGGGAACATAGTTGCCATGAATGGGTGAACTTGGTCCGCAACGATGTTCAGTGACAGCTGTCAAGGATTGTGCTATTGGGATAATGGGACCTAAAGTGTCCCAAGAAAAATCGCCCACAGCGTAACAACCGCCGCCGCTGGCCTGTTTCCACCGAACAGTGCATCCACGTGTGCCATAGCCTCCGTTGGTAATCGGCGTATCTGCGCTCGGCTGTCTACGTGATGCACCAGGAATCTTGATTCGTCAGATCAGGCCACTTTCTTTCAATCATCCACGGTCCAATCTTGATGATCTTGGGTCCATTTCATGCGTTGTTGGCGATGACTTGCAGTAAGCATTTACACCCGGCTGGGGTATTGGCTACGCAACCCTGTGCACAGAAGGCTGCGATAAACTGTGTGCTGTGACACATTGTCTTGATCCCCACTGTTGTAGCTGCCGGTGATTTGTCGCACTGTGGCCCTGTGGTCGCTGTGTACAATGTGCGCCAGTCTCCGCTCCCCGCAGGCGTCAATGAGCTGCGGAAGACACATAACTGGACGACGGTTCGTCGTTTGTGCACCACGTTTGATACGTACTACAGCGGCACGTGAACAAGCCACGCCGTTTCCAAGATCGTAGTTCCGAGTCGCCGTGCCATCACAATTTGTCCTTTATCAAACTCCGATAAATCGGCAGCTTTTCCCATTCTGACTCAAAACACTCTACTAACCGAAAACTGATCCTCTGGTTGTATATACACTGCTGTGTGAATTTCACGTGCGCTGCCATTTGGTGACCAGGTGTGCTCATTTCTCTAGCCTGGTGGTGGTCATAATGTAATGGATCATCGGTGTAAGTTCCTTATTGTTATTTCCAGCAAGTAATCAGCACGAAACGATAAGTGTCAACCATCTCTCTAAATGACCACTTTAAATAGCAGAGCTGAGGGAAAACAGCGCCTTTTTGTTGCACAGGTTCACTCATTCCAGCTGCGTTCGGCCCTCTTCTTAGATAGCTGTAACGTACCAGGAGATGTGACGTACCTGCCAGAAGGACGCACACGACATAAAGGCAGATAGGAATCAGAGTAAAATGTCCGCGTAGCTTAATTGGTAGAGCAACTTATTCCGGAATGAGTGGACCCGGGTTCGAACCCCGGCGCGGATAAAAATGGCGGAGAAATTTACTTCGTTATATAGCGGATACATCCGTTCTAGCTGATTTCCGCCCATTTTGCTAACCTAGAGTTACAGTGTTGGATAGAACAATGTGAACACCACGCTCAGAGACGGGACTTTTAATGCATTTGCGTACGTCGGAATACGAAAAGGTATCCACCACTTTTTGGTTGTAATAGTTTTGTTTAGAACCTCAAGGTCCTGTTTAAGTGCATTTAAAATGTCTTGTTGTAAAATTTCTTTCAGGGTGACGACGAAATGGGCGTCCTAACGGACTTCGAAAGAGGGCTAATTGTTGGTGGCCGGTTAGTTGGTGCTTCCGTGACAACAATTGCCTGGGTAGTGGGGGTATAGAGAGCTAATGTGTCTAGCATCATGACAGCATACCGTGTTCATGACAGAACCTCGTCTGCGAAACACAAGAGCGGCCGGAAAACGATCTTTACTGAGAGAGACAGGAGAGCATTAAAGAGGATTGTTACCCTTAATAAGAAGACCACGGCACCGAAAATTAGTGCGGAGGTCAATCTGCATCTCCAGATTCTGTATCAACGAAACCAGTGCACAACGGCTACCGCAGTAGTGCCAGGAGCATACAACGTGGACTGCCGATGCATGGGAGCGTGTAATGTGGTCGGATGAATCCACATTCGCACAATTTTCCACCGCATAACGTGTTTACGTGTGGAGTACACCGTCAGAAGCGTGCAACCCAAACTGTCTGCACCCAACAATGCAGCATGGTGGTAGTTCTGTCATGCTCTAGGCGGTCATATCATGGTTTTCAGCAGGTCCCCTGATCACCTTGAAAGAACGGATGAATTGCAGTGTGTATGAAACCATTTTGGTGAACCAAGCCTATCCAATGCCTCAGGCATTGCTTCCTGCAGGAGATGCCATCTATCAAGATGATGGATGGCATCGTCTATCACCTTGGCCTCCCCAATCAACAGACTTAAACATCATCGAGCCACTGTGGTCTGTGTTGGAAAAAAAGAGTAAGATCCCGTTATCCTCCTCCTGCATCTCTGAAGGACATGCAGCAGTTTCTGCATTAAAAATGGCGTAACATCCCACTAACCACCATCCAGGATTTGTATGCGCCCATTCTAAGGAGGATTGAGGCGGTTTTGAATGCCAAAAATGGTCCCACATCCTACTAGGTGGTCCCACATCCTTCTTTTTCTAGGTGTTGCCGTTATTCTGCAAACCCTGCAATTCGTTCCGGCCGGTTCAAGGGTTAAAGGCAAAAAAGTCCCAGAAGATCTCTTTAAACAAGATCTGTCCAAGAAGACTTACATAGCTATATCCCAACGTTTCCATAAAATACAAGGATAAAACAGAATTCCCGTTTCTCGAAGATCTGAGTGAAAGACAAAGGCAGTTGACGACCGTTGACGGCCGCTTGACAGAAAGATCATTACTTAGCATGTTTACTGACGTTAACTGTAGCATGACGATTGTGGGTGTCATCGATCCGACATCAAAGCTTTATAGGCTATTTTTACAGAAGAAAGATGACACAATGGACATAACAAATTATACACGCAAGCACAGAAGACCAGATCAATAAGAAAAGAATGATCAGTGAGCTATTTTGAAAAAAAAAATAACATTGTTTTTTATACAGAAGAGAACTAAAAGATAATATTATCGCTTACAAGAATTCGTTTCTGGAACTTTCGTTTCTCTGTAGCACTCACAAATCTATTAATTCGGAACGGTATAAATATGTAAGGAATAAATTCTGTATCACCTGCGAGTTAATACATTCGAAACACCACGAATACACTATATTGACAAAAGTCACCGGACACCCCTTCAAAAGGAAATGAACGGATTCTCCGCGTTGTTAAGATGCGTGGACAGCTGCAAACGGTATAAAAACAAGACTGCATCTGACCGCGATCATATCGCACTGTGAGTTTGAGTGAAAATGTCGCTGAACTGACTTTGAGAAAGGAAATATTGTTGGGTGTTATATTAGTGGGTTGTCCATAAGAGAATAATACAAGCCTGCAGCTGACCGCGATCATATCGCACTGTGAGTTTGAGTGAAAATGTCGCTGAACTGACTTTGAGAAAAGAAAGATTGTTGGGTGTTATATTAGTGGCTTGTCCATAAGAGAATAATACAAGCCTGCAGCTGACCGCGATCACATCGCACTGTGAAGTTGAGTGAAAATGTCGCTGAACTGACTTTGAGAAAGGAAAGATTGTTGAGTTTTATATTAATGGGTTGTCCATAAGAGAATAATACAAGCCTGCAGCGGACCGCGATCACATCGCACTGTGAGGTTGAGTGAAAATGTCGCTGAACTGACTTTGAGAAAGGAAAGATTGTTGGGTGTTATATTAGTGGGTTGTCCATAAGAGAATAATACAAGTACAAGCCTGCAGCTGACCGCGATCATATCGCACTGTGAGGGTGAGTGAAAATATCGCTGAACTGACTTTGAGAAAGGAAAGATTGTTGGGTGTTATATTAGTGGGTTGTCCATAAGAGAAACCGAGAGGCGTTTAAACATACATAAGACAACTGTTTTGGATGCACTGAATAAGTGAAAGATACATGGCGTGCCTGAAGCAGCAAAACGTACCGGCAGACCAAAGAAAATCAGTGATAGAGGACGTCGAAGCCTCAGGAGAGTCGTTACAGCTAATCGACGGAGTACGGCACAAGACCTCAGTGTACAAGTGAGTAAAAATACTGGAACCTCGGTATATACACGTACCATTCGCAGAGACCTTCATTCCATGGGTTACCGTGGTCGTACGGCTGCTCATAAGCCTTTCATCTCCACTCGGAAAGCTACTCGTCGTTTATCATGGTGTGAAGAACATTTATCATGGTGTGAAGAACATTTATCGTGGACCATAGATCAATGGAAACGGGTCCTATGGACTGATGAATCCAGATACACGATTCATCAGTCCGATGGCCGTGTTTGGGTATGGCGGCAGCCGGGGAACACTATTTATCACAGTGTACTTTTCTTACGGTCAAGTTTATACTGTAGCTGGCAGTGTACTCGTGTGGGGGTGTTTTTTCGTGGTATGGTCCTGGCCCATTGGTTATCGTGCACAAACCTGCTAACCAGCACGTCTACCTTGATATTCTGGACAATTATGGATATGAAGGTCGGCGCGGGCTCAAAAAGTTTGGGAACCGTCCGAAAGGGGTCCGGGTTCGAATCTCGGTGAGGCATGGATGTTGTATTTGTCTAACGACACTGGCTCTCTCCCTTCCCTGGAACCAGTGACCCTACATTAGGGACGGGCGACTGCTTATATTCCATTGAGTTACTCACGGTGATCGTTAAACCTCCAATCAAAAAAATAAAAAAAATAAAAAAAAAAGAACCAAACCTGCAACAGAAATGCCAGAACTTGTGAACATAAAGGGTGTTGTGACCCAGCAAAACTATGCGCGGCCACATCTTTCTTTGGTCACCCACAGAAAGTTGCACACCATGGGCTTGGAAGTTTTACCACACCCACCTTGTTCCCCGGACATTGCTCCCTCCGACTTCCATTTGTTTCGGTCTCTGAAAAATTCTTTAAATGAAAAATCATTCGGTGATCTCAATGCTGTCAAGAAACACTCGGATGACTGTTTTGCCTCCAAGCGAACCACGTTCTACAAGGATGCATTCTAAAATTCCCTGAAAGATGGATTAAAGTCGTGGAACAAATGGACGATACTTTGAGGAATAAAGGTATGTTCTTAAACTCATTGCGTTTGTTTCATTTCACATAAAAAAAAACGCTCAGTACTTTCTCGACAACCCTGTAAACCATAAAACGAAAAGAAATCATTTATACGGCTGCTAGTTCATATTTATTCGTGATGAAGCCATTATTAATAAAACCTGAATGGCTATTTCGATCAATAGGCTATTTTGTGTTAATTATTGAAGGATCAAATGCATATGTCTGTCTTTTTTTTTAGGTCACCAGCGATGTAACTAAGTTCTGTCTTCGTACAGTCCAATTAAATTACTGGAAACAGTGTGTTTTCGGTAAAATATAAAAACACCGAGCAATTTTAACTCATTAATTCATATATCATCATCATCATCATCATTGTCAACCATTATCAATCCACTGCTGGACGAAGGTCTCCCCAAGTTTCCTCCACAACGGTCTGTCTTGTGCCAGTCTCCTCCATGTCACCCCTGCATACTTTCGAATTTCATCCACCCATCTCCCATGTGGTCTTCTTCTGGGTCTTTTCTTGTCCCTTGGAATCCAATCTAAAATTTCGGCTGTCCATCGATGATCTGTCCTTCTGGCAGTATGTCCAGCCCATTGCCATTTCAGGGATTTAACTCTGATCATGATGTCTTCCACTCTTGTCATTTTTCGGATCCACGAGTTCCTCTTCTTATCTCTCCTGGTTACCCCAAGCATGCACCTCTCCATGCTTCTTTGAGTTGTCTGGAGCCTTTGTATGTCTCTTTTAGTTAAGGTCCACGTCTCTGCACCATACGTAAGCACTGGAAGGATGCATTGATCAAACACTTTTCTTTTAAGACATAATGGCATATTGCTCTTGAAAATTATGCTGTTTCTTCCAAAAGCTCTCCAGGCAAGTTTTGTACGCCGATTAATTTCTTCATCAATGTGACCCTCACTTGATATCTGCTGTCCAAGGTAAACGAACGTGTCTGTTATCTCCAGCTTTTTTCCATCAATCGATAAATCTTCATTTCTTGTAAAAGCATTGAACATCACTTTTGTCTTCTGAAAGTTCATTTTTAAACCCACTTCTTTACTCTTGTCCGCAAGTTCCTGGATCATACTCTGCAGCTCTGATGGGGTAGTTGCAAAAATGACTACGTCATCAGCAAAACGAAGGTGGGTTAGATAATCTCCATTAATCTTTATCCCCTTGTTTTCCCAGCTCAGCGACTGAAAAACACCCTCCAATGTGGCATTGAAGAGCTTCGGAGATATGGTGTCACCTTGTCTCACTCCCTTTCCAATTTTTACGTGTGTTGTATTTTCAAACAGCCTAATCTTTGCACTTGCATTTTCATAGATGTTATTAATAATATTAATGTATGCATCTTCAATACCGCAGGTTTTCAGAGCCATTGTAACTGCTGATGGTTTCACCGAATCAAAGGCTTTTTCATAATCGATAAAAGCCATGCACAATGGAAGTTCATATTCCCTCGCTCTTTCAATTAGTTCTCTCAGCACGTGGATATGATCTATTGTGCTGTAGTCACTCCTGAATCCAGCTTGTTCTCTCGGTTGAGCCATGTCTAGTGTTACCTTCAAGCGGTGTGAAAGAACTTTAGTGAAGATTTTATAAACTACTGATAGGAGGCTGATAGGTCTGTAGTTTCGAGATCCTCAATGTCACCTTTCTTATGTAGCAGGATCATTGTAGCGGTGTTCCAATCCTCAGGAATCTTTCCTTCATTAAGGCATCGAGTGAAAATTTGGGCGAGTACTGTTTCGATTTCTCCACTTGCTTCTTGTATGATGTCTACAGTAAGCAAGTGGAGAAATCGAAACAGTACTCGCCCAAATTTTCACTCGATGCCTTAATGAAGGAAAGATTCCTGAGGATTGGAACACCGCTACAATGATCCTGCTACATAAGAAAGGTGACATTGAGGATCTCGAAACTACAGACCTATCAGCCTCCTATCAGTATGCCTTATTATTTAGAAATAAAAGATGCGACATCATATGCAGCTTTAACTGGCAAAGAGTGTGGGTATACCATGGTTTTCAAGCGACAATTGTTTGGAAAAGCAGTTTTTGTAATGCTACGTTTACACATAATAGCCAGTTTCGACACGTTCATTTTGTTTCAATAGGAAACCTGTGACATATTTAAAGAAGTAACATGCATCATCTCCATACTTCAGTTTAACTAAACAAAAAAAATGCTAGAAGGACGGAAATTTAATACACGGAAGTGACACAAAACGGTTCTAAAATTAACTATAATTTCATGATTCAAGCTGCTCAGCTGATGTTGCATTTTATTTCATTTCTGTACATAAAAAATAGCAGGATTTTGTTTAAACTATAAATGTAGTTTTACAAAACTGTGAGAGAATTAAAGATGAATAGAGACCGAACTCCAATAATGTGAAGACCAAGTCTAGACACCATCCTGGTCATTGCAACTTTAAGGATTCGTTTTCAGACCATTTTTTGTGTGTACTATTTGAAGTAACGAAATTACCTATCTCAGCACATCGAAGAGTTGCAATCTGCCAGAAAAAAACGACTAGTTAGTGAAAATGTATCGCCTGTTGACAGAGTGGAATGAAAAGCAAACGGAAACTATAATACCAACTGCTTGAATGCTTTCTATATATGCGTCACTAAGATCTTTTGATTATGAAAAAAAGTAACGTAAAAATAAGCACAAAAGGAGAAACCTTTAAATTAGAAGCGCCGTTAATTCAGAAATGAAGTTTTGAAATTCAAACACTATCGTAATTGTTTCGAACGCGAATAACCAAATGAAACGATTTTTAACTCCTCCTCTCAATTATGCACAAGAACAAAACGTCGAATTTACATCATACAAGGCCTCTTTCAACTGTGATACACACTGAGGTGCTAAAAAAACTGGGAAGGGCGCTACCATTTCCATTACGCGCCACCACACCCATGGGGTAAATGGTATCGTCCGCAAACGACATGTACGCTAAAGTGCCAGAAAAACTGGTACACCAGTCTAATACTTGGTAGGTCCCCCACGGGAGCGCAGGACTGCAGAAAAACGACGGGGCATGGACTTCCCTAGCTTCTGGAAATATGCTGTAGGCAATGCACACCATACTTCCTGCAGAGGTTTCCACAATTCGGGTGTATTCCGAGGTCTCGGATACCTGTGTTCGAAAGCGCGTTGCATGGCATCCCAAATGTGTTCTATCACGTTCAGATCTGGGGACTTGGGTGGGAATGGCAACACCGCAAAGTCAGATGAATACTCCTCTAATCATAATGTGTGGCGTCCCGACACTTGTGTGGAGATGCATTGTTCTGTTGGGACAGGCCCAACCCATCAGCATGAATGCAGGACATGAACGGGTGTACCTCGTCAGAAAGAATGCGCACATAGCGTTGGCCGGCCACAGACGTTTGTAGACGTACCAGGGGTCCCAGTGAAGTCCATATAAACACACCCCATACCATTACAACCCCCCCCCCACCACTAGCTGGTACAGTTTCCTGTTGACAAGCGGGATCCATGGCTTCATGGGGTTTGCGCCACACACGAATCCTTCCATCTGCCCGATACAGTTGGAAACGCGACTCGTCAGACCAGGCTACTTGTTTCCACTAATCAAGTGTCTAGTGGCGGTGTTGCCGTGCCCAAGCGAGGCGCATAGCAGCTTTGTGTCGTGCACCCATCAAGAGGACTCGAGTTGGGCTTCGGCTCCCAAAGCCCATATCGTGCAGGGTACGTTGCACAGTCCGGACGCTGATGCTTGTTGAGGCTCCAGCATTGAATTCCGATGATACCTGCGAGAGTGTCGCGTGAAACGATTCTTGACAGCCGACGATGGTCACGTTTGCCCAATGTCTTTTTACGGCCACACTGGTATCGTAGGTTGGAGGTTTTGCCGGAATTCTTGTAGTCCCTTGCAATGGTCGTCAGTGAAAATCCGAACTTCGTTTCTACCTCCGAAATACTATGGCCCATCTCACGAGCGCCAACTATGACACCGCGTTGAAAATCGCTTAAATCGTTATTACTTGTCATTCTCATTCCGAAAACAACTCTGACAGCTGGCAAGGATGTCTATCGCTTTATATACGCACTGGCGGACGCAACCGAGTACGTGCATAGGTGACGCTGCTGTGTATTTTGCATAAGATTGTCTGCGCCAGTTTTTCTGGCACTTCAGTATATATAGAGGCAGGTATCTCCGCAAGCTCAAGTTCGCAGTTCAGGTGGTAGCTTATCCGGATTTAAGCGATTTCGAACGTGGTATGATGCCTGAGAGATGGGTCACTACATCTCGGGAATTACCACGAAATGTGGATTTACGCGGTCAACGATTTTAAGTTTGTACCTGGACTACACAAACTAAGTGGGGAAATCCAGAGTGCGAGGCAGGTGTGGCCGTAGTAAAAGCCCTGGAATATCGTGGACAGCGGCGTCTGGCATACATAGTAACATCCGCCCGGCTTGCAACATTGCCGCAAATCACAGAGCAATTCAGTGCTGGGGTCAGTAGTACACAACGTGGAAAAAAGGGATTGGACATTGAAAGTAAATAGAAAAACATTATTGTATTTCCATCAGTACCAGGTATGTCCTCCGTTTGCAAGGACTACAGCAGCCACCCATCGAGGTAAACTATCCATGGAGTATGGAGAACGGGATATTCCTCCATTCCGCCTTAAGTACATTGACCAACTCTGTCAGTGAAGAAGGTCGTGTTGGTCTAGACCTCACCCGTCGTTAGGTTCATCCCATAGGTGCTCAGTGGGATTGAAGTTGGGGATCTGAGTAGGCCAGTCCATCCGCGAGACCTGATTGTCCTCATTCCACTTATAACGAAGTAAATTTCTCCGTCATTTTTGGTCTACGCCGGGATTCGACCCGAGGCCGCTTATTCCGGAACAAGTCGCTCTACCAACTGAGCTACGCAGACGTTTTATTCTGATTCCTATCTGCCTTTATGTCGTGTGCGTCCTACTGGCAGGTACGTCCCATCTACCCCCGCCCTCCCGAAAGAGGGCCGGGGGCATGGCCCACGGGTCAGCCGTGACCATGAATCGTTGCAGGCAGCCATCCACTGTAGAACGTGCACTTGAGAACTCCCAGTCAATCTGCTGTGTGGAATGCAACATCACACATTTTTACTTTTCGAAGCGCTGGAGAAGGAATTTTTCCTGATTTTTCCTGTCTCGCGGTGTGGAAATAACATCACACCAATGCGAGATTTTGAACGGGCGGGTCATCCGGATAGTTCGGGCGCCATTATAACGAAGTAAATTTCTTCGTCATTTTTGTCCACGCCAGGATTCGAACCCGGGTCCCCTCATCCCGGAATAAGTTGCTCTACCAACTGAGCTACGCAGACGTTTTATTCTGATTCCTATCTGCCTTTATGTCGTGTGCGTCCTACTGGCAGGTACGTCACACATTTCATTGCATCCTTGGAAGCATAACAAGTGGCATTGTCGTCCTGGAAGAAGCAATTATCGTGTCCGTAGAACTGCCACAACATTGGAAGCATTGAGTTATCCAGGATATCTCTACACAGTACAGGGTTCATGAATAACAACCAGTGGTACCAGCTGAAGCAGTCCCATACCATAACTCCACCGCCTCCGTTCTTCACAGGCGGCACTGTATACTCTAAAAGCAGACGTTCTCCTCGTAACCGCCAAACCCAGACACATCGGAATAATGTGAAGCGGGATTCGTCGCTCCATAACACCTGCCGCCATTGCTCCAGTGTCCAATTTTTGTGCTATTGACACCATCTAAGCCATGTCGCTTTATTGGTCTTTGTGATGAGATGTTTATGGGCGGCTGCTCGGCCATGATGCCCGAGCGCATGCGCCTCTCTTCGAAGTGTCTTGGTGGAAATCATAAGATCTGCGGCCATCTGGAGCTCATGTGCTTTTGCGTGCATTTGCCATGACCTGGATTTCCGGATCTCCCTCTGCATCATCCTCTGCTGCCTGGGTTGCAGTTTCGTGGATCTTCCTGGGTGAGGTGAATTCTTACAATGTCCATCTTCTTCCACTTGTTGATGATGTGATTTAGTGACCTGTCTGATTTCGGCAATGCTTCTTGTGCTCATACCTCCAATTGAGCAGCCTATTATAAAGCCCTTTTCAAACACGGAGAGCTCTCTCCTGTTAGCCATTTTATCAGCGATTGATCTAAGCGTACTCCCGTTTCTGTTTTTATACCTTACATACCACGTGTCTACAGCGGGAGAGCACCACTGCGCCTGCGTGGGAGTGTCCAATCACTTTGTCCAAATAGTGTAGCATCAGACTTCGGACAGTGCAACGTTCCCTGTGATCTATGGGGTTCCATAGCCGAGGTGTCATTGCTGACCCGAGGACACAAGGCTGTGCGTCTCGCCTGGGCTTGTGAGCACAGCCATTGGACACAAGATGACTGGAAACGTGCAGCCTAGTCCACCGACAAAAGGCTGTGCGCCTCGCCTGGGCTCGGGAACACCAGCCATTGGACGCAAGATGACTGAAAACGTGTAGCCTGGTAAGACGACACAAGGCTCTGCACCTCGCCTGGGCTCGTGAACACAGCCATTGGACGCAAGATGACTGGAAACGTGTAGCCTGGTCAGATGACACAAGGCTGTGCGCCTCGCCTGGGCTCGGGAACACAGCCATTGGACGCAAGATGACTGGAAACGTGTAGCCTGGTCAGATGACACAAGGCTGTGCGCCTCGCCTGGGCTCGGGAACACAGCCATTGGACGCAAGATGACTGGAAACGTGTAGCCTGGTCAGATGACACAAGGCTGTGCGCCTCGCCTGGGCTCGGGAACACAGCCATTGGACGCAAGATGACTGGAAACGTGTAGCCTGGTCAGATGACACAAGGCTGTGCGCCTCGCCTGGGCTCGGGAACACAGCCATTGGACGCAAGATGACTGGAAACGTGTAGCCTGGTCAGATGACACAAGGCTGTGCGCCTCGCCTGGGCTCGGGAACACAGCCATTGGACGCTAGATGACTGGAAACGTGTAGCCTGGTCAGATGACACAAGGCTGTGCGCCTCGCCTGGGCTCGGGAACACAGCCATTGGACGCAAGATGACTGGAAACGTGTAGCCTGGTCAGATGACACAAGGCTGTGCGCCTCGCCTGGGCTCGGGAACACAGCCATTAAACGCAAGATGACTGGAAACGTGTATCCTAGGCAGATGACACAAGGCTGTGCGACTCACCTGGGCTCAGGAACACAGTCATTGAACTCAAGATGACTGGAAACGTGTAGCCTGGTCCAACTACACAAGGCTGTGCCCCTCGCCTGGGCTCGGGAACACAGCCATTGGACACAAGATGCCTGGAAAGGTGTAGCAAGGTCAGACGAGTCACGGTGACGGCTGTTCGGGCAGATCTCCGACTTCGGGTGCGTCGACAACCACACGAAGCAATGAATCCCGCATGTCAACAAAGTACAGTGCAGGCAGTATATTTAAGAAACAACCGCACTTATTGGATGTTCCCGTGTAAATGTATCAAGGGGTCGTTGTACCAGGACAGGATTAACCATGCACAGACATCCAGAAGAAGGGCTCGTATTGGTCAGCCATGTGCGGTTGATCCTAGAGGTAAGCGTCGGGTGCCATGACTGCTATCTCAGCAACTAAGTGCCCCAGTCATCCAGTTCACCCACCAGCACAACAGCGGTGCAGTTCGACCTATTCCCACATGCACCATGCACCACACCTTGCTTCACCTGGGATTCCACAGCGGGAGGACGCGCAGTCATCACAAACAACGCCTATATCAGCATTTTTTTCTGGTTAGAGGTTTAACGACCACCGTGATCAACTCAGTGGGATATAAGCAGTCGCCCGTCCCTAATGTAGGGTCACTGGATCCAGGGAAGGGGGAGAGCCAGTGCCGTAAGACAAACACAACATCCACGCCTCACGCGATTCGAACACGGATCCCTTTCGGACGAATGATCAGAGGCCATCGCTTAGACAAGCGGCTAGATCCAGCACCTTGGCACACATCCAAGATTATCTCGTGCAGGAAGCCACGCCTCTCAGCCGTCAATCATTTAGGACTGTCAACATGGTCTGGTATTTTGTACCGCACAGGTAACGCAGATTTTTGAATCCGATCTGTTGTGACATCCTTCGGCGTGTTTTGCTACGTACTCATACGAAAGCATTGAAAAATTTAAGTAATTTTTAGAAGCTCATATTTTTTGTTAAACTGGTTTCTCAGTGTAAATTTTTTCTGTGTTTGACATACTCTTTTTGCTTGAATACTCTCTTTCCATGTTTCAAATTCCTCCAGCGATTCGAATGATAGCACACGATCTTCTAAATTATATCCATGAGTGTAGCATAAATGTTGCTTTAAATCTTCAGAATACAATGCAATTCTATCTTAAAAATGGAAAACACTTCTGTGCGATGTATTTATTGCGAAAAGAAATTCAGTAGTGTTAGAGATCGAAATATGCATGTTAAAGTGATTCACAAATCACAGAAATCCTTTGATTCACTTTGAAATTTCCATGTGCAGTAGAAAACTGTAATATTGCATTGTATTCTGAAGATTTAAATTAACATTTATGCTCTAATCATGGATATAATTTAGAAGATCGTGTACTAACTTTCGAATTGCTGGCGGAATTTGAAACATGGAAAAAGAGTATTGAAACAAAAGATAAAGTTTTTTTTGTCAAAGTCAGAGGTATTTTCGTTAATTTTGCTACAATTTCAAAACACTACATAAGCTAAAAAGCGCGCAAATCACAGCAAAATATGACGTAGCCATTCACAGTAAATTGCAATGAACTATTAAATCCCAAAGAACTGAAAAATATCAACAAGCTGAAGTATGCTGTCAAACACAGAAAAAAAATTCTACACTGACAAACTAGTTTAACAGAAAATATGAGCTTCTAAAAATTACTTAAATTTTCAATGCTTCCGTAATGCAGAAACGACCAAGAGGGTAACCAACGCTATGTACGTAGCAAAACACGCCGAGGGATATCACAACAGATCGGCTTTAAAAATCTGCGTTACCTGTACGGTAGAAACTACCAGACCATGTTGACAGTCCTAAATGATTGACGGCTGACGCAAAGGCTCACGGATGAGAGGCGTGGCTTCCTGCACGAGATAATCTTGGATGTGTGCCAAGGTGCTGGATCTAGCCGCTTGTATCGCTTAGACCACTGCGCCACCGGTGCGGCATATCGGCAATGGACCCTCGATAAATATAAGGTCACCTGAAGTGATACGTCCCGTTTCGTGCTGCCACATGCTGATGGCCGGGTTTGCATATGGCGTAAACTGCATGAAGCCCTGTCCTCTGGTTGCACAGGTAGGGTTCAGCCGGCCGGTGGATGTGGTGTTCTGGTCTGGGGAGTTTTCTCCTGGCAACCCCAGTTGCGTTGGTTATCATCTCACAAACACTGAATGGTGGACGCTACAGGGGACCTGTTAGCCAACCACCTCCATCCATATTTCCAGGAGGTTTACCCGGACCACAATGCCATCTTTCAAGAAGACAACGCACCGTGTCATCGAGCTCGTAGAGCCACGGAGTGGTTGGAGGAACAGGACAAGGAATTCGCCAAATGGTCTTGGCCCCGGAAGTCCCATGACTGTAAATCAATTGAACATTTGTGGGATATGCTAGAAGAGGGTGTGAGAACTGCTGATCCTCTTACACGGACTGAGTGTGAACTGACGGAGCTGCGGTAGCGGACATAGGTCAAGTTACGCATGGAGGATGTTCGACACTTTTTGGAATCTGTTCCTTGGCGTCTGCTGATCCACCTCCATGGAATGAGCGTGAACTGACGGAGCTACTGCAGAGGACATGGGCCAAGTTACGCATGAAGGATGTTCGACACCTTGTGGAATCTGTTCCTTGACGTCTGCTGATCCACCTCCATGGAATGAGCGGAGCTACTGCAGAGGACATGGAGCTACTCCATGGACTGACGGAGCTACTGCAGAGGACATGGGCCAAGTTACGCATGGAGGGTGTTCAACACCTTGTGGAATGTGTTCCTTGGCGTCTGCTGATCCACCTTCGCGGAATGTGAGTGAACTGACGGAGCTACTGC
Organism: Macrothele yani; assembly: GCA_039090855.1. NCBI lineage: Eukaryota > Metazoa > Arthropoda > Arachnida > Araneae > Macrothelidae > Macrothele > Macrothele yani. Next base: position 11,029,265 of record CM077021.1, read on the forward strand.
AGAGGAAATGGGCCAAGTTACGCATGGAGGATGTTCGACACCTTGTGGAATCTGTTCCTTGACGTCTGCTGATCCACCTCCATGGAATGAGCGGAGCTACTGCAGAGGACATGGAGCTACTCCATGGACTGACGGAGCTACTGCAGAGGACATGGGCCAAGTTACGCATGGAGGATGTTCAACACCTTGTGGAATGTGTTCCTTGGCGTCTGCTGATCCACCTTCGCGGAATGTGAGTGAACTGACGGAGCTACTGCAGAGGAAATGGGCCAAGTTACGCATGGAGGATGTTCGACACCTTGTGGAATCTGTTCCTTGACGTCTGCTGATCCACCTCCATGGAATGAGCGGAGCTACTGCAGAGGACATGGAGCTACTCCATGGACTGACGGAGCTACTGCAGAGGACATGGGCCAAGTTACGCATGGAGGATGTTCAACACCTTGTGGAATGTGTTCCTTGGCGTCTGCTGATCCACCTTCGCGGAATGTGAGTGAACTGACGGAGCTACTGCAGAGGAAATGGGCCAAGTTACGCATGGAGGATGTTCGACACCTTGTGGAATCTGTTCCTTGACGTCTGCTGATCCACCTCCATGGAATGAGCAGAGCTACTGCAGAGGACATGGAGCTACTCCATGGACTGACGGAGCTACTGCAGAGGACATGGGCCAAGTTACGCATGGAGGATGTTCAACACCTTGTGGAATCTGTTCCTTGGCGTCTGCTGATCCACCTCCACGGAATGTGAGTGAACTGACGGAGCTACTGCAGAGGAAATGGGCCAAGTTACGCATGGAGGATGTTCGACACCTTGTGGAATCTGTTCCTTGACGTCTGCTGATCCACCTCCATGGAATGAGCGTGAACTGACGGAGCTGCTGCAGAGGACATGGGTCAAGTTACGCTACGCATGGAGGATGTTCAACACCTTGTGGAATCTGTTCCTAGGCGTCTGCTGATCCACCTCCACGGAATGAGCGTGAACTGACGGAGCTACTGCAGAGGACATGGGCCAAGTTACGCATGGAGGATGTTCGACACCTTGTGGAATCATGCTGATCCACCTCCATGGAATGAGCGTGAACTGCTGCTGTAGAGGACATCTGCATGATGTTCGACACCATCTGTTCCTTGGCGTCTGCTGATCCACCTCCATGGAATGAGCGTGAACTGACGGAGCTACTGCAGAGGACATGGGCCAAGTTACGCATGGAGGATGTTCAACACCTTGTGGAATCTGTTCCTTGGCGTCTGCTGATCCACCTCCACGGAATGAGCGTGAACTGACGAAGCTGCTGTAGAGGACATGGGTCAAGTTACGCATGGAGGATGTTCGACACCTTGTGGAATCTGTTCCTTGGCGTCTGCTGATCCACCTCCACGGAATGAGCGTGAACTGACGGAGCTACTGCAGAGGACATGGGCCAAGTTACGCATGGAGGTTGTTCAACACCTTGTTAAATCTGTTCCTTGGCGTCTGCTGATCCACCTCCACGGAATGAGCGTGAACTGACGCAGCTGCTGCAGAGGACATGGGTCAAGTTACGCATGGAGGATGTTCGACACCTTGTGGAATCTGTTCCTTGACGTCTGCTGATTCACCTCCACGGAATGAGCGTGAACTGAGGGAGCTGCTGCAGAGGACATGGGCCAAGTTACGCATGGAGGATGTTCAACACCTTGTGGAATCTGTTCCTTGGCGTCTGCTGATCCACCTCCATGGAATGAGCGTGAACTCACGGAGCTACTGTAGAGGACATGGGTCAAGTTACGCGTAGAGGATGTTCGACACCTTGTGGAATCAGTTCCTAGGCGTCTGCTGATCCACCTCCACGGAATGAGCGTGAACTGACGGAGCTACTGCAGAGGACATGGGCCAAGTTACGCATGGAGGATGTTCGACACCTTGTGGCATCTGTTCCTTGGCGTCTGCTGATCCACCTCCATGGAATGAGCGTGAACTGACGAAGCTGCTGTAGAGGACATGGGTCAAGTTACGCATGGAGGATGTTCGACACCTTGTGGAATCTGTTCCTTGGCGTCTGCTGATCCACCTCCACGGAATGAGCGTGAACTGACGGAGCTACTGCAGAGGACATGGGCCAAGTTACGCATGGAGGTTGTTCAACACCTTGTTAAATCTGTTCCTTGGCGTCTGCTGATCCACCTCCACGGAATGAGCGTGAACTGACGCAGCTGCTGCAGAGGACATGGGTCAAGTTACGCATGGAGGATGTTCGACACCTTGTGGAATCTGTTCCTTGACGTCTGCTGATTCACCTCCACGGAATGAGCGTGAACTGAGGGAGCTGCTGCAGAGGACATGGGCCAAGTTACGCATGGAGGATGTTCAACACCTTGTGGAATCTGTTCCTTGGCGTCTGCTGATCCACCTCCATGGAATGAGCGTGAACTCACGGAGCTACTGTAGAGGACATGGGTCAAGTTACGCGTAGAGGATGTTCGACACCTTGTGGAATCAGTTCCTAGGCGTCTGCTGATCCACCTCCACGGAATGAGCGTGAACTGACGGAGCTACTGCAGAGGACATGGGCCAAGTTACGCATGGAGGATGTTCGACACCTTGTGGCATCTGTTCCTAGGCGTCTGCTGGTCCACCTCCACGGAATGAGCGTGAACTGACGGAGCTGCTGCAGAGGACATGGGTCAAGTTACGCATGGAGGATGTTCGACACCTTGTGGAATCTGTTCCTAGGCGTCTGCTGGTCCACCTCCACGGAATGAGCGTGAACTGACGGAGCTGCTGCAGAGGACATGGGTCAAGTTACGCATGGAGGAGACAAACTGAAATTGTAAATAAAAATAACATACAGTACATGAACATCATATACATATTTTCGCTGTGCATTTTGCATTGTCTAACTGATTTTATTACACACACACAGACAAATTTCACTGAAAACCAGATAATCCAAAAACAACATAGAAGAGATGGATAAAGAAAATTAGACAGCATGTTGAAACGATAAGGGCATTTCTTGGTTCTTCTTTTGAGTCTTAGCCTTTCAGTCACTTACATCCCATGTCAAGAAATCCGACCGATCACTCAATCGGACATCTAGGAGGGGAAAATGTCCTCGAGACAAAATTCTGAAAGAAACTTCGGGAGATCTTTGACCACTAACGAATGGCGGCTATGGAGGATGTGCATTTAATTTCTTCGCCATTTATACACCGATGAGACATTCCATTATGACCACTCCCAAGTTAGAAAAATGAGCATGCCTGGAGACCGAACGGTGGCGCAGGTGAAGTTCACAGAGCCGTATATATATACAACCGGAGGACCGGCTTTCGATTAGTGGAGTGTGTGGAGTCAGAATGGGAAGAAGCTGCCGATTTATCGGAGTTTGATAAAGGACAAATTGTGACGGCATTGCGTCTGGGAACTACGATCTCGGAAACGGCGCGTCTTATGGGTTGTTCACGTGCCGCTGTAGTGAGTATGAATCAAATGTAGTTCACAGATGGCCAAACGACGAACGTTCGTCCAGCCGTGTGTCGTCCGCAGCTCATTGATGCCAGAGGGGAGGCGGAGACTGTCGTACATTGTTCACAGCGACCGCACTGCCACAGTGTGACAAATCACCCACGGCTACAACAGTGGTGATCAGGGCAATGTCTCACGGTACACAGTTCATCGCAGCCTTCTGAGCATGGGACTGCGTAGCCGAAGACCCAGCCAGGTCCCCATGCTCACTGCACGTCATCGCCAACAACGCATGAATTGGGCCCAAGATCATCAAGATTGAACCGTGGATGATTGGAAGAAAGTGGCTTGGTCTGACGAATTAAGATTCTTGGTGCATCACGTAGACGGCCGAGTCGGATACGCCGATTGCCAACGGAGACTATGCCACCTGGATGCACTGTTTTGCGGAAACAGGCCGGCGGTGTTATGCTGTGGGCGATGGTTTCTTTGGACACTTTAGACCCCATTAACCCAATAGCACAATCCCTGACAGCTGTCAGATACCTGAACATCGTTGCGGACCAAGTTCACCCATTCATGGAAACTGTGTTCCTTGCTGGTGATGGCCATTACCAACAGAATAATGCGCCATGCCAAACTGCCAGAATCGTCAAGGAGTGGTTCGAGGAACATGCTGGTGACACTCTGTTAATACCTTGGCCTCCAAACTCACCTGACATGAACCCAATCGAACATTTGTGGTTCGACTTGGAAAAGCGGGTTCGCGTTAAATCACCCCCACCCCGAAATGTACGGGAACTGGAGGACCTGCTGTTGACATTAGGGTACCAGATACCCCAGGATACCTATCGCCACTTCATCGAATCGATGCCTCGCCGTGTGGCTGCTGTTTTTCGGGCTAAAGTGTGTCCTACACCTTAGCCCGAAAAATTCGCTGTAAACCAACATACAATAGGGATTTTAATGTTATTAGTTTCTACTGCAAATTCTGAACGATTTTACTTGTAGTGCACACACATCGAGAAGTTCAACAGAAAAATTAGTAATGAGAACTTGTGTTATCGCGAAGAACTTTGTAGTACCTCCCAAGATCTGAAATGACATAATTATATTTCCAGAGCTTGCCCCCTTATATGGCCGCCTGTGTTGTCATCCTTCTTGTTTTATAAAACATATCTTGAAATACCTTTAGCGTAGTAGGTTTGCGACTTACGTCAAAAGATGTGCCAATTACACGGAAGTATTCGTCGTGATCTTTCTTATTTTATAAAAAAATCTTGAAGAACTTTAGTCTTGAGACTTTTTTCGAAAATATACGTTCATTACATCTAGGAATTCATGTTCTTTTTCTTAAATAAGCACACCGGACAAAAAGTTAGTCACTCCTAACAGAAATGACAGTAGGGAGTTACCGGTTGCATAGAGGGCGCCGTGATAGCATTGTTGGGAGATAAATAGCACTGACGTGGTCTACAGGATCATTTCTGTCTCGTGCAGTGGTGAAGAGCAACGTGTGCGTTGAATTTAGTCTGCAATATGGGTCGTAAGACAGACGTTACTGAGTGGCAAAAAGGAACCATCGTGTTTGGCCGTGCCCACGGACACAAAGTGAATGAAGACGCTCAATTTATTGCTGTGTCGAGGCGTACTGTCCAGCGGGTGTACAAACAGTGGTGTAGTTCGCAGTCAACTGAAAGTCGGCGTCGTAACTGTGGCCGGAACACAATTCTCACCAACAGGGACCGCCGCCATGTTTCACGCCCAGTAACTGCAAAACAGTTTCAAACCAGGCAACAATTGCTCCAAACAGTCAAGCAAAGTCCACTCCAACCAATTTCCGAAAGGACATTGCGAAGAGAACTGCATGCGATGGACATCTGAAGCAGAGTACCACGAAAGAGGCCTCTTATAACAGCAAGTTATAACGAAGTGAATTTCTCCGTCATTTTTATCCGCGCCGGGGTTCGAACCCGGGTCCACTCATTCCGGAATAAGTTGCTCTACCAATTAAGCTACGCGGACATTGATTCTAATTGCTATCTGCCTTTATGTCGTGTGCGTCCTTCTGGCAGGTACGTCACATCTCCTGGTACGTTACATCATCTCCCCCTTATTTTTCTTTTTTCGAAGTGCTGCTCATATTTTTCCTATCGCGCGGTGTGGAAATAACATCACACCAATGCGAGATTTTGAACGGTCGGGTCACCCGGATAGTTCGGGCGCCATTATAACGAAGTGAATTTCTCCGTCATTTTTATCCGCGCCGGGGTTCGAACCCGGGTCCACTCATTCCGGAATAAGTTGCTCTACCAATTAAGCTACGCGGACATTGATTCTAATTGCTATCTGCCTTTATGTCGTGTGCGTCCTTCTGGCAGGTACGTCACATCTCCTGGTACGTTACAAAGTCACGATGTCGCACATTGTCAATGGGCTCAGAGTCACCAAAACTTTAATGTAGAGGACTGGAAACTAGTAATTTAGTCTGATGAGTCTTATTTATTTTGTACGTACTCCAATGGTTGGATGCGACGAATGTATTGCAGGCCCAATGAAGCCTTTAATAATGATTGTGTCGAAGGTGTTGTTTAAACTGAAGGAGGCTCTCGATTGTTTTGGGGATGTTTTTCGTACCACGAAATGGGCCTTCTCGTTGAAGTGACGATGAATTTGAGCCAGCATGCGTACCTCCGCGTTCTAAATGAAGGAGTGCTTCCCTTCGCCCTACGTCTCCAGGAGCAGCATCAAATTGACAAATTGACACTTCTGTCTTCCAAGACGACAATTGCCTTGTGCACAAGGCTAAAACGGTGTCTGAGTGGCACGACGAACAATCAGCGACACTGTCTCACCTCGACTGGCCCACCAAATCCCCAGATTTAAATCCTTTTGAAAATCTGTGAGATCATTTGGAACAGAAGGTGAAACGCCGGAATAGACATCCACGTACTTTGGCGGAACGTAGGGCGATTGACGCCCAAGTGGTTGCAAATCGATGTTCAATCGATTTGCAACCTCCTGGATCTATTGAACATAAGTTTCTACCACACCGTATTCATGCTGTTATCAAGACAAGAGGCGCCGTCATTAAGTATATGTTCTGTCAGGAGTGACTAATGTTTTGTCCGGTGTGCTTACGTTCCCGACATTACGAATATAAACAACTTGTGTGAGTTTTTTTTTTACATAATGCTTCATAAAAATATATTATATGCTTCAAGTCAAATTTCGGGTCACCGACACGCAGATGGGATTTGTCCTACCAACAGATATTCTGTTTTTTTCTTTCATTTCTTTTTCTTTTCTATGTTTTTAAGAATCCCAAAGAAGCAGCAAAGTTGTGTGAAAAAATATAGCTGTTTTTTCATTGCAAATTGTTCCATAATTGTGCATTATATGATCTTCTTGTTTAGTTTTTAATTTTCGGAAGAGCAGACTTTTGCTCTTCAGGAAGCTGCAGCGCAGAACCATCACGATAGCAAAGAATCAGTAATTAGGAATTTAATGCACTGCAAAGATTACGAAGCTATTTTCAAAACAGAAAGGGAGAAAATTGTTTCGCAGCTCATATATTTTCTTCAATGTTTCGGCGATCTGTATGACAAATGAGAAGGTCAATGGCATTTTAATCTCTATTCCAGAGTCGACCGTCGAGGCACTCCAAAATCAGTAAAATAAAAACAGGAGACAAATCGGGTGTACTTATTGTTTTCGAGTTGTGTGTAATTCAATGCATGCAAATTTATGCTCTTATTGCACGGTAAGGAAACAGTGCCTTGTTTTATGATACCTCAAACACAATTTAGTTTAGATAAAAAATATCAAGTAGTAGTAATAATCAGTGGCGTGGGGTTTCCTAAAATTTATCTGGGTCTAAATAGTTTTAAAATTGCTGTCAGCCTTCTTCCGTACTGTGAAATATAGTTTCAGTGGATTGTGAGGTTTCCAAACGTCACCTGCTGAAATCATACTTAACCACATAGAATGAAGTACAAATTTTATTTATGCAGTGCTGTATAACGTAAAAATAAAACAGTAGCAAACAGTAGAAACAAAAAAGTAGTAAACAGTAGGAACAAAACAGTAGTAAACAACAGAAATAAAACAGTAGTAAACAGTAGAAACAAAACAGTAGTAAACAGTAGAAACAAAAAAGTAGTAAACAGTAGAAACAAAAAAGTAGTAAACAGTAGGAACAAAGCAGTAGCAAACAACAGAAATAAAACAGTAGTAAACAGTAGAAACAAAACAGTAGTAAACAGTTGAAATAATGGTAAACAGTTGAAACAAAACGGTAGTAAAGAATAGAAACAAAACAATGGTAAACAGTTGAAGCAAAACAGTTGTAAAGAATAGAAACAAAACAGTGGTAAGCAATAGAAACAAAACAGTGGTAAACAATAGAAACAAAACAGTAGTAAACAGTAGTAAATAGTTGAAACAAAGCAGCAGCAAACAGTGGAAACAAAATGGCAGCAAACAATAGAAGTAAAACAGCAGCAAACAATAGAAACAAAGCAGCAGTAAACAGCAGAAACAAAACAGTAGTAAGCAATAGTAACAAAACAGTAGTAAACAGTAGTAAATAGTTGAAACAAAACAGCAGCAAACAGCGGAAACAAAATAACAGCAAACAATAGAAACAAAACAGCAGTAAACAGTAGGAACAAAACGGTAGTAAACAATAGAAACAAAACAGTGGTAAGCAGTAGTAAATAGTTGAAACAAAACAGCGGCAAACAATAGAAACAAAACAGCAGTAAACAGTAGAAACAAAACAGTAGTAACAGTAGAAACAAAACAGCAGTAAAGAGTAGAAAAAAATAGCAACAAACAAGGGATACAAAACAGCAGCAAACAATAGAAGTAAAAGAGCAGCAAACATTGGAAACAAAACATCAGCAAACAATAGAAAGAAAGCAGCAGTAAACAGTAGAAACAAAAAAGTAGTAAACAATAGAAACAAAACAGTGGTAAGCAGTAAGCAGTAGAAACAAGACAGTAGTAAACGGTAGACAGAAAACAGTAGTAAACAGGAGAAACAAAACCGTAGGAAACCGTAGAAACAGAACAGTATTAAACAGTTGAAACAAAATAAAGTATGTTCGCTTTTGCTTCCAGTTAACCATGATATTTTGCTATAACTTCACATTAAAAGTTCTAGACTTATTCTTATGTTTTTGCAACGAGCAAATATTTGGTCGATGTTGACCCAAATCTTAAACGGTTCGTTTTTCTTCATCCCTTAATAAACTAAAAGGTTGTTACAATAAAAAGTACCTTTGTTCATTTTACCTTACAGCTTGCTTAACTCCACAAACGTAAATCAGCCGCTCGCTGTCAGACGACGCAGAAGCGAAATTGCTGCTGTTAAACAGAAAGGCAACCAGCACCAAATGGCAGTTTTATGCATGCGCAGTTCAGCGCGCATCTGCTCATTCATTACTGTTCTTTGAAGCTTCGTCAAGGCAGCCAAGGCGACAAGCTGACGGGTGTCGCCTCTATCACCACGTGGTATTCATTGCGCTCTAGTGAACGGATATGGAAGGTTGTAATGTGTTGCCCAGTTATGCAACTATTGTAGTGGCTCACATTTCCATTAAAAAAACTGGGAACTGGTTACCAACACGGATTTTCTTTCGGAATTTTTTCAATTAAAAGAAAAAACATTTTTTCTTCTCATTTTACTGCGGGGCTTGGCCCCGCATGCCCATGATGACCCGACACAACTGGTAATAGTAATAATAATAATAATATGGGATTTAAATAAAACAGAAAAAATAAAAAAATATGATTAAGTGCTGAGCCCCAGCCTCCCGAAATAAAACCTAACGAAGTACCGTAAAATATTAATAAATAAATATATTTAAATTAAGCGGGCTTTAGATTGGAGCTTGCGAAACCGCTCTGCACCAGAAAACGAAAACTTTTTTTTAGAAGCTGAGCTCAGAAGTCTCCAAAAAATAAGTGTGAAAGACTAAAAAACGCAAACAAAATATCTAGAAACAGAGGCATAACTAGGCATGGCAACCCGCAACTAGGCATGGTAAACCTGTAACTAGGCGTGGTACACCTGCGCCTGGGGTAAACCGCAAAATATCGCGCCCCCAAAAGTCGTTTTTTATCTTTGGTCTTTTTTTTTCTTTTCGGGATTTAGCGACCGCCGTAAACAACTCAATAGGCTATAACCACTCGCCCATCCCTAAATTAGGGCCACTGGTTGCCAGTGACGTAAGATAAGCAGAACATCCATGCCTCACCGGGATTCGAACCCAGTCCCATCTCGGACTAATGGTCATAAGCCACCGCTTAGACTACTGCGCCACTGGAGCGGCGTTTCTGGGTTTAACGACCACCGCGAGCAACTCTAAGGACCAAAAGTAGTCTCCCGTCCCTAATGTAGGTCCTGTTGCTTCAGGGCTCCTAAATTGGGAAAGTTTATCACAAACCATGCCTCCGGGCTCGAATCCTGGGTGAGGTGTGGATGGGGTGTCCGTCCTACGTCACTGGCTCTCTATCTTCACTGATGCAAGTGGCCTAAAATCAAGGACAGGCGTCTGCTCATAGCCCGTTGAGTGACTTGCTCACGGTTGTCGTTATACTCCTTAGCATAAAAAGGAGAAAATTTCACACTTCGACTGTTTGTGGAGATTTGTTCAACTAGTTCGGACCATCAGTACCACACCAAACATACCGAATGCAGCTTGCGTCTTGCAGCTGCAATAATGTTAGAAGCCCCTAAAATTCTTCAACAACATGAACTATATCCTTATCTTACGATGCACAGTGGTTGGACAGAAAAATGGGAATACCACGCTCAAAGGCGTGACTTTTAATGCAGGTAGGTCCGTCGCAATACGAAAACGTATCCACCACGTTTTGGTTCTAGTAGCTTTGTTCAGAACCTCAAGGTTCCGTTTAAGTGCATTTAAAGTGTCTTGCTGCAAAATTTCTTTCAGGGAGACGACGAAATGAGCGACCTAACGGACTTCGAAAGAAGACTACTTGTTGGTGACCGGCTAGTTGGTGCCTCCGTGACAACAGTCGTCAGGGTAGTGGTGGTATCGAGAGCTACTGTGTCTAGCGTCATGACAGCATACCGTGTTCGTGGTAAAACCTCATCCAGGAAACACAAGAGCCGCCGGAAAACTGACCCTGATTGATACAGACAGGATATCATTAAAGAGGATTGTAACCCGTAATAAGAAGACCACGGCGACGAATATTTGTGCGGAGCTCAATCTGCATCTCCAGACCCCAGCATCAACGAAATCAGTGCGCAGGGGACTGCACAAACAAGATATTCATGGCAGAGCTGCTGTTGCGAAACCGGTGGTGACCCGGATGAATACACAACGGCGACGGTAGTGATGCCAAGAGCATGCAACGTGGACTGCCGATGCATGAAAGCGTGTAAAGTGGTCGAATGAATCCACATTCACACTATTCCCCACCGCAGGACGTGTTTACGTGTGGAGAACAACAACAGAAGCGTACAACCCGGATTAACTACTCCCAACAATGCAGCATGGTGGTGGTTTGACGGTTATATCATGGCTTTCAGCAGGTCGCCTGATCCCCTCGAAAGAAAGGATGACTGGCAGGGCGTATGAAACCATTTTGTGCGAGCAAGTCCGTCCAACGGATCAGGCATTCTTTCCTGCAGGGGCTGCCATCTATCAAGATGATAACGCCCCAATTCACAGAACTCGGGATGTCCGATCATGGTTTGAAGAACATGAAGACGAACTTTCACACCTTACTTGGCCTCCTCAATCACCAGACTTAAACATCATCGAGCCATTGCGGTCTGTGTTGAAAAACAGGGCAACATTCCGTTATCCTTCTCCTGTATCTCTCAAGGATCTCTTTTTTTTTTTATTGGAGGTTTAACGACCACCGTGAGCAACTCAATTGGCTATAAGCAGTCGCTTGTCCCTAATTTAGGGTCACTGGTTCCAAGGAAGGGAGAGAGCCAGTGCCGTAAGACAAACACAACATCCATGCCTCACGGGATTCGAACACGGACCCCGTTCGGACGAATGATCAGAGGCCATCGCTTAGACCACTGCGCCACCAGGGCGGCTCTCAATGATCTGGAGCAGTTTCTGCATGAAAAATGGTGTATCATCCCACTCACCATCCAGGATTTGTATGCGTCTATTCCAAGGAGGATTCAGGATGTTTTGAAAGCCAAAGGTGGTCCCACATCCTATTAGGTAAGTAAAATCTTCTTTTCCTAGGTGTTCACATTATGGGGCCCAACCCCTGTATGTACAAGTGTACCTTCATTTCCGAATGTGAGCAAGTAACAACCGTGAACATTTTGAGGAAGAAATGGGATTTTTAAGCTGCCAAGGTTACTAAAACTGCCAAAACATAGTATAAGCAATTTCTTTAAATGGGCAAATGACAAAATAAGGCGCGAAAAGACTCTATACCAGAAACGGGTGCAAAGGTTTAAATTCCAACTCCAATCAGAATGTAAGCAGATATTTTTGCACCTTCTCTTGAGCTGCACCCGGGGCTGCGGCCCCGCCCTAGTTCCGCTTCTCTCTAGAAACCTATATAAAGAAGTAAATTTATCCGTCATTTTTGTCCACGGCGGGGCTCGAACCCGGATCCGCTCATTCCGGAATAAGTCGCTCTACCAATTGAGCTACGCGGACGTTCGTAATCGCTGCTATCTGCCTTTATGTCGTGTGCGTCTTGCTGGGCAGGCACGTAACACCTACTTAACAATTTTGCAAGAGATTTAAAAACAAAACAAATGCCAAATTTCCCTGCCCCCCCCCTCCTGAGCGTCGAGGAATAGTGACCCCTCTCTCAAGTGGCAGCCACGAGTTACTGCGAGAGTAGGGAAATATACTAAGATAATAAGTGGACTATTGCCTGAACATACTATGAGAAGACAGTATGTTTAAGGAGAGGACAAGAGGCTAATAGGAAGAAAAAAGACACAATTAAATAAGGGGGAAACTCCATAAAGTATTGGATTGGAAAGAAAGTAATGTCTGCAAATGCAAGGCAACAGAAAAGTACTAATTACCGTATATACAAGTACAAATCAGTCCAAAATGTAGTGGCCATTGCTTACCACGACCTGCTCCCATCGTCTGGGAAGGTGTTGGATACCGTCCCTGTAGAACTGTGGCGGTTTGGACGCAAAGAAATGAGTAAGTGCGCGTTCGACATCGTTCAGGTTGATGAACCGCTGCCAGTTCAAGAAATGCTGTAACGACCGGGAAAGGTGGTAGGCGTTTGGGGCAATGTCCGGGAATAGGTTTGATGCGGCAGCAGCGACCAGCCCAGGTCTTTGATCATGTATCTGGTCATCCGTGCTGTGTGAGGTCTCGCTTCATCCTACTGTAGGAGGACACCCTTGCGATTCAGCAGTGCTGGTCGTTTCGAAGTGAGAGATGCATGCAGATCGTCGAAATGACGTAGTACACATCAGAGGTGATAGTAGTGTTGTCCTGTAGCAGCTCAAAAAACACTCCACTCCACATATCCAACCCAACAGACAGCAGGACATTACGTAGGTGTATGCCTGCTTTGGGGGTCGGCATGGGCTTCTGCTTTGGGCACAACCACTGTTTCCGGGGGCTGGCATTGTCATACACAACCCATTTCTCGTCACCTGTCACAATGCGGCCCAAGAAAGATTAACTTTGGTCAGGTACAAGCAGGGAAACGCTTGCACTCATGCGATTTACTTTCTACCCAACTGTGAATTGATGGAGTACCAAAACTCCTCTCTTGTGCACTTTCCCAAGTTAACACAGGTGCGTGATAATGCTCGTGTCGGTAGTCCCTAGCTGTTAGGCCAACTCCCGCCTGGTCACACGTGAGTCGGTCTCCGCTAAGGTCTTCAGCATGTCCATATCCACTGTTGCGGGTTTTCCGGCTTTGGGACGGTCTGACAGGTCAAAATGTTCCTCTCGAGACCTTTCGAACCAACGACAGCTCTGACGATGTGATATGGCATTGGAGTACACACTGGTAATGCTCCTTACAGCGTTTACGGGAGTGCTGCTTCCGCGACGAAACTCGTACAGCATGCAACGGCGGATGTGCTCCTTGTCCACTTCCATGTCGTCTGGATCTTACACTCTTCGTCTACTGACGGCTAACTGCCACTGACTTAAGCCACAGGGGCGTGATGTCATGCCAGTGTGCTAAGCAATCTAAGTTGGTAATGTGCGACGTGGTTGGGGCTTCAACTACGGCTACCTCGTCATCGGATATTACTTTTTTCCAACACAATGTGTTAAAACAAAGCGCCAGTTCAGCGGAGAAGATGTCTTAAAAACTAGACATACACCGATAAGCCATTTCGTTATGACCACCTACTTAATAAGCTGAAGGACCTCCTTTATCCCTCAAAACAGCGTCCACTCAGCTAGGCATCGATTCGATGAGGTGGCGATTCAGTATCTGGTACCATAATGTCAACAGCAAGTCTTCCAGTTACCGTACATTTCTGGGTGGTGGTGATTTAGCGCGAACCCGCTTTTCCCAGTCGAACCACACATGTTCGATTGGGTTCCTCTCAGGTCAATTTGGATTAACAGAAAGTCACCAGCATTTTCCTCGAATCACTCGTTGACGATTATGTCAGTGTGGCATAGCGTATTGTTCTGTTGGAAATGGCCATCACCAGCAGGGAACACAGTTGCCATGAACGGGTGAACTAGGTCCGCAACGATGTTCAGATACCTGAACAACTGTCAGGGATTGTGCTGTTGGGATAATGGGGCCTAAAGTGCTCCAAGAAAACATCGCCCACAGCATAACACCGCCGCCATCGGCCTGTTTCCGCCCAACAGTACGTCCAGGTGCCATAGCCTCCGTTAGTAGTCGGTGTATCAGCGCTCGGCCGTCTACGTGATGCACCAGGAATCTTGATTCGTCAGGCCAGGCCACTTTCTTCCTATCATCCAGTGTCTAATCTCGATGATCTTGAGCCCATTTCATGCGTTGTTGGCGATGACGTGTAGTGAGCATGGGTACCTGGCTAGTTCTTCGGCTACGCCGGTCCATGCGCAGAAGGCTGTGATGAACTGTATGCTGTGTCACATTTCCTTGATCACCACTGTTGTAGCTGCGGATGATTTGTCGCACTGTGGCCCTGCGTTCGCTGTGAACAATGCCCGACAGTCTCCGCTGCCCTCTGGCACCAATGAGTTGTTGACGACACACGGATGGACGATGGTTCGTCGTTTGTCCATCTGTGCACCACTTTTGATACGTACTCCCTACAGCGGCACGTGAACAACCTACAAGCCACGCCGTTTCCATGATCGTAGTTCCGAGGCCCCGTGCCTTCACAATTTGTCCTTTATCCAACTCCGATAAATCGGCAGCATTTCCTACTTTGACTCCGAACACTCTACTAACCGAAAGCCGGTCCTCGCGTTGTATACATACTGCTCTGTGAACTTCACCTGCGCCACTGTTTGGTTTCCAGACGCGCCCATTTCTCTAGGCTGGGGATGGTCATAATGGAATAGCTCATCGGTGTACAGTAGTGGCCAAAATTGTGGAAACCTTTTGAAAAAAATGTATTTTTGAGGTTTGATGGCTCATAACACCCCTTTGTTTTAGATCAATACCGTAAAATTATATATCAATGGAAATATAATTTCATCAGGAATGTAACGCAACAATGTTTGTTCAATTATCTGTATTCTATGAAAAGTTATAGCTAAATAACCAGAAAAGGAAGCACAACTTGCTTAGGTTGATATGAAGTAGCTTTCCTTCATTTGAATGTAGCCAATGAACATGAGTGTTTAAAGAGCCTATCAGGTGTCATCTTGTTTTAGCAATGAGCCAATCATGTTGCTGTACGATTCAGCTATTGATGTCATGTATTGGAGCAGAGAGGAGGACATTTGTCAGTGTGTTATGTGATTGCTATCAAGTTGGTTGGGGTTTTTTGTGTGTGTGTGTGTGTTCTTTCATTTAGTGAGCTTGTAAAACGTAATAAAATTAAAGAAATGGCGCAAAAAGTTGACTGGTCACCCAGAAAGCGATGTAAAATAATACTATTAGATGAACAAGGCTTCAGTTATGAAGAAATTAGAAGAAAAATTGGTGGAAACTTAACCAAAGGTGGCATTTCTAAATATTTGAAGAGGTATAAGGAGACTCAGTCACTACAAAACCAGACTGGTAAAGGCAGGGAAAGATGCATAACAGCAAGTGATGATAGAAGAACTGAGAGACTGTGCGTAGGTGACAGAAGAAAATCATCTTGGGGCATACAAGATGAAATGGCTTAACGCAATGTGAAGTTGAGTGCAAGGACTGTTCGGCGCAGACTGCAGAAATTTGGTCTAAAAGCAAGAATTCCACGAAAAAGAGTCGTTTTTATCTCTCAAACAAAGGTTGAAAAGATTAAACTGGGATAAAACCCATGTTAACTGGACAGCAGAACAGTGGGACAGTGTTATTTGGAGTGATGCGACCAAAATCTCCCTGTTTGGTAGTGAGGGCATAAAATACGTAAGGAGAAGAATCGGAGAAGATTTGCATCCTGATTGCATTACATGTACGGTGAAAAACCCAGTTAGTGTTATGATCTGGGGTTGTATGACATCAAAAGGTCTGGGCAGAATTTGCGTGATTAATGGGATTATAAATGGCCAAAAATACATTAATGAAATACTTGAGCCCAAACTGAAGCCTTCCGCCCGTGATCTTTTCCAAGATAATGAAGCATTTATGTTTCAACAGGATTCAGCTCCATGTCATGTCGCTGCTGTGTGAAAAACTGGTTTCAAGTTAATAATATTCCACTGCTGGAATGGCCTGGGAATAGACCAGTCCTTAACCCCATCGAAAATCTATGGAGCCGACTAAAGAAACTTGTTAGTCAGAAGCAACCCAGCAATAAACCCCAATTAATAGAAGCAATAATTCAATCTTGGTTTCACATTATAACATTTGCAGAACTAAAAAACTTGGTTCACTCCATGGGAAGGCGTTGTAAGGTCGTAATTAACGCTAATGGTTACCCAACTAAGTATCTGAAACACTATCCAACGAAGAAGAAATTTTTCAAATCGGACTCTTAGAAGTAGAGATATTGAAAACAATAAGATATACATCTACGCCCCTGGCGTAGAAACCATGCATTATTTCAAGAAGAAAATCTTCCTAAAAGGTTTGTCGACATGAGTAGTGTCGGTAAACGACTTTTTTCAATCGAGATTTTAGAAGCTTATGTTTTGCTGCAAATACATCAGAAGCGGAAACTAAGACTTACGCCACCTGGTGGCCAAACCATTTTTTACACAAATTAGATATTATGTGCAAACGATTTCTCATCAGGAGCTGTATGCGGTGTAGAAAGAATTTTTCAAATTGGAGATTTGAAAGCAGAGATATGGGGGGAAACTCAATTTACATTTACGCCCCCTAGCGGAAAGTCTACGAATTACTTGAGAATTTTGAAATTATAAGAACCACATGTCACACTAAAAAAACTATCCAACAAAGGAGGAATTTTTCAAATCGGACTCCTAGAAGTGGAGATATTGACAAAAATAAGATATACATCTACGCCCCCTGGCGTAGAAACCATGAACTATTTTAAGAAGAAAATGTTTTAAAACGTTTGTCGACATGAGTAGTATCTGTCTACAAACGACATTTTTTTCAATCGAGAATTTAGAAGCTCATATTTTGCTGCAAATACATCAGAAGCGGAAATTAAGATTTACGCCAACTGCTGGCCAAACAATTTTTTTACACAAATTAGATATTATGTGCAAACGATTTCTCATCAGGAGCTGTATGCGGTGTAGAAAGAATTTTTCAAATTGGAGCTTTAGAAGCAGAGATATGGGGGGGGGGCGCAACTTACCTTTACGCCCCCTAGCGGAAAGTCTATGAATTACTTGAAAATTTTGAAATTATATGAAACGCATGTCACATTGGAAACACTATCCAACAAAGAAGGAATTTTTCAAATCGGACTCCTAGAAGTAGAGATATTGACAAAAATAAGATATACATCTACGCCCACTGGCGGAGAAACTGTGAAATATTTTAGGAAGAAAATATTCCAAAAAGGTTTATCGATCTGAGTGGCATCATCCCTTGAAAGAATTTTTTCAATCGATATTTTAGAAGCTCAGATTTTATGGCAAATACATCAGAAGCAAAAATTACCACTTACGCCCCCTGGTGGCCAAATTATTCTTTACCAAAAATTTAAAAATATATGCAAAAGATTTTCCATCAGGAGATGTATCCGCTGAAGAAAAAACATTTCAAATCGGAGTTTTAGAAGAAGAGTTATTGGGGAAAATGTAATTTACTTTTACGCCCCCTAGCGGAAAATCTATGCGTAAGTTGAGAAAGTAACTATATCTAAAATACTCTTCGACATAAATGGAATCGAAAGATAAAAGAATTTTTTCAATCGGATGTTTAGAAGAAAATATGTGGAATAAAACGTATTTTGAATTCGACATCATCTGCATTTACGCCCTCTAGCGGCGAAATTGTACATCGTAAAAAAAACGAAACAAAGGATCATCATTCGCATATTTCAAGCTTCCCAATGCAAAAATAATTTTTTAAATCGGACTAATAGTTTCAGAGATATCGTGGGTACAGACGGACGGACGGACGGACAAACCGATAACATAAACACGATTTTTTTTTACAAAAGACGTGCTAAAAACAATGGATCTTTCGGAGTTCGATAAAGGGTTTATTGAGGGTGCCCATCTCGTTGAAGCAACGATTTTGAGAACTGACTACTTTCGCAAAAGGTGAGATATCTCGGGTATCGTCTAAGAGGCGTGACAGTACGGCAACGACAATCTGTCAGGAACGAGATCGCCGTCGTCTGAGAAGTCTTCTAGGGAAAAACAGGACTTGCAGTGTACAATAATTGACCGAAGCATGACATACATCGTGTGGTCAGATGAATCCCGTTTTCAGCCGTACCGAGCTGACAGGACGGTGCGGGTGCGGAGTCCATTGCATGAGGTCATGGCCCTGTCGTACAAAGTCGACTCTGTTCAAAGCGGTGGTCGCTCTGGGATGGTCTGGGGAGTCTTCTCATGTGATACACCAGGTCCCTCAGTTTGTCAGGAGAGGTCCTTAACCGGCGCGAGCAGCCAGCATGCGCTGGCTGATCACTTACATCGCTTTTATGGCCTTCCCGCATCGTGCGGCCGATGGGCTGTTCCAGAAGGACAACGGGCAGCACAATCGAGCCGCAACCGCTTAGGCATGGCTCTAGGAACACTCATCTGAGTTTGGAAACATCAACTGGTCCCCAAGGTCGCCGGAGTTAAACCCTGGGAAAGCTCTGTGGGATGCCGTAGAGCGGAACGTCATATCCATGGATCCTGGACCGAAGTCTCGGGTGGAGTTGTGGACAATGCTGCAACAGGCATGGCTAGCATTACCTCTGGAAGCCCTCTGGCATCTGGTGGAGTTGAGATCATCAGATCCATGGATCCTGGACCGACGTCTCGGGCAGAGTTGAGGATAATGCTGCAACAGGCAGGGCTGGCATTACCTCTGGAAACCCTCTGGCATCTGGTGGAGTTGAGATCATCAGATCCATGGATCCTGGACCGACGTCTCGGGCGGAGTTATGGACAATGCTGCAACAGGCGTGGCTGACATTAACTGCGGAAACCCTCTGGCATCTGGTGGAGTTGAGATCATCAGATCCATGGATCCTGGATCGACACCTCGGGCGGAGTTGTGGATAATGCTGCAACAGGCATGGCTGGCATTACCTCTGGAAACCCTCTGGCATCTGGTGGAGTTGAGATCATTGGATCCATGGAACCTGGACGACGTCTCGGGCGGAATTGTGGAAAAAGCTGCAACAGGCATGGTGGGCATTACCTCGGAAAACTCTCTGGCATCTGGTGGAGTTGAGATCATCAGATCCATGGATCCTGTACAGACGTCTCGGGCGGAGTTGTCGACAATGCTGTAACAGCCTTGGCTGACATTACCTCTGGAAACCGTTCGGCATCTGGAGGAGTAGAGGCCTCGGTGTGTACAGGCTATTATTCACGCTAAAGGAGGACCAACACGCTAGTTGGTAGGTAACTCTAATGTTCATTAAATGTATAGGGTGATTCACAATTAGTGTCGTGGTTTCTGTGGCTAATAATCGGAAAACGGGAAACAACAAACTAAAACCGCAAACAGAATATGACAGATGACAACTAAAAGTTTTATTACCTGTAGAATCGATACATCAGATTGCAAAAGCACTTCGACATGCGCGCCTTTCGTGGCACGCACGATACCCACGCGATAACCAATTTCCCGCCAAGTGTTTGCCAGCATTTGCGGCGTTACTGTTGCTATCGCAGCCACAATTCTGGTCTTCGGGTCATCGAGGGAGGTCACAGGGGTCTGGCAAACGATGTTTTTCACTTATCCCAGCAGGAAAAAATCCAGTGGCGTAATATCGGGTGGGCAAGGTGGCCACGGAATGGATCCACCACGCGCAACCCAAGCACCCAGGAAAATGTAGGTCAAGAAATTCTCGGGCAATAGCAGACCAATGCGGCGGTGCGCCATTGTGCTGGAGATCTTCCAACTGAGGCAACAGGTGGAATTATTCTATGGGGGTGTTTCTCCTGGTATGGCACGCGACCCTTGGTCGCGATTCCTGGTAGACTCAACGCCGAGACCTACTGCACCATTTTGGATGACCATGCGCTTCCTACGTTGCGGCAGTTTTACAGGGTTGACCCATGTTACTTTCAGGATGACAATGCCACCTGTCATGTTGCGAGGTCCACCCTGGCTTGGTATGGTGACAATGGGGTTAATCGAATGGACTGACCTGCGCAGAGCCCGGACCTTAACCCTATCGAGCACCTCTGGGACGAGTTGGAGCGTCGACTTAAGGGTCCGAAATCGGTGAAGGAACTGACCTGTCTTCTTCAAGCCGAGTGGAAGAAAATACCGCTAGCCGTCGTACAACGCCTGGTTGAGAGTATGTCCCGGAGGGTCGCAGCTGTAATCGCCGCTCGTGGAGGCTCCACCAACTATTGAAGGTGAATAAACTTCGTTTTCCTTTGCTATCACAGGTATCGAATTACTTGTTGGTAGATATTGTATCATCGTAGGCGATGTTTTCGTCTGCTGTGTTGTCGGAGCGATACCATTTTTTTTGGAGATTTAAATACCACTGTGAGTCCCTCAATGGTCTATAAGCAATCACCTGTCCGTAATTTAGGGCAACTGCTTCCAGGGAAGGGAAGGAGCCAGTGCCCAGCCTTTATGAATTTGTGCACCCCAGTATAATATTAAATTCTATTATTTGATGTCCTAGAATTAGAAATGTTTACTCATATATTACGTGAAATGTTTTCCATACACTTTAACAACATTCAAGTATTCTTTATATAAGAATTCCCTGATAGTTACTTCGAAGGATGAATGTTTGGCTCTTATTTCGGAAAGTTGCCGGAATGATCACGCCTTTGTATTCCGCGAAAACATCACTTTTCAGGATTCATCGCAAAGTTCTTATTTTGTTGTAATATTTCAAAAACTTCTGTTTCTCAATTCCTGGAGTTTTCAGTAGCGTTCTTCCGAATTCCACTTGTGGCACGATTGCGCAAAAGATTGGTAACAATAGTACAGTGAACCAGACACTGAAAAGCTTCCGTTGTACACATATGAACTCAAGTTGCCGCTGGGGAAACCATTGAAAATAATACCTCAATGTGAGAAACCACGGCACGTTCACCCTTCGGACAATGCGATTGGACAACAAAATGTTATCGAATCTTCCGCAACGATTAAACTATGGGCGTTGTGTAATTAGTGAAACGTCGAACAACGGCTTAACTTTTAATTCTCTGCTTTCGCGAGCAATGAAACTCACCGGATAAATCAAACCCAAATTCATTGTCCTATTGATCGGTTTAGAATTCCCAAATTAACATCGTTTTGCATAGAGAGAGGCTGCATAATGATATTTTAAGAAACTGAACACCAAATTTACGGAAATAAAACCTTTAGGGCGAAACATCCCAAGAAATTCACAGAAACTAGATCAGCAAGGTTTATTGGGCTGCCAATAAATTTATTTATAGAACTCCATTGTGCAGAATGATCTGTTGGGAACTCAGTTGGGCCGAGTGGCCCGTGGTGTAAGTTCCCGTTCGAGCTGGGTGCAGCTTCGATCCCTTAATGAGGGATGAGCTATGCGCCTAGCTTACGGTTCTGGTGCTCAGCCGCCCACAAATTACAGATGAACAACTACTTATACAGTAGCTAGGGGCAGATTTACGACTAGCCCAACCTAGGCCGTCGGGCTGTGAGAGCCTCGCGAATTCCTGATTTGATTGATTGATTGGAGGTTTAACAACCACCGTGAGCTACTCAATGGGCTATAAGCAATCACCCGTCCCTAAATTAGGGCCACTGGTCCAGGGAAGGGAAAGATCCATTGCCTCGCAATCAATCAATCAAATCAGGAATTCGCAAGGCTCTTACAGCCCAACGGCTCTAGATGCAATGGGTCTCTCCCTTCCCTATTCCAGGGAAGGGAGAGAGCCATTGCCGTAAGACAAACACAACATCTATGGATTCGAACCCGGAGCCCTTTCGGACGAACGATCAGAAGTCATCGCTTAGACCACGGCGCCACCGGGGCGGGGCGAATTCCTGAAAGTACTTCGTGAGAGTAATTACTTATATTATTTCTTAACCTGGACATTGCATAGCGTTAAAAATATTCCTTAGCAAGAGGTCTTTTAATGCATCGGGGAAAAGGTCTTTCACTGTTCTTAAAAGAGTTAAAAACTATCTTAGGGCCGCCGCGGTGGTGCAGTGGTCTAAGCTCGGCATTTAGACCTGTGGAGTAACAGGTGTTTTGTACCTCGGAAGTGCACTTGCGACCCCGGTGGCGCAGTGGTTTAAGCGTCGGCATCTGACCATTCGACCGAGATGTGGTCCGAGGTCGAATCCCAGTGAGAAATGGATGTTATGTTTGGCTTAACGCACTTCTCTCCCTTTCCTGGAACCAGTGGCCCTAAATTAGGGACGACCGACTGCTTACAGCCCATTGACTTGCTACCGCAGGTCATTAAACCCTCAAACTAAAAAAAGAATTCTCTTAAGAACTCGTCCGCGGATTTAGTACTCTCCAATTTGAATTAACGAAGCATATTTCTGATACAACTTTTCCAGGAAGTGATTGAAAATAATCAAAGGGGCACAGTAGCATCTGTGCCGCTACTTTCGTGCAAGGTAGAACTACGTCTACTGTCACTATTTCGTGGCACTACCTCACTAGTTCTACGCCCTGAAAGTATTCAGCGAAGGACAGTTGACGTAGCCCTAGGTTGTAAATTGCGGCACAGTTGCTACAGTGCCCCTATGATTTTTTTCAGATATAAAATTTTTAAGAAACAAGTTAGTAAAATACGCTTTCCAACATACCAGAAATCATTACTCAAGTTATGAGGATAATGGCTGTGGAATAAATCTCACTCTTGTGCCCTGAACTTTGATCCCATTTCGATGATATTCTACAGAACCGGTTCAGTATACCTCCGAAAATAACATGATAAAGTTTTGTCGGAATGGAAGCATTTTTACGTAAGTTATGATGCATAAGGGCTATGGAAGAGATTCCGCTCCTATGTCCTAACCTTTGACCCCATTTCGCCTATTTTCAATAGGATTCGTTGACCCCATTTCGCCCATTTAATAGGCAGGCCCCTACAACATACTAATATTTCATCCAGATCGAAGAATGTTTACGTAAGTTATGACGCATAATGACTATGGAAGTGATTCCGCTCCTATGTCCTGACCTTTGACCCCATTTCGCCCATTTTCAACAGGGTTTGTTCCCAGGTAGTCCCCTACCACATACAAAAATTTAATCGAAATCGAACCTTTTTTACGCTAGTTATGACGCATAAGAGCAGTGGAATGGATCCCGCTCCTATGTGCTAACCTTTGACCCCATTTCGTACACGTTCAATAGGGTTCCTTCTCAGGTGATCCCCTTCCAGATACTAAACGTTCATCGAAATCGAACGATTTTTACGTGAGTTATCGTGCGGACGAACATACGCGCACAAAGCGTGACGTAATGAGGCAGATGGGAATCGCGACCATCTGCTCGCGAGACTGTGACGTCATAAAACTTTAATAGGATCCACACACAACGCGTGACGTAATGAGACAGATAGCGTGACTGCGCGCCAACATATCAAGCGCGAGATTGGGACGTCATAAGATCATCCCTAGGTGGTTCCCTACCACATAATAAAATTTCATCGAAATCGAACCATTTTTACGCACGTTATGACTCATAAAGACAATGGAATGCATCCCGCTCCTATGTCCTGACCTTTGACCCCACTTCACCCATTTTCAATAGGGTTCATTCCCAGGTGGTCCCCTACAATATGCTAAAATTTCATCGACATCTAACCATATTTACGCAAGTTATGATGCATAAGGGCAATGGAATGGATCTCACTCCTATGCCGTGACCTTTGACCCCATTTCGTCCATTTTCAATAGGGTTCGTCCCCAGGTGGTCCCCTACCATAATAAAATTTCATCGAAATCGAACCATTTTTACGCGAGTTTTCGTGCCAACAGACGAACGGACAAACGGACGGACTGACGGACAGACGGACGGACAAAGCTGGAGCATATACGCTTCTTCAAACTACGGTTGGAAAGCGTAAATAAAACGAAAGAAATGTTTTACTTTATATACTTAAAAGCACCTTATACTACATACAATTCATAGTAACTCATTCTGATTATAAATTAATGTAAGTACCAGTAGAAGGCGTAGTATAATCGTTGAAAGTAGCTATTGCTAAAATTGTTTCTGAAGAAATTCGTTCAGAAACAATTTTTCAAACTCCTTAGTTGCCTTCTTATAAATTTGGCGATAAGCCTCGGGCCTAATGTACTCTTCTTGTTGTTGCTCTTGTTCTTGTCTAGATTCAGAATACATCGGCGGTGTAAAGGTTTGAGACGTAATACATTCATTATCCAGCGAAGTTGTGAAGACTGGCGATGTACATTGGTATTCCATGCTCGGTTTGAAAATTTGGATCGATGACATCAATCTCCATCTGTTCTTGCTGTTCAGGCTCAATTTGTGCAGTTGAAGTGGAAGGTTGTGACTCTATAGAGTCGAACTCAAGTGAAACGCATTCTGACGCACGGACTTCTAACGCTCCCTACATTCCCGTGACCTATCGGTTGATTACTTAGAGGTCACGTCTTCCCGTGGTCTACTATTTGTGCTTCGTTTCGGTGTTTTGCCAGTGTTTTGTGACTCGTTTTGTACTCTGAAGTGTTAAGAACGGTCTTGTGTTTTGTTTATCCAGGAAAGTTGCCCGGTAGCTGCTTCGTTTGTGTCTGTTGCTTCGTCCGGTAAGCGTTTATTTCGCTTTCTTTGCCCTGTTTTTATAGTCAATGTGTCATGTAGCTCGTTGACCACGTACTTCATTTGACTTTTTTGTTAAGTGCCCTTCCTGTGTCTCTTTGCAGCTTTAATTGCCTTTTATTTCTTGTTCTGAGCTGTATTTGGTGATTGCGTGCGCTTGTGCCTGTTTCTTTCAGCTTGAGGATGTGTTTTATGCCTCGTTGATTGCTTGCTTTCAGTTCTGTGCCTTCTTGCCAGCCTGCTTGTGCTGTGATTTCGGATCCTTTTTCTGTGGATGTTTCTCCTGCTCCTGTGAATGTTTCTTCTTCTGATGCTGCTTCTTCCTCATTGCCCGTGACTACAGTACCTGTTCATCTGCCGTTGCCTCATTGCCTTCCCAGTCTACTTCGCTTCCCGGTGCTGCTAGTGATTATGCTTCGGTTGCTTCTGGGCATCGTCGTTTTCTTTGATTGGAGGTTTAACGACCACAGTAAGCAACTTAATGGGCTATGTAAGCAGTCGCCCGTCCCTAATTTAGGGTCACTGGTTCCAGGGAAGGGAGAGAGCTAGTGCTGTAAGACAAAAACAACATCCATGCCTCACCGGGATTCGAACCCAGATCGCTTTAGGACGCAGCCTTCAGTTAGTGCTTCTGCTTTTGGTGCTTCTATCACGCGTTGTAATGGTGTGCTGCGTGTGCAGGTACCTAAGGACTCAGCTGCTGGATTAGATTTGCTGCGCCGTCAACGTCTGGGAGTTTGTTTTGACGCTCTCCCTGACACTCCTCTCAAACTCTACTCTTCTGCTTTGAAGCGCCTTTTACCTGTGCGTGCTATCACCCACATGGGTCGCCGTCCTCGCTCTGTTATTGTGTACCTTTCGAAACCTGAGTATGTGGATCAAGGGCTCTCTTCAAGTGTGGTCATCCGTGATAGCACTCTTTTTGCTGCGGCGCTTTCTCAGAAGCCTGTGCTAGTTACGTTGCATCCCGTACCTCCGGAGATTTCCGATGCTCTCCTTCTATCTGCGCGCTCTCTCTCTCTCTCTCTCTCTCTCTCTCTCTCTGTTCGGTCGTGTTGTGGGAATCATCACGACCCTCTCGGCTGCCTCTGCTGATCCTGATGATCGTCTGATTCTTGGCAACATTGTCAAGTGCGAATGGTTTTCTCTTCTGAAGATGCACTTGTTTTCTGCCATCAGGTTGTTCTTGGTGCTGAGAGATTCCGCACTGATGTGCTTACATCTGTGCAGTGTATCCAGTGTAAGGCACCGGACATGTTCGTTCCAGGTATCCTCACCCTTTGTCTGCCTCTCAGCCTGTGCCTGCTTCGCAGCCTAGTTTTCCGAGTTCAGCGGGTTTTGTGTCTGCCCCTCAATTGTCAGCTACTCCTCCAGTTACAGCTTCGCCTTCATTAGAGCCGCCATCGTCCGGTGCCGCCTCTACTGTGCTGTGTGGTGTTCCTTCATCAGCTTCTGCATGACCTAGTGTAGATCACGTTGCTGCTGTGTCACCTTCAGCCTCTCCTGTGCCAGCTGCTTCGTTTGTGTCTGTTGCTTCGTCTGTACCTGCTGCTTCGTCTGTACCTGCTGCTTCGGCTGTACTTGCTGATTCGTCTCTGTCTGTTGCTTCGTCAGTGCCTCCTGAATCGTCTGTGCGTGCGACGTTGTCTGTGTCATCTGCTTCTTCTCAGACTGCCGTGGCTTCACTACTGCCCTCTTCGCCTGTTTCCGTGCCGTTGCTTCAGTCTTCTGCCTCCCCCGATGCTGTGGATCCTGGTTGTTCGTCTGCTTTCTCCAGCACTAAGCGTCTTTCAGCTGAGGATGTTGATTCTTGTTACGTCTCAGTTCCTCCTGTTTCTCCGCAAGACCCAGTTTCCTCGTCACTTCTCGCTCGCTTTGGTGGTGCCGTGATTCAGTTTCCTGCGGACTACATGCTTCCTGCGTGTCCTTCTCCAGAGGTCGTGGGTATTCTCCCGCACGTCGAACTCTCTATTGGACCGTCTGGTTTGCCTTTTTTCTTCTTATAAGTTTTGTCTTCCGCCTTAGTTGGCGTGACGTTTTTCGCTCCATTACATATGCTGATTCCCAGAAGTACCGTGTTCAACGGCGGACGTTGTTTTTGTCAAAACCGTTATCTCCGAACTCTTCATCTCTCTAAACCCCGGTGCTCCCTGACTTTGTGCTTTGCTATTCACGTGAAGACTTTCTGGATTATTGTAACGTTGTTTTTCGTCTTGACTCTGATGACCATGGCCTTATTCTGGCAGATGCTGCTGATCAGGTCTCCGTTCATAACACCTTTTGGGACTTTCGTTCTGTGTCTTCAAGTTGATTGACTTTATGGATATTTGTGTTTCAGCTTACCAGTCTGCAGTTCTGTTCTGAGTACCGAAACACTGTTTTTTTCATTTTCCGGGCTGCCTGCCAGCAAATTTTTCCCGGTGTTTGTAAATATTTATGTACACTTGTTTTTCCTTTTATTAAGCTATATTGCTTGCTGTTCTTTTTTTATGTCGGGTTGGACAGCTTTTCCTTTCCGGGTTGTCTGCGTGCGAACGATTTTTTCCGGGACTTGTAAATAATGTACATAATGTATGTCTCTTTGCGTTTTCGTTCAATAAATTCCCTTCTGAAGACTTAGCGGGCCTTTTCGGATTCCTCTCGTCCTCCTCTAGCTGTTTATTCAACTTTCGTCGGTTCTTATAGCAAGTTTCCCCTGGATTTTCGCGGCATTTCTAAATTTTCGTCACCAATTTTTTTTTTTTATCTAAAAAATAAATACATTTTAAATCCACTTTATTTCTATTTATCACATGATGGTGTCTAACAAGAGGGCAATGCGCCTTGCCACGTCGCAAAGGGGGTGCGTGACTGGTTCCAAAAACACGACACCAATGTCACCGTTCTTCCTTGGACGGCGAAGTCGCCCGATCTCAATCCCGTACAGCACTTGTGGGACTATTTGGATCGACAGGTTCGACGTGCCGACCCACAACACGTCATCTCCGGGACCTCCGTGCTCTTCTGCAGTCCGAATGGGCACGTGCGCCTCGGGCAACCTTCCTGGGCCTCATTGCGTCCATGCCACGCCGTCTCGCCGCTGTCATCCTGGCCAAGGGTGGTTATTCCCACTATTAAGTAGGTGGTCATGTTATTCTGATATGACCGTTTATATACATTTCTGGAGTTCCTATTGTTCAGCCTTCTTTTTCTCCCGATCAGTATAATCACGTTTCTTCTTGAATTGTCAAGCCTTTCTAACGTAGAAGTTCTTTATAGATTTCATAAAATTTGATTTTTTTTGTCATAAAAATGCTGTATGCGGAAATTAAAATATAAAAACGCACTTTTATACAGTGCGCGGACAAAATAATGTGAATACCATGATTATAGGGGTTAATGTGATTCGTGTAGGCTACACTGAAAAAAAGCAAACGTTGTGATTATCTTTTGTGTACCTTTTCTTTATATATATTATCTAGGTTGTGTGCCAGTGTAGTACAAGTTGTGTGCAAGAGCAGTTCGTACGAGCAGTCGGTGAAATGATTGACCTGTCAGACTTCACCAGAGGACAAAGCGTGGGAGCCCGTTTAGCAGGAGCATCTGTAACTATAACAGCCAAATTGTTTGGTGTTTCAGGAGTAGAAGTCTCCAGGGTTATGGCTGCGCACACAAAGCATGGCAAGACTTCATCGGCGAAGAAGACCAGGGGACGAAAACCGAGGCTGAATGAGAGGGACCATCGAACACCAACAAGGATTGTGTCCAAATAACACAGAACTACTGCAGCAAAAGTGACAGCAGAACTCAATATCCACCTGGAAGATTATGTTTCCACAACAAGAGTCCACAGAGAACTTCATGAAACCAACACCCATGGAAAATCTGCAATTGCTAAACCTTTAATCACAGAACCCAATGTTACAATGCAAAAAACATGTTGCCATGCGTACTGGAGACGTGAGATATGGTCCGATGAATCCTCATTTACATTATTCCCAACAACAGTAGGCCGAGTTTATGTATGGAGAATCCCCAAGAAAGTATACAATTCGGAATGTCTAGTTCCAACTGTCAAATAATGGGTTGGATCTGTGATGATTTGGGCGGCCATATCCTTGTATTCTGCTGGCCCCATCATTACCCTAACATGGACAAGTTACTGTCACCTAGTACTTCGACATTCTAGATGATCAGTTGCATCCTACGGTCCAAAGGTTGCTTGCCAATAATGATGACATTTTTCAAGAAGATAATGCGCCCATACATGCAGCCGGAACAGTTGAGTCTTAGATTGAGAAACACTAGGGATTAACTTCAACATCCTTCCTGGCCAGCTCAATCATCTGACTTGAATATCATTGTGGGTAGTTTTGATGAGCAGAATGAGAAGCAGATTCCCTCCTCCAAAATCTCTGAAGCAATTGGCTGATGTTCTGATCGACGAATGGTACAACATTCCACTGGACTATCAAAAAACTGTATGCAAATGGTGGTACAACACCTTATTAATAAAAACATAATACTACATTCCACTGGAGATTATTCAAAAGCTGCATGAATCTATTCCAAGAAGGTTAGAAGCTGTATTATATGCAAATGATGGTCCAGCGCCTTATTAATAAAGACATAGTACAGCATTCCACTGGAGACTATTCAAAGCTGTATGAATCTATTCGAAGAAGGTTAGTATCCGTATTAAAGGCAAATGGTGGTTTAACACCTTGTTAATAAGGACATAGTACAACATTCCACTGGAGACTATTCAAAAGCTGTATGAATCTATTCCAAGGAGGTTGGAAGCTGTATTAAAGGCAAATAGTGGTCCAACACCTTATTAACGCTGGAGACTATTCAATTATTCCACTGGAGACTATTCAATTATTCCACTGGAGACTATTCAATTATTCCACTGGAGACTATTCAAAGCTGTATGAATCTATTCCAAGGAGGTTGGAAGCTGTATTAAAAGCAAATAGTGGTCCAACACCTTATTAACGCTGGAGACTATTCAATTATTCCACTGGAGACTATTCAAAAGCTGTATGAATCTATTCCAAGGAGGTTGGAAGCTGTATTAAAGGCAAATGGTGGTTCAACACCTTATTAATAAAGACATAGTACAACATTCCACTGGAGACTATTCAAAAGCTGTATGAATCTATTCCAAGGAGGTTGGAAGCTGTATTAAAGGCAAATGGTGGTTCAACACCTTATTAATTAAAGACATAGTACAGCATTCCACTGGAGACTATTCAAAGCTGTATGAATCTATTCGAAGAAGGTTAGTATCCGTATTAAAGGCAAATGGTGGTTTAACACCTTGTTAATAAGGACATAGTACAACATTCCGCTGGAGCCTATTCAAAGCTGTATGAATCTATTCGAAGAAGGTTAGTATCCGTATTAAAGGCAAATGGTGGTTTAACACCTTGTTAATAAGGACATAGTACAACATTCCACTGGAGACTATTCAAAAGCTGTATGAATCTATTCCAAGGAGGTTGGAAGCTGGATTAAAGGCAAATGGTGGTTCAATACCTTATGAATAAAGACATATCGCCTATTTTCCAGGTGTTCACATTATTCTGTCCACTCCCTGTATGTATTTAGCGTGTAAGCTTGAGACTTTTGCCATTACTTCAAGCATTAAACGTCAAACTTCTTTCTAATACTTTATCGCTTCTTTTATTTACGACAATATGACAAAGACCTGGTGCTTTAGCTGATGAAGAACATGATTGTAATTTTTATCGATTTCCAGAAAGTTTCGGTTGGCCATTATAAATCGATAATAAATGGAATAATACAAAACATATCTTTGCCTTATGAAAGGTTTTAGCAAACAGGTCGACGACTTCCAAGTACAAGTAGTTTCACGTCACGAACGTGTCAAAGCTTGGGCATCCCAGTAATAGATTCAAAAAACATTACGGAAGAACAGAATGCTTTAGTTGGACTGCCGGGAAGAACTGGAAGATAACGAACGCATTATTTTTTAACAAAGTGCTATACTTAGCAATATGAAAAACAACGAAACTTGAATAACATTCAGTAGCACGCATTATAATGAGCATATTTATGTCATAAGAAAAAAGGAAATACACAATTTTGACAACCGCACAAAAAGTATTTTATTTTCGAACTGAAATTTATATTATTGAGTCTTTCGATTCCGTGAAACCGTTAGCAGTTTGAAATCCTGCGGTATTGAAGATGCATACATCAACATTACCCAGTGCAGCAATTAAGTAATGAGAATGAATTTAAAAAAATGGAAAAGAAAGTAAACTTACGTAAATATATTTTTATTCGAAGTACATTCCTCCTGCTTTGCTACAAGAAGTGGCACGATCAGCCAAGGAAAGGAAGGACTTGCAGAGGTCATCTTCTGGTATGGAGTGAAGAGCTGATGTCACAGTCCTGTGTATGTCTTCATATTTATTCGAAGTACATTCCTCCTGTGTTAATAGAAGAAGTGGGACGATCAGCCAACGAAAGGAAGGACTTGCAGAGGTCATCTTTTGGTATGGAGTGAAGAGCTGATGTCACAGTTCTTTGTATGTCTTCATATTTATTCAAAGTACATTCCTCCTGTGTTAACACAAGAAGTGGCACGATGAGCTAACGAAAGGAAGGACTTGCAGAGGTCATCTTTAGGTATGGGGTGAAGAGCTGATGTCACAGTTCTTTGTATGTCTTCATATTTATTC
Organism: Macrothele yani; assembly: GCA_039090855.1. NCBI lineage: Eukaryota > Metazoa > Arthropoda > Arachnida > Araneae > Macrothelidae > Macrothele > Macrothele yani. Next base: position 11,060,852 of record CM077021.1, read on the forward strand.
GAAGTACATTCCTCCTGTGTTAATACAAGAAGTGGCACGATCAGCTAACGAAAGGAAGGACTTGCAGAGGTCATCTTTAGGTATGGAGTGAAGAGCTGATGTCACAGTTCTTTGTATGTCTTCATATTTATTCGAAGTACATTCCTCCTGTGTTAATACAAGAAGTGGCACGATCAGCTAACGAAAGGAAGGACTTGCAGAGGTCATCTTTAGGTATGGAGTGAAGAGCTGATGTCACAGTTCTTTGTATGTCTTCATATTTATTCGAAGTACATTCCTCCTGTGTTAATACAAGAAGTGGCACGATCAGCCAACGAAAGGAAGGACTTGCAGAGGTCATCTTTTGGTATGGAGTGAAGAGCTGATGTCACAGTACTTTGTATGTCTTCATATTTTTTTCGAAGTACATTCCTCCTGTGTTAATACAAAAAGTGGCACGATCAGCCAACGAATGGAAGGATTTGCAGAGGTCAACTTTTGGTATGGAGTGAAGATCTGATGTCACAGTTCTTTGTATGTCTTCATATTTATTCGAAGTACATTCCTCCTGTGTTAATAAAAGAAGTGGGACGATCAGACAACCAAAGGAAGGATTTGCAGAGGTCAACTTTTGGTATGGAGTGAAGAGCTGATGTCACAGTTCTTTGTATGTCTACATATTTAGTCGAAGTTCATTGCTCCTGCGTTAATACAAGAAGTGGCACGATCAGACAACGAAAGGAAGGACTTGCAGAGGTCATCTTTTGGTATGGAGTGAAGAGCTGATGTCACAGTACTTTGTATGTCTTCATATTTATTCGAAGTACATTCCTCCTGTGTTAATACAAGAAGTGGCATGATCAGCCAACAAAGGGAAGGACTTGCAGAGGTCATCGTTTACTACGGAGTGAAGAGCTGATGCCACAGTTCTCGGTATATATTCGATGTCTTGAAAACTTTTTCTTTTAAAGGCACCTTTAATTTAGGGAACAGCAAGTAGTCACACAGTGACAAATCTGGAGAACAGGGGAGATGATTGAGTACACACACTTGTGTTTCGTGCCAGAAATTGTGTACACTGATTGCTCTGTGAGCGGGTGCGTTATCGTGATGAAGGAACCATTTCCCGCTTTTGTACTCGGGCCAGACACGAACAATCCTCTTCCACAATTGCTCCAAAATGGATGTGTAAGCTTTGCCATTGAGAGTTGTACCTTCAGGAATCAACTCATGATGCAGAATTCCCTTGCCGTCGTAAAAATACACAAGCGATTGTGACGTACTACAGAGGTGAAGCACGTGTCAAGACGACAAATCTGCAGTGATACATTCCTTTGGGGTAGCTTAGTTGGTTAGAACAACTCATTAAGGAGCGAGGAGACGCGACTTCGGGATTCGTCACCGGTAAATTTGGGTTTTCACACATAGTCTTGATTTTGGACTTCTGAAACATGATCTTCTTTCCTTTGGGTGACTGTAGTGACTTCCACTGAGCACTCTGACGCTTTGTTTCAGGGTCATAACGAAAACACCATGTCTCGTCACCTGCCACAGTACTCTGGAGGAAAATTTGCATTGTTTTTTGTAGTCTCTAGGATTTATTTTGCGTACTCCACACGTGAATGTTTCTTGTTGTCTGACAAAGCATGGAAAAAAACGAGCACACAAACACATTATCCCCCAAATCTTGCACTAAAGTTTAACGAATCGTCTCCTTATTAACACCAAGCTCACATTCCAGCATTCTCAAGGTCACACAATGATTATTTTTTACGCTTTCCAACCGTAGTAAGTTTGAGACTTCGGTGTCATCCTTCTTTCTAGGTGACGAGATATTTCCCGAGAATTCCGTGTCATCTTGTTTTAAAAATACCTAGAAATACCTTTAGCGTAGTAGGTTTGAGACTTTTGTCAAAATTCGTGCTCATTACATCCAAGAATTCGGTGTCATGCTTCTTGTTTTATAAAAATACCTTGAAATATTTTTAGCGTAATAGGTTTGAAACTTTCGTCAAAAAACGTGCTTATTACATCCAAGAATTCGGTGTCATCCTTCTTGTTTATAAAAAATATCTTGAAATACCATTAGCGTAGTAGATTTGGGGCTTTTGTCAAAAGACGAGCTCATTAAACCTGAGAATTCGGTGTCATGCTTCTTGTTTGATAAAAATACCTTGAAATACCTGTAGCGCAGTAGGTTTGAGACTTTTGTCAAAAGACGTGCTCATTCCACCCGAGAATTCTGTAGCATCCTTCTTGTTTTATAAAAATACCTTGAAATATCTTTAGCATATTAGGTTTGAAACTTTCGTCAAAAAACGTGCTTATTACATCCAAGAATTCGATGTCATCCTTCTTGGTTTATAAAAATACCTTGAAATACATTTAGCGTAATAGGTTTGAGACTTTTTGCCAAAAGACGTGCCCATTCCACCCGAGAATTCGGTGTCATGCTTCTTGTTTTATAAAAATACCTTGAAATACCCTTAGCGTAATAGATTGGAAATTTTTGTCAAAAGACGTGATCATCACACCCGAGAATTCGATGTCATCCTTTTTGTTACGCAGCTGTGTTTCCAATTTTTTAATTCAGTTTGTTTGCAATCATATAACGTTCTACATATTTATTTTGTGACTGACTTAGCTGCCGCTTAGCACTTCTTGTGCTATCATCTTCTAAAAGAGAGAAGAAACATTTAACGTTATTAGACGGTGTTTCATTTGTCCAATTCGCAAGGGTGTGTTGTAGACGGAGGTCGATGCTCCATTCACTTCCGTGTTCACACACGAGCCATTGATAAAAATTCTTGCAGCGCTACTATGTTTCTAAGCGTATTTCTCAGTGTTTATGAAGCGAAAACGGACCGGCTTATTTCCACTTTACCGTAATTAATCGCTGTCTAGCTTCGAATCAAGTGGAATTTTCCCAAAACACCCTTTCTTCGACTCGTTCATTGAAACAACTAACTTTGTTGCTCCTGCTAGACGGAAATGAAGTTGATGAGGACAATGAATTAATGTTTCGGAGTCATTTCGTAATATAATGTCATTTATATAATGAAGTGAGTGCCGGAAGTTCTGAAATATTATTTCATGCCATTGGTCGTCGTGAGTAGAATCGTTTCATTTTACAACCTAGTAGAGATATTAGGACATCTTATATTTTTGATGTACCACTTGTTGCTCAAAATTAAAGCAATAAGTATGGAATACATAAAGGAGAAAAAGAACAGGCGATAGTGAAGGTTATGAATATACACTGAGTGGCCAAATAATTATGATTACCTGGTTGGTACGTGGTTGGGCCACCTTTTGCCCTTAATTTGTCTTGGCAATGATTCTATTAAATGTCGGCAACTGGCTTGGGATATGTCAGCCCAAATGCGATGAATTGCACCCTCCAGCTCTTGAAGACTTGATGGTAACGGATCCAGTTATCTGATGCTGCTTTCGACTTCATCGCAGAAATGCTCCATTAGATCGAGATCCGGTGATTGAGGAGGCAATGTGGCAGGAAAGAGTTTCCGTGATGCTCATCAAACCATTCGCTTACAATCTGAGCACGATGGCATTGTCCTACTAGAAGTATCCGTCTCCATTGGGATAAACCATCAACATAACTGGGAGGACTTGTCGGAAAAGATATTTAAATACCTTTGGGCGGTCAGATGTTGCTCCACACGAATTAAAGGGCCCAAACACTCCCACGAAAACAGGTCCCAGAACATAAAGTTGCCTCCGTCAGCTTGAAAAGTAGTGACGATGCAAGACGGGTGCATGCTTTCGGGCATCTGTCTCCATATCTCACCCTTCCATCTGTATGGTGTAGTTGGAAACGTGACTCGTCGGACCACATTACCCTTTCCCACTCATTTACTGTGCACTGACTTGAAGAATATTCGTGCATTTGACACTTTGGGAATAAACGAGGAGCAAGCCATCGTTGCCCGATATATGAAGACAAACGGTCAAAGATGGATAATTTAAAAACATTTATTTACAGTTAAAATAAATGAAGTAAAATGACCACATGAGATCTTTCGACTACCACTTTGGCGTCATCATCAGATGTTTGACAAAGAGTGGAACGGAGACCAGCATTAAATAAAGTAAATGCGTAACACGTGACCAGTACAATCGCATAGAGTGATTTACATAAAGAGTCATATATTCATAACCTCCAGAACTGGGTTTTGTCCATGAGGGATCAGTGGTCTTCAAGTCTGTGATACATAACTAGGCAAATTATCATTACAGCAAAAGGCAGTGTTAGCTATAATATGTAAGCTTTCGCACAAAAGTAAGGAATTATTATTAGATGTTCTTTGCAGAATAGCTGCTTCCTTCCATTGTGGATAATGCTGTCCTTCCTGAACACAACGGGCTAAAAGCCGTAGCTAACTTACCATTTTTGAGATCATACACATGTACTTGCGTTCATTTATTCTAGTCTTTAATGTCTTCCTGGTGGAACCAATGTATAATTTCTTGGTTTGCGATGGGTCATGAGGAAATAGAGGAATGGAATAAATTCCATGCATGTTTTCCACACTCACCTTGTCACGATCACTCCTGATCAGATGCAAGAGATTAAAAGTTTTTGAACCAAAGTCAATGCCATGATGTCTGCACAGGTTCTTTAACACCGAAGTTAAACTTGGGTGGTAGTCGAGTGAATTTACGTACCTCCCTTGTGAGGTATCACGAGTTAAGGAGCATTCCCGTGAGAACAGGTTTTTATTGTAGAGTCTGTCTACAGTAGTATTATTGCCGCCCCGGTGGCGCAGTGGTCTAAGCGATGGCCTCTGATCATTCGTCCGAAAGGGGTCCGGGTTCGAATCCCGGTGAGGCATGGATGTTGTGTTTGTCTTACGGCACTGGCTCTCTCCCTTCCCTGGAACCAGTGACCCTAAATTAGGGACGGGAGACTGCTTATAGCCCATTGAGTTGCTCACGGTGGTCGTTAAACCTCCAATCCAATCTAATCAAAAAACAGTAGTATTATTGAAACCAAACAAGGAGGCCAGCTCTTTGATCTTTAAAAGTTCAGAACGTCTGAGAGCGTCATTTGAGCAATGAGTTATTGCCCGTCTAACCATAAACGAAATTGAGGCTAACCCATAGTTACTCGGGTGAAAAGAGTCCTTAGGTATCATCGTAGGCGAAGAGGTTGGTTTTCGATAAACTGTAAAGCTGAGTTGATGGGTGACAGGATTGCATATTAAGCTGAAATCCAGATATGGCAAGGTGTAGTTTTCTTCACACCACTGTAGTCGAAAGATCCAGTGGTAGTCGAAAGATCTCATGTGGTCATTTTATTTCATTTATTTTAATTGTCAATAAATGTTTTTAAGTTATCCATCTCTGACCGTTTGTCTTCATATATGGTGCAAGGATGGCTTGCTCCTCGTTTATTCCCAAAGCATTTACTGTTCAGTTCTTGTGTTCCTGTGCTAAGTGGAGGCATTTTTTCTTGTTCGTCGCAGATAACAATGGCTTACGGACAGGTCGTCTGCTTCTGCAGCCCATGCGATGTAATGTGTGGCGAACTGTACATTGAGAGGCCATCGGACTTGGTCACTGATTCAGATTATCTGCAATCTGACGAAGTGTTTCCCATCTGTTGAACTGAACAAGTCTGCCTACTCTCCGCTCGGCTCGAGCATCCAGTAGCCGTTGGTGCCCAGAAACCTTGCGCTCTGGCCCGTTTTCTTGACTGGTGGTCCACTCTCTGTAAACTCTAACAACCGCGGCCCTCAAACATTTCACAAGTTCAGCTGTTTTGCTAATACTCGCGCCAATGCTTCGAAAACCCACGATCATTCCACATTCAAAGCCCGTCAGATCGCGTCTTTTACCCATTGTTTCTTCATTAGTCACGGCATGCCTTCAGCGTTCCCTGTTTATACCGATTCAGCCTTCTTGCGTCAGCATCATCTGAAGGATAGCTACTTCGCATAAAATGGTCTGGTTGTCATAATATTTTGGGCACTCAGTGTAATGTGAAATACTCGTAATACGAGGCCTGATCAATAAGTTACCTTTGGTGGTAAATCAGGGTTATGCAAATCGGTGTCTCCTAACCATTGTTCTCCTGATGTTTTTTAATTTTTTTATTTTTTTTGATTGGAAGTTTTACGACCACCGTGAGCAACCCAATGGGCTATAAGCAGTAGCCCGTCCCTAATTTGGGGTCACTGGTTCCAGGGAAGGGAGAGAGCCAGTGCCGTAAGACAAACACAACATCCATGCCTGACCGGGATTCGAACCCGGACCCCTTACGGACGAATGATCAGTGGCCAACGCCTTAGACCACTGCGCCACCGTGGCGGCGTTCTCCTGATTAGAAGTATTGTTTGGCACAAGAACTTCAATAAAAAGACAACGTACTGAAAAACAAATTCGAGTTAAAACGACGATCTGATTGAAAACATGGTATCACTGGGAGGTGTGCGTGGTGGTTAGGCTGAACGATGTGACGCGCGGTACAGAAATACACATTTGCAGCAATTCGACGCAAAGACATCCGCCTGTTTTCACGCACCAAAGCCTACACACACGCCAGGTGTCTATCTGTTATCGATGTTCAGGGACTACCACTGCATTTCTCATTCATCAACGCATTGCGCCCCGTCCGCGAATTTTGAGTATCATTCAGAGACACTCATGACTTGAGGACCATAGATTTTTTGCAGCTGGCAATAGTTCTCTGCTGCAGGCGTTTTCCATTTCTACAGAAACCCAATCATCGCCGCATCTGTTTCCATCATGTTTACCGGCGCTTCTTTGTTACCACTCAAATCTGCTCTTCGGCACGATGCCTTTTGATTCACACTGACCGGTAAGCTTTGGTGGCAGGAAAAATGGTACTATGAGGTGGTCATCAACGGTGCCAGTCTAAACACATGAAACCTTTGTTGATGACACACTGCTTCAAATGACTGCGTAAAACAAAACAGAACTGATGCGAACACATAGGAACGTTACCTATGCGCGTACCCGGTTGCGTCCGCCAGTGTGTATATAAAGCGATAGACATCCTTGCCAGCTGTCAGAACTGTTTTCGGCATGAGAATGACAAGTAATAACGATTTAAGCGATTTTGAACGCGGTGTCATAGTTGGCGCTCGTGAGATGCGCCATGGTATTTTGAGGTAGAAACGAAGTTCAGATTTTCACGGACGACCATTGCAAGGGTGTATCGTGACTACAAGAATTCCGAAAAAACCTCCAAACTACGGTACCAGTGTGGCCGTAAAAAGACATTGGGTGAACGTGACCATCGTCGGCTGTCAAGAATCGTTTCACGCGACACTCTCGCAGGTAGCATCGGAATTCAATGCTGGAGCCTCAACAAGCATCAGCGTCCGGACTGTGCAACGTACCCTACACGATATGGGTTTTGGGAGCCGACGCCCAACTCGAGTTCCCTTGATGGGTGCACGACACAGAGCTATGCGCCTCGCTTGGGCACGGCAACACCGCCACTGGACACTTGACGACTGGAAACAAGTCAAGTAGCCTGGTCTGACGAGTCGCGTTTCCAACTGTATCGGGCAGATGGAAGGATTCGTGTGTGGCGAAAACCCCATGAAGCCATGGATCCCGCCTGTCAACAGGGAACTGTGCCGGCTGATGGGGGTCCGTAATGGTACGGGGTGTGTTTAGCTGGACTTCACTGGGATCCCTGGTACGTCTACAAACGTCTGTGATCGGCCAACGCTATGTGCGCATCCTTTCTGACGAAGTACTCCCGTTCATGCCCTGCATTCTTGCTGATGGGTTGGGCCTGTTCTAACAAGACAATGTACCTCCACACAAGAGTCGGGAAGCCACATTACGGTTAGAGGAGCATTCGTCTGAGTTTGGGGTGTTGCCATTTCCACCTAAGTCCCCAGATCTGAACGTGATAGAACACATTTGGAATGCCATGCAACGCGCTATCGAACACAGGAATCCGAGAACTCGGAATACACCCGTATTGTGAAACGCTCTGCAGGAAGTATGGTGTGCGTTACCTACAGCATATTTCCAGAAGCTAGTGGAGATGTGGAGTCCATGCCCTGTCGTATTTCTGCAGTCCTGCGCTCCCGTGGGGGATGTACCAAGTATTAGACTGGTGTACCAGTTTTTCTGGCACTTCAGTGTATGTTTTAAGAACTAGAAGGGTAATCATGTGCAGTAGGTTATTACGCCCAAGCTTAGGGACATAATTTCACCTTTTCATTCAATTCATCTCCTAGATTTCCTTCTGAAGTCCTGGATGCACGATCTGAAACCCTAAATTCACTGCATAGCCGGTTTCACGCAAAGCAGGTGTGTTTGCAACTTCTTGGCGAAAACCTGGTAAAGTCGGGGGAAGGGGAGCTTTTTGCTTTTCCCAGTGAGGGTTGCTTTAGAAACTTCAACGTCGCCCTCGAAAATCGTCCCCTCAGATTACTCAAACCGAAGTTCAGTAAAAGGCAGAAACATTTCAATATTTGCAGAAAAAAAACAACTTTTCTTTGTGGCATGCTATAGCTCAAGAAGGCACAGCCCGAACTATGAAAGTTGGAAATTTTTCTGCTGCTTTACACTAAAGCATGAACGCTTGTGAAAACACAGGCATGTCCACCCCGGGCATCGAATCCGGGTCCCCCTCACTTCGGAGTAAGTCGCTTTCCCAACTGAGCTACGCAGACATGTGCTCGCATTGCTATCTGCTTTTATCTCATGTGCGTCCAGCGGCGCAGGCACGTCACACACTGTACAACTTTGTAATGGGAATTTTTTTCCTAACTTGCTTTGTTTACGAGATAGTTCGCCAGGCCCCCTAATTAGGGGTCGTTCATATATACCTTAAATAGATCATTTCTTCTGCTTTAATATCCGATGACTGTTTCTCTGCTCCAAACCGGGGACGTCGCCCCGGGTAGGAAATTCGGTACAATTTTTTATGTTATTATTATTATTATTATTTCTTGTTAAGTTTTGTGGCTCGAGGAGCTTAAAAAGGTACACTCACGGACAATGAAATTTGCGCACCAAGAAGGAAGCATCGTGCTGATTGAACTGAAATTTTATGGACGTAATGATGCAGATGACGCACACGACATAAAGGCAGATAGCAGCGAGAACGAACGTCTGCGTAGCTCAGTTGGTAGAGCGACTTGTTCCGGAATAAGTGGTCTCGGGTTCGATCCCCGGCGTGGACCAAAAATGACGGAGAAATTTACTTCGTTATAATGGCGCCCGGATGACCCGGCCGTTAAAGATCTCGCAATGGTGTGATGCTCTTTCCAAACCGCGAGACAAGAAAAATAAGAGAATCCCTTCTTCAGCGCTTCGAAAAATATATGTGTGTGACGTTGCATTCCACACACCAGATTGAATGGGAGTTCTCAAGTGCATGTTCTTCAGCGGATGACTGCCTATGGCAATTCATGGTCACGGCTGACCCATGGGCCATGCCCCCGGCCCTCTTTCGGGGGGGTGATATGTGATGTGCCTGCCCCGCAGGACGCACACGACATAAAGGCAAATAGCAGCGAGAACGAACGTCTGCGTAGCTCAGTTGGTAGAGCGACTTGTTCCGGAATAAGTGGACTCGGGTTCGATCTCCGGCGTGGACCAAAAATGACGGAGAAATTTACTTCGTTATAAATGATACACATGATGGCCAAAACAGAGCTGCAGGACAATTACAGAGGGATCTGTGGCACGCAGTCCGGTCATTTTCAATAGCGCGTCGCACCGCCTCGTGCGGCGATACATGCTGCAGTACGGTCCGGCATGGAGGTGAACAGACGCCTGATGTTGTCCTGCGGCATCCCGGCCCACACGTGTTGGACGGTGTGCTCCAAATCTTGGATACTGCGACACGGCAGCAGCTAGCGTTTCACCTGGTCCCACACATGCTCGGTAGGGGACATGTACGGAGAGCGGGCAGGCCATGGAAGTGTCTGGACATAACGTAGGCAGTCCTGGGCAACCCGAGCCGTGTGCGCGCGGGCATAATCCTGCTGGTATAGTGCACCTGGAATCCCGGCCAGGAACGGGAGCACACGGGGCCGTAGGATCTCGTCCGCATACCGCTGGCCCGTCAATGATCTACGTACCACTACTAGAGCTGTTCGGCTGTCGTACGTTATGGCTCCCCAGACCATAATGCCTGCACTGTAAAAAATTGACTGTAGATTTTACGGTTTTAAACCGTTTTCCAGGGTGCCAACACGAAACCGTAAAATCTACAGGTTTATGCAGTGTTGGAGCAAAGTTATAGCTTTGCTCCAACACATTCGTTCCAGCCAAATGTTTGTGTTTTCGTGATTATTTGGATTGTGACTCGCTCCAGCCAAATTCTGTGCTGTTTTCTTCATTAAATGCAGTGTTGGACCAACACTGCATAAAACTGTAGATTTTACGGTTTTGTGTTGGCACCCTGAAAAATGGTTTGAAACCGTAAAATCTACAGTCAATTTCTTACAGTGTGCGGTGGGGGAGGTGTGGCGCTCGATAGCGAGGTTGGGATCGGGCTGTTGACCCGAGGACCTCCACACCCGGACACGATGATCATCTGTCCCCAAAACGAAGCGGCACTCATCGCTAAATACCACACGTCGCCAATCTGTGGCGTTCCACGTCGCTCTGGCCTGGCACCACTGCACACGGAGCCGGCGATGTTCCGGTGTTAGTGGCAGCACACGTAAGGGGCGCTGGTATTGCAGATTCGCTCCCGCGAGGCGTCGGGAAATGGTTCGTGGGCACACTGGAGCCGCTACATCTGCCTGTATATTGGACCGGTTCCCCGTGGGATCCTTTCGTGCCTGGCGCACGATCCGTCGATCCACCCTACCGGTGGTCCTCCTGGTTCGTCCGGAGCCGCTCCGTCGTGTGGCAGTGCCGTCATGTGTCCACTGCTCTCGGGCGAAGTTGTGGGCAATGCTGTTACAGTCATGACTGGCACTACCTCCAGAAACCCGCCGGTATCTGGTGGAGTCGATACCTTGGCGTGTACAGGCTGTTATTCGCGCTAGAACAGGACCAACACGCTAGTAGTTGGTCCTCTTCATCTCTAATGTTTTGTCCATTGAGTGTAAAATTTATGAAATACAAAAAAAAAAAAAAGCATTTTTTTTAATATGTTGATGCATTTTATTAAATTAAAACAATTTTTCCTAATGTAAGTTGCATTTTAACAAAAACATTAAAACCCAAAGCCTGTATTATCGCACCAAATTTTCGGAATGGCGGAGAAAAACGTTTTGCCAACATCTTCATCATTAGTGTACTGTCTTTTGACAGGTCCATTGGTAACTCAGCAAAGTTTTGTTCCTCCAGTTTCCTCTGTCCCTTGCTTCCACCTTAATTTCTTGATAGCCTTTTGTGCCCATTATATCATCAAGCATCATTAGTCGTCTCCTTCCTCTTGGTCGCTTTCCTTCAATTTTTCCTTCTGTCATTCATTTCAGTAGGCTGTCTGCTCTTAACACATGTCCTATCCACTTGTATTTTCATTTCCTTGTGGTCTTTAGTAAATTCCTTTCTTCTTGAACCTTTCAATATCTTAAGTTTCGTTAAAACAATTTTCCAGAAATAAAATGTAGCAGCAATAATTTTTCTCTCTATTCTAAAAAAAAGTAACTGCCGCTGTTTTAGAAAGTTCACGACACTCGCGTTTTTCTAGCTCGCAGCGCAAAATGTATTGAACACAAAAATATGAAACTTATATCGTTTTTTAGAGAAATGTTCGGAGAACATGCTGATATAAACTGTTTTTCGATTCTGGCGATACTTCAAGGGCTATTGTATTTCAAAATTAAGGTAAGCAAAAAAGTGCTATCAGTTCGCGTTCCGGACACACTAACAGCAACAGAATCACGAAACTTTGTAGGCATGTAGCGCTATGACCGAATTTTTGGCACCTCGTCGTCCGTTTTTCAAATTTCGATTTAGTTTACGAGAAATTAAATTTTTAACTTTCACAAAATTCTCTATTTCGCGATGGGATTCATTTTAAAAAACGGATGTATGGCAAACTATAAATCATAACGCATTGCAATTTTTACAGCATAAACTCACAACTATCATCCCTCTTTTACAAAAAAAAAAGTGAGAAAAAGTCATTTTCAGATTTTTAAGCATTTTTAAAGACGCAAAGGAAAGGAACGACCAGCGTTAACCACACAGGAAAGTTCTTGTCCGCTGACCTGCTGCCATGGTGACGCAGCTATTTTTAGCACTCTCTTCTCATTGGGTGAAAGGACAGGCTACAATAAAATTGGTAATGACGCAATGCTTAATGACGTAGCGACGCTTTTAAAGTTCGGCGGTTTCCGCCTGCATGCGTGAATACCTATGTAAGTATAGGCTTTCGCCTCGTATATAAAAAGCAAAGAGGGAAAATATGAGTGTGTTCATCTGCGAATTGTTTGACCACTTCTAAATGACCTAGAGACCTGAAAATTGGCATGCTGATAGGTCGGTCCGTATACCTAGAAAAGTACGAGAAAAAAGTCAAAATGGCGGCTTTGGAACTGCTTGAATGTTTCGCAAATTGTTTGACCATTTCTAAATTACCTAGAGATCTGAAAATTGGCATGCTGGTAGGTCTTAAAGTCCGGATACCTGAAAATGCACGCTCCCCAAGAAAAGCGGTTTGACACATTGTCTGCTTGAATTTTCCTACCACTTCTACAACTAGAAAAAAGTCTGAAAACCAAAAAATTCGAAAGGGTGACTTGGCTTTACTGTTTCAAAAGGCTGATACATTTAAACGCAATTTTATCAGAATCACTGAAATGCTTTGAAAATTTCAAATTTTAATTTAAAATTAAGGGGCACCAAAGCCTGCCCCGTTTTACGTCAAACCGTATGCATTGACGTTACGATGCTGTTCTAAATCGTAAAACAGTTACGGATTTTAAATTACTTTTCCCTTTCTTTAATTTTATGTTCAAAAAATGATTTTATAGTTTCACCGTTCGGAGAACGGGCATGATTGCTAGTTTCTTAACTTTAAATTTATGAGTTGCTGATTTTGTTATGTATACAGAGTGTCTGTAACAAATCAACAGACTTTTGGTGAGAGGTTTACATTATAATTTTTTCCCATGTCTGCAACAGTTTTAACGAAGCGCATTTTACCGTTACACTGTAAATTTTTCGTAGTTACGAGGATTGTGCGGAAAGTAATGCAAAAGTAGGACTAACTTTTTTATTAACAGAGAGAGGTCGTTCAAATTGCACATGTTGGTAGAGTAACTCTTCCTCTATAGTAACCCTTCTTCTTCATTGCAGGTAAATAATGAATTCCAAGCAGAAGCAACGTGCCGCCATTGAGTTCTTGACGAAGGAAGGGTGCAGGCTGTCCGACATCCACAGAAGGCTACAGAATGTTTACGGAGATGACACCTTTGACAGGAGCAATGTGCATTGATGGATGAAGAAGTTTAAAGAAAGGGAAACCAGCATCGAAGATAAACCACGCAGTGGGAGACCATCATCTGCGACCACTGACACGAATCGTCAGCGAGTGGATGAATTGATTCACGCGGAGAGACGAGTCACAATCCGTGAGTTTGTTGCACAACTGGACTGTGGTTACAATGCCATACAGAAGATGGTGGAACACTTAGGGTATCGGAAAGTGTGTGCAAACTGGGTGCCTCAGCTGTTGATACCCGGTTTGAAAGAGAGAGGAGTGGAAGTCGGTTCTGATCTGCTGGAAGCGTTTGAATCCAATAAAGACACGTTTTTCTCGATCTGGTGACAGGGGATGAAACGTGGGTGTATCTTTATGATCCGAAAACGAAGAATCAATCCATGGAATGGCGTCACACCTCTTCACCAAAGCCTAAGAAGTTCAAGAGCGAGCGATCAGCACACAAAATCATGGTAACTGTTTTTTTTGGGGGGGGGATGACAGGGGTGTCTTTCTCCTTAATTTTCTGGAACGTGGCCAGCGAGCGGTACATTGAGACACTCAAGAAGCTTAGAGAAGCCATAAGGAGGAAGAGACCGAACAAGTATCTGGAAAGGATCCGTGACAATGCGAGACCACACACATCTTTGGCAACAAATCAGGCGATCAGCAAATTAGGCTGGTCAGTGGTCCCCCATCCACCGCATAGCCTAGATCTGGCGCCCTTTGACTTCCACCTGTTCGGTCCAATGAAGCACAGTCCCAGAGCACAACGATTTGATGACACAGACGAGGTGAAAGTGGCTGTGAAGAATTGGGTACAACAGTCCGACGGCTTAAGGTGCCCATCCTACGCACGGCGGATATTTAGCGGTTCGAGCATTCGTACCTGCCTGGGATCGAACCTGAGGTTCCTCCGTGGCGGTAACGAACGTTTACTACTAGGCCATCGGCGGTTCTTATGGGTTCATTCATCGAGTTGCAACACAGATATTTCACTTTCTTCTACTTGTTGAATTAACTGCGTTTTCAAATCCATAGCCAAGGCTCGCGCCTCCCCTGCAGGTGTTCCGCGCCTCCCACGGGAGGCGCGCCTCACCAGTTGGGAACCTAGGGTATAGAGGCAGTCCCGTAGCCAGACAAGCAAGTTGGGAGGGGCGGCTGATGATTGAGATCGGGCGAAGGATATAAAGCGGTCGGGCAAAAGATGTAAACGAGGTCGGGCACTATACTGTTGTGTGAGTCGCTAGGACGGGCAAAATGAAACACAGGTCTGGCTCAGCCCAGCCTGGGCCTTCCCTGGCTACGGCTCTGTATAGAGGATGAGTTACTCTACCAACAGGTGCAATTTGAACAACCTCTGTCAGTTAATAAAAAAGTTATGCCCACGTTTGCATTACTTTCAGCACAACCCTCGTATCTATTCACACACGCAGTATGCAACATGAATAGCAAAAGTAATTTCCAGCATTATTCAATAAAATAAAATAAGGTTTTGAAAAAAATTGAAAACCTGCTTGAAAAACGCATTGTTTTGATTTTTGTTAGTAGAATTCTGATGAATTTTCTCTTCAACTCAAAAGATGGCGCCACAAACCAATACATTCATTTTTATCAGGAGTGGCATTCTTAATGTTGTTACATATACTTGGTTCTTTTATACAAATTATTTCATTAAAATTTCCTTTAATCGTTGTTCTCATGGAATACACGAGAAGCAGTTGATTTTTCGCTTTCATGACGATTTTTTGTATTAATTTTCTGTAATATATTTTGAAAATATTTTAGCATTGAACAGTGTCGTGGCCTGCTGATTTTTTATATTGCCAATTCTGTGTAAGAATCGAATTGTTTCTTTACAAACCAGCCTGTCTTTAAGTCGCTGCGAGTGTGTTCGAGGCGCCAACTTCTGACCATTCCTAGATGGGTCCCGGCCCTGGATGGAAAGTAGGGCCATCCCGCACCAGAGAAGGACCAGATCGGAAACTGGCCAAAGCTCAGGGAACCAGATTAAAAAAAAAAAAAAAAAAGAGTAAACTGAAAATCAAGCAATGAAGGTATTGTAAATTTTCAGTGAACAAGTATTTGTCAAGGTCCAACTAATCTTGTATGATCTGTAATTTAACATGCAAGTTTTCAAATAAATATAAATTATTTATACACGTCTTGAGCAAATACAAACTAAACTTTTAGTCTTTAGTGAGTTGACTTCATGACATAGCAAATTAATTTCATGACATCTAAAACTGGGGGAAAAAAATCAATAAGAAGAATAACATTTTTTCTGGAATGATTTAGCTACATTTTCGATATTTGGTTTCAGGCTCGACAACTCAATTTTTAAAAACGTCTGACAACTGGTTGTCGGTCAACCGTCAACGAAGTTTTGATTTCACATATTTAATTTTAGAGAAAACTTGTTCACACAAGCATGTTTGCTACCAAACACTGAAAGCATTTTTCTGGCAAAACTTTTCAAATTTCAGAAACTATTTCTAGCCAAAAGAGAATAAAAGGTTATCAAACTTTCACTCCTAAACAATGAATGAAAAAATTATGAACCTACCGAGGGCCAGATATGGCCTGCGGTCCGTAGTTTGGTTACCCCTGGCTTAGGAGTAAAATCCCTGGTTTACGCTTTAGTTAGTAGAATTATGATGAATTTTCTCTTCAAGCCGACAGATGGTGCCACAAATCAGGACATCCATTTCCGTCAGGAGTGTGAATTCTTAGTTGTTACATTTACTTTATTCTACCAGGAGGGGGACGCAAGCGTGCAGTAATAATGGCCAATTTCTTTGTTTTTTAAAGTTTTTTCAAAATGTACTGGGTACAACAAATCTTCTAAGTGTATTGAATAAATGCATATCTGAATGCATTGCAACATCAGAAATATGGAGGGTACCAGCCTACCAGGAGAGGACTGGGTCAAAACCAGGTCGGGAATTATAGTCTTGTGGTCCACCACAGAAACACATGTACCCACAGGAGAACACCTCATAAATTCCGTAATGAAAAAAATTCTTTTAGCTCCTGGATGCCGCCCCGGTGGCGTAGTGGTCTAAGCGATGGCCTCTGATCATTCGTCCGAACGGGGTCCGGGTTCGAATCCCGGTGAGGCATGGATGTCTTACGGCACGGGCTCTCTCCCTTCCCTGGAACCAGTGCCCCTGAATTAGGGACGGGCGACTGCTTATAGCCCATTGAGTTGCTCACGGTGGTCGTTAAACCTCCAATCAAAAAAAAAAAAAAAAAAACTCCTGGATGAAAGTGAACTGTTGAAATATGCATTATAATAAAACTAATTCAGTCTGAACAAATTTTAGCAACAATTTAGGAGTGGAAGAATTTAAAAAATCCATTCACATTTGAATGTAGCATATCGAGCGATGCTCAAAACGGGTTGTTGTATCAAATAATTATATGTATTTATTTGGTCCCTGATCGCCTACTGGGCAACTGTATTAGTACCACCTCCTTGAACAGCGCATTTCCTAAGCCTACCCATTATTTTAACTCATGAACTACCCTTCTGATACATGAACCAGTACCGGTGAATCGTTGTTTCTTTTTAGATAAATTTGGATTTCCGAGCATCTCTGTTGGGAGAATCGCTTAGTGTGAATCGCTTAGTGCTCGTGTACGAGGATAAAGGTGTGGGAATGATAGATTATTAACTTTGTTACTACTGCTTCCTTCAAGATTACAAAAGGAGGGTAGGACCTACCAATGTCCTTTTGGCTCCAAGTCCAACCACTTACGCTTAATCGTAGTTACAATAGTTTAATTTATTCATAACAGCGTGCTTGGTTTAGCAGAAAAATTTTCACTGAAGTAGGGAGAATTTTGTTTTATCATTTTAGAGCAAACTCCTAAAATATATATACACGGTCGAGTCACATTATTGTGACCACCAGCTAATATCCTGAGTAACCACCGTGTGCAGCGTGGACAGCAGCTAGACGGGCTGGGAGTTAATACTGACTGCAGTTCATCTGACAGCTGCTGGAGGATCCATAGAGCTAACAACACGATCGAAGTGGTCCTACCGATGCTCAATTGAGTTTAAATCTGGGGAATTAGGGGGCCAGGGAAGTACTTTGAAGTCTCCATCGTGCTTTTCTAACCATTCTTTGACATTTCTAGCTGTGTGACACGTCGCATTGTCGTTCTGGAAGATCTCATCCGCCCCAGGGAAGACAATCAGCATGTATGGGTGTACGTGGTCTGCAAAGATGGATTCATAACGAATTCGGTCAATAGTGCCTTCCACAGATACGAGTGGACCCAGAGAATGCACGAAAGCATTCCCCAGACCATAATGCTGCCCCCACCAGCTTGTGTTCTTCCAGCAGTGACCGAAGAGTGTTTGTTCTCCGAAGTTTCTCGCCTTATACGCCAACGTCCATCTGTTCGGTGAAGCAGAAAACAAACGTGACTCATCGGAGAAGGCAATCCTTTGCCAATCAGCGGAGGTCCAATTCCGATACTGCTGTGCAAGTCTAAGCCTTTTCTGCTGACGCACCTTCGTTAGCATAGGTGCAGTGGCCATCTGCGTCGGAGCCCGATACGCAGCAGAGTTCGCTGAATTATCGTTTTAGACACACTGCCGGCAGCTTCGGACAGTGAGTTGCTTAACTGAGTTCGGACAGTGAGTTGCTTAACAGAGTTCGCTGAACTGTCGTTTTAGACACACTGCCGGTTCATTCGGACAGTGAGTTGCTTAACTGTAGCGTATCGATCGGTCGTCACGCACCTTTGAAGCCGACGTTCACTTCTCACATGAATGGCACGTGGTGCTCCGCAGTTTCCACATCGCTTGTTCGCAATCGTGCCATTTCTCCAATCACGGTACACTTTAACCACAGCAGCACGCGAACAGTTCACAAACTGCGCTGTTTCAGAAATACTGCCACCTTAGGCCCGAAAGCCGATAATCATCCCTTTTTGCAAATCTGATAAATCGCTCCTTTTATCCATGGGAGCAACGAGTGATATGTTTTCAGATGATCAAATGATCAAATGTACAGGATTTCAGGAAGGGAGTGTCTGAACCCAGGTCTTAAATAACCCTTAGAAAAAGGAAGCTAGAAGATTTTGGCTAGGGTACCCGATAAGAAAGTGACACGGAAGCGAAGTAGAAAGGGGGAGGAAGACGGATGTTTTCAGATTGCCTACAGCACACCTTATATACCCTCCAAGCCAGCTCACGACACGTGTCTTTTTTCATTGGCTACGCGCTGTTGACGTCAAAAGTAGGTGGTGGCCACAATAATGTGACTCGACTATGTATATAGATCAGAGGAAACGCCAGTTTTTAAAGACAGTAACGTTTTAGACCGATAATATAAAGCTCAAAAGAAGTTAACGATTCTTATTCATAAGTCCCAAAATAATTATTCGTTCTTTCCAAGCAATCCAGACAAAGAGGATACGAGAAATAGTGGGACATTTCTCGATTGGTCCACCGGGAAATATCCCGGTGGGCCAAACCGCCTTGGAGGGTACTCAGGAATATTGGAAAGGGCATTTCCTCTCGTCCCTACCTCGCCAGCGACTCCCAGGGGGAGGGGGTGGGCTGAAGACACATCTAATGGGCTGAAGACTGATCGACAAAGTGTTAATCCTCGAAGATTTATGAATACAGTTGTTCTTTCTTTCCTTTTGTTATTTTACTTCATTAGTCGAACAGTTTCTTCATGCCAATAAGCAAATCCGTTCCGCCCGAGCAGTCACTAGTCGATGACGACCACACGTTGCACGTAGAGAACAGTTTTTTGGCTGGCAGTCCAGTCTTTAAACACTTTAACAACAGCTGCTCTGGAACATTTCACGAATGCGACGGTTTACTCGCTCCTATAATCATCCCACGTTGAAAGCCCATCTCTTCACCCAAAAATCACTTCTACTACTGTCGCAAGCACTAAGCTTTCCCTTTTTATACTAGCCTCGCCCTCTGGCGGCAACAGCGTGCAGCCATAGCTCATTTGCTTAAAACTGTCAGGTGGTCATAATAAAGTGGCCACTCAGTGTACAACTGGCCATCTGCACTGTCACTACTAACCTGGGAAACACTCGTGAAATAAAACGGCATGAACTTATGCATCAACCCAATATATGTAACTCTATGAAACAATATGAACTTTTTGGTGCTGCTTCTGCATATTTTTTTTTTTTTTTTTTGAAAAGTAAGATTTGTATTTCATGAATTCCTGCTTGTTCGGTTTTTTTTTTTTTTGTCTTTTTTTTTTTTTTGCTAAGGAAGTGTGATATTTTCACTGTTTTTAATCTATTCAGATTCAGGAAATTGCATTGTCCTGGACTGGGAAGTTTTCAAAATTTTTTCTACAGCCATGAAATTTTCAGGAGGCTGCATCAGAAATATTGAACTCCGAAAATAGATCTAGTGCACAAAACACAATATTTTGATGGGAGCCAGTCTTTGCACGATGAGTAATGATAAAAGGTTGCTAGCACTAAAAGCATGTGATTAAATTAAAACTAGTTAAAATACATATATACAAGCACTTTCAAACCACCATGTGGTTCTTTTCCTGGTAAGAGTTGAAACTAACACTATAACAACATAGTTCCTTAAGTAATCTATGGTTGTAGGTTATGACACATAATTTTAGGTATGCACAGGAGTGGACGGACAACTGGAAGACACCACAGTTGTACATTTGGGAGGGTGGCGAAATAGTCCCTCAGAACTCAGACTCCGCCGTTCTATCTAGAATTTTAAACAGAGGAACTCATTGCCCTCTCTGCAATAAGGCCAAAGTGCTTATTACCCACAGTTGAAAAACTGCAAATCTGTTTGCAGAAACCAGATAAACTATACTGACAAAAGTCACCCGACAACCCTTCAAAACCAAATGAACGGATCCGCTGTGCTGTTAAGATGCGCAGTACACCTGCAAACGGTATAAAAACAAACCTGCAGCTGACCGCAATCTTATCACACTGTGAGGTTGAGTGAAAATGTTGTGACAGGAGAGAATGGACTTTTGAGAAATGAAAAATTGTTGGGCGTTATATTAGTGGGTTCTCCATAAGAGAAACCGAGAGACGTTTAAGCATACCCAAGTTAAATGTTTTGGATGTGCTGAATAAGTGGAAGACACATGGCGTGCCTGAAGCAGCAAAACGTACTTGCAGACCAAAGAAAATCGGTGATAGAGGACGTTGAAACCCCAGAGTTGTTACAGCTAATTGACGGAGTACTGCACAAGACCTCAGTGTACAGGCGAGTAAAAATGCTGGAACCTCGGTATGTACACATAGCATTTGCAAACTTCATTACATGGGTTACCGTGGTCGTGCAGCTGCTCATAAGCCTATCATCTCCACTCTGAATGCTACTCGTCGTTTAGCATGGACCGTAGATCAATGGAAACGGGTTCTATGGACTGATGAATCCAGATACACGATCCATCAGTCTGATGGTCGTGTGTGGGTATGGCGGCAGCTGAGGAAACGCTATTTTACCAGTGTACTGTTGTTACGGTCAAGTTTGGAGTTGGCAGTGTACTCGCATGGGGGTGTTTTTCGTGGTACGGTCCCGGCCTATTGGTCATCGTGGAGAGACCTGTCAACCAGCACGTCTACCTCGATATTCAGGAAAATTATGCACTACAAACTCTGTGGCAATACTATGGAACTGAGACTTGTTGGTACCAGCAGGATAATGCACCAAGCCATAAAGCAAGGACTGTTATGGCGTGGTTTGATGATAATTCTGTATCGTGTGTGAACTGGCCAGCACAGAGCCCCGATCTTAATCCTATAGAGCATCTATGAGATGAATTAGAGCGTGCATAAGAAGTTTGGAACCAAGGCCTACTACTAAGCAACAGTTAGGGGCAGCATTATGTACTGAATGGAAGCGCATACCTATCGCTGTGTTCCAAAACCTTGTCGAAAGCATGTCTCGAAGGGTCAGTGCTTGCATTAAGGCCAAAGGTGGACCAACACCATACTAATGTATGTCAATAAATGCTTTGTTGTTTCTCTTCTAGGTGTCTGGTGACTTTTGTCAATATAGTGCATATTTACAGCAATCATGGATCCTGCTGCAACGATGAAATCCATTTGAACATTCCATTACCTTAGAAACAACTATTTCAGCCTGATGAATAAGGACGATTTCACCCATCCACCCAAATGTAAAATTGTGATTTCTTCCAGCTGTCCATCCACCCCTGCCTCAAATTATGAGTCATGAACCTTCAGCGATAGATTAGTTAAGGTACTGTGTTGTTATAGTGTTAATTTGGACTCTCACCTGAAGATGAACCATATGGTGGTCTGAAAGTGCTTGTATATATTTTTACTACTTTTAATTTAATCACGTTTTTAGTGTTTACAACCTTTTATCATTACTCATCGTGCAAAGACAGCTCTCGTGTAAATATTGAGAAACATTGAAAATACAACACTCTGTGACAATAATTGCACTTGCATGTACTGAATATATCGAGAATTGTTACTGCATGATGGTTAATTTCTACAAACGCAATTTTCTTTATAGGCATCTATTTTAATAACTTACCATAAAAACAAGTACATTTTCTGAAAGATTTGTGTGCCATTAATGAATTTTGTTTGCAAAATATTGTTGGCCCAATCCCCCCACCACCACCACCACCACCACTCCCCACCCCCAGATAAAAGCTTTCAAAATTTTCTGAGTTACAGAAGTGAAGCTTCTTTGGTAAAAAATTCTGGAGTTTTTCTATCTCAGAATTCATCTGCAGAGAATATCTATTGCTCTTATGGAGAATGACACCAGCAGTGGCGTAGGAACGCTTTTGATTTGGGGGGTACAAGCTCATGAACCTTACATCTCAAGGATTAAGCCATCTATGGATGACCCCCTCCAATTTTTTTTTTGGGGGGGGGGTAGTATATTAGAGTTTTCATAAAATACGTATACTGATCAGGAATTCATCCGAATGAACATTGTTATCGTCATATTATTATTAATTATTACCATTATTATTTTTCTTGCTGACAAAAAGTTCACATTATTAATTTCTTATCAGAAAATGAATGGAAAAGGGTTTTTTTTGTGTTCTCTCTTGTTAATTTTTGTACTTTTTTTTTCCATTAAAATATTGAGCAGGGACAAGTCAACATTAGGATGAATTTCTATCAGCAGGGTTTAGAAAAGAGAGATTTCTCAGGATATGTTATATAACTCTTTACAAGAACGAATTAAATGTCTTATCATTTTTGTTTACGTTAATAAAGTAAAACCGCAGTAAGATAAAAACTGCTCTACCCACGAAGATAGTGCCATTGAGGCATTATGAAGTCTATATTAAAAACTTTGAACGATACATAGGCTGACAATTGATGTAAAAAGCACATTGGTCTGGTGCAAAGCTAAATGACGGTGGAGATATCGAGGAATTGGAGTTCTACGAGTGGAATGTGGAATCTGTAATGCACTTGTTGTATTGCTACAGATCTTAAGACAGAAAACAATTTTAGTGCCGTGGCTGCGGGCGCTGAAATGTCCACTTGTGCATTAAATTTTTTTTAAAAGTGCAGAAAGGACGACCTGATCAAGATGCATGGAATTTTAAGAGAAAAGAAACACTGATCACAAGTATGTTATCAAGCCCTAGCCCTACAATATGCTGTTTGAAGTTATTAACAAAAACCTCGCACTCGTCGTTTCCCTGCAGAACTAATTTGCTGAAGTTTCCCAGATGGTTGGCCAGTTTTTGGTGGATGAAAAGTCTCCCACTACAAGCTTCGGATAGAAAAAAAAACCAGATGACCCGTGATATTTCTTTGAAAAAAAAGAGAATAAACAAAAAAGTAGCATGTAAATTTTACAGTTCACTCTTTATGAATGATTGGTTTGTCTTTGCTCATATCTGGGAGGGGGCGGGGGGTACAGTAGATATTAATGTACCCCTCTTCAAAATTTGGGGGGTACATTGTACCACTGGACACCAGCACATGAATCCTCTTTTTCTGTAGAAATACAAAGTTTGGATCTGATGTGTTGTTATACTTGTCATTAGCAAAACTATATGACAGCAACAGGGGGAATATCAAAAACCACACCAAACTTTCTAACGAGAGCTTCATTTACAACAAACAGGGTCATCACATGAAATTAAATTGTGAATTATACTGGTGCAATTTAAGACCACTACAAGAGGGGTAAATAATATAATTACTGCATTAGACTGCACATAGAAACTGGTATGCAGTCTTCAAAGCAGGACAGTTACTTGAAAAACAAGTAACCCAATTTAATGAGTAGCCACTGGTATCATAGGAAAGTGGGTATGTGCTTTATGATCAGTAGTGTAATTGCAAAGTTCCTGCTGGTAAAATGTAGAACTTAAAACAAATAATGAATTACTGCAGAAGATGTGCAAAACTGCATTAAAACACAAATGACACGACAAAAGATATGAGAATTTTCCATAAGACCAAGAAATTTATTACATAACCAAACTGGCTGCAGTTTAATACAATATAATGCTGGGCGCATGTAGCTGCTGTCTGATAAACAGCAGCATCTAGGCTCACTCCCTTGATGGAGCACCAAGACATAGATTTCTAGCCCTCCTGACATTCCTACGAGAACCTATAAAAGAGAAAATAAAAATAAAAACTGATTATTCTGACAAATTTGCAAAATCTACAGGATTGCAAAGTTAAAAGACAAAATCAAATATAATGCCAATACACATACAAAATGCAATGGCTAAATTTTCAGTGTGTTCACAAAATTTCGAGACAAATTTTGGGAGCATTTTACAGCGCTAAAAAGAAAAGGTTCCTAATGACTGAGTCAGAAATACTTTTCCTATAACGAAGTAAATTTCTCCGTCATTTTTGTCCGCGCGGGGCTCGAACCCGGGTCCCCTCATTCCGGAATAAGTTGCTCTACCAATTGAGCTACGCGGACGTTCGTTCTGACTGCTATTTGCCTTTATGTCGTGTGCGTCCTGCTGGGCAGGCATGTCACATCTCCCCCCCCCCAAAGAGGGCCGGGGGCATGGCCCATGGGTCAGCCGTGACCATGAGTCGTTGCAGGCAGCCATCCGCTGTAGAACGTGCACCTGAGAACTCCCAGTCAATCTGGTGTGTGGAATGCAACGTCACACTCATATATTTTTTGAAGCGCTGGAGAAGGGATTCTCTTATTTTTCCTCTCTCGCGGTGCGGAAATAACATCACACCATTGCGAGATTTTGAACGGCCGGGTCATCCGGAAAGTTCGAGCACCATTATAACGAAGTAAATTTCTCCGTCATTTTTAGTCCTCGCCGGGGCTCGAGCCCGGGTCCCCTCATTCCGGAATAAGTCACTCTACCAATTGAGCTACGCGGACGTTCGTTCTGATTGCTATCTGCCTTTATGTCGTGTGCGTCCTGCTGGGCAGGCACGTCACATTCCCTCCGAGATATAACACGTTTTTAAAGGTGCAAGGAAGACAATCGGTTTCTATTTCAGGTGTTACTGCACACTTTGAAGTGGTCAATGAGAACAATTATGTAAGTTGATATAACAGCAAATGTATGAAACGGCCTCCCCGACTGATAATACATGCCTCAGAAAGACTTCTCGTATATCGTCAACCAGTAGCAGATCCAGATGGGGTGATCGCTACCATTTTCATAACTAAAATTTATGACTAAATTTGAGATAAAATGTTCTGTTCTAGCTTCAGCAGATAAAAAACCACAACAACAAAAAAAACAGTGGTTCAGGAACAGAGAAAGATGGCGTGAGTGAAAATAGATTTTATCTGATTATGAAAACAAATGGGTGAGCTTTGTTCTGCTTTTTGTGTTTTTTATTAGTGTTGTCTGGCACCATTAACAGGGAGGAGGCAATGTAACTGTGAGGTAGACTTTGAAGTGTGTGTGACAGAGTGAAGTACATACCTTGATTGGGTTATAAACAAAAACTAGTAACAAATTTCTAAGATGGAAAATTTTCTATTAATTTTTTTTTTTTTTTTTTTGACTGGAGGTTTAACGACCACCGTGAGCAACTCAATGGGCTATAAGCAGTCGCCCGTCCCTAATTTTAGGGTCACTGGTTCCAGGGAAGGGAGAGGGCCAGTGCCATAAGACAAACACAACATCCATGCCTGACCGGGATTCGAACCCGGACCCCTTGCGGACGAACGATCAGAGGCCAACGCCTTAGACCACTGCGCCACCGGGGCGACTCTATTAAATCAACCCATCTGAATAGAATGGATCAAACTTTTCTTGAAAGATTTTATCCAGACCTGAGATTTAATAAGCATCAAGCTGGTTTCCTCAAAAAGCGGACAATTAAACACTAGGAGAAGAGTGTCGATTTTTCACTCCCCGTTCACGCTTTGGGATTTCTAAGTTTACAACAGTTTTTTAATGAAAATTTTTAAGCCTTGTAAAGACGGGAAGGGGCAGTGCTACAAATTTAAATAGGTGTGTGTGTGTGTGTGTGCATCCTCCCATAGTCTCTCCCTTTGTTTTCAGAACGGAGAAACTGCCCCCTATGCACTGGCATAACTAGCCCAAACAGTGCCCCCCCTCCCCAGATTTAGCATTCCTAAGTAGCAATTTTCCAGGATTTTGAACATGAGGGTGGAAGTCTTGTTCGCGGTGTGTGGGTGTGTGTGTGTGTGTGTGGTTGTCAGGAACTCGGAAAGTGTGTCTGGAAAAGTAAGGGGTGTACCTAGAGCCCTGTAGTTTTAACTTTAAGTAATTTTTGGAACAGAAGTACATAATGCAAAGTTATCAATCAGCCAATCAGGATAAACATGGTGCGCTGACCGATGCACAAACATGAGTACATTCATTTATTATTTATCTACACTGACGGGAAAAAAATCCCAACACCACGAAAAAACAGTTGTAGAGGAATGAAATGGCGGCAATACATTCGTATAGGTAACATATGTAATCGATTAAGGTTTCAAGATCACAGATTATTGTAAGCGCGAGAAGAGCCATTTTAAATGTCAAATGCTGGTACATTTATAACCGGTGTAACCGCCAGAATGTTGAATGCAAGCACGCAAACGTTCATGCATTGTGTCGTACAGGTGCTGGATGTCAGTTTGTGGGATGGAGTTCCATGCCTGTTGCACTTGGTCAATACAGGGACGGTTAATGCTGGTTGGGGTGACGCTGGAGTTGTCGTCCAATGATGTCCCATACGTGCTCGATTGGTGAAATATCTGGTGATGTAGTAGGCCACGGCAACATGTCGACACTCTGTAGAGCATGTTGGGTTACAACAGCGGTATGCGGGCGAGCGTTATCCTGTTGGAAAACAACCCCTGGAATGTTGTTCATGAATGGCAGCACAACAGGTTGAATCACCAGACCGACGTACAACGGTGCCGTCAGGGTGCGTGGGATAACCACGAGAGTGCTCCTGCTGTCATAGGAAATTGCTCCCCAGACCATAACTCCAGGTGTAGGTCCAGTGTGTCTCGGCCGCAGACAGGTTGGTTGCAGGCGCTCACCTGGCTTCCTTCTAACCAACACACGGCCATCACTGGCACCCAGGCAGAACCAGCTTTCCATCAGAAAACACAACATATCTCCACTCCATCCTCCAATAATCTCTAGCTTGACACCACTGACGTCGCAAACGGCAGTGGTTTGGAGTAAGTGGAATGCACGCTACAGGGCGTCTGGCTCGGAGCTGTCCTTCAAGTAACCGATTTGTAACAGTTCGTTGTGTCACTGTGTTGGCAACTGCAGCTCGATTTGTTGCCGCAGACGCGATACGATGCGCCACGGCCATACGCCGTACACGGCGGTCTTCCCTCTCAGTAGTGCCACGTGACCGGCAGAAACCCGGTTTTCTTGAGGCGGTACCTTTCCTTGACCACCGCTGCCAACAATCATGCACAGTGGCTACATTCCTGCCAAGTCGTTCTGCAATATTGCGGAAAGAAAATCCACCTTCTCGTAGCCCTATTACACGACCTCGTTCAAACTCCGTGAGCTGTTGATAATGGCTTCTTCGTCTTCTTAAAGGCATTCTTGACTAACATCAACACACTACGTCGAATCTCAACGATAACTAACGCTCACGAACGTTACAGCGCGTATTTATAGCAAACCTGCTTTGCATGTTCCGAGGGGCGCTACTAGCGCCACACGTATGCGCTGAGCGCGAAGTTGACGTAGACGTCATCTTACAGATGTACTCTCACCGCCTACCAACTGTCGTTTATCTAACACAACCCCTTCTTGGTGTTAGGATTTTTTTTTTCTGTCAGTGTATTATTTATTTTATTTAACATGAATATATTATTGCAAGAAACGAATTCAATAAAATATATTTAAATGGTTAAGGTTAATAACTATAAGACTTCAAAATCACCCATTTTACTTTCAATTGTATCTGATGTGCTTGGTTTTTGTAAAATGCCTGCTTCTAAACAACTGACGTGCTAAACAAAACAATTCTTTCACCACAAATGGCCCTTGAGCTTAATCGACTCTACAGCAAAAAAAAAAAAAAAAACTGGTTGAGTTTTGGAATTTTCTTCGCACACTCTCCTTTTTTCTTTCACAGATATTATGCTCTACTTCGGTGCTTTTGTGACATTTTGTGAATGGATGTCTTTACTTGCATACTAAAATTCCCACACAGTGAATGAGATACTTACTATACGGAAGAATTAAAAGTAATAGCAACATGTAATTGTTTTGTCCAAAACTAAAATAATTCACTTGAAAAAATCACCCTCTTACACATGGCACATCTGCGGCTGCTGTGAATAAATGTTGGTGCTTGTTGTGCACGTATTCCTACGTGACTGACTGTTTTCCCTCACGCTCCATGGGAATCCCCATGTGGCCTCGCACTATTCCTCAGCAGCACAGAGAGAGGGTAATTGGGGAGCGATTGTATTATTTAAAACCTATTGCAGAGCGATCGTATTACAAACTGGAGCCAAAGGGTCGAATAGCTTCAATCTGTAGGGCATCCAGTGTTTTAAAAGTGAAACTTGACATTTATTTAGACAAAGCTAAATATATTTTAAAGGAAAATATGAACATTTGGGTTAACTATTTGTTTGTTTTTGTGCATGTTTGGACTTTTTCATAAAACTATAACTGGCAGCTACAGATGCCACCTCATTAACTACGTCCCCCTCAGCTGTGGGGGCGGTAGTTACACCACTGCCCCTAAGATGTGCTTCTAGTTCCGCTACTGCAATCAACTATGTTCCAAAAGTCCCTGCAAGTTCTGAATTTCTTTAGAACCAACCATAAGTGAATTTGTGTAGCATAAACATCAACCTTAATGTGGCTCCATCAGAAAAACTCCAGTGGATTCAGATCTGGAGAGCACATAGGCCTGCAGTCAGTCTGTCCCTACCAATCCAATCGGTGTCATACTTATGATTGAGACAATTTTGCACATTGAGGCTAAAATGTGCTGAAGCCCCATCCTACATGAAACACATGACAGCATGCTGCTAATGTATGGCTCCCACTCTTTTTTCTAACAAAAAATAAGCACCTTTTAAGGAATTTTAAGCACCTCTCTAAAATTTTTTAAGGACTTTACCAACTGCCCATGCAACAATGATATACTTATACACAAATGTATTTTTGCACGTGACTTAACTATTCAAATTAAAGTATGCTGATAAAGTTTGCAAAATTTTTCCTTAAAATTTAAGTTTGTTGATGTAATGAATTATAATTTATGCAATTTAAAAAAGAGTTTTACTGGTCAAATCAGTCTTCCCATCTGAGAGAATAATCACGTGTAATAAAGCATAAGTAAATTGTAAAAGTAGTTAAAGTTACGAGATCAGTTTTGCAAATAATTGTCTGATGGCTTTGTGTTTCCAGGACTGAGCAATAGGAAAGCTTAAACTTTAAAACAAAAGTCATATTTATGTTAAAGATTTACTTATTTTTCTCATGGTATAACAGAATAATTATTTGCATATAAAACAAGTTAGTAAAATCATGCAATGCATTGATTATGATACGCTTTCCAACATACCAGAAATTATTACTTAAGTTATGTGGATAATGGCTGTGAAATAAATCTCGCTCCTGTGTCCTGACCTTTGACCCTATTTCGATGATATTCAACAGAACCGGTTCATTATACCTCAGGAATAGCATACTAAAGGTTTGTTGCAATAGAAGCAGCTTTACGCAAGTTATGAGAATAATGGCTGTGGAATAAATCTTGCTTTTGTGACATGACCTTTGACCCCATTTTGTTGATATTCAACAGAACCGGTTCACTATACCTCCGGAACAACATGATAACGTTCTGTCGCAATCGAAGCATTTTTAGGAAAGTTATGATGCACAAGACCAATGGAATGGATCCCACTCCAGTGTCTTGACCTTTAACCCCATTTCACCCATTGTCAATAGGGTTTGTGCCCAGGTGGTTCCCTACCACATATTAAAATTTCATCGAAATCGAACCATATTTACGCATGTTATGACGCATAAAGGCAATGGAATGGATCCAGCTTTTATGCCTTTACCTTTGACCCCATTTCTCCCATTTTCAATAGGGTTCGTCCCCAGGTGGTTCCTTATCACATACTAAAATTTCATCGAAATCGAACCATTTGTACGCAAGTTATGACACATAAGGGAAATGGAATAAATCCCGTTCTTACGCCCTGCCTGACCTTTAACCCCATTTCGCCCATTTTCAATAGGGTTCGTGCCCAGGTGGTTCCCTACCGCATATTAAAATTTCATCAAAATCGAACCATATTTACGCATGTTATGACACATAAAGGCAATAGAATGGATCTCGCTTTTATGCCCTGACCTTTGACCCCATTCCGCCCATTTTCAATAGGGTTCGTCCCCAGGTGGTTACTTACCGCATACTAAAATTTCATCGAAATCGAACCATTTTTACGCAAGTTATGACGCATAAAGGCAATGGAATGGATCCAGCTCCTATGTCCTGACCTTTGACCCTATTTCACCCTTTTTCAATAGGGTTCGTCCCCAGGTGGTTCCCTGCCACATACTAGAATGTCATCGAAATCGAACCATTTTTACGCAAGTTATGACGCATAAGAGCAATGGAATAAATCCCGCTCCTATGTCCTGACCTTTGACCCTGTTTCGCCCATTTTCAATAGGGTTCGTCCCCAGGTGGTCCCCTACCACATACTAAAGTTTCGTCGAAATCGAACCATTTTCACGTGAGGTATCGTGCGGACGAACGGACAGATGGACGGACAGACGGACGAACAAAGCTGGAGCATATACGCTTCTTCAACCTACGGTTGGAAAGCGTAAAAAAGGAGGGAAATACAAAAGTGAAAAATCAGTTTCAAGAGATGCTGATGGGCATTGTTGAGTGGAATCTGCTGGATGTGTTTAATTTAGCCTATGGGGCTTCACTTTGTTTCGGCAAAGTACTTATTTCATATGGCCCCGTTCTCTCCCATGTGTTTTCAGCTGACATCAACATAGTCTACGAGCAGCAGAACTTCTAGACACTACTTCGTTCCTTCTGGATTTTGTGCGGTCAGTTAGGAAAAATAAGTACTTTTGGCAAGAAATAAGGACTTTTAAGCACCCTAAAAAAATATAAGCACTTTTTAAGTACTTTTAAGGATTTATAAGGATTGTGGGAACCCTGTAATGGTATATCTTCTGACAACACAGTTCCATCTACAAGAAATGCATGTATTGCTAAACGCTGAGTATTGGTAGCACCAAAAACGGGCGGGCCTATGAGGTAGTAATCAATGACACAGACCCATTCGTATGAAATCTCAGTGGATGATGCGACTAGGATATCACAGGAACTTTCTCATGCCGAGGGGTGAATGTTATGAAAATGCATAATGCCATCTGCTGAGTAGCAGAATGCAGACGTACGCAGATAGCTTCTATATTAGCAGATAGTTTTGGCTTGTAGATTAAACAAAAAATGAAATGTTATTTACAGCAATTAAATCACTTACTCAAGGCTTTACTCAAATTGATATACTTAATTCTACACTATCTACCAACAAGTAATTGGACACCTGTGATAGCAAAGGAAAACGAAGTTTATTCACCTTCAGTAGTTGGTGGAGCCTCCACAAGCGGCGATTACAGCTGCGACCCTCCGGGGCATACTCTCAATCAGGCGGTTTACGACGGCTAGCGGTAGTTTCTTCCACTCGGCTTGGAGAAAGAAGACAGGTCAGTTCCTTCACCGATTTCGGACGGTGGGAGCACCCCTTAAGTCGACGCTCCAACTCGTCCGAGAGGTGCTCGATAGGGTTAAGGTCCGGGATCTCCGTAGGCCAATCCATTCGATTAACCCCATTGTCACCATACCAAGCCATGATGGACCTCGCAACATGACCGGTGGCATTGTCATCCTGAAAGTAACATGGGTCCACCCCGTAAAACTGCCACAACGTAGGAAGCGCATGGTCATCCAAAATGGTGCAGTAGGTCTCGGCGTTGAGTCTACCTGGGTCCCATTCTATACCAGGCGACCGAGGGTCCCGTTCCATACCAGGAGAAACGCCCCGATAGCATAATTCCACCGCCGCCGAACTTCACAGTTGGCACAATATATTATGGCAGGAGGCGTTCTCCAGGCAGACGCCAAACCCAGACCCTGCCATCCGAACGGTAGAGGGTGAACTTTGATTCGTCGCTCCAGAGAACCTGTTTCCACTGTTCAACGGTCCACTGTCGACGTTCTTTGCACCACGTTAGCCGAGCAGCGCTATTGGACTTGGTGATCAAAGGCTTGTGGGCGGAAGGATGTCCATGATAACCGAGCAGATGGGCTTCCTTACGGATGGTATTCAACGAAAGAACACTCCCGGATGCCTGTTGAAACTCCTCGCGGATGTGGCCCATCGATTTGATGCGGTTCTTCCGAATTTATCTGGCCAGCACCCGTCGGTCTCTAACTCCCAGTTTTGTAGGTCTGCCGAGTCGGGGCACATTCCGACAGTCACCTCTCATCTTCCACTTGCCAATCACGTAGGCCACTGTCGATTTTGGGTACTTCAACTCGCTGGATATGTCACGTATGGATCGACCATTTCTGTGATACCCGACGATTACACCTTTCTCGAAATCAGAGAGCTCCGAACTGCGTGGCATCTTGCATGCGACTGGTTGCATTGTTTCCCACACGATATTTAACGGCGACGGCCGTGACGTGTATCAGGACCGCAGATATCGTCGATTGCAGGGATGTCCAATTACTTGTTGGTAGATAGTGTATTTTAACTTGAACTTTCAATGATTTTTCACATCTTCTGAGTTTGTTTGTTTTTACAGACATTTCTGGTCTCTAGATGCCAGCTTCCAAAATATGAATAGGTAGTGCATTGCAAACGTTTCTAACTGTGTGGAATTGGGTTTTTATTGAGGAAGTAGTCCGAGTTCTCAGTGCTTGAAAAATTGGCATTCAGCGAGGACTGTTTAATGTTTTATTGAAGGATGCTAGAAATTTCAGACTGAAGGATGTGTTTTTATTATTATAATATTTTCCCTCATTTTTTAATTTTTTTAAATTAATTCCTCCAAATATTTAGCGATAAACGAACACAATTAGAATAAATATAAGGGGGAAATTGCTCAAAAACCTTACAGGGGAGGCATTCATGGATTTTCGGGGGGGGGGCTAAGCACCCCCGAGAAGATTCCTGAATACATCACTGTTAGCGACTTAAAAAAAAAAAGGCTTTCCTAAGAGGCTGACAGTGTTTGCAGCAAGACACATCTCAGTGAAAAGCAAAAATTCCTTGAAAATTTTCACTGGAACAAAAATTCTTGGTTAAAATCTTACTGTGCAAAACTTGTAAGTAGAATTTGTAAACATAGAAAACGAGCGAGAACACACAGTCACGTATGGTAAAAGATTCGTTTAGCGGTAGCTTCTATAGTCGACCTACGACCTTGATCACCCGCAATCGACTGGATGGGCTGGTTGCGAGAACTACAATTTGAAGTTGGGGATCCTGTCTCACTCCTGGAGTTTCTGCTATTCCCATTTAAACTTCCTCTGGTCCCTCAGATTTCCCGAAAGTTCCCATCAATAAAATTTACCATCAATGAAGAATCACAGCAATGCATTGACTTCTTGGATGCCCATCTGACAAGGCAAGGGAATCATCTCAACAGATCTGCCTACAGAAAACCCTCTGCAATAGCAAACATAATCCCATTTTCATCCCACTCCCCAACTGCTCACAAGTTTTCCGCCTTGAAAACTTATGTTAATCGTGCCAAGATTGTCTGCAACACTGAATCTTCCTTCAATGAAGAAATTGACACCACAAAGAAAATTGCTGAAGCCCATCAGTTCCCACCTTCTACAATTGAAAAATTCCTTCAAAATTCCCATTTGAAAAATCTGTCTGCTCTCTCTACTAATGGAAAAACCACCATTCATTGGTTCCATCCCTTTCCATGGATCCTTCTCTTATAAGATGTGTAAACTTTTCAAAACTATGGGCTACACTCTCACAGTGAAACCAAACCCTTCTGCAATAATGTGCCGGCTTAAAGACAGGGATCCTGTCTCACCCCTGGAGTTTATGCTATTCCCATTTCAACTTCCTCTGGTCCCTCAGTGTACATTGGAAGCACATACCGAAACATCAAAACAAGACTTGGTGAACACAAAAAAGATGTTTCCAATGGTCTTCCAAAGACAGCTTTATCTGCATTAACCCTTGAAGACACCTCTGCAGTTCCCATTTGGAAAGAAACCAAAAAAGTTGCCTCATTCATCAACAAAACATCTCTGCGTTTCCAAGAAAGCATTGAAATTTTGTTCACCAAAAACTGCAATTCAGAGACCCCTCACCAATTTGGATCTCTCTTCTAAAACCTGGCAACATTTCCAACACCTCAACTTCAAATTGTAGCTCTGGCAACAAGCCCACCCAGTTGATCGCAGGTGTTCAAGGTCGTAGGAAGACCGAAAGCTACTGCCAAACGAACCTTTTATCATACGTGACTGTATGTTCTCACTCGTTTTCTATGTTTATGTGTTATTGTCACGTGAAGCCTGAGTTTTAAACTGGAATTTGTAATTAATGACATTATGGCACTCCTAATTATTTATCTTACAGTGAAAAAAATGAAATTATGGATTGATAAACTGGGTTCTAGTTCAAACATTTGACCACCAAATGTTAAAAAAAATACCTCTATAAAACCCATAATTTCATATTTTTTTTCACAATGTTTACATTAATGGGAGGAAAATTATATTCCCTTCTTTGCCGCTTTTCTACCTGGTCATCTGAAACTACTGCTTACAATAAAATATGAACCTTTTTATAATGTTCATTATTTTATACACATACAAAAAGTTGCACTTCAGTTCAGGAACATGTGACGAAATGTCAAGAAAAATTTTAACAATATCCATATGAAATGCACAGGTATAAGTGCTTTTTTATCCAACAGACATGCCAACCTTCAAAATCTGAAAATCGGGAGATTTTACAGCTCATAAAATCACACGAACGCTATTTTTTATCGACCTTTTTCAGACGTAGGAGCAATTTTTCAGTAGTAGTATTATCGGTCCACTAAACGTTTCAGGAGGAAAAAAAACAGCGTGAAAAACGACACCCCCTCCCCCTACTGAAATTCGTTTTCAGGTACATCGATTCCACAAGATAATGAAAACGTAAAATAGCCCACATGTTGTGGATTTATTTGAATAAAATAACAGCCAACTGTTTTTCGTTTCTTTTTTAGGTTTTAAGTGTAGGCAAAGACGACAAAAAGCATCGTACTAATATCGCCTTTTGTTACAAGGCTAGACCAACTGTAACTACTCCCTTTTGTCGTTAAGTGAATTCGCCGCAACTAAACTGTTTATCATCACTTAGAACGCACGTGGCTCAGTTGAGGCGAGGGGTTGAAAGTTTGAACTGCAAGGAGAAGCCAGGGCTGCTCCCATCTGTCAATTGATTACTGACCTTCCCCGGCATTCTAGTGCCAGAGCAGGCGAGCTCTTTGCTGAAGGCGTTGTATGATAATCGGACTGGGAGAAATTTTTTTTAAAGGCAATTTTTTCCGACCCGTCTCGGGCGATTGGTCAGAAGCCAAGGCTTAGACTACCGCGCCACCGGGGCAGCTTTCTCTTTGCAGACAGGAGAGGGAAAATACGAAACTGATAACTGTAATGCCGCGTTGAATTGACGCAAGAAGAAAACGATTTCACAGGCGGTTCGAAATCCTAGTGGTTGATGGAATTTTTACCATCCTAAAGGCTAATTCTCAGTGAAAATCAGGAGAATTTGACATTCATCCGGAGGGCGGGAGGAAGGGCTGAAAATCTGGAATCTCCTGCCTAAATCCGGAGAGTTGGCACGTCTGCAATACAAATTAATTTTTCTCTCTCTGACAACCATGACTTAGCATTAAGTTTATTATACACAGTGCGTCAAAGAATTTTTAAGACTGGCGCTAGATTTCAGCCTACGGTGGCGCCACCAGTGTAATCGCGAATGCGTTATAAACCATGACCATCTGCTTGCTTTCTGCCAAAAGTACTGCGCATTTGTTAAAGTAACTCAAACGAAACAGGCGTTCATAAGAGAAGTAAAAATTTTTCATGTTGAATTATTAAGATGGAACAAATGGCTGTTATTAAATTTAACGCAAAACCTGGTAAAATTGTCTCGGAAACGTACCAAATGATGAAACAAGTTTACGGTAAGTTTTGCTTAAGTAGATCAAATGTTTTCCTGTGGCACAAACGTTTTTTTGGACTGAAGAGATACACTAGATGATGATAAGCATACCGGAAGACCAAGTTCATCTAAGACACTTGAGATTATTGAAAAAGTGTGTGATTTCATGCAAACAATCGATGTGCGTCACTAAACATGATGGAAGTGTCTTTAAACATCAACAAAGAAATGATTCGAACCATCCTGCATGAAGATTTGGGCAAAACAAAAGTCTGTGCTAAATTTTCTTCCACACACGTTAACCAATGAACAAAAATCAAGGAGAAGTGCACATTGCAGAGACATCATTTCAGCCGCTGAAAATGATCCAAACTTCTTAAAATCGATTGTTACTGGTGATGAAACATGGTGTTTTCAATATGATCCTAAAACAAAGCGACAAAGTGCGGAATGGAAGTAAAAAAACTCACCACAAGCCAAAAAAACAAGAAAAGTTCCATCGAAAATCAAAACAATGCTCATTGCATTCTTCGATAGTAAGGGTATTATCCCCAAAGAATTTGTTCCAATTGGACAAACAATTACTGGTGAGTTTTATTTAAATGTTTTGAGGCGCTTGATGGGCAGAATTCCTCGCATTCGTCCAGAATATCGGGATGAACACAGTTGGTGTTTGTTGCACGATAATGCACCCAGTCACAGCTCACTTCTTGTTCCTAGATTTTTGGCGAAAAATAACGTCTGTGTGTTGAATCATCCACCATATTCGCCTGATTTAGCACCCTGCGACTTTTCTTTATTCCCAAAACTTTAAATGATGTTAAAGTGGTGTTATTTTGATGATATTTCGACCATACAAACAGCTTCGACGCATGATTTGGAGGCAATTCCGCAAAGTGAACTGGAACAGGCATTCGAATCATTATTAAATCGCTGTAACAAGTGTATTGAAGCCGGAGGGACTTATTTTAGATAACAAACCAAAACAAATTATAATTTCTTGTTTCTATTTCATTTTACAGACAAAGTCTTAAAAATTCTTTGCCACACTGTGTATATCCACCACTACTTACAACCAACACATTTCACGTTAAGTAGCTAAGACACTGTTAATCTTATAATGCAGTATTATTTGATAATCAATGCCTTTTGTTTTAAATTTCAAGGTTACACTCAGCTTACCTGAAAGCCCAAACAACTCACATGCAACATACTGTGATCACTTTAATACAAAAAAAAATATATCAAGTAAACAGAATATGCAGTAAATAAAAATGTTACTACCACAAGAACAGACGTGAAAATTCCATACTACATGCATCTGTTGCCTTACAACACTACACATATGATAACCAATACTCAGCAACAAGAAAATGGCCGCCCCGGTGGCGCAGTGGTCTAAGCAATGGCCTCTGATCATTCGTCCGAAAGGGGTCCGGGTTCGAATCCCGGTGAGGCATGGATGTTGTGTTTGTCTTACGGCACTGGCTCTCTCCCTTCCCTGGAACCAGTGACCCTAAATTAGGGACGGGCGACTGCTTATAGCCCATTGAGTTGCTCACGGTGGTCGTTAAACCTTCAATTAAAAAAAACAAAACAAAAAAAGAACAAGAAAATGAGACATCATTACCTCTGTTTGCTGCAGTTTGTGGGCGCAGACCCATGGTATGTGGTGATTGACCAAGAAATCCAGTGAAATGCATTTCAGGCTGCTGTAAGGGAGCAGAGCTTACAGCTATCACACCTGGCCCTATGGCTGAGGCTTGGGGAGGAACCACATTAAAATGCGGCCTAATACATGGAAAACAAAGAATCACACTTAATTAAACCTGAATGAACAGGTTTCATACAATGAAAGAGACAACTGCAATCAGGCTAACATTGGCAATAGCACAACAGAAAGATCATTAAGGAACCACTTTCAAATCCTTAGGATTAATAAAAAATCTATGCTTTTGTTCAACTTTTCAAAAATAATGAAACTAAATGAGCATTCAGTTTTTCATAATCCCATAGTTTGTTTCTCTACATGTATTAGGTCTATGTACAAGTTCTTGGTGCTCCGTGTAATAGGCGTGAGCAAACGGAAACCGCTCGCAGTGGCTTTATTAAGACAAACGAAAAGGTACATCAGCAGGTGTGGTAGAATTAGACAAAGCAATATATAAGGAAGCAAGAATGCACCAGTGTTCATTAGAAGAAGCTGCCGTAGGCATTCAGACACACAACCTACTGCTTGGGGAGATGGCGGATACCGTCCATGAAAGACTTTGGTTGCTCCTTAAACCATTTGTTCACCGCGGCCATGACATCTGCATCAGAGTGGAACCGTTGTTTCTTTAGAGCTTTTTATAAATGTATGAACAAATGAAAGTCACATGGTGACAGATAGGGGCTATAGGCTGGGTGGTACAGAAGCCCCCATCCTTTGTGTGCTAACACATCCTGCACAATGTTCGCAACATGCGGACAAGCATTGTCGTGCAACACATCACACCACGCGAAAGCATGCCAGGTCGCTTATTCTTGATGGCTTCGTGCAACCTGTCCAGTGTGCCCTTGTAGCAGTTGGCTTCATGGTAAATTTCCTTTTCACTCTTTGTATTATTTATTTATGTACTGTTTTATATTTCATTTTGATTTAGGCATTTTGTTACTATGCTTGTGGAGTGAAATAGATGTTCCTTAATCATTCTGGGACTTTTTTAAAATATTTACTTGCCTTTTTAGGCTTTTAATTTTATTCGATGGCTCCGAATGATTTCTATTACAGTAATTTGTAATGTGGTTAACTTACTTACAAGCATTCTGACAAAAAATATGATGCAACAAAGGTGATACTATTTGAGTTCGCCAAAGCCTACATCCTGTGCGAACCCAAAAGAGCTACACCATGGCACGTAATCATTATCATATTAAGTTATGGTTTCTGTTCGCTATTCAGTTGAAACATATGTCTAACTAATGAGCTACGTTTAGTTGTTATTTACTTAAAAATTTCAGTTTGTTACTTACTTAAAAATGACAGTTGCTTTTTTTAATAGTGATCATTTTTTCTTACTTACTTCTTTGGACTTCTGAGTCAGTCATCCCGTGAATCGCGGCTTTTCTACTTTTCTATCGGAAATTACTTAAGGTTCAGATTAACATGACAGGTGAGGATTATATGATGATCTTTTCTTTATTTCACGGTCTGCTGACACACTGCCGAGGATTATATGAAGTAAAAAATTGTTTTTCTCAGAATTTCATATCTACGGAGTATACACTAATGTGTATCATGCGTCAGACTACTTTTCTCTTTTTCACGGTCTCTGGATTACATGCCACTGCAGATCTTACAAAGCATTTTTTTTTCAGAATTTTATTGTTTGCAGATTATACAAAGGAAAATATGGTACTATGAATTAATATGTAAAAAAATTTTACTTCTACAAATTGCTTTAATAAAATTAAAATCTAAAATTTTAATTTTTTTAAGAGCAGCAACTGGAAAAATGTGAAAAGAAAATCATGGAGCAAATTGGAACATTATTTTGCAATAGGTAGTTTGGGAAAAAAGAAGTATTTGACAGCAAATATACTTTACACTTTCCGTTCCAGCATCACTACCACATATTGTTGGTTATGTTCATGTATTATTCTTTGAAATTTGAAGTTGTTTCACCTGGTTCAGGGGTGTATGCCCCCCCCCAATGTTTCATTTTTATGCTTTAATGTGATAAAAATGCATCAACTTACATTATAAATTTTTTCTTCTAGTTTTCATTCATTTTTATTTTGTCCTGATGGATTTAAAAATAAAAACCCTTCCATTTTTACCCCCCCCTATATATGCTCCTGACTTGGCTCTTAGGTCTGGAACACATTTGTCAAGACCTGCATTATGCAACCTTAACGAACTGTATCAGAACTTCTTTGTTGAAAACCCAGATATAAAAAGTAGGGTTTACAAAGTTTCCCGAACTGCAACCAAAGTGGTATATTTTTTCTTACAATTCACAGTCTACAATATGCAATCAGATCTAAAGTAGTCTAAATTGCCCTTCAAAATAAATGAGAAAATGTGGATTTCTGCTGAACTTAAAATTTAATTTTTTCTTTATTCCACAAAACAAAGTGATCAAATTTTAGTGAGATGTTCTTACCAAAGCCTTGGTGGTATTAAATTCAGATTCTTACTCTGCCCCCACCGGAGATATAGCTACTGAAAAAATGTAAAACTTTAAAATTTCCCATTTTCATCAGCCAAAAAATATTGGGAGGGCTCAGTTGGCAAGCTTTTTCCGAAGTGGAAAAAAAAACGCAGAAAAAACCTTGAAAAACACCGGCCGGAAAAAATAGGTTTTTTCCTTTAGTGGAAGAAACTAGTTTCCTTTAATAATTTATTACCTAACTTATAATTATGTTTGTAAGCTATAGTAAATGCTTTTCTCTTACGGAAAACTTTCAATTATAACAATTCAATTATACATGCTAAATTAATAATTACAGTATTCTTTTAACCAAGGTCACAGACCTACCTGACTAAAGCTTTTCGTTAGGTACCTGGGTTGGCAGATTTTTTTCTAAAATGCAAAATCCTTTGAAAAACAGTTTATGAGATTTAACTGAAGGAAACTTTGTTTTTGCTTTATGAAAAAATATACGTATAGCATGAACCTTTAACTTTTGAGTGATGAAACCTTTATTTCTTCTTATCGAAACATATATTTATAGACAATTTATACAGAGCCGAGTCACATTATTGTGACCACCAGCTATAAACAGCCAATATCCAGAGTAACCATCGTGTGCAGCGCGGACAGCAGCTTGACGGGCTGGGAGTGACTCAATAAGGTGCTGGAAAGTGTTCACAGGTATGTGCAGCAATGCAGTGCATCTGACAGCTGCTGGAGGGTGCATGGTGGAGGATCCATAGAGTGAACAACACGATCGAGGTGGTCCCACAGATGCTCAATTGGGTTTAAGTCTGAGGAATTAGAGAACCAGTGAAGTACTTTAAAGTCTTCACCGTGCTCTTCCAAATACTCTAGCACATTTCTAGCTGTGTAACACATCACATTATCGTGCTGGAAGATCCCGTCCGCCCCAGGGAAGACAATCACCATGTATGGATGTACGGGGTCTGCAAGGATGGATTCATAATGAATTCGGCCCATAGTGCCTTCCACAGGTATGAGCGGACCCAGAGAATACCACAAAAACATTCCCCAGACCATAACGCTGTCTCCACCAGCTTGTGTTCTTACAGCAATGGTTGAAGAGTGTTTGTTCTCCGATGTTTCTCGCCTTATACGCCAACGTCGATCCGTTCGATGAAGCAGAAAACAAGACTCATCAGAGAAAGTAATGCTTTGCCAATCAGCGGAGGTCCAATTCCGATACTGCCATGCAAATGCAAGCCTTTTCTGCCGATGCACCTTCTTTAGCATAGGTGCAGTGACCATCCGTCTGCATCAGAGCCCCATACGCAGCAGGGTTAACTGAACTGTCGTTTTAGACACACTTCCGGTAGTCCCCTGGTTCATTCGGCCAGTGAGTTGCTCCACTGTAGCGTGTCGATCGTCCCTCACGCACCTTCGAAGCCGACGTCCAACTCTCACATCAATGGCACGTGGTACTCCGCAGTTTCCATATCACTTATTCGCAATGGTGCCATTTCTCCAATCACGATACACTTTAATTACAGCAGCACGCGGACAGTTCACAAACTGTGCTGTTTCAGAAATACTGCCACCCTTGGCCCTAAAGCCGATAATCATTCCTTTTTGCAAATCTGATGAATCACTCCTTTTATCCATGACAGCAACGAGTGATGTGTTTTCAGAGTGCCTGCAGCATTCCTTATATACCCTCCAAGCCAGCTCACGACACATGCCATCGTTCATTGGACACGTGCTGTTGACGTCAAAAGTAGGAGGTGGTCACAATAATGCGACTCGACTGTGTGTAACACAGTATTATGATTTTGTACCCCTTTTATTATTTTATTTAAGGAACTAACCTGCAATAATTACAATATTAAGAAACATCATCATCATAATAATAAATTGCATCACCACAGTGCAACATAGTACAACAGAGAAGTTTTTTAGCAGTAGGATGCTGTAATTGATTTCTCAACTTAAGAGTGGATGAATGCAAAAAAAGAAAAAAATATTTCAAGTTTTACTGAACTCGAAGGAGAACTTAGAAGCATCTCAACATATCTGTACAGTTTGTAGGTATGTCACTTCACTTGGAATTTTACCCAAATAGGATATTTTTTTACCTCCCTCATTAATTTTGATGTAATGGAATGTTAAAAGATATCAGAATTGCTTGGGCTATACAGAAAATAATGTTCAGATGAAAACAAAATTGCTCTGTCAGTTTCCTGAAGTGCAATGTGCTCCACTGCAAATAGAGAAATGAGATCAGTTGAATACAAACAAAGAAATGGAGTTGAAAGATGTTGCTGGCTGGTGGGATTAGAGGAGATTAGGAAAAATTTAATGTGACTGGCTTGTATCCTGGAGTGTACATTGTCACCCTGATACAACCAATTGTGAACAAAAAAAAAATGTGCAGTGGTTATGATGTAAAATTATAAATTCAAACATTATTTTATAATTTACATCTAAGTTATTTTTCATGACTTTTTTATACAAATTCAGACATTATCTGACTATATCAGCTACAGATATGTAGCATGAAGTTAATTTTTAAAGCTGAGTTTAAATTTACATCACGACCTAAAATTTAGGTCATGACGTAAATTTAAATCCAGCTTTAAAAATTAAAGGCTTTAGGATACCTAATTGCTTGAATTATTCTGAAAGATATTATTCTTTTCTTTTATATACTTATAGTCCAAAATTAACATTTCATACTTAATAATGTTACATTATTTAACAGTTAACTATTTTACATGATATCTTTTAATTTCTGCCATCCCTTTCATTTTCTGGTAGTTTCTTTTAAAATAAATCCAATTCTACTCAAAACATTCCAGTTTTCTCACCCTAGGTAAAATGTACTACTGTGGTTCTTGTATAATAGATGAAAATTGTTTTGTCTGTTTTGTCCCCTTCCCAGTGAAAATTTGGCTTGAAAAAAAAAAAAAGCAAATTTCATTGCTCAATTTTAACTCCCAATAAAATTTCAAAAGCACACTACAAAATAAAAGGAAAGTATACCAAACTAATGTGCATTTTGTTCCAAGTAAAGTAGTTTTGAATTTTCTCAATTACAAAAAGTTATAGCACTTTATGCAAATACCCAGTTGCAAAAATGGAGTCATTCAGAGTGCCATCTAGGAACTCCCTGCCAAATGGCAAGGAAGCAATTTTAAAAAAAAATTGGTTTTGAGCTCTCTAGAGATGTCATCAACTGTACAAAAAATTAAAAATGGTCCACAACTACACCGACATGGAATTACTTAATAATAGCCATAATAATGCATCACTATTAAGATTTTCTACATCAAAAATATATTTTTTGCTACTGAAAGACAATTGATGTATCACTATTTATATTTTCTGCTTTAAAAATGTATTTTATGCTACTGAATGACAAGGATATGAAGCAATGGTTTATTTTTGGCAACTACATAGTGGAATTGTTTCTTTAAATGTATATACAGGGTGTACACAAATTAGTTGGGCAATTTCGTAAGTGAATAATGTGTGAAATATTAATTGTAAGTTACCGGTTCAAATGCAGATGAGGCTTAGTGTATCCTAAGTTTGCGGATAGATGGCGCTAGGTGTGTCATGTCCACGTTTCAGTGAGCTGTAGGTCGCGGTTGTTCATCATTCGTTCTGTGTTCGCGTAACGATGGAGACGTGTACCGGCGGT
Organism: Macrothele yani; assembly: GCA_039090855.1. Classification (NCBI taxonomy): domain Eukaryota; kingdom Metazoa; phylum Arthropoda; class Arachnida; order Araneae; family Macrothelidae; genus Macrothele; species Macrothele yani. The sequence continues at coordinate 11,104,750 of CM077021.1, forward strand.
GAAAAAGCGAAATGCTGTCTGTGGTTCCATGAAACGAATTCCGCTGTGCAAGTTCAACGAAATTTCCGTCGAGAATACCACAAAAGTGCGCCGAAAGGAGACACCATTGTAGCATGGTACAATCGATTTACCGAAATGGGATGTGTGGCACATAGGCTTAGTGGCCAGGGCAGACCTAAAATGCGAGAACAGACGGTGGATGCAGTGAGAGAATCATTTGTGAGAAGTCCGGGAAAATTAACAGCACGCGCTAGTTTACAACTGGGAATTCCTAAAACAACAGTGCATAAAATCCTGCGAAAACGGCTGATGTTCAGACCTTACAAATGGCAAATTGTTCAAGCTCTGAAGCCCATGGACCTAACGAATAGAGCAAAATTTTGCACCGATATGTTAGAGCTCGTGGAAAGGGAAGACTATTTCCTGTCACAGTTAGTTTTCAGTAACGAGGCAACGTTCCATTTGAGTGGAAAAGTGAATAGACATAATGTCAGGATATGGGGATCAGAAAATTCTAATGCCACCTTTGAGCATGAAAGGGATAGTCCCAAGGTAAACGTGTTTTGTGCTGTAAGTTGTTCTAATGTTTTTGGCCCATTCTTCTTTGCTGAAAAAACTGTTACGGGAATCGTATACCTGGTCATGCTTCAGATTTACCTGATGCCGATCCTGAAAGAAACAATGCCTGAAGGTTTCATTTTTCAACAAGATGGCGCACCGTGTCACTTCCACAGAGCGGTGACTTCTTACCTCAGTACTGAAGTACCAGTTTGGATTGGTCGCGGAGGTGTTATTCCATGGCCAGCACGATCACCAGATCTTTCACTCCCTAGATTTCAGTGTATGGGGTTTTGTTAAAGACCAGGTTTACCGTCCGCCGCTTCCGAAATCCATTCCTGAATTGAAATCACGAATCAGCACTGCACTTGGTTTGATCGACGTGAACATGCTCACTAACATATGGCAAGAACTGATGTACCGATGGGACATTTACAGAGTAACGAAGGGCAGCCACGTCGAACATTTGTGAAAAAGGTAAACTTGGTGTGTTTCACTATCTTATAATCTTGTTCACTCTCATGTGTGCCTGTATAACTACGCATAATAAACCATTCTTTTTACCCAACTAATTTGTGTACACCCTGTATATGCATTTTTAACACCAATAATTTTTTCGTTTTGTTTTTACACCAAAAAATGGCAACAAAAAAGGGGGAAAATTGGACAATAAAAAACCAACCCAAAACTTCTAAAATTTCCAATTTATATACATACAATGTATGTTCAATCTCGATGACAAAGCATACTAATTTTACTATGCTCTGACAATCAAAATGTAACCTTTTCCGGTACATTTCTACCAATTCTACCCACACACACAGTATTTGTCATTTTCTTGTAGGACTTCCGTCCACAGTGAGTAGAGTTTAGGTCCCAGCCACCTACAGCGAGATCGCCTTTTCGGCAGGACACAGAAACGGAAGGAATGAGAGCAAGTCTAGCGACTTTGACAGAACAGTTTGTAGTGAGATAAAAGTACAGTAGATGGCGCCACCGTACAAGTACGATGTTGCACACAGAGGGGTGAGAGAATTTCAGGGGGGGGGCGCATAGGAAAGGATACCCATTTAACCAGTGGGTCTAACCTGGGGGCCGTCACTTAACATGCTCGTCCGATGCACGGTGGATATTCAGCGATTGTTAGTAAATCACACCATCTCTGAAAAATCAGTCCAGGTTCGAACCTGAGGACCTTGCATCGATAGTCTGACTCGCTAACCACTAAACCATCAGAGGCTTACTACCAATTCTTCACACCATCCAGCTTTTTATACAACTAATCTTAAGTTTCATCATATATTGCAGTGTGGCATTTTAAAAAGAACCAGTGCAAAATTCAGTGAAAAAAATTTCCACTACAAGACAAAACCAGAAAACTATGTGCAACAGCTGCCTTATAAGTAATAATAATTTATTAAAAAGAAAAGGTACTGTCTTACCCTGGTGCATAATACAGTGGGTTCAGCGTATAGGTGGACACAGCATTCATCCAAAATGGATCCCAAACTGGTTGATGTTGCCAGTATGAATGAGGAATCCAATATGCAGGTTGGGCCACGCCAGCCGTTGTTTGTTGTTGTTGTTGGTAGTAGCTGACTGGGAAATTTTCATGGAACTGTACTGTTCCTAAAGCTGGAGTTACCTGTTGTACAGGAGCTCCACTGAATAATCCATACCCTCCTATCCCAGGTGAGGCTGGCAGACTCATTCTGTTCTGTGGTCTAGGGGGCCCAAGAAGAAAATATATTAATGGAAAAGAATGATATATAAACTTAAACAGGATTTGAGGAATTTAAAAAAAAACTGCAATCAAGTCAGTGTTCTTAATCTCTCTATATATAAAAGTGAAAGCATGTTTGTACATTTGAATGTTTGTTCCGCATAAGTTCTTAAACGGTTTGATGGATTTGCACAAAAATTGGCATACATACTCTGATAGGTGTAACCACTGGGGAGGGGTCAGGACCCTACCAGATTTTCAAAGTCGAGGATCCCCAATGTAAAGGACCCCCCCCCTCCCAAATTTTTCAGGAATATAATGATATAATGCACACTTTGTTATGATGTGAACCAACTAAATTTATTAATATAAGATTGCGATTTTTCATAGTATGCAAACACGTGTAAAGTGTGTACTTAATAAAACAGCAATATCGATTCCTAATAAGCAAGTCAGCTCCACAACTTTGTAATTTATACACTGAAGAGCAATTGAATAAGAGACAGCTGGCGTTATGCAAATGTGGCGCTGTGGGCAGCCCTGTAAACGGAAACGACATGACGTATGCAGCGATCCGACAATATAAGGAGTGATGCGACGGGAATCAGTAAGAGTCGGACGCAGTATACGAAGGATCTAAGCGCATTTGATCGTGGGCAAATTGTCGGGGCCCGACAATTGGGTCACTCCATCTCGGAAGTCGTGCAGGCACTGGGATTTTCACGAGCCACTGTGTCACGGGTGCACCGTGAGTACATCGAATCCGGTAAAACCATCCCTGCAAGGGCCAACTGCTGTGGACAACAGCGTGTGGATGAGCGGGATCATCGTTGGCTAGCTCGCATTGTAACAGCGGATGGACGGACCACAGTGCAACAAATCACTCTGCAATTTAATGCTGGTGCACAAAAACGTGTAAGCAGCCACACCATCCAGAACCATCTCCTCGCTATGGGGTACAGAAGCCATCGTCCCACGAGCGTACCGCTGCTGACCGCACATCACAAGGTGCAAAGATTAGCATGGGCGCGGGAACATCGCCACTGGACTCTAGACATGTGGGAAAATGTTGCCTGGACTGATAAGTCGAGATTCACGTTGGTACATGCGGATGGCAGGATACGAGTACGGCGCAAACCACATGAAGCGATGGATCCTTCTTGCCAGCAGGGCACTCTTCAAGCTGGTGGGGGTGGCATTCTCGTCTGGGAACTGTTTTCGTGGACTGAAATGGGACCCCTGGTACGTGTGACATTGTCCCTCACAGGTCAACGTTACCGTGATATCCTGTAAGACCATTTGCTCCCGTTTGTGCGTCTTCTACATCCCACTGGGGACCTCATCCTGCAACAAGACAATGCAGCTCCCGAGTTGTATCCGAATGGTTGGATGAACACTCCACCGACGTGACCTCGCTTCCTTGGCCAGCTAGGTCACCTGACCTCAATCCCATCGAGCACATCTGGGATGCCATCGAGAGAGATGTTTGAGGCTCTGAGCCCCCCCTCCATCAAATCTTCGTGAACTGTGGGAGCTTGTTCAGGGGTCGTGGATCCGTATGGCTTCCCAACGCTTCCGGTGTCTTGTCGAGTCCATGCCGAGACGAATCGCCGCCGTCATCAGGGCGAAATGTGATGCTACACGTTACTAGACAGGTATATCTAATTCAATTGCTCTTCAGTGTATTTCTGCTTTATCTATCATAGATTTACAGTTGTGTTCACTAAGTTGCACAATTCGCCACCAGAGGCACCTATATCGTGCCCGTTAGATCGCGCCTCAGCAACTGTTTTGCTCCTGTGCGTGTGTGTGTGTGTAGGGGTCCCAAACTATCTTATACAGTATGTATATATATAATCTGGGGGGATCCAATCACTGTGTATGTGCGATCGGACCCCCCCCCTCTCCTCCCAGATTTGAATACAGGCGGGACAATTTTTAGAAATTCCGTCCCCATGGGGGGTCAAATGTGTTTTTACGGGGCTCTCTATAGACTGGGTGAAAGTCTGCTGCTGGGGTTTTACTCCGCGTGTCAGAGCAACGGTTGTCGTGATTCAAACATATGGGGAAAAGTCCGATTTTTGAAAATTCCTAAAAATAAAAAAAATAAAAAAGCACAGGCGAAGAGTATGTTGAAAAATGCCAAGAAATCGATTAAAAAAAGCTGAGAAAGTGATTTCCTAGAGAACGCAAACAATGACCGAGGCCCGGTTTTGGAAAATTCATAAAAAACAAAAAACAAAAAAAAAACATTTTTCAATCACCCTCTCAATACTTCGTTGGGCCACCTTTTGCCTTTATTACTGCGTTGATTCTTCGTGGCATGGACTCCACGAGATGTTTATAGGTGGTTTGTGGGATCTGAGACCATGCTTGATGAATAGCACTTTCCAGGAGTGTGAGATTGCAGGGTTGTGGATCCAGCTGTCTGATGGCTCGTTCAACTTCATCCCGCAAACTCTCAATGGGGTTGAGATATGGAGATTGTGGGAGGGCCACATAAGCAAAGTAAACTCACCGGCATGTTCCTGAAACCAATCCTGTACAATACGAGCACTATTGCAGTACGCATTATCTTGTTAAAAGTAGCCATCGCCATTAGGATAAACCATCCACATGACAGGATGCATTTAATCCGCAACGATGTTTAGATATGATGTGCCAGTCAGACAGGAATTAAAGGGCCCAAAGCATGCCAGGAAAACATTCCCCAAACCATAATATTGCCCCCACCAGCTTGAAGGGTTGTAGCAATGCGTTTGGGGTCCATGCTTTCGTGTTGTTTCAGCCAAATTCTCACTCGCCCATCGGCATGATGCAACTGAAAACGTGATTCATCGGACCACATAATTTGTTTCCAATTATCGACTGTCCAATCCTTGTGCTCCTGTGCGAACTGGAGACGTTTTCTCTTGTTAACTTCAGACAGCAAAGGTGTTCGAACAGGCCTTCGGCTGCCATATCCCATCCGATGCAGTGTACGGCGAACAGTGCGTGCAGAGATCACTTGAGGGGGATCCTTCATTAAGATGGTCTGTAATTTGCTGCACTGTTGCCTTTCTGTTGTCTGTTACCAGTCTGGACACTCTCCGTTCCGCCAGAGCAGTCACTAGTCGATGACGACCACACGTTGCACGTAGAGATCCAGTTTTTTGGCTGACAGTCCAGTCTTTAAACACTTTAACAACAGCTGCTCTGGAACATTTCACGAATGCGGTGGTTTCGGCGATACTCGCTCCATGGCTCCGAGCTCCTACAATCATCCCACGTTGAAAGTCCGTCAAATCGCATTTTTTACCCATCTCGTCACCCAAAAATCACTTCTACTACTGTCGCAAGCACTAAGCTTTCGCATTTTATACTAGCCTCGCTCTCTGGCGGCAAGAGCGTGCAGATATAGCTCATTTGCTTAAAACTGTCAGGTGGTCATAATAAAGTGGCCACTCGGTGTACAGTGGTGAACTAAAGTACACAATACTTGAAAAAAATGTGCTGCAGAACTATACCAAGGAAATTTTGGCTGGCAGCTCATTTACATCTATGAATTCTATTCGTAATTTATGTAAAATTTTCACACTTGAAAATGTTTAAATTTCTGATTTTGCAATTTTTAGAGAGTCACATTACAGATAATCAGAGAAAGGCATTTGACATATCCAAAGGGTCTAACGCATTTTCCTTGAGTGCTTCTTCTTCGGTTCATTGTTCTTTTTTGTGTGCATCTGCATATCTTGGGAACGCATGTCCCTGGGCTCTAATGTTGTGGAGTAAGATAAAAAAAACACACACTATAGATTTGATGCTGCTTTTTGTTTTCTTGCCTGCTGTGTGGCTCAATGGCTGGCCTGCTTGCCTCCTTCTTTTCTTTATTGGAAATTTGCTGACACTGTGAAATCCATCCATCTGGAGGAGCCGATACCAATCCAATAAAGCTGAAGTGGAGTTTTGCTCTCACCTACCTGCCTATGCTGTCTTACAGTTGGTGTTACAGATGGTTCTCATCTGCTTGCCAGTGAGCATCCATACAGAGTAGTGGGATGTGTGACGAATTGCTGCTGAAACTGATACTTGCCTTCTTTCGGACTGACTAGGTCGACAGCCTTCTGCCTATGCGGTCGGCCTCGTGTTACAGTTGGTTCTCATCTGCTTGCCAGTGAGCATCCATAGAGAATAGTGGGATGTGTGCCGAATGGCTGCTGGAACTGATACTTGCCTTTTATCGAACTGACTTGGTCAACAGCCTTCTGCCTATGCTGTCGGCATCGTGTTACAGTGGGTTCTCATCTGCTTGCCAGTGAGCATCCATACAGAGTAGTGGGATGTGTGCCGAATTGCTGCTGGAACTGATACTTGCCTTGTTCCGGACTGACTAGGTCGACAGCCTTCTGCCTATGCTGTCGGCCTCGTGTTGCAGTTGGTTCTCATCTGCTTGCCAGTGAGCATCCATAGAGAATAGTGGGATGTGTGCCGAATGGCTGCTGGAACTGATACTTGCCTTTTATCGAACTGACTTGGTCAACAGCCTTCTCCCTATGCTGTCGGCTTCGTGTTACAGTGGGTTCTCATCTGCTTGCCAGTGAGCATCCATACAGAGTAGTGGGGTGTGTGCCGAATTGCTGCTGGAACTGATACTTGCCTTGTTCCGGACTGACTAGGTCGACAGCCTTCTGCCTATGCTGTCGGCCTCGTGTTACAGTTGGTTCTCATCTGCTTGCCAGTGAGCATCCATACAGAGGAATGGGATGTGTGCCGAATGGCTGCTGGAACTGATACTTCACTTGTATCGGACTGACTAGGTCGGCCTCGTCTGCTTGCCAGTGAGCATCCATACAGAGTATTGGGATGTGTGCCGAATGGCTGCTGGAACTGATACTTGCCTTTTATCGGACTGACTTGGTCAACAGCCTTCTGCCTATGCTGTCGGCTTCGTGTTACGGTTGGTTCTCATCTGCTTGCCAGTGAGCATCCATACAGAGTACTGGGATGTGTGCCGCATAGCTGCTGAAACTGATACTTGCCTTTTATCGGACTGACTTGGTCAACAGCCTTCTGCCTATGCTGTCGGCTTCGTGTTACGGTTGGTTCTCATCTGCTTGCCAGTGAGCATCCATACAGAGTACTGGGATGTGTGCCGAATTGCTGCTGGAACTGATACTTGCCTTGTACTGGACTGACTTAGTCAACAGCCTTCTGCCTATGCTGTCGGCCTCGTGTTACGGTTGGTTCTCATCTGCTTGCCAGTGAGCATCCATACAGAGTAGTGGGGTGTGTGCCGAATAGCTGCTGGAACTGATACTTGCCTTGTATCGGACTGACTATGTCGACAGCCTTCTGCCTATGCTGTCGGCCTCGTGTTACAGTTGGTTCTCATCTGCTTACCTGTGCGCATCCATACAGAATAGTGGGATGTGTGCCGAATGGCTGCTGGAGCTGATACTTGCCTTGTACTGGACTGACTTGGTCTACAGCCTTCTGCCTATGCTGTCGGTGTCGTGTTACAGTTGGTTCTCATCTGCTTTGCCAGTGAGCATCCATACAGAGTGGGATGTGTGCCGAATTGCTGTTGGAACTGATACTTGCCTTGTATCGGACTGACTTGGTCAACAGCCTTCTGCCTATGCTGTCGGCTTCGTGTTACGGTTGGTTCTCATCTGCTTGCCAGTGAGCATCCATACAGAGTACTGGGATGTGTGCCGAATTGCTGCTGGAACTGATACTTGCCTTGTATTGGACTGACTTAGTCAACAGCCATCTGCCTACGCTGTCGGCTTCGTGTTACAGTTGGTTCTCATTTGCTTTGCCGGTGAGCATCCATACAGAGTGGGATGTGTGCCGAATTGCTGCTGGAACTGATACTTGCCTTGTATCGGACTGACTTGGTCAACAGCCTTCTGCCTATGCTGTCGGTGTCGTGTTACAGTTGGTTCTCATCTGCTTTGCCGGTGAGCATCCATACAGAGTGGGATGTGTGCCGAATTGCTGCTGGAACTGATACTTGCCTTGTATCGGACTGACTTGGTCAACAGACTTCTGCCTACGCTGTCGGTGTCGTGTTACAGTTGGTTCTCATCTGCTTTGCCGGTGAGCATCCATACAGAGTGGGATGTGTGCCGAATTGCTGCTGGAACTGATACTTGCCTTGTATCGGACTGACTTGGTCAACAGCCTTCTGCCTATGCTGTCGGTGTCGTGTTACAGTTGGTTCTCATCTGCTTTGCCGGTGAGCATCCATACAGAGTGGGATGTGTGCCGAATTGATGCTGGAACTGATACTTGCCTTGTATCGGACTGACTTGGTCAACAGCCTTCTGCCTATGCTGTCGGTGTCGTGTTACGGTTGGTTCTCATCTGCTTGCCGGTTAGCGTCCATGCGAAGGAGTGCTATATGTGCGCAGATTCTGCGGGGCCTCACAATTTTTGCATTCTTTTGTTTTATGCTGCACTGTTCGCTCAAGAATTGTTCGTGCCTCTTCTGCGGAATAGAACATCTCAAGTTAAATGGGATATTTAATTTGAAAGCTAAAATTTTCTTCTGAAATTAAACAGTTTGAAAATTGAAATTGTGTTGTAAGGTTTTTGAGCCGATATGTTTTAATTGAACAAGTAAACTTAGTTAAGACACTCCTTCCTGCGTGGGTTTTAAGCTAGCCGTGTTGGGTGAAAGAATAAGTTCAGGTTGGAGCGTCGCAAGAGCTTTTGACCCAGAGACAAATTTTGTGCATCAGACTCTTAGCTAGAGACACAGGCTCATAGCCAGAGGGGATGCATACATTCGACTGTTTTGCTTCCATATCATTTAGTGCACTACCCCACAGGGCAGAATGCTGAACTAGTAACAATGTTGCAGGCTTGATATAGGACAAGGCTAACAGAGTCTACCAATATTTGCTTTAGAATGCTGAACTCAAATTCATTCACAGTAACAATTCAGTATGCAGCAGCTGACCAAGACTGCACCAGATACACGAAGAGACATCATTATTTAAAGTGGTGTCCAACAGCTGCGGTTCCTTTGACAACTTAAATTTAGAAACGAACACTCCCCGAGGTGTTCCCCTCTAAATTATCGGCGTGTGTAGTTTTTGTCCTTATGTAATGCATAACGCTGATGAACTGAATATGCTCATTTATTAAAATTACTATGTAAAATTAATTAGGAAAACAAATAGCAAATTTCAAATGTTTTCACTGTTTTTCAGCTGCGCAATGAGCAAAAACTAAACTCCTTCAGGTGACGCTTATCCTGCTCATTGTGATAATAGATAGTTTTAGCTGCATTATAAATTTATTAGGGTTTAGTTTCTATTCACTGTAATATTTTTAATGTTTTTTATTTGTGCATATCAAAGGACGCCAACATATAAAATGTGTGTTCGTGTATGAGAGAGAATATGCCCAGTTTTTAAACACTAACATTGCGTTCCCCCAAAACAAAGCGTTTGCTTTTACCCTTTTTTTTTTTACGCTTTCCAACCGTAGGTTGGGTGAAGTGGGGTCAAAGATCCCGCCAGAAGAGCAGGATCCATTCAATTGCCCTTATGCGTCATAACTGGCGTAAATATGGTTCGATTTCGATGAAATTTTAGTATGTGGTAGGGAACCACTGGGCACGAACCCTATTGAAAATGGGCGAATGGGGTCAAAGGTCAGGCAGGGCATAAAAGCGGTATTTATTCCATTGCCCTTATGCGTCATAACTTGCGTAAAAATATTTCGATTTCGATGAAATTTTAGTATTTGGTAAGGAACCACCTGGGGACGAACCCTATTGAAAATGGGTGAAATGGGGTCAAAGGTCAGGGCATAAAAGCGGTATTTATTCTATTGCCCTTATGCGTCTTAACATGCGTAAATAGGGTTCCATTTCGATGAAATTTTAGTATGTGGTGGGGAACCACCTGGGCACGAATCCTATTGAAAATGGGCGAAATGGGGTCAAAGGTCAGGCAGGACATAAAAGCGGGATTTGTTCCATTGCCCTTATGCGTCATAACTTGCGTAAAAATGGTTCGATTTCGATGAAATTTTAGTATGTGGTAGGGAGCCACTGGGGACGAACCCTATTAAAAATGGGCGAAATGGGGTCAAAGGTCAGGAAACTGGAGTGGGATCCATTCCATTGCCCTTGTGCGTCATAACTTACCAAAAAATGTTTCGATTGGGACAAAACGTTATCATGTTGTTCCGTAGGTATAGTGAACCGGTTCTATTGAATATCAACGAAATGGGGTCAAAGGTCATTGCACAAAAGCAAGATTTATTCTACAGCCATTATTCTCATAACTTGCGTAAAACTGCTTCTATTGCGACAAACCTTTAGTCTGTTATTCTTGAGGTGCACTGAACCGGTTCTGTTTAATATCATCGAAATGTGGTCAAAGGATACAGGAGCGAGATTTATTCCACAGCCATTATCCTCATAACTTGAGTAATAATTTCTGGTATGTTGGAAAGCGTATCATAATCAATGCATTGCATGATTTTACTAACTTGTTTTGGTTTACGATCTTCATTTTTGTCCCCTCTGGAAAACTAAGCTACAAGCATCCACATTTGCTCGTATTACATGTTAAATGAAAGATCATTGCAAAAGCTTTCTAACACGAAAAATTAACTTTTTAAAGTTATTTTGGGAGGCATGCCATTTTTTTTTTTTTTTGTAATAAAAAGTACAAAAATTGTATTGTGGCATCCACACCACTTTTTGAACACACAGGATCTTTGAACCACAGTTGTAGTTTATTGCATTCAACTACAATTTCACTAATTTCTCATGCAGGTCCACTCATTCCCCAATTTTCATTAAAAAAAACTGATATGGTGAAGTAAATTTTTCTGCTTTACTTGTTGACTTCAGGAATGACAAATGCAGATTTTAGATTCAAGTCAGGCACTACAGAAATGATGAAAACATGCACAGTGTGGACATGTATGTCATACAGAAATCTAAATATTACTCAACAGATGTTACATTGTTGAAATCGGAGACTAAGGTCTTGTGACGATTATATACGCCACTGCCCAGGGAATGCACAAATAAAAGTCAATTAAACATACACAAATAAAAGTCAATTATCAACGGTATTAAGATATGTTGATGCTTTTGGTGCGAAAAAAACACGAGCGGATTCGCTTCTTTCGATTATGAGAATCAGTCTGATGAGCGATGATCAACAGCGTAACGCAAGTAGGTCTTCGAGAGACTTCGCTGTTCTGATGCAAAGAGCCTCAATACTATCGCCTGCTAGCGTTTCCATGACAGCATGAATGAGATACGGATGTGAGTGGCCATTGCTTGGCGCAAAGGGTTCGCTGAAAAACTCGAAGACTTCGGGCTACCTCAGTCCCTCCATGCTTCCAGCGCGTATTTCTTGAGAGTTGTTTCAGTTTAAAGTGTGAAGTTTCAATGACTTAAAATCAGTAATATTATATCTTAAATTCGTGGCTTTGTTCGATTCGAACTGTTTTGATAAATTTTGTGAAAGCTTTCCTAAACATTTATTATCAGAGCTTAAAGAACTCTATGCTTCAAATTTTGATACAGCTCGATTAAAAAATGAACTGAAGGTGTTTTATTCCCTTGATGAATACAAAACAAATCAGTAAGAGACATAACTTGTTACATAAAGTTGAATAATTGGACATAGTGTTTATTGAGGTGTACAAATTAGCAGATCTAATTCTAAATTTTTTTATCAACAACTACAACTGCCGAAAGAAGTTTTTCAGCATTAAAAAGAATCAAGATATATCTTAGAGCCACACAAGGACATGCACATTTTTTTTTTTTATTATTTATTGGAGGTTTAACGACCACCATGAGCAACTCAATGGGCTATAAGCAGTCACCCGTCCCAAATTTTGGGTCACTGGTTCCAGGAAAGGGAGAGAGCCAGTGCCGTAAGACAAACACAACATCCATGCCTCACCGGGATTTGAACCCGGACCCCTTTCGGACGAATGATCAGAGGCCATCGCTTAGACCACTGCGCCACCTGGGCGGCAGGACATGCACATTCAAGCAACTTAACTTGGCTGGTTTGTTAATAGAGAAAAACATTATTTTTAAATGTGAAAAAGTACTCTGAAGAAACATTTTTGTGAAAACGTAACACTCAAATTCCCACAAAAGGAAAGAAGAATGGAGCTCATCTACAAATAAGTGTTCAAATCCTAATCCTGATAATTATTTGGTATCATGTTAGCAATAGCATGTACCTACAATTTAGAAAAAATGTTACTTCTATTACTTAACAATTAAAAAATAAACTTCGCAATTTTTAAAAAAACACTACTGTTGGGGGGGGGGGGGCGAGTGACATAAGCCCAGGTCTCGGACCCAAGATACGCCACTGATTAAGATAATACGTTTGTCCCAAATATTTTATTCTTTCAAATCGACCAAGGTTTCGCTGAGTTGCACGCAAATATTCAAACTGCACATGATATCATAAATGGTGTTTACAGTCACGGGTTTTGGTTAGTTGCTTCCACACCCTTGATAGAAATGGTGTGGATGCCATGTCATTAACAAGTCTAACTTCTTAATGGCATGGCATACACATAATTTCTATCAAGCTCGTGAAAGCAACTAACCAAAACCTGTGACTGTAAACACCATTTATGGTATCATGTACAATTTGAATATTTACGTGCCGTTTGCACTGATGAAGCTAGGTCAAAACCCAGCAAAACCTTGGTCGACTTGAAAAAATAAAATATTTGTGACAAACGTTGTATGATTTTAATATATAGATGTTACATTGGTCACATACAAAGTGATGCAATTAGTTATTTAGTCGAGGCATGAAATCTTGAACTGAACTAAACTAGGAGGAGAAAGTTTGCTGGCAATCATCACTGGTTTTTGTTTTAAATTATTTTCAATTTCTATCTTCTTTGCTTGTAAGTGGAACACACTGCATACTTTAATTTCAATTATCCAAAGATTGAGCACCCTTTTGCAAACATTTAACATCAGCAGGAGAAAATGAACCAGATACTGTAACCTGGTTCAAAGGCAACTTACACACTTAATTTTGCTTGTTTTTTGTGGTTAAGGTGTTTCTTTTTCGTTATCATTTAGACTCAACAGTACAAGGAAAGTAACTTTTCACCCAAAACTAAAATTGCCTTGAAGCATAAAACCACTCGGAACATTTCAGGGGAGAAAAAAATCCGAAATTTTCTCTCAGAAAATAATTAGCTGCATGGCGATTGTTTGCATTTCAAAATGTGCAATATTTAACCAGTTTTTCTACTGACACAAGCTCATTACAAACACAGGTAATCCTCAGTAATAGGAGATCAGTAAACTTCACTGTAGCTGACGGTTAGCTCTCAGTTTGTATTTACGTTAGGCTTAGCTATTCATCACAACATATCTGCAACTTCGTCAATCCGTTACGTTTTCAATATTTTCAGTGTGGATTCGTCGTTCTTCGGAACATATTAACAAATTGCTTTCTGTGGTTTACGGTGAACTATCTCCATATCCATGCGGATTTCAACACGATCACCCTGATCTGATAAAACGTTTAAGATTACAAATACCTACAGTAGACGTCAGTGTATTTTTGCAAACCAAAATGAAATGAAGGCACAACTTTTTTTTTGTTTTGTTTTGTTTCGGTGTTTAACGATCGTTATGAGCAACTCGTTAAGCTAAAAGCAACCCTCCGTCCTCAGTTCTTAGGCTATATAGTTCCACACAGGTAGAGGTGACCCAATTCCACAGGACAAGCACATCACCCAGTCTCACCGGGGCCAATCTCAGACGGAAAATCAGAAGCCTACGCCTCAGAACATTCAACCACCGCGCCGGTACACATTAACAATAATCATAAAACGTTTTTATGAAAAACAAATCGCTTACAAGAGAGGTGTCCGGTATTTGCGAAGTCTTTTCTCCTGTCACAACATCACGTCGAACTATCTGCCCTTCCAAAAAAACTTGGGTACTCTCACTGGCTATGTATGTATTGCATCTGATAATCTAACATCCTGTAATCTACAAGGTCACATTTCTTACACCGAGTATTCAAAACTAGTGGTGTTTCATCTGACACAATTAGAATACAGTAGATTTAAACAAGTTCAATGTAAATACCTAAATTAAATAGCCGTACTCTGCCAACTGTTTTCTTTCCTGTACACGTGAAGACAAACGCCGTGTTGGAAAACTGTGCTACAGTAGCGAACAAAAGTATTTGGCGAAACACTTTTCTCGACCATAATTTTTCTTCTGCTGGACCAAATCGAGTCATTTTGGGATATGATATGTGTTGATTCGTGGGTTACAATGCCGCGTAGTTTGTATTTCGCTCAGAGCAAATTTGTCGTTCGAAATGGGCCATATTCAAGAGTCGCCAATTATTACCCAATTGTTTGCTGCATGTATTAATGTTTTTCTTGTGATTTTTGTGGGCTTTGTGATGTGTAGTGTGATAATAAGTCAATCTTAGGTTTTCAGAAATGGGTAAAAAGGCGGAGATCCCTGTTGGAGCTCGCCAGGCGGCCGTGAACATGATGGAATCCGGAATGCGCGTCACCGACATTGCGAGGGCCCTGAGATCCGACACCAGTCCTTTTCAGCTATCCTGTAACGTTATAAGACGACTGGGACCGTCGAGAACAGTCCGCGATGTGGTAGGCCTCGTTCCACTATACGTTGCGTCAGGATAGACTCATCCTCCGTCGATTTCGTGCTGATCCCATCTTGACTGCTGTGGACATCGCCACCGAATTCCACGACAGCGACGACCTGAACGTCAGCCGAATGACCATCGCCTGTCGTCTCATTGCTGGTGGACTGAATGGAAGACCCCCGCCAAGAAACCATTCATCGGAGTCAAGAATCGACGAGCCAGAGTCGCGCTCGTGCGCCGTCATCGACACTTGACCGCGACGGTCTGGAGTAAGGTGCTTTTCACCGACGAGAGCAAGTGAAACTTGTTCGGAAGTAATGGCATCCGATACGTACGACGTGCGTGTGGCCAGAGATTCAACCCCCAGTTCATTCAGCCGACTGTTAAGCACGGAGGAGGATCGCTCATGGTTTACGACCCCATCATCAAGATTCACGGAATAATGACCGGCCAGAGCTACACGAACATGCTCATCAACGATGTCTTCCCATGGGCAAACCAGAACATGCCACCCTGATGGATCATGCAGCAAGACAACGACCCGAAGCACACCTCCAGAGTAGCGAAGGCAGCCTTCCAGCAACAACAGGGCACACTTCTAGACTGGCCAAGCCAATCTCTAGACCTCAACCCCATCGAGCACATGTAGGAGGAGCTGGAGAGACGATGTGCGAAGAAAACCTGCCGGAATAGGGCCCAGAAGTTCGACCAGCTGTCTGCAGAATGGGCGCGAATTCCGCAGGTCACCGTCGAGAAGCTAGTGGACTCGATGCTGGCCCGTTGTGCAGCTGTTATTCAGTCTCGTGGTTATCCCACTAAGTATTAGTTATCGTTTTGTCGTACTTGTTTTCTGTTATCGTTGCATTAAATGAATGTGATACACACCTACTTTGTTGGTCAATTTGTAGGATCATTGCGATTAAGCTCGGTACCTGATCTGTGTTAAGGTTTCCGATCCATCTGCATATGGGTCATGTTTACAACTGAATAACACATATCATATCCCAAAATGACCCGATTTGGTCCAGCAGAAAATAAATTATGGTAGAAAAAGTGTTTTGCCAAATACTTTTGTTCGCTGCCGTATATTTTGAAGGAACAAAATGGCAGAGAAACTATATACCTTACAGCAACTCCATCGAGATCCATGCTGCAAAAGATTCGAAGGAGCCAAGTAGTAAATTCTTACCTTATTACTGGATCACTAAGCACAGAACATAATAATAATAAACTAACCAGTATAAATATAAACCATAAATAATAAAAGATATTTATAGTTACCACCCACCAGTAAGCCATCACGTCGTCTTCTGTAAGGACCAGGAAGCCCAACCACGATTGAGCAGCAGCAGCAAGACGAAAGCACCAATTAATAACCACTGCCACAAAACAAAAGATTGAATATAAAAGTAATCTTGAAAGATCAAAATTACTGATTCATAAGCGCTTCCCCGCTACTTGCTGGTAACGTCAGAAAGATCACAGTATCTCTCAGTGAAAATACGGAAACATATGCCTAGGAGGTAAGAGCTCACTTCGTGAGGTCACACAAGACGACCAAGACACATATTTTTTTCTGTTTAAGGGTTTAGAAACCCAGTTAACAGAAAAAAAGACCAAAAGGAGTCACCCATGGTTCTGCCTTTTCCCAAAAATCATTATCTCAGATTTAAAGCTAATGATTTCTGGAAAAAGACAGAACCAGTGCCGTAGGGCAGGCAACACCCATGTTTCATTCGGGACCAAGGGCGCCTACGGTATAGCCAAATTTTTGATAAATTTAAAACACTAAATAGACGAAACCTTTTTTAAAGCATTTTTAAAAGTAATAAGATATTAATGATTGATTGTATCAATTATTTTTGTCGTATTTTAGTATCTTGTACATTTACTAAAATGTTTGACAGCCTTGAAGGAGGTAAGGATTTTTCTCCCCCCCCCCCCCGCCTAAAAGTACTCATATGGGCGCCACTGGTGGGAACTAGAAACGGTGCCCAATATTAGACAGAAGGCCACGCTTCTGACCACCCGCCGCGAGTGACCGAGTGGGCAACGTTCGTGACTGTCACGGGAAGGGCCTCAGGTTCGATCCCAGGCAGGTACGAACGTTCGATCCACTAAATACCCGCCGTGCGTCGGATGGGCACGTTAAGCCGTCGGACCCCGGGTACTGGTCCCCCGGTAATAAATAAGGGCGTCTTCCTCCCCCTTCTACTTCGCTTCCGTGTCACTTTTCTATCGGGCGCTCTAGCTCAAATCTCCTAGTTTCCATTTCTAAGGGCTGTTTAAGACCTGGGGTTAGACACTCCCTTCCTAAAAATGCTCTACATATGATATGATATGATATTCTGACCACCCGGCCAGTTGGGTGGCGCGATTAAGATATCATTCATTATCTCCTCGCTCTGATTTCTTATTTTATTAACAACCGACCTAGAATTATCTTTATGATCCAAGAACTGTATACAGCACTTCATTAGAATGTTTCCGCACTCATAGGTGGTGGTTTTAATTCACATCACCCTCTAGGACAAAACAGTAGAAACGATAAGGGGGAAATATTTTTCTTTTTTCGAATTGCGTGACAGAAATTCAAGTGGGAATTGCTATCCTTAATGAACAAACGAATTTTCACTACAATGATTCTTCAGGTATTTCATATTTCGAAAATTTTAAAAAATTTAGCTGCTTTCATCAAATTTCAGTTACCATGTTAGCTTCCAATCACATTCCAGATTTTCCAAGCTTAGATCCGGGCAAGCGGGGTACCTGTGTCGGGCACAAAATCATAGGCACGAAAATTATTAAGATAAAAATGCAATACGCAGAATAAAACAAAATAATTATGAATGACTGGCACAACCAAGCGAATCCCAGGTAGCACAACCTTGCAATTTAACGTAGGCCCAACACTGAACCTTCTATTCCTAAAGGACGGTACCTCAGTGTTGGGCCTACGTTAAATTGCAAGGCTATGCTACCTGGAATCTTACCTTATTTGTATGCGATATGGGAATGTCGGAATACACCAACATTAAGCCAGACGACTGTTTTGGATTAGACGGGATAGCTCTGGATTCCGATGGCTCCGGGTGCTTGTATATACTTTTTGTGTTTGTCTGTGTTCAAATTGTCGTAAACAATAAAAAACAGACGCAGTGCAATTTTTAATATGAAAATATTGTTATAAGTTTGTATCAACAATTGAAACACAAGTTCCACTTGATTTCATTTTCTGAAATTTTAATTTTGATGTATTTTGTGCAGTGGCTTACCCAGGATTTCTTTATGGGGGTGGCCTAAAATATTGAAAAAGCAAATAAAAATACACCAGGGAAAACATCTCCCAAAATATTGGGAAGCGATAAAATATATCCGTTGTATTAAAACGCTTTCCAATTATAAGTAAAATATATATTTAAAAGTATCATCATCATCATTGTCAACCATTATCAATCCACTGCTGGATGAAGGTCTCCCCAAGTTTCTTCCACAATTGTCTGTCTAGAGTCTGCATGCCATTTCACTCCGGCATGCTGGGCCGCGGGTGGCCTAGTGGTCAGCGTTCGTGACTTCCATGGAGATAACCTCAGGTTCGATCCATTAAATACCCGCCGTGCGTCGGATTGGCACGTTAAGCCGCCAGACCCCAGGTACTGGCCCCCGGTAATAAAAAAGAGCGCCTTCCTCCCTCTTTCTACCTCGCTTCCGTGCCACTTTCCTATCGGGCACTCTAACCCAAATCTCTTAGCTTCCTATTTCTAAGGGTTGTTTAAGACCTGGGGTCAGACACTCCCTTCCTAAAATCCTCTACATATGATATGATCGGATCTGACTCCGGCATGCTTTCGAATTTCATCCATCCATCTCCCGTGGAGTCTTCTTTTGGGTATTTATCTGTCCCTCGGAATCCAGTCTGAAATTTCAGTTGTCCATCGGTGGTCCGTTCTCCTGGCAACATGCCCACCCCATTGCCATTTCAGTGATTTCACTCTGGTCATGATGTCGTCCACTTTTGTCATTTTCCTAATTTACAAGTTCCTCTCCTTAACCTTCCTGGTTACACTTACACCAAGCATGCTTCTCTGAGTTGTCTGCAGTCTTTGTATACCTTTTTTAGTTAAAGTCCATGTATCTTCTCCATACGTAAGCACTGGCAGGATGCATTGATTAAACACTTTCCTTTTAAGACATAATGGCATACTGCTCTTAAAAATTGTACTGTTTCTTCCAAAAGCTTTCCATCCAAGCTTTATACGCCGATTAATTTCATCAATGTGACCCTCACTTGATATCTGCTGCCTGAGATAAATGTAGGTATCGGTGGTTTCAAGTTTTTCTCCATCAATCAATAAATCATCTTTTCTTGTACATCACTTTTGTCTTCTGAAAGTTCAATTTTAATCCCACTTCTTTACTCTTATCAGCAAATTCTTGGATCTTACTCTGCAGCTCCGAAGGGGTAGTTGCACAAATGACTACGTCATCAGCAAAACGAAGGTGAGTTAGATAATCTCCACTAATCTTTATCCCTTTGTTTTTCCAGTTCAATGATTGAAAGACATTTTGCAATGTGGCATTAAAAAAGTTTGGGAGATATGGTGTCACCTTGTCTCACAACCTTTCCAATTTTTATTTGTGCTGTATCCTCAAATATCCGAACCTTTGCACTTGCATTTTCATAGAAGTTAGTAATAATGCCAATGTATGTATCTTTAATACCGCAGGATTTCAAAGCCATTGTAACTGCTGATAGTCTCACGGAATCGTAGGCCTTTTCGTAATCCATAAAAGCCATGCATAATGGCAGTTCATATGCTCTTGTTCTTTCAATTAGTTCTCTCAGTACGTGGATATGATCTACAGTGCTTTAGCCACTTCTGAATCCAGCTTGTTCTCTTGGTTGAGCCATGTCTAGTGTTACCTTCAAGCGATGTGAAAGAACTTTAGTGAAGACTTCATAAACCACTGATAGGAGGCTGATGGTCCTGTAGTTCCTGAAATCCTCAACGTCACCTTTTTTATGTAGCAGGATCATTGTAGCATTGTTCCAATTCTCAGGAATCTTTCCTTCATTGAGACAATATTTAAAAGCATATACCAATATATTTAAAAATAAGCAGAGAATAATAAGCCAAAATGATATCTCATGGAGACTGCCCGGGGGCTACCCCCAATAAGTGTGCTACAGATTTTGTGTATTTAACATAAAGTGACTATTATTTTAATTTCGAGAAAGACAGAATTATTATTTTTTAATTTCGAGACAGAAATAGATAGCACGAAAATGGTGCTCAAGAAATAAAAAAAGCCGAATGGAATGAAAAGGAATAGAAGATCTGCAAAGAGGACGCCTGGTCAAATTTTTAAAAACTGGAAACAAAGAAAGCAAGCAGACACCTGTTATAATAGAAGATACTAGCATGAACCTAAAATTCTATAGTTAGTGAAGCCTTAATTACTAATCACGAAGATCAGAATTAAACTTATTCTCAGCATATGAAATTCCTGCAACTTCTTGTTCTTTAACAAATCAAGATTTAGTTTCAGATGAGGATGAAAATGGAAATTATTCGTATCAAATTCACATCTCAGAAGCAAAAAAGGTAACCTTGGCGCAGTGGTCTAAGCGATGGCCTCTGATCATTCGTCCGAAAAGGGGTCCGAGTTCGAATCCCGGTGAAGCATGGATGTTGTGTTTGTCTTACGGCACTGGCTCTCCCCTTCCCTGGAACCAGTGACCCTAAATTAGGGACGGGCGACTGCTTATAGCCCATTGAGTTGCTCACGGTGGTCGTTAAACCACCAATCAAAAAAAAAAAAAAAAAAAGAAACACCTTGGCCTACCTATTAGATGATGATTCTCTAACCATTATTCAAAATCTTCATCGACATATCAGTATGCTTCACCTGGGCCCAGCAAAAGAAAAAATATTAACAACGGGGCCCCACACGCCCGAGAGAAACCCTAACGATACCACACGCTTCTTGAGCTTATTTATTTAATAATTTTGAATATTAAATAGAATAAACTAGAAATTAAAAAAAAACCGAATGCACAGCAACAGAGCCTGACTTAGATCAGTCAAGGCCCTGTGCACATTTTGTGTCTGGGGGCTCGCGATCAAAATTTTCAGTTAACAGTTGAAAATAATAATCTGTATTATTATTTTCAAGGTAGTTCTGAGGCCCTCTGCACAGCAATGAATGAAAATTGCAGAAATATAACGGAGATAAAGATGGAGGCCAGGAAGTTCACGGAAAATATCGCGAGAATAATTCACGGCTCTTAAACTGTACAGATCAGATCACATGTAGAGGATTTTAGGAAGAGAATGTCAGATCCCAGGTCTTAAACAACCCTTAGAAATAGGAAGCTAAGAGATTTGGGGTAGATTGCCACTGAAGCGAGGTCCAATGGGTAAAGGGTGAGACGCCCTTTTTATAACTGGGGGGGGAGTACCCGGGGTTCGACCGCTTAACGTGCCCATCCGACGCAAGGCGGATATATAGTGGTCCGAGCTTTCGTACCTACGTGGGATCGAACGTGGGATTCCTACGTGGCAGTCGCGAACGTTGACCACTAGGCCATCCACGGCCCTAAACTGTATACAGTAATACTAAGCCAATTTTTTGCTTTCAGTGTCTGAAAAAAAGCCCACCATGAGCAACTCTTAGGGCTCTAAGAGGTCGCCCGTCCCTAATTTAGGCCCACTAGTTCCAGGGAAGGACCAACGAAGACAGTGCCATCAGACAAGCACACAACCCATGCCTCAAACGGGCAAACCCGGCCCGTCACGGACGTATGGTCAGAAGCCAGCGCACCACCCCTGCAGTGGCGCAGTGGTCTAAGTGATGGCTTCATGATCATTCGTCCGAAACGGGTCCAAGTTCAAAACCCGGTGAGGCATGGATGTTGTGTTTGTCTTACGGTACTTGCTCTCTCTCTTCCCTGGAACCAGTGGCCCTATATTAGGGACGGGAGACTGCTTATAGCCTATTGAGTTGTTCACGGCGGTCGTTAAGCTTCCAAGCCGCTCCGGTGGCGCAGTGGTCTAGGCGATGGCCTCTGATCATTCGTCCGAAAGGGGTCCGGGTTCGAATCCCGGTGAGGCATGGATGTTGCGTTTGTCTTACGGCACTGGCTCTCTCCCTTCCCTGGAACCAGTGACCCTAAATTAGGGACGGGCTAGTGTTTATAGCCCATTGAGTGTCTCACGGTGGACGTTAAACCTCCAATCAATCAATCAATGCCGCTCCGGTGGCGCGGTGGTCTAAGCGATGGCCTCTGATCATTCGTCCGAAAGCGGTCCGGGTTCGAATCCCGGTGAGGCATGGATGTTGTGTTTGTCTTACGGCACTGGCTCTCTCCCTTCCCTGGAACCAGTGACCCTAAATTAGGGACGGGCGACTGCTTATAGCCCATTGAGTTGCTCACGGTGGTCGTTAAACCTCCAATCAAAAAAAAAAAAAAAAGAAAAAATTAATGCAGACATTTGACGTGGACCAGGAACATCAAACAGAGGTCATCGCTCTTTCCAGGTTTATAATTGTTAAACAGCAAATATTATAAACGTGGAAAGAGCGATGATTCTTTCCAGTCTATAATTGTTAAACAACAGTCTATAATTGTTAAATAACAACAACAAGAAAAGAGCATCGCTCTTTCCAGTCTATAATTGTTAAACAACAGTCTATAACTGTTAAATAACAACAACAAGAAAAGAGCATCGCTCTTTCCAGTCTATAATTGTTAAACAACAAATATTATAAACGTGGAAAGAGCGATGACCTCTGTTTGAAGTTCCTGGTCCACGTCAAATGTCTGTATTACTTATTCACTCGCCTTCTAATTATTTGTTCAGTTGCCGCTTACCATCTTTGGTGAATATCCAGCATTGTGCGGGGCTCCAAGAAGGAACCTGCCAAATTGGCTTGGCAGTTAGTGTGTGTGAGTCTGGAGGAATTCGAGGCCGCTGTGGTGCAGTAGAAGCATATCCAGGCCGCTGTGGTGAGTAGAAGCAATTCGAGGCCGCTGTGGTGCAGTAGAAGCATATCCTGGCAGACCCTGGGTTTGATTACCGGTGGCGGCCAATGAGAATTTTTCCGTGACTCACTTATAAACGTGGAAAGAGCGATGACCTCTGTTTAATGTTCCTGGTCCACGTCAAATGTCTGTATTAGTTTAGCACAAAATCTTGAGATGTCAAAGTGAGCAAGATTGCATCTAAAAGCAGATGTCGCCCCAATAGCACATTATCGAGAATTTAGATAGTTCCGATTTGTAATACCAGATGTCGTATTGTTTTGTAGGAAAATCTTTGTTATGAAGTTTCAAACTAACCCGTCGAATAGGACAGTCTAAAACAAGCCGTGAAGGGAATAACAATTGTGCCGGAGAAAAAGTAATTTAACGCGAAAGCTCAAAGAAGTTATTAAGGTAAGTTTACACGAAAACAACTTTCCGAGTTTAGTGTTGATTATATTACACATTTTGCAAAATATCGTTCTATCTAAACGCTCTAATTTACAATTGTTAAACAACAAATATTTTACACAGAATGGTATTTATCGCGAGGTCTTTTTAAAACCAGAAATAAATAGCATATAATTTTTAGTTCTAACATGAATGAGTTCTTACTGTATAAGTTTTTACTATGTTTTCTTACAGAAATCCGGCGTCTATTTGATTTGTTTTCATTCTGCTTCAATTAAAAATTTCACTCCGTCACAGGACGGACAACATCCCCTATATATTAATACTGATAACGTGCGGGAAGCGACTGTGCGCCAAGCGACCCTGTGGAAAATCGTGCGCGAAGCGACCCTGTTATATTCCATCGTGGACGAAGCGACCCTGCTAATCGAATGATGTTACTTACATATATATATATATATATATATATATATATATATACAAATCGTAGTCAAATTATTTGCATCTAATTAATTAATTACTTACATCAAGTTTTTTTATACTAAATACAAGTTTTTAATATCATTTTACATATTATATATATAAATCGTAGTCAAATTATTTACACCTAATTAATTACTTACATCTTCTGAATTTTGATAGCTATATGCTTTCAGGTATTTTTTAAGGTCTTTAGAATTTCCAAATTCCGCCATGATATTACGAATGCGTTCTTCTACTTGTATACACATTTTTTTTTCTTCCTTTTTGGACCAAGTTCTCCTAATTCTTTTAATTGTTGTTTGTGTATCACACGTCAAATTTGGAAATTTAAAGACCTTAAAAAATATATATATATATATATATATATATATATATATATATATATTAAAAATTTGTGTTTAGTATAAAAAAACTTGATGTAAGTAATTAATTAGATGTAAGTAATTTGACTACGATTTGTGTATATATATATATAAGTAAAACGATTCGATTAGCAGGGTCGCTTCGTCCACGGTAAAATATAACAGGGTCGCTTGGCGCACGACACCTTGATATTTTTTTAAAGCTTAAAAACAACCGTCCAAGGACGGGCTACACGCTAGTAACATAATATTTTGCTGTTTAATTGTAAAGAATCTATAACGTATTGTTTTTGTGCTATTATAATACTTTATGTTTTTACGGTTTTTATATTCTAATGGAGAGCGAAAAAGAGAAATTGGCGATTTCAGATTACATTTGGCGAAAATTAAAAATAGAAGCCAAAGCACCCGCAGTGTAGTGATTATTTACACAATATACACTTTAAAAACATGACGAGGAGGGGGGAGATCGCCCCAGTCACCCACCCCCTCCCTGGATCCCCTACTACTGCTTATATGATACTTAGCACATGCTCAAGGAATGCAGGAAAAGTTACTTACAGTTTTCCGTTTATCGTGTATCCTTTGGTAGCATCAAAGTGGTGGTCCATGACTCTCATTCGGCAACCACGCGATGCAGAAGAGAAACTTTGCACAAAACAAGAGAACTCACGCCAAAACACTTAGTTATCCCAGCGCTCCTGCGCAGTGAGGGGTTCCCGCTTCCAATGTACTCCTTTGCTGCTTCGCCGCCAAGGAGGGTGCTGCTAATGATGGGTGTAGGGAGGAGTTGGGTCGGGCCGTTTCTTCCTAGCCGTCGGGAAATTCTGTTAAAAAAATTCGCGTCGGGCAACAAGCGGGAAGTATATCTTTCCTAGTCGGTCGTCCAGTCAGTTCTGTGAGAAGATAGTGTATTTCCTTTTCTGTCCTTGAACACACATAGGAATATTCCAGAGTTCAAAAGTTCACTCCATTCTAAAAGGGTCTTCCGTGTCACCCATACTCCATAAATTGTCGCGTCTTCGCTTTTCTTGACGTGCAAGAAACAGAGATATATCTTCTGTAGATCACCACCCTTGTACACTAAGCACTAAACGCTCGCATTTCTCCAAAGAGGTCAAGAGGTATGCAGTACAAAGTCTTCCTCTTCGCGTTCCTTTTCTGCGGACACATGAAGGAATGCAAGGCCGTAGCCAGGAATTCTTTTCGGCAGGGGACCAAAATGTTTTTATCGGTGAAGTATTCATTTCTTTTGATGATTGAATAGAAACTAAAATTGTTTCGTTTACAATTCGAAAAACTATACCAACCCTTCCTTCCTCCACCCATTTTTGGGATTAGTATTTGTAAAATTCTCCTCATGCGTTACTTGTAAAATTTCCGCCTGTAAATTTACAATAAACATAAATCAAACACAACGGGAGGTCCATTCCTTTAAGTAACTGTTTTTAATGATTTAAAAATTATGTTGAACCAATGTTTCGATACAAGCAATAACAATTGCAGTATGTATCGATTGAAAGTTTTAAATTTTAAGGCGAAAATTAAAACATTTAACGCAGGTATGATGCAATTTGTACAAATCAGCAAATTTAAGAAATTTTTACATTAAGAAGAACAAATATGGTTTACATTTTCACTCACCTTATAAAAAATTAGCGCGCCTTGAAGATTTAATCAGCCGATTTAAAATTTCGCCCGGTTGCACTTCAGTATTGCAATGGGTTGCTAAAAGTGCTAATCTACTCAATCTGTTTTCTCCCGTTAAGTTTCTTAAATATGCCTTCAATCGTTTAAGTATTGAAAGTGTCCTTTCTGGCGTAGCTGTGGGAATCGGAATTATAGCAAGAATCTGTAACAACGTGTGTGAGTTGGGGAAAAGATTTGAGTCGCATTGTAAAAGGGCCTCCATTGCGTTACCAGGTCTTGAATTAACATTTATGTTAATCCATTTGTTTCGCCAAATGGGCTATGAGAGTACTGCTCTCTGTGTGTATGTTTTCATAAAATCCTTTGCAAGTCGTTAGCTCTTTTTCGCAGTTTAACATAACATGACGAGGTAGAAATATTTGAAGCGCTATGACTAATGTCTTGTGAGTCTCGAATCGATCATTAATTTGGTCAACAAATGGCACGCAAAGATTCTTCCGGAAATATTCTTCTGGAGTTTCTGATGAAATATTCCCTCTTTGAATTATCCTGGATGTAACTCTTGGCATTGTGATAACTCCATCAACTTATGTGATCAATTTTGACGCTGCATTAATAGTAACACTGAATTTATCGATGGCGTTACTTCTTAAATGGTCGAGGGAAGTTACCACGAGAACAAAATGTTCCAGTGATGTCGTCAAATCGCAGTCAACGTTTCGAAGAGTTTCCGACAGCGGTAATGTCCACGAAAATACAAAGTCAAGCGTGCAAAGTTTGACTACAAACTGGCCTTGGGTAATAAGTACATAATAGCTGATGAGCTTTTTGGGAGGATTTGCGATTTTTTATATCTTGCAAATTTTGTAACGATAGAACTATTACAACGAAGATTTCTCGGAATCTCAATAAAGCTTTATGCTTGTAAACCCAAAATGTTTCGCATATTGATATTAATGTCGTGTGCCTGGAAGCTGGTAATACTTGCTTGATGAAACCTTTGAGAACATCGTTATTTTTCGCCGATGAGCTAAAAAAAGTTCCAACAGACTGAATTGTGCCTATACAGTTTCATATGGGGTTCGGACATTTGGGCACCCGGACATTTTGGCACATTACCTTTTAAAGCAATGAAATTGCGCTGCGTTAAAAATTATAGTGTTCCCATATTTCTCCCTACTTGAGCAAGTGGTGTGCACAAAAAATTTTTCACTTATATCTCATAATCATTAAGAAATTGAGACATGTTTACGATTTTCTGTCTGAAAGACGGGGCGGACATTTTGGCACCGGACATTTTGGCACCCGGACTTTTGGGCACAAATGTTTAAGGGGCCGTATAACAATTGCCGTTTCTTGGCCCAATAGTAAGAGTTTGACCGAGAAAATGTTCGCCGTAAGTTACTTAGGCACTAAATATTTACGGGCACGTGCCTACTCAGCAAACCTGTCGGGGGAACGGGGGGGGGTTATATCAAAAGTGTAAAATATGAAAAATTTCTCGTCCGATCGGGAGATATTCAGCATTTACAAACTACAACTGGAGACATTATCTCAGGGCATGAGGCATGAACCTACTGAGCAAACCTGTCGGGGGGGGGGTAATACTGAAAGTGTAAAATATGAAAAATTTCTCGTCCGATCGGGAGATTTTCAGCATTTACAAGCTACAACTCGACACATTCTCTGAGCGCACGTGCCTACTCTGAAAACGTGAGGGGGAGGGGTTTAATACCAAAACTGTAAAATTTGAAAATTTTATCGTCCAATCGGGAGATTTTTGGCATTTACAAGCTACAACTCGACAGATTATTTGAGGGCACGTGCCTACTAAGCAAATCTGTCGGGGGGAAGGGAGGTAATAAGTACTAAAAGTGAAAAATTTGAAGAATTTCTCGTCCGACCGGGAGATTTTCATCACTTACAAACTACAACTCGAGACATTAACTCAGGGCATGTGCTTACTCAGTAAACCCAATGGGGAGGGGGTTGGGGGATGTTCAATACCTAAAGTGTAAAATATGAAAATTTTCTCGTTCAATCGGGAGATTTTCAGCACTACAACTCGACACATTATTTGAAGGCATGTGCTTACTCAGCAAAGCTGTCGGGGGGGGGGGCAAAAGTGTTAAATATGAAGAATTTCTCTTCCTACCCGAAGATTTTCATCATTCTCATGCCTTCAGATAATGTGTAGAGTTGTAGCTGCTAAATGTTGAAAATCTTCCGATCGGACGAGAAATTCTTAATATTTTACACTTTTGGTATGCCCCCCCCCCTCACACACACACACACACACACACACACAGGTTTGCTGAGTAGGCACATACCCTCAAATAATGGGTCGAGTTGTAGCTTGTAAATGCCAAAAATCTGCCGATCGGACGAGAAATTCTTCACATGTTACAATTTTGAAATTACCCCCCCCCCGGACGGGTTTGCCGAGTAGGCACATGCGCTCAGAAAATTTGTCCAGTTGCAGCCTGTAAATACTAAAAATCTCCCGATCGGACGAGAAATTGTTCATATTTTACACTTTTGGTATTACCCCCCTCCTCTCCCCCCTCGCCGACAAGTTTCCAGAGAGTGGACATGCGCTGAGAAAATTTGTCGAGTTTCAGTTTGTAAATGCTGAAGATCTCCCGATCGGAAGAGAAATCCCTGATATTTTACGATTTTGCCCCCCCCTCGACTAGTTTCCTCAGGCAGCAGATGCCCTCAGATAATTCGACGAGTTGTAGCTTGTAAACGCTGAAAATCTCCCGATCGGACCAGAAATTCTTTAAATTTCATATTTTAGGTTTTAACCCCCCCCCCTACAAGTTTCCTGGGTTTGCTCATACTCGCAGAGAATTTGTTTAGTTATAGTTTATAAAAAAATATCGTAAATAAGAAAATACGAAATTACGGACATTTTATGTGTGTCAGATAACCAATCTCTGGGAGACGTAGCCACGGAGCAGTGTCTAATTAAGTAAAAGAGAAATATTAATAACTTGACATGTTATGTAAATATTTAGTGCCTAAGTAAAAGTGAGGCGTTAAAAAATCCCTCCTTGTCGTCCTTTTCCGAACATAGTATGAGTTCTGGTGTAATTGTTTTGTTTCGTTGTAACCTAAAAAATGATGTGCTATGCAGTGGCGCCCGTATAAATACTTGGGGGGGGGGGGTTAAGAAAAATCCTTACCTCCTTCAAGGCTGTCAAACATTTAGAAAAAGGTTTCGTCTATTTTAGTGTTTTAAATGTATCAAAAATTTTGCTATAATAATGGGGGGAGGCTCACCCCCATGGGCACCCTTGGTGCTATATAATCATGAATATGATGTAATCCATATTCATGATTATGAGCTATGTAATCCCGATCCAGGACGACGAAATTGTCAAGTTTTCGGATATTATGCTTGTCATATTTACACCCAAAAAAACGTATTGTCATCTTCAAAATTTGTGCATTGTAATATTTTTTTAAATTCAATTATAATTGTCGTTTGCCTTACTGGAAACGCTTTCTCCATTCGATTCCCCTCACAGCGCCAAGAAACGGCAATTTTTTGTACGGCCCCTCAAGATTTGTGCCAAAATGTCCGGTGCCCAAAAGTCCGATGCCCAAATGTCCTTAACTCGCTTCATATACATACATACATGAAATTGTACAAGGATCCCCTAGTGCCAAATGTAGAGAATGTTCTTCACAATGGACGTATAAGGCCAAATGAAAACAAAACAAAAGCATTATTTGTTGAAGTTCAATTTCGAAAAAATTGATTGGGATTTCGGAGGGGGACCGGTCCCTAAGATCCCTCCCCTTGGCTGCGTCCGTGAAGGAATGTGTGCCCAAGAAAGGCCTCTGCAACCCAAAAAGAGAGTATTTTGCAGACGTAATTTCCGAGTTTTCGTAACAACATTAACTTTCCGTTTTGAAGAGAAAAAAAAAAAAAAAAAGACGATGAATAGTAGAAAGAACAGGAACAACAGAGAAGAAAATTCGTCTATCCGAAAAAAAAAAAAAAAAAACGATAGAAAAGAAACAAGAAAAATGAGATCGAATTTTCGGGTGTAATGAGCACGTCTTTTGAATCCGTTCTGACGCGAATTAAATTTATCAAAGTTATTCAAAGTCAATGGAACCGGCATGGGCCACAGTAGTATCTGACAGAAGAAAGAAGTTTTTCAATTGGGTTTTTAATCACGCAGCTATTGCTGTAAACGGAATCGTGAACTTACGCCCTCTGGTGGCAGACTTGTGCGTTAAGAAAATTTTGAAATTATATGAGAAACATTTCTCGGCGGAAACGCTCTTGTGACGTACCTGCCAGCACGACGCACACGACATAAAGGCAGATAGCAGTCAGAACGAACGTCCGCGTAGCTCAATTGGTAGAGCGACTTATTCCGGAATGAGGGGACCCGGGTTCGAGCCCCGGCGTGGACAAAAATGACGGAGAAATTCACTTCGTTATACTCTCCAACAAAGAAAGAATTTTTCAAATCGAAGTATTAGACATCGACAAATATAACATATGCATCTGCGCCCCCTGGCGGGGAAAGCATGCATTATTTTAAGAAGAAAGTATTCTCAAAAGGTTTTTCGATGTGAGTGGTATCGGTCCAGGAAAGAATTTTTTCAGTCGAGTTTCCAGGAGCTCAGATTTTACTGCAAATACATCAGAAGCAGAAATTAGCATTTACGCCTCCTGGTGGCCAAGCTATTCTTCACCAAAAATTAGAAATTACATGCAGAAGGTTTTTCCATAAGGAGCTGTATGCTATACAGGAAGAATTTTTCAAATCGGAGTTTTAGAAGCAGAACTATCGGGGGAAAAGCAATTTACCTGAACGTCTCCTAGCGAAAAGTCTATGAATTACTTGAAAAATTTAAAAATATATTATAAACATTTCGCACGGAAACGCCATCCAAGAAAGAAGGAATTTTTGAAAACGGACACTTAGAAGTAGAGATATTGACAAAAATAAGATATATATCTGCGCCCCTGGCGAAGAAACTATGCATTATTTTAAAAGAAAATATTCCGAAAAGGTTTATCGGCATGAGTAGTATCGGTCCACAAACGAATTTTTTTCAATCGAGTTTTTAGAAGCTCAGATTTTGCTGCAAATGCATCAAAAGCAGAATTTAACGCTTACGCCCCCTGGTGGCCAAATCCTTCTTTACCAAAAATTAGAAATATATGCAAAAGATTTCCTATCAGCAGCTGTATCCGTTGAAAAAAAAAAATTCAAATCGGAGTTTTAGAAGTAGAGAATTCGGGGAAAACGCAATTTACTTTTACGCCCCCAGCGGAAAATCTATGCGTAACTTGAAAAAGTGCCTATACCTAAAATACTCTTCGACATAAATGGAATCGAAAGGTTAAAGGATTTTTTCTATCGGATGTTTAGAAGCAATTATATAGAATAAAATGTATTTTGCATTCGATATCATCTGTATTTACGCCCTCTAGCGTATGACGAAGTAAATTTCTCCATCATTTTCATGCCAGGGGCAGGATTCGAACCCACAACGCTCAGCTCCAGAGCTCCGAGTGCTATCAACTATACTACACTGGCATGTGCTTAATTTCTTCACCAATGTGACCCTCACTTGATATCTGCTGTCCAAGATAAACGTACGTGTCTGTTATCTCCAGCTTTTCTCCATCAATCGATAAATCTTCATTTCTTGTAAAAGCATTGTACATCACTTTTGTCTTGTGAAAGTTCATTTTTATTCCCACTCCTTTACTCTTGTCAGCAAGTTCCTGGATCATACTCTGCAGCTCTGATGGGGTAGTTGCAAAAATGACTACGTCATCAGCAAAACGAAGGTGAGTTAGATAATCTCCATTACTCTTTATCTCTTCGTTTTCCCAGTTCAGTGATTGAAAGACATTTTCCAATGTGGCATTAAAGAGCTTGGGAGATATGGTGTCACCTTGTCTCACTCCCTTTCCAATTTTTATGTGTGTTGTATTTTCAAACAGCCGAATCTTTGCACTTGCATTTTCATAGATGTTATTAATATTAATGTATGCATCTTCAATACCGCAGGATTTCAGAGCCGTTGTAACTGCTGATGGTTTCACCGAATCAAAGGCTTTTTTATAATCGATAAAAGCCATGCACAATGGAAAGTTCATATTCACTCGCTCTTTCAATTAGTTCTCTCAGTACGTGGATATGATCTTTTAACAAAAGACGTGCTACAAATTCATCTACTGCTAAACAAACACAGAGCATCCCAGTCCTGCCGCTCCGGCGACGGAACTGTCAGAGGCGCAGACTTCGGTGAATCGCGCGAGTTCTGAATGGTGCTGTTCTTGTCCTACTAAGCTGGTTCTGTCCTTTCCTTGGTGCTGGTAACCTTAAAGTTTGGACGAGCAACTCCTTATGAAAGTTCATGGGCAGTTTGTTTTTCTTTCGTCTTTCTTTCTCTCTCTCTTATCGATTTTCCTTTCCTATTAGAGCTCGCAATTTTTTTCACTCCTTTCCTGTTTAGCTACCATAACACACAGTGTGGGAATTAAGAAATGAGACTGAATTAAAAAATGGAAAAGTGGGAAGACTTAGTTGAATATATTTCATTCGAAGTACATTCCTCCTGCGTTAATACTAGAAGTGGCACGATCAACCAACGAAAGGCAGAAGTAATCTTTTGGTATGAAGTGAAGAGCTGATGTCACAGTACTTTGTATGTCTTCATATTTATTCGAAGTAAATTTCTCCTGTGTTAACACAAGAAGTGGTACGATTAGCGAACGAAAGGAAGGACTTGCAGAGGTAATCTTTTGGTATGAGGTGAAGAGCTGACGTCACAGTTCTTTCTATGTCTTCATATTTATTCGAAGTACATTCCTCCTGTGTTAACACAAGAAGTGGTACGATTAGCGAACGGAAGGAAGGACTTGCAGAGGTAATCTTTTGGTATGAGGTGAAGAGCTGACGTCACAGTTCTTTCTATGTCTTCATATTTATTCGAAGTACATTCCTCCTGTGTTAACAGAAGAAGTGGTACGATTAGCGAACGAAAGGAAGGACTTGCAGAGGTAATCTTTTGGTATGGGGTGAAGAGCTGACGTCACAGTTCTTTCTATGTCTTCATATTTATTCGAAGTACATTCCTCCTGTGTTAACACAAGAAGTGGTACGATTAGCGAACGAAAGGAAGGACTTGTAGAGGTCATCTTTTGGTATGGAGTGAAGAGCCAATATCACAGTTCTTTCTATGTCTTCATATTTAATCGAAGTACATTCCTGCTGTGTTAACACAAGAAGTGGCACGATCAGCAAACGAAAGGAAGGGCTTGTAGAGGCCATCTTTTGGTATGGAGTGAAGAGCTGATGCCACAGTTCCTTTTTTTTTTTTTTTTTGATTGCAGGTTTAACGACCACCGTGAGCAACTCAATGGGCTATAAGCAGTCGCTCGTCCCTAATTTAGGGTCACTGGTTCCAGGGAAGGGAGAGAGCCAGTGCCGTAAGACAAACACAACATCCATGCCTCACCGGGATTCGAACCTGGGCCCCGTTCGGACGAATGATCAGAGGCCATCGCTTAGACCACTGCGCCACCGGGGCGGCCCACAGTTCTTTGTATGTCTTCATATTTATTCGAAGTACATTCCTCCTGTGTTAACATAAGAAGTGGCACGATTAGTGAACGAAAAGAAGGACTTGCGGAGGTAATCTTTTGGTATGGTGTGAAGAGCTGACGCCACAGGTCTTTGTATGCCTTCATATTTATTCGAAGTACATTCCTCCTGCGTTAATACAAGAAATGGCACGATCAGCCAACGAAAGGAAGGACTTGCATAGGTCATCTTTTGGTATGGAGTGAAGAGCTGATATCACTGTTCTTTGTATGTCTTCATATTTATTCGAAATACATTCCTCCTGCGTTAATACAAGAAGTGGCACGATCAGCCAACGAAAGGAAGGACTTGCAGAGGTCATCTTTTGGTATGGAGTGAAGAACTGATGTCGCAGTTCTTTGTATGTCTTCATATTTATTCGAAGTACATTCCTCCTGTGTTAATACAAGAAGTGGCACAATCAGCCAACGAAAGGAAGGACTTGCAGAGGTCATCTTTTGGTATGGAGTGAAGAGCTGATATCACTGTTCTTTGTATGTCTTCATATTTATTCGAAATACATTCCTCCTGCGTTAATACAAGAAGTGGCACGATCAGCCAACGAAAGGAAGGACTTGCAGAGGTCATCTTTTGGTATGGAGTGAAGAACTGATGTCGCAGTTCTTTGTATGTCTTCATATTTATTCGAAGTACATTCCTCCTGCGCTAATACAAGAAGTGGCACGATCAGCCAACGAAAGGAAGGACTTGCATAGGTCATCTTTTGTTATGGAGTGAAGAGCTGACGTCACAGTTCTTTGTATGTCTTCATATTTATTCGAAGTACATTCCTCCTGTGTTAATACAAGAAGTGGCACGATCAGCCAACGAAAGGAAGGACTTGCAGAGGCCATCTTTTGGTATGGAGTGAAGAGCTAATGTTACAGTTCTTTGTACGTCTTCAATGTCTTGAAGAACGTTTCCTTTTAAAAGCATCTTTAATTTAGGGAATAGAAGTAGTCACACGGTGACAAATTTCGACAGTTGGGGTGATGGTTGAGTACACACACATATTATCGTTCTAGAAATTGCTGTACACTGACTGCTCTGTGTGCAGGTGCGTTATCGTTTTGAAGGAACCATTGCCCGTTTTTGTACTCAGGTCCGACACGAATAATCCTGTTCCACGATTGTTCCAAAATGAATGTGTAAGCATTTCCAGCAGAACTTGTACCTTCAGGAATGAACTCGTGATGCAGAATTCACTTGCTGTCGTTAACGCACACAAGCATTGTCTTGATTTTGGACTTCTGTAATATGATCTTCTTTCCTTCGGGTGACTGTGGTGACTTCCACTGAACACACTGTCGCTTCGTTTCTGGATCAATACTATTCAAAAAAATTTACACTGTTTCTGCAGTCTTCAGGATGTCTTTTGTGTACTCCACTCGTACATGTTTCTGGTCAACTGACAAAGCATGCGGATAAAAACGAGCTCAAACTCCCAGCCCCTTCCCAAATCTTGCACTTATAATTAAACGATTTGTCTCCTTATTAACACCGAGACCACATTCTAGCACCTTCAAGTTCACACAACGATCAGTTCTGTCTTTTCGCGAACTTTCTCAATAAGTTCAGAGGTGAGCATTAAAATTGGGCGTCCGTGACTTTGGTCCTTTTCCAAATCTTCCCGCCCATCGTTGAAAAGTGCATACCATCGGAATATTTGTACACGAGATAGGTAATTAGCCTTCATACACATCACGGAACAATTCAACTGTATCAGATACAGTTTTACCGATTTTCAAACAGAACCGGATATTTGCTCTCTGCTCCATGACAGAGCTGTGACAATGTTCTTCCACCAAATGACGTCATGCACAGCGTAAAATAATCATCCTCTCAATTCTAATGCAAACGCTGTTGCCACTGCACAGCTGATAAATGACTTATAAAAAAAACTTAGAACTTGCAACGCCGACATAGTGGTAGACTGGAACGAAGTCTTGGTTTCTAATCATTCATTGGAAACAGGGGCGGATACATTGGAAACAGGGGCGGGGCGTAGAGAAGCTTTGTGAAAGTGTCACACACACACACACACACACATGCACACACAAACTAGCACGGCTGCCTTTACCAGACATTATTTTTTATTGGAAGTTTAACGACCATAATGAGCAACTCAGTGGGCTACAATATAAACAGTCGCCCGTCCCTAATTTAGGGTCACTGGCTCCAGAAAATGGTGCGAGTCAGTGCCGTAAGACAAACATAACATCCATGCCTCACAGAATTCGAACTCTGACTCATCACGGCTTAATTTTTTTTTTTTTTTTGATTGGATGTTTAACAACCACCGTGAGCAACTCAATGAGCTATAAGCAGTCGCCCGTCCCTAATGTAAGGCCACTGGTTCCAGGGAAGGGAGAGAGCCAGTGCTATAAGACAAATACAGCATTCCATACCTCACCGGGATTCGAACCCGCACCCATCTCGGACGAATGATCAGAAGCCATCGCTTAGACCACTGCGCCACCCCTTCGTAGACGGAAGGTGATGCTGATTTGCTGGTGGGATCGTCGAGGTGTAATTTACAATGAACTCTTACGGCGGAACAATGCCATCACAGCGGTTGTTTACATGCAACAGTTCGGCTGTATCCATGCTGCACTGCAAGAAATGCGCCCAGCGTTGATTAGTCGCCACGGAGTGGTTTTTCGCCTGGACAACACTCGTCCACATGTCGCTTTACGGACCCAGAAAAAATTGCACGAGCTGGAATGGGAAATATTGTCGCACCTCCTTTATTCTCCAGACATTGCCCCGCCGAATTGTTAACTCTAGTCGAATTTTTTCTCTGAGAAAAACTTTGGTAATGACGATGATGTGAAACGGTGAAAATCATCTAAATACGTGGCGTCAGTTAATAAATAAATCTATCGCTCTTTCCAAATTAAGCGACGCACAGCAACCGAAAAATTGTTATTCGGCCGCCGTCGGGGAATCGAATCCGGAATCTCTCGATATCTAGCCGAGCGCGTTAGCCTTAAACCACAGCGGCCAACAATTCCCGGTGCTATGTGTGTTTTTCTTTTTCAGTCAGCATCTGATATCATAAATCCGTAAGATGGGCTCAGCTACTGAGACGTCTCCATCTGGTGGGCATTAACGGCACTGGCTATATACACTATCTACCAACAAGTAATTGGACACCCCTGCAATCGACGATATCTGCGGTCCTGATACACGTCACGGCCGTCGCCGTTAAATATCGTGTGGGAAACAACAACGCAACCAGTCGCATGCAAGATGCCACGCAGTTCGGAGCTCTCTGATTTCGAAAAAGGTGTAATCGTCGGGTATCACAGAAATGGTCGATCCATACGTGACATATCCAGCGAGTTGAAGTACCCAAAATCGGCAGTGGCCTACGTGATTGGCAAGTGGAAGATGAGAAGTGACTGTCGGAATGTACCCCGACTCGGCAGACATACAAAACTGGGAGTTAGAGACCGACGGGTGCTGGCCACAGAAATTCGGAAGAACCGCATCAAATCGATGGGCCACATCCGCGAGGAGTTTCAACAGGCATCCGGGAGTGTTCTTTCGATGAATACCATCCGTAAGGAAGCCCAATCTGCTCGGTTATCATGGACATCCTTCCGCCCACAAGCCTTTGATCACCAAGTCATATAGCGCTGCTCGGCTAACGTGGTGCAAAGAACGTCGACAGTGGACCGTTGAACAGTAGAAACAGGTTCTCTGGAGCGACGAATCAAGGTTCACCCTCTACCGTTCGGATGGCAGGGTCTGGGTTTGACGTTTGCCTGGAGAACGCCTCTTGCCGGAATGTATTGTGCCAACTGTGAAGTTCGGCGGCGGTGGAATTATGCTATGGGGGTGTTTCTCCTAGTATGGCACGGGACCCTTGGTCGCAATTCCTGGTAGACTCAACGCCGAGACCTACTGCACCATTTTGGATGACCATGCGCTTCTTACGTTGTGGCAGTTTTACGGGGTGGACCCATGTTACTTTCAGGATGACAATGCCACCTGTCATGTTGCGAGGTTCCACCACGGCTTGGTATTGTGACAATGGGGTTAATCGAATGGACTGAGCCCGGACCTTAACCCTATCGAGCACCTCTGGGACGAGTTGGAGCGTCGACTTAAAGGGTGCCCCCACCGTCCGAAATCGGTGAAGGAACTGACCTGTCTTCTCCAAGTCGAGTGGAAGAAAATACCGCTAGCCGTCGTACAACGGCTGGCTGAGAGTATGCTGCGGAGGGTCGCAGCTGTAATCGCCGCTCGTAGAGGCTCCAACTATTGAAGGTGAATAACCTTCGTTTTCCTTTGCTATCATAGGTGTCCGATTACTTGTTGGTAGATAGTGTATAATTATAGCAATAATCCAAAGGGCGAGATCCAAGGTGAAATTCATCTAAATACGTGGCGTCAGTTGAATAAATAAATCCATCGCTCTTTCCACGTTAAGCAACGCACAGCAACCGAGAAATTGTTATTCGGCCGCCGTTTTTTTTTTTTTTTTCGGTTGCTGTGCGTTAACGTGGAAAGAGCGATGGATTTATTTATTTAGATGATGTGAAATGTTGCATGGATGACTTGAACTCCCGCTCGCCAGACTTCTATCGCAATGGGATATTTCAACTCGTAGGTCGGTGGAACAAGGACATCAGTTCCAATGGGGACTGCCTGGACGATTAGGTTAAGTATTTTGTGCGATTTTTTAAGCTTGAAATATATTATTTTCTATTTCCCGGATACTTTCCTTTGCAACCTGATAATTTGTTACTTCAGTATATAACCTACCCTTTATTTCCGACTGCCTATCCTCCATTTGATATATTTGATCGGTAATCTTATCAGCTTTTCTCGCCTCTTCTTTTATAAAGTTTTAAAGAAGCCTTGCATCTTATGCAGATCCTATTAAGTCTACGTAATTTAAAAACTAAGATAGGAGTAATCAATTTGTTTTCCCAGCGTCGGCAGTCGCGGAAAGCGAAACTCAAAAGTTCTTAGTAATACAATAAATTTATTCCCTGTAAGCCTGCCTCGCTTATTTTCAAGTGGAAAGAATAAAATGAAATTGGATCTGTGTAGCTTTCCTTCCTCGGAGTGAGAGTTCTTCGTTTGTTTGGAAGAAATAAATATTCCTCAAATCCCAAGCCTCGTTGGAAAAGCGCGGTCGAACCGAAAGGACAGCTTAACTGATGTGGAAATAAATTGCGCTTCCTGAAAAGAACAGAATCACCATAAATTGAGGTTAAAATAGTCGTAACACTAGAAACTTAAATCAGACGAACCTACATTTCACAACCAATGTTTGCAAAAAAAAAAAAGTCCTTTGATCTTTTTGCTCAGCAGCAAAAAAATAAATGCGGTCGGAAAACATCCTTATTGGTTTAAAAAATAAATAGAAAAACGAACATTTCTTAATCCAGTAAGAATGCACTCGGGGTTTTACAAATTTTTATAACATATAAAGTAAATTACGACCATCTGCCTAATACACTGCTCAAAAGAATTAGGGCAGTAAGAGATATTGTAAGGAAAGTCGTGTGCGACTGACGTTGTTGAACGTAAAATATAATTTTTATGTACAGTCATTCCCAAAAGTTTAAGACCACCTGTCAATTTATTGAAAAATAAGATTTTCAAAGAAACAACTAATTACTAGTCAGAGATATTTGAAAAAATAGCACCACAGATGAATACTTACATTCTTTATAACACAAAAAGACCGAAATCCGCACTTCACCTTTGTTTTTTTATAACGGACAGAATACGATGTGTCATACTCTCAATGAGGAATTTGCAGTAATCACTTGAAATGTCTTTGCACCACACGTACTTTATCGCGTCAATCAAAGCTAGGGAATTTGATGGCTGTTTTTCTGCTACCTTGTCTTTTAAAATGGTCCACAAATTTTCGATGGGGTCAAGGTCGGAACTATTACCGGGCCAGTCAAGCACACTTATATTTTTCCTCTACAGGAAGTCCTTTACTATCTTTGATCCGTGGCATGGAGCACCATCCTACATAAAGATGGTGCATCTGTGATGAGCTAACAGCTTCTCACGTAACATTTCCTCATAAAAAGGAGGAGTCATGATAGTAGTGCCTGTCGGCAAAAAGGATAGCACTCCATATCATGCGACTAAGCAGATGCCTGTCGGCGAACAGGTGCTTCACGTGCGCGTGAAGCATTTGAATCATGATTCAAATTGACGCACAGTT
This sequence comes from Macrothele yani, assembly GCA_039090855.1. Classification (NCBI taxonomy): domain Eukaryota; kingdom Metazoa; phylum Arthropoda; class Arachnida; order Araneae; family Macrothelidae; genus Macrothele; species Macrothele yani. Next base: position 11,144,440 of record CM077021.1, read on the forward strand.
GATTCATCGGAAAAAAAGAACTTGGCTCCAATTTTCAGCAGTCTACGATTGATGACGCTTCGCAAACTGGAGTCTCTTCTTTATCATGACAGAGGTTTATGTGCAGGTTTATAAGACTTTAATCCAAAGTCTTTGTTAAGACGTCGAGAAACAGTGCTGATACTAATATCAGACTCTTTTGAATGTAGAAAGGCCTTTATTTTCTTGCACGAACTCCTCGGAGAACGCATAACTATTCGCCTTATGGTATTGCCATCACGTGGGGTTGTTTTCCTTGGGCGGTCCACTCTTCTTTCGGTCGCTAAACTCACCTGTATCACGGTATTTCATGATCGTATTATGAATAGCAGTCTTGCTCACATTCACCTTTCTGCTTGTGTCACGTTTGGAGTATCCTTCATGATATAAAGTCACTATTTGTGCCCTTTGAGTAACACTTAATGATGCTTTTTTGCCCATTTTTCGCTGTATAGAAAATACGTACAGAACCTCTCAGCATGAAAACCAGAAGCAAACTGACGCTCGCACGCTTCCCCCAACTCCAGCTGACGCTGTAGGATGATGCAACACCGACAGGAAGTTTAGTAATACATACAGTAGCTGACGCAATCGGCAGAAATCTCCTCATATTTATTACGTCACTCTCAGGTTACACTGCCTGCTGCGTCGGTGCCGTGCATTGTTGCCAGGCTGTCTAGAAAACACAAGGCCATGACATTAGAGAAATGAGTTCCCTCCGCTTGTGACGTCGCTCTCATGTAACACGCCCTGATACGTCGGGGTTGTGTTCGACATTACACACCAGTGTTGGAAACCAATCGGAAGCATTAGTTTTCGCGTGACGTCATTGAAAGAGGGAACTCATCTCTCTAATGCCATGGCCTTGTATTTTCTGGACGGCCTTGCCTAAGCACACTATTAAGAATTTTCTAAAATTCACGAGCCACTTTCCGTGGTTCCTTTCGTGAATTAACGAAGCATATTCCTAATACAACCTTTTCAGTGAGATGACGGGAAAAAAACTCAACTTCACGGGTTTTTAGTACGTCAGGAAAACGCTGAATGTTCAAAAACCACTTCGCAATTCCTTTCGTGTATTAATAATGATAAAAATATTTTCTCACTTTTCCCGTATCCATGGCGGACAATTTTCGATAATAGCAGAGGCTATCAGGAATACTTGAGGTTTGATTAACTATGAAAGAAATTTCAGTTGTCTATCAAAGGATTTCATTTTGAAAATCTGCAACGAAATCGGATATTGTGGATAGCATATCGCACGAAATGTTTGTTACTGTGACACAAGATATACCTTCCCCTCTTTCTTCATCGGGTGCACCAGCTATAGTATATTGTGTTACCGTAAGGAACCCGGTACGTAAATTAGTGTACAGGTGGTTCTGTCATGTCTAATGCAGTCCGTGGACTCCTTATGAAAAAAGCTGTTATAGCTATGAATAGTAAATTTTATATTTTTTGTGAAATAATACTACCCTGCCGGACAATTGCTAAGGACGGATGACAATAGCAACGATAGCAACCATAAAATGGAAGGCAAAAAAATGTGGAAATTACCATAAGTGCGGGATACAGTAAGACGTGTTGTGCGTATGCAAATTTTGGATTGCCGAACTTGTTCGTGGCGTCATAGCGCTGATAAGAGATATAAAGGATTTGACGCGTATTGACCGTTGTTGTTCAAACGCAAAGTTGAAAGGGAAAGAATCAATTGACGAACTTGCAATTTTCAGTATGTCTTCCCGACATCACCTAGATCATTTTACGCGTGACCGTATTATTGGCAAGATTGAAGAAGGGCGAAAAATAACAGATGTTGCCAGGGAGTTCGACGTCAGCCACAGTGTTGTTTCAAGGCTTTGGAAATCATTTCAAACAAATGGAGAGTGTAGCAAACGTCACGGGGGAGGTCGTGTTCGCAGTACGACACCTGCAGAAGATCGGTACATAGTGCTATCAACAAAAAGAGACCGGCGCAGCACAGCTAGTGAGGTAGCAAATCAGTTTGTCTGCTACTGGCAAGCGGATCTCCCGAAAAACTGTCGCCAGACGTTTGCATGAAGGAGGACTTATACGCCTGCCGTCTTGTTGTGTGCATCCCATTGTCCAGACGTCACCGTACCGCCCGTTTGCAATGGTGCCATCAACATCGCAATTGGACTGATAACGACTGGTCTGCTGTCCTCTTCTCAGATGAGAGTAGATACAGTCTATCGTCTGATTATCGACGACAACTGATCTGGCGTGATAGTGGTACTGCATATTGTCCAACAAACATACAGGAAAGGGACCGATATCCGACATGTAGTGCCATGGTATGGGCTGGCATCATGATCAATGGCCGTACGTCCCTCTATGTGCTTCCAACTGGGACTATGACTGACCAACGATACATTAATGATGTTCTGCTACCTCATGTTCGCATGTTCCGTGGTGCTGTCGGTGATAGATTCATTTTCATGGACGACAACGCAACATGTCATCGAACAGTCGCTGTCCAGGAGTGTCTTGAGAGCGAGGATATTCAACGCCTCGTATGGCCAGCACGTTCGCCAGATCTGAATCCCATTGAAAATGTGTGGGATGCTTTGGGGAGGAGTCTTGCTGGTCGCCAATGCCCTCCAATAAACAAGGACACCCTCATCCGTGCACTGACAGAGGAATGGGATAAATTACCCCAACAGCTGCTTGATAAGGTTGTGCAAAGCATGACACGACGTGTGGAATCTTGCATCGCCCTCCATGGTGGCCATATCCCGTATTGACATCTTACGCCGGAACGCCTGCGGACGGTAATTGCATTTTTTTCACGTTTACGTATTCTGCACAAAATGGCCTGTTTGTCCCTTGAACACGTTCCAAAGCCTTCTGGATTTCAGAAGCACAATAAATTGTCTTTCTTGTAATGTCCTGGCATTCTGACATTATTTTATTTCACTTGGCATCCAACCACACTTACTTTTTTATGCGCTATATAGCCGTTTATGATCCGTCCTTAGCAATTGTCTAGCAGTGTATATACCTTACTTGAAAATGACGACCTGATTACTGTGCGGGAGCTTGCAAACGCATATTTACATTTTTACCCAAATAAATCGGATTACTAGTGTAGTTTCACTATTTTTAGCAACGTCTTTTGTAAAAACATATCGTGCTTCTGTTATCGGTTTGTCTGTCCGTCCGTCTGTCCCCAGGATATCTCTGCAACTATTAGTCCGATTTGAAAAATTCTTTTTGCATTGGGAAGCTTGAAATATGCAAATGAGGATCCTTCATTTCGTTTTTTGTTACGATGTACAATTTCGCCGGTAGAGGGCGTAAATGCAGATGATGTCGAATTCAAAAATACGTTTTATTCCACATATCTGCTTCTAAACATCCGATTGAAAAAATTATTTTATCTTTCGGTTCCATTTATGTTGAAGAGTATTTTAGATATAGTTACTTTTTCAAATTACGCATAGATTTTCCGCTAGGGGGCCTAAAAGTAAATTACATTTTCAACGATAACTCTTCTTCTAAAACTCCACTTTGAAATTTTTTTTCTTCAGCAGATACATCTCCTGATGGAAAATCTTTTGCATATAATTTCAAATTTTTGGTAAAAAATACTTTGGCCACCAGGCGGCGTAAGTGTTAATTTTTGCTTCTGATGTATTTGCCATAAAATCGGAGCTTCTAAAATATCGATTGAAAAAATTATTTCGCGAACTGATGCCACTCACATCGGTAAACCTTTTCGGAATATTTTCTTCTTAAAATATTCCACAGTTTCTCCGCCAGGGGGCGTAGATGTATATCTTATTTTTGTCAATATCTGTACTTCTATGAGTCCAATTTGAAAAATTCCTTCTTTGTTAGACCGCGTTTCTAGTGTGACATGTGGTTTATATAATTTCAAAATTTTCAAGTAATTCATAGACTTTCCACTAGGGGGCGTAAATGTAAATTGCGTTTCCCCCTATATCTCTGCTTCTAAATCTCCGATTTGAAAAATTCTTTCTGCACCGCATACAGCTCCTGATGGGAAATTGTTTGCACATATTTTCTAATTGTTGTAAGAAATGGTTTGGCCACCAGGTGGCGTAAGTCTTAATTTCCGCTTCTGATGTATTTGCAGCAAAATATGAGCTTCTAAAATCTCGATTGGAAAAAAGTCGTTTGTTGACCGATACTACTCATGTCGACAAACCTTTTAGGAAAATTTTCTTCTTGAAAAAATGCATGGTTTCTACGCCAGGGGGCGTAGATGTATATCTTATTTTTGTCAATATCTCTACTTCTAAGAGTACGATTTGAAAAATTTCTTCTTTGTTGGATAGTGTTTACGATGCAAAAGGTTTTTCCTATAAATTCAAAATTTCCAAGTAAATCATAGACTTTTCGCTAGCGGGCACAAAGGTAAATTGCGTTTTCTGCGTTATTTCTGCTCCTAACGCTCTGATTTGAAAAAATTCTTCCTGTATCGCATACAAGACCTGATGGAAAATATTTTTCACATAATTTCTAACGTTTAGTAAAGAATGGTTTAGCCACCAGGGGTCATAAGTGTTAATTTCTGCTTCTGAAGTATTTGTTGCAAAATCTGGGCTCCTGAAAACTCGACTAATAATTTTTTTCTTCGACCAATACCACTTATATGGATAAACCTTTTAAGAATACTTTCTTCCTAAAATAATGCATGGTTTTCCCACCAGGGGACGTAAAGTCACATCTTATTTTTGTCGATATATCTGTTTCTAAGAGTTCGTAAGCTCACGATTCCGTTTACAGCAATATCTGAGGGATTAAAAACCTGATTGAAAATCTTCATTCTTTCGTCAGATCTATTGTTTTCCATACCGGTTCCATTGACTTTGAATAGCTTTGATACATTTAATTTGCGTAAGAATGGATTCAAAAGACGTGCTTATTACACCCGAATATTCGGTGTAATCTTTCTTGTTTGTTACTGTTTACGAAATTGAGAAGATTACGTCATTTGAATACATATTTTGTTATCCCATTACATTGCCACCTTTGAAATAACGTCGTTATACGGAAACTAGTTTTTTATTATCAAAGACTTATAATACTTATATCACGATTAATAACAGAAACAAATGTTATATCTCGAATTTCTAATCGATTAAAGAACATGCATCCTCGAAAATGAATTTCTGGAGGGATCGTGTTTGTTCTCAATTAGAATATTGATTGCATCTGTCTCTTTGCACAACCTGATTAAAACGTTATTCAAAATTTACAAGAAAGCGTAAAATTATTAGACAACTGTAAAAAGAAAGAACAGAATGCCCCTTCAAGGTTTATCAACGCTAGTCATTTCTTACATATTAAGATATTCTAGGCTACACAAGACGAAGAAGTACTCTGCTTTCTTTTTACAAACTTTTTCGTTTTATTTTATTTTTACATAGTAGTTCTTGCGTGAACAGGAATACCGTCCAAATGGTAGACTGTGAAAACAGCCTATGAATATCCAAAATATGCCCGAGGCGCCAGGTCCCTCAGAAGGTGCGAGTCATTGAGACTGATGAATATCCCAAGAGCATCGTTCTACAGTGCGAAGCTGCAGAATTTGGCGAGGAAGGCCGCACTCCGGCATGGTCGGAAAGCAGATCATATGCCTTGGTCCACCGGGAGGAAAGCTAACCAGCTGGAAGGGCATAATAGTCAGGGAGCCACGCAGCTGACTACATTCGCACAAGATGGGTATGGGCGGACTATTGTAATCAGCGAGCACTGTTCCTCCTGATGAGCGAGATGTTTCCACCCTGGAGTACAAAAAGTCCTCTCTCTTTGTCTGGTTCATCGCTATCTGCATTCTCCGCGGTAGCTCGGTGTATCGTTCGCAAGGCGCCTTCAACCTTTTTGGACGCTTCTTCTCATCTCCCTGCATTGGCTGTTTTTCGAACTTCGCCACCCGCTCAAGCTGCCACGACTGTTGTCTCTGTCCACACATGACAACGGCCTGTCGTCTTTCATCGACACGCACTTTTACTGAATTGGATGGCATTGAATAGTCCCACATTTCGTCCTCTTTCCTTGCCTGGTCGATCGCTATCTGCATTCCGCGCGGTAGCTTGGCGTGCTGTTCCCAAGGTGCCTTCCACCTTCTGAAACGCTCCTCATTTCCTTGGGTTTGTTGTTCGTCGCACTTCACCGCCGGCTCAAGCTTCCACGACTGGTGCCCTTGTCCATACGTCACAACGGCCTGTCGGTTATCATCATTGGCACTCACTGGTCCTCTTCCTGAACTTGATGCCACTAACTCGCCACACATTTCGTCCTCTCTCTTTGCCCGATGCACCACTGTCTGCTTTCTTCTAGGCAGTTCCGTTTCCTGATCCCAGGGTGCCATAAGTCTTTTTCCGGGCATGGTTTCCAGATTCTTCCTTTGGTATTCGCACTGGAAGATCAAATGAACTACTCCCTGGCTATCCTACGATCTTGGTTAAGGCTACAGTCGCGGTGCGATGCGGAATACGCGTACCTGTACCAACCTACACCTGTCTGATCAGCAAAAATTCGAAAAGTGAAGAACTGTTCAAAAAATCTCAAGTCCATGAGGAGTACGTGCAATAATGAATGACAGCACGTGACAATAAGAAAATATAACTTGAAACAATGCTCTTAAAAGGATTGCTCTGAGTTTCTCCTTGTGTGTTTTCACCGTTTTTGGCAGCACGTATCCAGGATGTCTTTCCTAGGGTGTTTGTTGAGTCAGAGAACTTCGCAAATTCCATTTTTTAAAGTAAAAATGACCCAATTTTTAAGCGCTAGGAAATATACGCTGATGTCCAAAATCGAAGGACGAACGATATTACGAAAGGTTACAGACACAAAATCAGATGCAACGGCCTCTGGCAATTTGAATAACTGGGGATGTTCAGTAGAAAGCCGGTGCACATGCGCAATGTTGAATCGTGCGCACCGGGGCCACGTGGTATTACTTAAATGGATAATAGAGAAAAGCGCGCGAAGTGTTACATGTGTCTAAAGAAATATCTGGACGTTTAGGCATAAAGGTACCAACGTGAAATTTACTTTGTTTCAAAGATGTCATCTAGATGATTTCACGTGGGGAATAATTATAGGGAAACTGGATGAAAGCCACTGAGTAAGTGATTTTGCTAGGGAGTTTGGAATCGCGCAGTTCCGGGCAGTGGGCAGCCTTTCAAACCAACATAATGTGTTCCAGACGCAAGCTAGGAGGTCTCCCTCGATCTACGACGGCGCATGAAGACGTAATTTTAGTAGTAACCGCAAAACGTAATCACGACACCACGGCTGGTAAGCTTGCAAGTCACCTCCATTCCAGCACTGGAACTCGGATATCCCGACAAACTGTGGCATGACGTCTGCGACATATCGGATTATATGCCCGAAAGCCTCTAATCCGTAACTTTATATCCCGAGCTGAACGTAACACACGATTTCAGTAGCGTCGTATCCATCGAAATTTTATACGTCATCAACAGGACGATGTACTATTCAGAGATTACAGTCGTATCAGTCTGTCCTCGAATTCTAGACCTCAGTTTATCTGGCGTGAAAGGGTACTGCGTAATAGCACCAGAATATGCAGGAAAGGGACAGATACGGCGGTGCCGGGGTCATGGATTGGGGCGGCATAATGATTAGTGGACGCTGGAAAATAGGACTATGACAGGCGAACAGTATTGCAATGAAGTTCATCTACGCCATGTTCAATTATTTCGTGGAGCTGTAGGCGATGACTTTCCGTTCATGGATAACAACGCGACAGCTCATCGTACGAGCGAAGTGCAGACACTTCTGAAGATGGAGGATATTCTATGATAACAGTCCATGGGACCGCAAAATGCCGCTTAAGCGTTACTTTGCACACAACTTCAGAATGCAGTAAGGACTTTTCCAGTCCGAAGTGTAGATATCGTGCAAAAGCAAGGAATATACAGTCGTATCAGAATAATATGACCACCTGCCTAATAATGGGAATAACCACCAGTGGCCTGGATGACAGCGACGAGACGGCGTAGCATGGACGCAATGAGGCCCTGCAAGGTTGCCCGAGGCACACGTGCCCATTCGGACTGCAGCGGAGTGCGGAGATCCCGGAGATGATGTGGTTGTGGGTCGGCACGTCGAACCTGTCTATCCAAATAGTCCCTCCCATAAGTGCTCTGTGGGATTGAGGTCGGGCGATTTCGCCGGCCAAGGGAGAACGGAGACATCGCTGTCGTGTTCCTGTCACCAGTCACGCACCCACTTTGCGACGGGGCACGACACATTGTCCTGTTGGTAGACACCATCTCCACCAAGGTAAACGTCCAACATGAAGGGATGCATGTCGTCAGCGAGAATCGACAGGTAGCCACTGGCATTCTGGGGCCTATCCGGGTACGAGCGGTCCCAGGCCATACCAAGGAAACATCCCACAGACATGCACACTGCCACCGTCGGCCTGTACTTGACCTACAAGCGTGTTCGGTTGTTGGTTCTCGTGTATCTGCCACTTCTGTGGTGTAGAAAGCTTGATTTGTCGGAAAAGGCAACCTTTTCCCACTCTTCTACTGTCCAGTGACGCTAGTCCCATGCGAACTGCAGGCGTCATTGCCGATGGACCTGGGATAATATGAGCGCCTTGATGCATTGTCGATTCAGAAAATCTATGCGTAACAGGGTTTGCTCTACTGTTATGGAGGACACATACCTGGGTGCCCAGCGTTCATTTGCGTGGTCAATTGATGCACTGTGTAGCGTCGATTGCCCTTTACCAGTCGACGTCCTTTTCTGGGGTCGATGGCCTCTGCTGCTCCACAGTAGTCGGTGTGCAACGGTCCATTCTTGGTACACCCTTACCACAGCATCTCTCGAACAGCCCGCGAAATCTGTTGTTTCTGAGATGCCTCAACCCTTGGAGCGGTAACCGATGATCATTTCTTTTTGAACGTCCGTCAAATCACTACCTCAGCCAATTGTGCTCACGTAACGCACTACAGCTCATCTATCCTGTCCAGCCACTTATTTCTCCGTGTGCTCGACCTTGTCACGTGCACTATGTGACGCGCCTGGGCGGGTACACTGTGATTCCGGGGGTGGTCATAATATTCTGATACGACCGGAAAGTAAACTGCGCCAGAGAAATTGGAACTCATAGGAATCAAGGCAGGGCCGTAGCATGTGATAAATTCTAGGGGAGGCTGCTGGTAATGTAGGGTAGGCTAGAAAAGTTTACTTCGGTATTTTAATATATACGTATATACTGTATATCGCGAGAGCACTGCCTTTTTGTGTTCTTAATGGCACCAAACCACCGCGAACGTTAATACATGCAGCAGTAGGCGTGCCAATGAGTCTTACAGTCGACAGATATCGTCCCGAGGAGAGGAACACCAAGCACGGTTGATTTGTTTCCACAATTCATCGAGATCGGGCGCAGGCCGATTTGATTGCAGACGAAGTCCACCGTGGTCCCACGGGTTTTTGATTGGGGATAAATCGGGCGATCTTGCTGGCCATGGTAATGTTTGAACATGTTGCAAACATTATCTGGAGACCCGAGAGGAGTATACACGGGCGTTATCTTGCTGGAAAACTGGGTGCTGTAGGCCATTCAGGAACGGTATCAAAATGGGTGAAGAACCTCACTCACGTGTCGTGCAGCTGTCAGTGTGCCCGTGATGCGAACAAGAGGCGACATGCTGTGCTGAGCAATTGTACCCCATACCATGATACCTGCCTGACTGGCGGTGCGGCGGTCGCGAATGAAACCGGGATCCGTCCGCGCACCAGGGTGTCGCCAGACACGGATCCGTCGATCGTCAGCACCCAGACAGAAACGCGATTCATCACAGAAAACCACAGTGGTCCCTTCGTGACCCCAGTTTGCATCACTTCGGCACCAAGCCAGACGAGCGCTGCGATGGCTGGCCGTCAATGGCAGTCAGTCGATGTAATGTTTGCCTACTGCGCAGGTTTGCCACATGTAACCTTCGGTTTACAGTTCTGATCGTTATGGCGACGTCCATGGCCGATGACACAGCACATCGCATATCGGCTGCAGGGGTTTTGAGTGACGAACCAGCGTGTCGAACAGTCCTCTCGTCCAGACATGCTAACGTCTGTCGGACTGCACTACTGCCGCTCCGACGCACGTGCGAACCTTCCTGTATCCACTGGTGCCAACAGCGTCCAACTATTTTTACGATTTTGCGTCGATATTTATTTGTGCCTAAACTTTTGGGACGGACCTCACTAAATGCAAAGCGTTTCAAATATGAGTAATCAAAATGTTTACGGGAAAATGGATGGGTATGCGGTGCACGAATGCAGCAGTTTCTGATGTAAGTTAGAGCGATAAATTCATCTGCAAATAGCATTCCTGCGTTTTAAACAAGCTTATGTAAAAGCACTGTTTTAAAACATCCTTTGATTCAATGGACTTGATTTCTGTCAGATGATTTACAAGCTTTTTCTCTCAGTCGGATCGATATATAGCGCTTTAAGTGTGATATTGAAATTTTTTGCTAATTATTTTTTTTTTTTTTTGAAATATGAGATGTGCGAATTAGTATTATGTTCGTTGATTCTTTTATAGGGGAGATATAAAAAGAAAAGGATGGTAGACCGTAGGTGCCAGGTATTTCCCTGACCTGGCACCTACGGACTACCACCCTTTTCGATCGTTACAAAACGCCTTCGCTCTCCAAAACTTTCGATGATGTGGACGATGTGAAAACGGCATTACATGACTTTTTTTACTCTAAAACACTGGAGTTTTTCCGGCGTGGGATTCACCTACTCCTAGACAGATGGCAAGAGGTCATACAGAATGATGGCAATTATGTGAAATCCTAGGTACGTTATTTGTTGTGTTCTCCTTTCTTTGTAGCCTACAAAAACGGGTAGAACTTATGCACACACCAAATAAAAGACATTGGTGATATTAAAAATATGCGTCGCAGTGGAAGGCTTAGATCCATTGCAACCAGGCAGGACAGAGTGCTCAGAAAGCTAAGCTTGGCAGACAGGAGGTGCAATTCACCTGAATTGCTTCAAAGATGGTCTGAAGTGACTGGTGTTACTGTTACTACATCTACTGTTAGGAGAAGGCTGCTTCACTATGACTTTAGTGGCTGCAAAGGCAGGCGTAAACCACTGTTAACTGCAAATCAAAGGAAGCATGGACTTCAGTGGGCAAAACAACATGTCTCATGGACAACCAAGCCATGGAAAAATGTTCCTTTCAGTGATGAATCAGAGTAGTGCCTATGTAAAGAGATTCAAGCATGAAGAATTCCATCCAAGTTGCTTAGCAACTACTGTTAAGCATCCAGTAAAAGTTATGGTTTGGAGCTGCATGTGTGCATATAGCGTTGGGAACCTCCATATTATCGATGGTAAGGTAAATGCCCAGACATACATATGGATATTAGAAAACACGGTGCTGCCATCGTCTAGAAGACTTTATGACTGCAGTTTAATTTTTCAAGATGACAATGCTCCCTGTCATCGTGCTAACGTAGAGAGAAAAAGTGGTTTCAGGAAAAAAATGTTCAGCACCTTGATTGGCCACCCCAGTCACCTGACTTAAACCCGATCAAAAATTTGTGGTTCAAAGTGTCCCATGAACTATAGAAAAAAGAAGCCAACAAACAAAATTCAACTAATTGAAGATCTAATTCAGATTTGAAATGGTGTTGTTCAACCCAATTTTTTTCAAAACCTTGTTCACATTATGACATCAAGATGCAAAACTGTGATTAAAGCTAAAACTGGGCAACAGAATATTAAATACACTCACGGACAATGAAATTTGCGCACCTAGAAGAAAACATGCTACAACAGCGTGACGTGCGTGCTGGTATGCAAATGATCCAAGTTTGGTTCGATTGCGCATGACCACACACCTTGTGGTGACGCTGCAAGCACGAACCGGTAGCCTTATAAACCGGTGTGTAGTCGATGCCCCATGAAAGCGAAAAGCACCGGCCAACGCAAGCAAGAGTACACCGTGACAGGAATGCCGGGTAGATGCCAGAGACGTCGATTTACGCAACTTACGGACTTTGAGAGAGGCCCGATCATCGGGCTGAAAACCGCAGGGTGGTCGAGGCGCCGTACAGTCCACCACGTGGATTGTTCTGACCATACCGCCCGACTGTGTTGGGAGCAGTGGACACGTAACAGCACTGCCACACGGCTGAGCGGCTCCGGACGGACCAAAAGGACCACCGGTAGAAAGGATCGACGGATCGTGCGACTAAATCCCACGGGGACCCGGTCCACTATACAAGCAGATATAGCGGCTCCTGTGTGCCCGCGAACCATATCCCGATGCCTCGCGGAAGCGAATATGCGATCCCAGCAACCCTTACGTGTGTTGCCATTAACACCGGAACATCACCGGCTCCGTGTGCAGTGGTGCCAGGCCAGAGCTACGTGGAACGCCACAGATTGACGACGCGTGGTATTTAGCGATGAGTGCCGCTTCGTTTTGGGGACAGATGATCATCGTGTCTGTGTGTGGAGGTCTCCGGGTCAACGGCACAATCCCAACCTCACTATCGAGCGCCACACCTCCCTCACTGCAGGCATTATAGTCTGGGGAGCCATTGCCTACGATAGCTAATCGGCTCTAGTAGTGGTACGTGGATCATTGACGGGCCAGCAATACGTAGATGAGATCCTAGTGCCCATTGTGCTCCCATTCCTGGCCGGAATTCCAAGTGCGCTATAACAGTAGGATAATGCCCACCCACACACGGCTCGGGTCGCCCAGGACTGCCCACGTCATGTCCAGACACTTCCATTGCCTGCCCGCTCCCCGGACATGTCCCCTATCGTGCATGTGTGGAAAAAATTGAAACGCCAGCTGCCACCGTGCCACACTGTCCGGGATTTGGAGCACACTGTCCAACACGTGTGGGTCAGTCTGCCGCAGGACAACATCAGGCGTCTGTTCGTCTCCATGCCGGACCGTATCGCTATTGCAGATGACCGGACTGCGTGCCACATGTCCCTCTGCATTTGTCCTGCAGCTCTGTTTTTGCCATCATGTGTATCATTCATCTGTATCATTACGTTTATGAAATTTCAGTTCAATCCGATGCTTCCTTCTTGGTGCGCAAATTTCATTGTCCGTGAGCGTAGATTTTATAATTTCGCTTCATTATATTTCTGTACTTAATTCTTATTTTATTGCTTATGAATTACAGAAGCGATTTATTGCTGTTTTTTTAATAGGAGGTTTAACGACTACCGTGAGCAACTCAATGGGCTATAAGCAGTCGCCCGTCCCTAATTTAGAGTCACTGGTTCCAGGGAAGGGAGAGAACCAGTACCGTAAGACAAACACAACATTCATGCCTCACCGGGATTCGAACCCGGACCCCTTACGGACGAATGATCAGAGGCCATCGCTTAGACCACTGCGCCACCGGGGCGGCGATTTATTGCTGTAAAGCCAAGTATTAGATAAATGATACTTTTCATATTAATTTCGACTTGGTCATGATTTTTGTACTGTATCTTAAGAAAAGCAGTAGCTACAGGAAAAACCAAAACTTTTTTGAAATCTCCCATCAAATGACATATAAGTGATGAAATAACTTATAACGAAGTAAATTTCTCCGTCATTTCTATCCACGACAGGATTCGAACCCGGGTCCCCTCATTCCGGAATAAGTCACTCTACCAATTGAGCTACGCGGACGTTTTATTCTGATTCCTATCTGCCTTTATGTCGTGTGCGTCCTTCGGGCAGATACGTCACATCTCCTGGTACGTTACATCATCTCTCCCATATTTTTTTGAAGTGCTGGAGAAAGGATTCTCTGATTTTTCCTATCTCGCGGTGTGGAAATAACATCACCACATTGCGAGATTTTGAACGGTCGGGTCATCCGGATAGTTCGGGCGCCATTATAACGAAGTAAATTTCTTCGTCATTTCTATCCACGACAGGATTCGAACCCGGGTCCCCTCATTCCGGAATAAGTCACTCTACCAATTGAGCTACGCGGACGTTTTATTCTGATTCCTATCTGCCTTTATGTCGTGTGCGTCCTTCTGGCAGATACGTCACATCTCCTGGTACGTTACATCATCTCTCCCATATTTTTTTGAAGTGCTGGAGAAAGGATTCTCTGATTTTTCCTATCTCGCGGTGTGGAAATAACATCACCACATTGCGAGATTTTGAACGGTCGGGTCATCCGGATAGTTCGGGCGCCATTATAACGAAGTAAATTTCTTCGTCATTTCTATCCACGACAGGATTCGAACCCGGGTCCCCTCATTCCGGAATAAGTCACTCTACCAATTTAGCTACGCGGACGTTTTATTCTGATTCCTATCTGCCTTTATGTCGTGTGCGTCCTTCGGGCAGATATGTCACATCTCCTGGTACGTTACAAACTATGCAAATTAGTTAGTCAAAAAAAGTTAAACTTAAAAAATCACGGTTTTTGCTGGTCATGCAATACGTTTGCACGCTATTGTGGACAGGAGACATTGTGCCTAGCGCGGAAGATATTACGCAATGCCCACACACTCGTTTTTATTTTCGCAAAAATATGTTACAATTGGTTTTGAACATTTGGAGTAGCGGGCGAGGAAATACTAGCACATAGCTTAATTTGGCAAAAAGCCACGACACTGAGAGTGGCTTTAGGAAATGGTCAGAAACATACCGTGCCTCATAAATTCATTGCTGTTCTTTTGGCAAAAAGCCACCCCTTGAGGCGAAAATATCTGCGGAATGTGACGTCAAAAGGTAGATTTATTCAATGTGGAGGTTTGCTCCTATTTTTTGTTTTTGTTTTCGTCCTTACACAACAGCTCCTTCAGTGTGTGTTTGAATCAAAGTATCCTGATACAAACTGGTACAGCAGCCAGAAGTTCACATTTAAGGTGGACGTCAAGTAATTTTTCTTCCTATACTTCCAATGGAAAAACGTTTGTACACATTTCCTTCACAGTTAGTGTGTTCCCAAGGATGAAAATTTGAACATCGATTAAAATAACTTCCTATTATAACTTGGAATACTTAATATTTTCTAAAACATAACCATAATTATATTAACAAGTTAGTAAAATCATGCAATGCATTGATTATGATACGCTTTCCAACATACCAGAAATCATTACTTAAGTTATTTAATAATGGCTGTAGAATAAATCTCACTCCTGTGTCCTGATATTTGACCCCATTTCAATGATATGCAATAGGACCGGTTCTGTGTACCTCCGGAACAACATACTAAAGTTTTGGCTGAATAGAAGCATTTTTAGTCAAGTTATTAGGACTTGACTAAAAATGGCTGTGTAATTAATCTCGCTCCTGTGTCCTGACCTTTGACCCCATTTCGATGATATTCAACAGAACTGGTTCAGTGTACCTCTGGAACAACACGATAAAGTTTTGTCCCAATCGAAGCATTTTTACGTAAGTTATGACGCATAAGGGCAATGGAATGGATCCCGCTCCTATGTCCTGACCTTTGACCCCGTTTCGCCCATTTTCAACAGAATTCGTCCTCAGGTGGTCCCTTACCGCATACTAAAATTTCATCGAAATCGAAACATTTTTACCCAAGTTATGACGCATAAGGGCGATGGAATGGATCCAACTGACCTTTGACCCATTTCACCCATTTTTAATAGAATTCATTCCAAGGTGGCCCCCTACCATATACTAAAATTGCATCGAAATCGAACCATTTTTATGCAAGTTATGACGCATAAGGGCAATGGAATGGATCCCGCTTCTATGTCGTGATCTTTGATCCCATTTTGCCCATTTTCAATAGAGTTCGTCCCCGGGTGGTCCCCTACCATATACTAAAATTTCATCTTAATCGAACCATTTTTATGCAAGTTATGACGCATAAGGGCAATAGAATGGATCCCGCTTCTATGTCGTGACCTTTGACCCCATTTCGCCCATATTCAATAGGGTTCGTCCCCAGGTGGTTCCCTACCACATGCTAAGATTTCATCGAAATCGAACCATTTTTACGTGAGTTATTGTGCGGACGGACAGACAGACAGACAAAGCTGGAGCATATACGCTTCTTCAACCTAGCGTAAAAAAGCAATAACTTTTCCTTTGGCGGTGTTGAAACCAGAAAAAAGATGGCGCGACCTGTACTTTGATGACGTCAGTAGACAAACAAATGTTGGATTGCATAATTATGGTTATGTTTTAGAAATTATTAAGTATTCCAAGTTATAAAATGAAGCTATTTTATTCGATGTTCAAATTTTCATCCTTGGGAACGCATTAATTGTGAAGAAAATGTGTACAGAAGTTTTTCCATTGGAAGTATAGGAAGCAGAATTACTTGACGTCCACCTTAAGCTAGGATATGCTTTCTATTATTCCCCGATTTCAGTGGTGTTTCTTTTCCATGCGCTTTTTGCTTTGTTTGATACTACTCTCTGAAGACAAAACCACGTCTTTTGCTGTATGAGGTGTAGTCTAGCTAAGCTAAAAACATCAGTTTGCTCCAATTGACGTAATATTTGAAACCACACTATTTTCACTTAAAGATAATTAACTTCCTGACCTAATTGTTCAGGAAGTAAATTATCTGTAAGTGAAAATAGTGTGACTACATATGGAAGGATAAGTATGACTTGGATGATGAACACGTAACTTTTGAAAAAAGTTTCAAGCTCGCTAAGCAAAAGGTATTTCAAGGTATTCTTATAAAACAAGAAGGATGGCACCGAGTTCTCTGGTGTAATGGGAACGAATTTTGACCAAATCTCCAACCTATAACGCTAAAGGTATTTCCAAGTAGTTTTATAAAGCAAGAAGGATGACACCGAATTCTCGGGTGGAATGATCAAGTCTTTTGGCAAAAGTCTCAAACCTACTGCACTAAAGGTATTTCAAGGTATTTTTACAAAACAAGAAAAACGACATCGAAGTCTCGGGTGTAATGAGAACGAATTTTGACCAAAATCTCAAAACTATTACGCTAAAGGTATTTCAAGGTATTTTTGTATAAAATAAGAAGGATGACACCGAATTCTCGAGTGGAATGAGCATAGCATGCCTTTTGACAGAAGTCTCAAATCTACTTCGCTAAAGGTATTTCAAGGTATTTTTTTATAAAATAAGAAGGGTGACACCGAATTCTCGAGTGGAATGAGCACGCCTTTTGGCAAAAGTCTCAAATCTACTTTGCTAAACGTATTTCAAGGTATTTTCATAAAACAAGAAGGATGACACCGAATTCTCGGGTGGAATGAGTACGTCTTTTGACAAAAGTCTCAAACCAACTACGCTAAAGGTATTTCAAGGTATTTTTATGAAACAAGAAAGAAAACACCGAATTCTCAGGTGGAATGAGTACGTCTTTTGACAAAAGTCTCAAACCTACTACGCTTAAGGTATTTTCATAAAACAAGAAGGATGACACAGAAATTCTCGGGTGTAATGAGCACGTCTTTTGACAACACCTGCTAAGCTAGAGGTATTTCAAGGTATTGTTATATAACAAGTAGGATGACATCGAATTCTCGGGTGTAGTGAGCACGTGTTTTCATAAAAGATCGAAAAAGTACTCTTTCGTCATGTAGATACGGGAAATGTGAACAATTTTTTTTCCGTTAATACGGGAACAGAATCACAGGAAAGCCCCGTGAAAATTCACCATTTTTCGTTAACATCTTAAGAACGGCAAACTTCCGTTTTTACGGGAGAAAGATTAACAAAAGTATTTCTGCCAATTTGCGCATGAAAAATTGTTAGCGTAAGACCGCCATTTATGCTCTGACAGACGTCCAAAAGGAAAAGAAAAAACTCAAATGTAAACATTATTTATTTTTGTACGTCAAGAGATGGCGCTCCGATGCAACTGGCGCTCGGACAGAAACATGAAACATCAAAACAACTCTCTCTCTACAAAAAAGAATCTACGCGGTAGTGAGTGATGTTCCTGGCCTGAAGAGTCGTGTGATTACGCATCTTTTTTAGAAGTGTTTGTTTTTATTCTTTTCTTCTCAGCAGACGATGGAACTCTCGAATTTACAGAGGTTTTGTTCCTGGTGTAAATATTCCCTTTCTTCTACAAGAAGAAACCTTTTTGGGTGATTCTTTTAACTGACTGAGAGTGAAGGTTATACGTTCGCTTTTCACCCGGAGAACCAGATGGTTTGTGGAATGCTTCTTTTGTTCACAAAGTGAATTATTATTCTTAATATTACCTTCAATCATTCTTCACATATTCAGCAATTAAGTTCTTTCAAGTATTTTGTTTATGTCCATTAAAAAGAAGCTATCTTTATTGCAAAGTTATGTTTTGTTCTTTTAGCGCTATTCTATTTATTTGAATCAAGACATCAGATATCTAAACAACATGAATACAATATTGAATATGCGAGGCAACAAAAATCCGTGAAAATCAGGTTTTTTTTTTTTTTTGATCATTTCAGAATCAAGAATATTCTTCGTAACTTCATGGAAGGAATGACGGAAAGTGGCATAGGAATTTCAGGGAAGTTTTTACAGTGTAGCAACGGAAGAAATGTGGTGAGATGAATCACAAAATACGTTGTTTTTCTCTGATGGCCGGCAGAGAGTGTGACAAAACCTCATGAAGCGATGAATATTGCATGCTTCACACTAGAGATGAGCTCGGGCCCGGGCTCAGAATTCATTAACTACCGAAAACCCCGGGCCCGGGCTCGGAATTACACGTCTTGAATTTCATTACTGTAATTAATTCAACACGTGTAATTCCGAGCTCCGTTGAATTACACGTGTGGAATTTCATTGTGGATTTGTTACCATGGTGGAAGGATTTTCAATTTCCTAAGGTAGCTGCCATTGCAAGACAAATTTTGCTTAGCAAGACTTGCATTATGCATTGTCCAAAGCTATGGCCCAAGCAAGGATTAGTTTAAGGAGGTCGGGTATCGAAAAGCTGGGAAAAAATCACATTCCCATTTTTTGTTTGTTTTTTAAAAATCAAGAATCGTATCTTTAAAATGATGTATTATTTTCCAAAATTGGGCAATTAGAAGTATTATTTATTTTTTAAAATTTCCTCACCCGCGATTTTTGGGGTGACGTTGGTTTTTAGTGCAGCAGGTCGAGTTTTAGAGAAAAGAAGATTAAGTTGAAGCGCTGAGGCATTAGATGCTCTCTCTCTCTTTTCATGATGAACTTAATCTGGAAACTACACACACATATGATAATATTGTGATTATTATACTATTAAGCGCAAAGCTTTGTTAATGTTACAAAATGCAGAATAATCTGGTCTGGAATGCTTTTACATAATGTTGCAGCACTCGTGAGCGAGCGCGCACCTTTTCCCTGTATTGGGAATTGAGAAGTAATCGGAGAAGCGAAAAAGAAATGGGATTTAAAAAAATTAATCAAATGAATGGGAGAGATTTTGGGGAGCTGGTGTAAGAATTAATAAAATTAGGATTTTATAAACTTCACGCTCTTCATTTCGCAATTTAATTTCCCCCTTAGATTTTCTTCCGTGGATTCGCGCCTAGGAAGGTCGGGAAAGTACCGCTCTTTCCCCCTCTCCCCCTCTTTCTCTCTCTCTCTCTCTCCGAGTCAAAGGGCTTCCAGTCGGCCGCTTGCTGTGGCGTGGGACCGCGGGGCATCCTTTCCCTAACTGCTACGAGCCAGCAATATTGGGTAAGGTGAAGTAATTCTACAAGAGTATGGCGGGTAGACATTTTATTGGAGCTCGGCACCGGTTGTCTTGAGAATTGCTGCACCATGTCTGGTAGAAAAGAATAGCCTGACGCCAGGCAAAAGGAAAACCATAGCAGTTTTATGGTAGGAAAATTTACGACCCAGGAGATCCACGGGCACAGAATTTCCTAGAATTCAGGGGCGGACGCAGATTTTGGACGGGGCGAAGGATGGCAAGTCAGAGTAATGGCGGGAAACCCAGAGCAAATCAGATCGAGAAATGATAATTGTTTGACCAATCTGTAAATTGGTGGGAGGATCCGGGAAGAACAATTTTTCGTAGGACTGGAAGAGGAGCGACAAAGAAAAAGATAGCATGGTGAAAAAAGTTGAGGAAGAACTGCCGATGCGAGGATCGGGGCATTAAGAAAAAAGGGACGAGTGACACGGGAGGTCGTATCCAGCTTTGCGCTCACTACCGTGATATAGAACTATCCCCGATGATCGAGCATGTGCCCAACAGGGAGAAGAGAATGGAACGCCAGCCCTTATCGTGAGATAGAAGGTAGGACATTTCCGACCTTAACGGTTTCCTCTTGTTTATATAATTAGTATGTTGAACCGGAAGTTAAAAAAGAGCA
Source organism: Macrothele yani (assembly GCA_039090855.1). Taxonomy (NCBI): domain Eukaryota; kingdom Metazoa; phylum Arthropoda; class Arachnida; order Araneae; family Macrothelidae; genus Macrothele; species Macrothele yani. Next base: position 11,164,756 of record CM077021.1, read on the forward strand.
TAGGAGACTAAGTCAAGGTTGAAAATAAAACCAGCTCCAAATTAATGCTGAGAAAAGTAGGGCAGAAATAGAAGAAATGAAATGGTTGAGTAAAGTAAATACATTGATCAGAGCAGGAAATTGTGTAGGATAGGAATCATTTTAAGTAAATTATGTTTCGAAATATTTCAGATTTATATTAAATTAAAATAAGAAATTAAAGTTAACCTTTAAATATATAATTTTGATAAAAGGGTCTTCAAGAATATTCATATGACTGAGTGTATTTTTCTAAATCTCAAGCCTTCATCAGACAAAATAAACATATTTTATTTTCACGTTATTATGAGTCGGCTAAATTTCATTTGAGTGTACAGTTTTGTAAAGTAAAAATGTTAATCACGATTGAGAGTTGGATGTGTGAGTAAATGATTTGGAATGAATGTTCAGAAAAGTCCTCCAGTGCAATACTGAGTAACTTACACATCAGTTCTAGTACAAAATCAAAATTTGTAAGTTAACGAAATATTCGCGAGAAATGAAAAGCTAGACGATTACTTTTAAACATTGCGGCACTCAGCGGACCCCGATACACGGAACGTCGGCTGGGTGAAACACAACGCCCATCCTCGAATAGCGAGCCTGTGTTTTCTCTAATACTGGGAAAACATAGTTTTTGAAATTTGAGTGATTACCCTTAATGCTAATAGCAATCGCCAGTGCACACACCAGCAGGCATTGGAGACGGATAGCAAAATCTGGTCTGGAATGCTTTTACGTTCTTTTTTTTTTTTATTTTGGAAATTTCCCTACATGCTTTTTTTTATATTCTACTACATCACTCCAAACTACTTTACCAATTAGCATATATGCAAATTATATTGCAAAGATTAGTTTTCTAGAGTCAAAATTTCAAGCACTTGCAACTGTCTGTGCGGCGTTGTACGTTTTATAATGCAATTTATTCAAAATAAAAGTAAATTTAGAAATCAAAAAGAAATAACGAATGGAATTTTTGTTTCTAAACGATTTTCTTTTCTTCAGCTTTTACAAAAATTACTGATTCCCCTGATACGGTCGAAGGGCACGTTGATATTTTTTTTTTTTCAAATCCACGTTTTAGAACATTTGGCTTTATGTGTAGTATTTCTAAAATACAATATAAAATTGTAGTATAGTATTTCTAAAAACATATCAATATTGTGAAGTGGATTAACTGAACTAAACTTTTTAAACTAATGATTTTTAAACTAATCCTTGCTTGGGCCATATCTTTGACCAGTGTATAATGCATAAATGCATGCCTTGATAAGCAAAATTTTCCAAGAATCCGGGCCCGGGCTCAGCAAACACATGTAATCAAAGAAAGCGGGCCGCGCCCGGGCTGCTAAAATTGAGCCCGAACTCATCTCTACTTCACACAAGTATCTAGATGTGGCATAACGTTACGTTGAGCATTCAAAAACATACCTTGCACTCCTTTTCCACATAGTCATTGAGTTGGTGTAAAAATACTTCTGTAAACATGTGACTAAGAGTTAGATTCCCTGGTGATAGAAATCCATTCCATGGTCATTCAGCCACCGAAAACCTGCTGTTTAAACTTGCACATCGTTTGCAAATCACATGCTGTTTCAGCTGGACGAAGATGTGATAGCCACACGGTGAGAGATCGGGACTGTACAGCGGATATTGCCATACCTCGGATCTAAAACTTTGGAGCAATTTCCGTGGTGTTCGTGAAGTGGAGTTCTCATGAATGAGAACAACACCTTTGCTTAAATTTCCACGTCTCTTGTTTTTTTACGGCTGTTCTCAAAGACTGTAACGTTTGGCAATATAAGGAAGCGTTAATTGTTGTGCGTTTTGCGATAAATCCCGTGTAAAGAACTCCTTAATAGTCGAAAAACAGAGTGGCCAAGACATTTTCTTGCTGATGGTGCAACTTTGAATTTTTTCACCATAGGCGGTGTTGGGTATCTCCATTCCATAAAAGCTCTCTTCGTTTCTGGGGTCATATGGTGCACAAATGTTTCACCCCAGTGATGAAGAGGCATAGGAAGTCGCGGCCTTCCACAGAATAACGTTGAAGGAAGGCTAAAGAAGACAAAAAAAAGCGTTAACCTTTGTGTTCGTCTGTCAGTGAACGAGAAACCCATCTTCCAAACAATTTGCGATAGTCAATATCGTCACGGGCGGTGGAATTAACACTATTTATCGAAACATCCAACTCCTTTGCCATTTCTGTGACTGTCAGTCTTCGATTATTGTGAATCAGTTCATCAACTTGCATCACGTTGTCTGCAGTGATGGCCTTCCTTTTCTATTAGGATCCGTCAAATCTGTACGACCACTTTCAAATTGCTGGGCACTACATGACTATATGGCTGGACGCGACATTGCATTCTCCCCATACACCGTCGTTATTTCATGATGAATCTCGGAACAATTCAGACGTGTTTCGCTCACAAAAATCGTACTGTTGAATATTCCATGGATTATTGGCATATTTTCCCTGTATTTCATGTTTTCAATTCATTTAGAAAATTCTGTCATGGAGTGGGAAACGAACTAACACCTCCCGATTTCCGGTCGAGTGATAATATGTCAGTAATCCGTGGAATATTCCTCTATCCATGGTTTGGTGATTGTGGGTGTGTGCGGAGGCATAAAACCAGCATTAATGCCTACCATATATAAATGAAGAATTATTCTTTCGGAGAAATTCGTTTCTCAAATATATGATCTATTTCAATCACTGAAATGTGAGACCTACATCTGACCGTGGATGTGAGAAAAGGTCATGAGATGATGGTAATCAGATAAATATGTTCTGTTGCTTGGAATTTCCTTGTCCTGAGTAGTGCCATGACCAGCATGCTCGATCGGGAAGTGTGGGTTCGATTCCCACTTCAAGAGAGCGCAAGTTCTCTGAATGAAGTAAATACATGAAAAACAGTGAAAATATGTCAATAATCCATTGAATATTCCTGTAACCATGATCTGGTGATTGCAGATGTTTGCGGAGGTATGAAACCAGCAATAATGCCTACCATGTACAGTGGTGTGCAAAAATTAAGGACGAAGAGGTGAAATTAGCATAACAGCGGAACAAGCAGGCAAAACGGACCATGATCATATGTAGAGGATTTTAGGAAGGGAGTGTCTGACCCCAGGTCTTAAACAACCCTTAGAAATAGGAAGCTAGGAGATTTGGGCTAGAGTGCCCGATAGGAAAGTCATATGTGACGTACCAGGAGATGTGACGTACCTGCCAGAAGGACGCACACGACATAAAGGCAGATAGGAATCAGAATAAAACGTCCGCGTAGCTCAATTGGTAGAGCAACTTATTCCGGAATGAGGGGACCCGGGTTCGAATCCTGGCGCGGATAAAAATGACGGAGAAATTCACTTCGTTATACATACGGAAGCGAGGTAGAAGACGCCCCTTTTTTACTACCGGATGGCCAGTACCCGGGGTCCGACGGCTTAACGTGCCCATCCGACGCACGGCGGGTATTTAGTGGATCGACCGTTCGTACCTGCCTGGGATCGAACCCGAGGCCCTTCCTGTGGCAGTCACGAACGTTTCCCACTCGGCCAATCGCGGCCCTATGGCAGAACGGACCGAAAGACCACTCAGGAGATAGACTAGGGCCCGGTACGGTAGGGCATGCGCATATGCAGCATGACGTAGGGGGTGGGGGGACGGAAGGGTATAAAGCACACGAACGGTGTACGCTCAGCAATTCGCTGAAAGCTATTGCACGGTGTACATCAGTTTGGACGACGTCGACTTGCTGCCACCGTGTGATATGGACAGCAGGCAATCCAGTAGACGACATCTGGATGACTTTACCTGAGGTCGCGTCATTGGGAAGTTGGAAGAAGGTCGAAGTGTGACTAGTGTGGCCGAGGAGTACGGGATCGCTCACAGCATCGTTTCACGAGCTTGGAGAGCATTTCAAACGACAGGAACAGCTGTCCGAGAGTTTAGCAGTTGTCGTCCACGAGCAACCACGGCGGCGGATAACCGGTATATTGTCCTACAGGCGATAAGTGACAGACGGCAGACAGCGGGAGAAATCGAATGCAACAGACAACTGGACGTCCGTTATCGCGTTTTACCGTGGCCAGGAGGCTGCACGAACGTGCTCTATTTACACGACGACCAGTACGGTGTGTGCCTTTAACGCCTGCTCATCGGAGACGGCGGTTTCTGTGGTGCCAGGAACACAAGAACTGGACACATCAGCAATGGGGTCAAGTTCTCTTTACGGATGAGAGCCGATTTTGACTGACGATCGAGCGATTCTGGACGTATACACATCTGGAGAGAGCAGGGAACACGCAATCACACCTCCAACATCATCGAAAGCTACTGGTTTGGATGTTGCGGAATTCTCGTTTGGGGCTATGTCATGCTTGGTAGCCGTACTGACCTCCACATCTTCCAAGGAGGTTCAGTCACTGGTGTCCGCTATTGTACAGAGGTTCTTCTGCCTCACGTGCGTCTGTTTAGAGGTGCTGTGGGTCCTGAGTTCCTCTTCATGGACGACAACGCTACACCTAATCGTACAGTGGCTGTCGCAGAGCTGTTGGAGAGTGAAGATATTCAACGCATGGATTGGCCCGCAAGGTCCCCGAACCTAAATCCAATCGAACACGTGTGGGACTTTCTCGGGAGACGCTTGGCAGCACGTCACCAGCCGCCAGCAACGATTCCACAGCTGCGATTGGCGCTACAAGAGGAATGGGCCGCGATGCCTCAACAGCTCCTGGACAACCTCGTCCTCAGTATGGACAGACGTTGTAAATCCTGCAACGCAGTCAGGGGTGAGACTAAATACTGAATTTTTCTTGGCAGCCGCCTGTCACATGGACGTTTCTGTCTTCTGCCCAGTTGTGCTCGAAGCTACCTTTTCAATAAAGTGCCTTTGTATCGTTTGTTAGGACCGTTTTGCTCACTTGTCCCATATTCTTACATCTTAGGGATCTTATGGTATGGTTTGAGTCGATGTGGAGCACTTCTGCACGACGATATATTCGAAAAACCGTCTCGTCCTTAATTTTTGCACGCCAGTGTAGTACTACCAATTTATGAAATGCCCTGTTATCTTGGAAATCTAGATGTAGGTTCATAGTACAGAGAAAGGGATATCACACAGAACATTTAAGAAAGAAATAATTTTATTTTAAATATTAATTATGTTGCTGGAAAGTCGTTCCAAAAAGGTGTGAATATCCTGTGTACATCTTTTACGAGAACGACAAATTTATTATGAGTATACCTTTTAAATGTCACGGCATGCTTTTCCGCTCTAATTTTCAATTGATGTCAGCGTTTGAGTTGAGCTTTTTGTTGAGCTAATGGGAGAAATGACCAGATGGGAAAGAGTTAATGCTTCGACAGAAAGTGGCACCGCATTCTTTCTACCGTATCTTTTGACAAAGTAGTTCTGAAGCATCTTAAAGCATCTTAAAGCTGCTGAATATTTCATGACTTCATTCAGTCGAAACGCCTTGCTTAAAAAGGAACTTCGGCAAATGATACCCCTTTTCCCGCTTTTATTTTTCCTAGAAGGCTTTTGCAACAACGTTATTCATCAGCTTAATCTGACACTTTGGGCCGTTTGGAGTGGCTCTTGGGAGACTTTCTGTGCTTTGATCTGCATTTCCACTGACATCAGCAAAAGTACAAAGTGATTTACTTTTTAATAGGTTATATGCACTTTCGAAAGAGTATGGTACTTAAGATCGAGTGTTTTTTTTTTTTTTTTTTTTTTTTTGCCGATCTTTAAAGTATTGAAGTTGGGGAAAGGACAAAAAAACACTGAAGCTTTTTCCCACGATTGGTAATGGGAACTAAAACAAGTAGCAGCTAATGATTTTGCTTATCATAAAGGAAAATGAAAAAATATTTTAAAATAATTCTCATATCTCTAAAGCTACTCTCTGAGATCCAGAAGTTAGCTTCTCAAAGAACGATCACCTGCTGCATCGAAGTTAAGGATGGTATTAGATTTTATTAGGTGTAATTAAACGTGACAGATTTATTAACACGAACGAAAAAATGCATAAAAAAACTGTGACAGCAAAAGAAAGACCAATGTTTAAGGATACATGAATGCTAAGTTAATTAAGGCAGCTAACATCCATAGCACGATGTACACTGGTGTGCAAAAATTAAGGACAAAGAACAGAAATTAGCATAATAGTGGAACAAGCAGGCAGAACGACCCGAAAGACCACTCAGGAGATAGACTAGGGTCCGGTACGGTAGGGCATGCGCATATATGCAGCATAACGGGGGGGTGCCGGAAGGGTATAAAGCACACGGGCGGTGTACGCTCAGCAATTCGCTGAAAGCTATTGCACAGTATACATCGGTTTGAACGACGTCGAGTTGCTGTCACCGTGTGATATGGCCAACAGGCAATCCAGTAGACGACATCTGGATGACTTTACCCAAGGTCGCGTCATTGGGAAGTTGGAAGAAGGTCGAAGTGTGACTAGTGTGGCCGAGGAGTTCGGGATCGCTCACAGCATCGTTTCACGAGCTTGGAGAGAATTTCAAACGACAGGAACAGCTGCCCGAGAGTTTAGCAGTGGTCGTCCACGAGCAACCACTGCGGCAGACGACCGGTATATTGTCCTACAAGCGAGAAGAGACAGCGGGAGAAATCACAAGGCACATGCAACAGACAACTGGACGTCCGTTATCGCGTTTTACTGTGGCCAGGAGGGTGCACAAAGGTGGTCTATTTGCACGACGACCAGTACCGTGTGTGCCATTAACGCCTGCTCATCGGAGACTGCGGTTTCTGTGGTGCCAGGAACACAAGAACTGGACACATCAGCAATGGGGTCGAGTTCTCTTTACGGATGAGAGCCGATTTTGACTGACGATCGAGCGATTCTGGACGTATACACATCTGGAGAGAGCAGGTAACACGCAATCACACCTCCAACATCATCGAAAGGGACCGGTTTGGAGGTGGCGGAGTTCTCGTTTGGGGAGGTATCATGCTTGGTAGCCGTACTGTCCTCCATATCTTCCAAGGAGGTTCCGTCACTGGTGTCCGCTATTGTACAGAGGTTCTCCTGCCTCACATGCGTCTGTTTAGAGGTGCTGTGGGTCCTGAGTTCCTCTTCAGGGAAGACAACGCTACACCTCATCGTACGGTGGCTGTCGCAGAGCTGTTGGAGAGTGAAGATATTCAACGCATGGATTGGCCCGCAAGGTCCACGGACCTAAATCCCATCGAACACGTGTGGGACCTTCTCGGGAGACGCTTGGCAGCACGTCACCAGCCGCCAGCAACGATTCCGCAGCTGCGATTGGCACTACAAGAGGAATGGGCCGCGATGCCTCAACAGCTCTTTGACAACCTCGCCCTCAGCATGGAAAGACGTTGTAAATCCTGCAACGCAGTCAGGGGTGATACTAAAGACTGAATTTTTCTTGGCAGCCGCCTGTCACATGGACGTTTCTGTCTTCTGCCCAGTTGTGCTCGAAGCTACCTTTTCAATAAAGTGCCTTTGTACCCTTTGGATTCCTTGTTTGGACGGTTTTGCTCCCTTGTCCCATATTCTTACATCTTGGGGATCTTATGGTATGATTTGAGTCGATGTGGAGCACTTCTGCACGACGTTACATTTGAAAAACCGTCTCGTCCTTAATTTTTGCACGCCAGTGTATAATAATTTAACTGGCGAAAAACTCTTACTTTTAGTCCGGCATGTTTTATTATGTATTTATATACATAATTTTTCTAACAGATGAAGGTTTAAAAACATGCTACACAGTGGAGTCACATTGTTGTGACCACCTTCTACTTTTCACTTCAACAGCGCGTAGCCAATGAAAGAAGGCACGTGTCGTGAGCTGGCTTGGAGGGTATATAAGGTGTGCTGTAGGCATTCTGAAAACATATCATTCGTTGCTGTCACGGATAAAAGGAGAGATTTATCAGATTTGCAAAAAGGGATTATTATCGTTTTTGGGGCCAAGGGTGGCAGTATTTCTGAAACAGCGTAGTTTGTGAACTGTTCGCGTGCTGCTGTGGTTAAAGTGTATCGTGATTGGAGAAATGGCACCATTGCGAATAAGCGACGTGCAAACTGCAGAGCACCACGAACTATTGATGTGAGAGGAGAACGTTGGCTGCGAAGTTGCGTGAGGGCCGATCGACACACTACAGTAGAGCAACTGACTGGCCGAATGAACCAGAAATGTGTCTAAAACGACCGTTCAGCGAACCCTGCTGCGTATGGGGCTCCGAAGCAGACGGATGGTCACTGCACCTATGCTAACGAAGGTACATCGGGCGAAAAGGCTTACATTTGCACGGCAGTATCGGAATTTCACTTTCTCTGATTGGCAAAGGATAGTCTTCTCCGATGAGTCCTGATTTCTGTTTAATCAAACGGGTGGACGTTGGCGTATAAGGCCGGAAACATCGGAGAACAGACACTCTTCAACCATTTCTGGAAGAACACAAGCTAGTGGGGGGCAGCGTTATGGTCTGGAGAAGGTTTTCGTGGCATTCTCTGGTTCCACTTATACCTGTGGAAGGCACTATGGACCGAATTCGTTATGAATCCATTCTTGTAGATCACGTACACCCATACATTCTGATTGTCTTCCATGGGGCGGATGGGATCTTCCGGCTCGACAGCGCGACGTGTCACACAGCTAGAAATGTCCGCGAGTGGTTGGAAGAGCACAATGAAGACTTCAGGGTGCTTCCCTGGCCCCCTAATTCCCTAGACGTAAACCCAATTTAGCATCTGTGGGACCACCTTGATTGTGTTGTTTGCTCTATGGATCCTCCATCACGCCCCCTTCAGCTGTCAGATGAACTGCAGTCAGCATGGCTCCACATACCTGTGAACACCTTTCAGCACCTTATTGAGTCACTTCCAGCGCGTCTAGTCGCTGCCCGCGCTGCACACGGCAGTTACTCTGGATATTAGCTGGTGGTCACAATAACGAGACTCTGCCGTGTAGGTACACACGTTAAAAATAATGAAAGTTTAAAATCATTAGACGTTTTGGGTCCACCATGGACCCATCATCAGATGACTGAAATTTGTTTTCATTCATCTGTGGATGGGTCCATGGTGGACCCGAAAGGTCTAATGATTTTAAACTTTAATTATTTTTAACTTTGTGAATATAGCATGTTTTTGAACCTTCACCTTTTTTAAAACTTATGTATATAAAGGCATAAATAAAACATGCCCGACTAAAAGCGTGTGTCGCCCTCGTGGCGCAGTTATCTCATGTGCGTCCCGTTGGTTCCGGCAGAAATGTATACAGGTAATTTTATCAAGTTTAAAGTTTTTGAATAGAGTCTGTGAGGAAGAAAGAATTATCCTGATCCCGATGGAGGAAGATGCGGTTATGGATCTGTTCCCGACTTTGCATCGGAGGAAAGAAAGCGGATGAACAAGAAGTCATTCGGCAGCAGACCCCAGGAATGGGACATTGGTAAGATTGTGTTCTGATTTAACACACGGGACGGTGTTTAAAGCTAAACGCCATAACAAAAAGCTCAAATCTGACTCGTAAAACTTTATTGCCGAAAGAATACATGAAGAACAGAAACGTACCATGAAATACAGGACTACACCAGTATACGTAGTGCGATCAAAAAGTTCCGAGACTAGGTAAGTAGGGTGCGAACAGATGATAGTACGCAGATGCCCGAGCTGCGGCCGAGAGCAGGGACCTTCATGAGTCATTGTGCCAAGTGGCGTCGTTCTGTAAACATCGGGAGCTGTGCTACACGATATTTGGTGACCGCGTGCAGCACACAGCTGCGATTTCGGTGTAGACTGCAAACAAGAGCAGCGAGCGAACATCAAATTCTGCGTCAAACTCTGCAAATCGGGAACGAAGACGCATGAAATGTTGTGGCAGGCTTACGGCAATGAAGCAATGAGTCGTGCAAGGTGTTTTGAGTGGCATTCGCGCTTCAAAAGCAGCATAACGGCACTGGAAGACGACTAGAGGTCAGGGCGACCGTCCACGAGCAAAACCTCCGAAAACGTGGGCAAAATTAGGGAACTGGTGCATGAGGATCGTCAGGGAACCATTCAAGACATTGCTACCATCGTCAATGTGTCATACGGAACAGTGCAAGAAATTCTGACGTCGGTTTTGAACATGCGCCGCATTGCTGCAAAGTTTGTGCTAAAGATTCTGTGACGTACCTGCCAGCAGGACGCACACGACATAAAGGCAGATAGCAGTCGGAACGAACGTCCGCGTAGCTCAATTGGTAGAGCGACTTGTTCCGGAATAAGTGGACTCGGGTTCGATCCCCGGCGTGGACCAAAATGACGGAGAAATTTACTTCGTTATAATGGCGCCCGAACAGGGACCCGAGTTCGAGCCCCGGCGTGGATAAAAATGACGGAGAAATTTACTTCGTTACATTGGCGCCCGAACTTTCCGGATGACCGGGCCGTTCAAAATCTCGCAATGGTGTGATGTTCTTTCCACACCGCGAGATAGGAAAAATAAGAGAATCCCTTCTCCAGCGCTTCAAAAAATAAATATGTGTGACGTTGCATTCCACACACCAGATTGACTGGGAGTTCTCAGGTGCACGTTCTACAGCGGATGGCTGCCTGCAACGATTCGTGGTCACGGCTGATCCGTGGGCCATGCCCCGGCCCTCTTTCGGGGATGGGGGGAGATTGACGTACCTGCCAGCAGGACGCACACGACATAAAGGCAGATAGCAGTTAGAACGAACGTCCGCGTAGCTCAATTGGTAGAGCGACTTGTTCCGGAATAAGTGGACTCTGTTCCGCCGTTTTGAAAACCGTGGACGAGATCCAGCGCGAATCGCAGACGGTTCTTGACACGATTCGCGAACAGGACTTCCAGGAAGAGTTCCAACAGTGGCAAAAACGCTGGCAGCGGTGTATCGCCGCCCAATTAAGACTATTTTGAGGATAGATCATAGCCAGACTTAAGTAACGTAAGTACTTTGTTGTATAACGGCCTAGTCTCTGAACTTTTTAATCGGATCTCCGTCTATTCGTGTAAATTATGACGAGTGGTAAGTCAAATAATATCCGAAAACTTGAAAATTTCATTGTCCTGGAGCGGAAATCGAAGCCGTGTCTCCCCGTTTGCGCCCGAGTGTGCTAACCACTACACCACCCAGAACGATCAAGTCTCAAGTTTTCAGGTATTATTTGACTTACCACTCTTTGTGATAATTTACACCAATAGACGGAATCACAATTTTGTATTGTATACTGGTACGTGTAGTCCCGTATTTCATGGTTTATCTGCTTCTCCGGGCAATCACGGGAGACAATGAATTCTATTCATCCAGATTCGCTAAATACGAATGCCGTTGCTTCAACTGGCGATAGCTGTGATGTGTTAAATTCTAATTACTCGGAAACTTGAGACTTGGTCGTTCTGCGTGGTGTAGTGATTAGCACACTCGGACGCAAACAGGGAGACGAGGTTTCGATTCCCGCTCCAGGACAATGAAATTTTCATGTTTATGGATATCATTTGACTTAGCACTCTTGTCATGATTTACACCAATATAGACGGAATCACAAATTTATATTATTAACAGAAACTTAATTTTAACATATTTATTTTTGACATATTTGTATTTCAGTTCTCTCTAAAAGTGATGAAACTACACTGAAGTGCCAAAAGTCATGGGATACGTACATCGTGTACGACCTCCTCTAGCCCCGCGAAGTGCAGAAACTCTACGTGGTATTGATTCCACAAGTGGCTGGAAGACTTCTGGAGAGATGTTGAGCCATGCCGTCTGAATAGCAGCTTACAGCTCCCTGTTGTTTGTAGGGGCAGGATCCTGGGTGCAAATGGACCTTTCCACCACGTCCCATAAGTGCTCTATTGGGTTCGTGTCGGGCGAACGTAGTGGCCACTCCATCCGTCGGAACTGTCCATAATGCTCCTCGGACCAATTTTGGACAACTTGGGATCGATGACATGGTGCATTGTCTGCCTGGAAAATCCCATTGTTGTTGGGGTACATGAAGTCCATGAAGGGCTGCAAATGGTCACCCAACAGAGCAACAAAGTGATCACCGGTTAATCGCGTGTTTACGAGGACCAGATGACCCAAATCGTGCCACGTAAAGACACCCCTACACATGTATGGAACCATCACCAGCTTGCACAGTGCCTTGTTGGCAGCTTGGGTCTATGGCCTCATGGGGGTCGTCTGCGTTAGAGATGAGTTTGGGCTCAATTTTAGCAGCCCGGTCCCGGCCCGCTTTCTTTGATTACATGTGTTTGCTGAGCCCGGGTCCTCCCGGATTCTTGGAAAATTTTGCTTATCAAGTCTTGCATTTATGCATTATACACTGACCAAAGATATGGCCAAAGCAAGGATTAGTTTTAAAAGTTTAGTTAGAGTTTATCCACTTCACAATACTAATATGCGTTTAGAAATACTACGCATAAAGCCAAATGTTCAAAAATGTGGATTTGAAAATAAATAAATAATCAACGTGCTCTTCGACCGTATCAGGGGAATCCGTAATTTTGCTGAAAAGCTGAAGAAAAGAAAATCGTTTAGAAACAAAAAAATTCCATTTGTTATTTCTTTTGGATTTCTAAATTTACTTTTATTTTGAATAAATTGCATTATAAAACGTTCAACGCCGTACAGACAGTTGCAAGTGTTTGAAATTTTGATTCTAGAAAACTAATCTTTGCAATATAATTTACATATATGCTAATTGATAAAGGTAGTTTAGAGTGATGTAGTAGAATATAAAAAAAGCATGTAGGGAAATTTCCGAAATGAAAAAAAAAAAAAAAGAACGTAAAAGCATTCCAGACCAGATAATTCTGCATTTTGTAACATTAACAAAGCTTTGCGCTTAATAGTATAATAATCACAATATTATCATATGTGTGAGTAGTTTCCAGATCAAGTTCATCATGAAAAAAGAGAGAGAGAGAATTGCATCTAATGCCTCAGCGCTTCAACTTTATCTTTTTTCTAAAACTCGACCTGCTGCACTAGAAACCAACAGTCCCCCCAAAAATCGGCGGAGTGAGGAAATTTAAAAAAATAAATAACAATACTTCTAACTGCACAATTTTGGAAATTAATACATCATTTTAAAGATAATATTCTTGATTTTTAATAAAATACAAAAAATGGGAATGTGATTTTTTCTCAGTTTTTCTATACCAGACCTCCTCAAACTAATCCTTGCTTGGGCCATAGCTTTGGACAATGCATAATGCAAGTCTTGCTAAGCAAAATTTGTCTTGCAATGGCTTCTACCTTCGGAAATTGAAAATCCTTCCACCGTGGTAACAAATCCACAATGAAATTCAACACGTGTAATTCAACCGGGCTCAGAATTACACGTGTTGAATTAAATACAGTATTGAAATTTAAGAAGTGTAATTCCGAACCCGTGCCCGAGCTCATCTCTAGTCTGCGCCACACCCGAACCCTACCATCAGCTCGTAACAACTGGTAGAGCGACTCATTGGATCACTCTACATGCCTCCAGTCTTCCAGGGTCCAATTACAGTGTTCACGAGCCCAGCTGAGGCGCTGTGTCGGATGTCAAAGGTACTCTGGTGGGTCTTCTGTTCTCATACCTCACGGACGCTAAATTACGCTGCACTGACCTGATGGCTCTGGTACCTCCTGCATTGAATGTGGATGTCATTTGAGCCAGTGTCGCTTGTCTGTTAGCATGGACAATCCTGGTCAGACGCCGCTGGTCACGGTCATTCAGCACCCGTGGTCTGCCACTGCGCTGTCCACTGTGGGTGGTAATACCTTTCATGAGGTATTCTCGGTACACACGTGACACCGTAAATCAAGGAAGGTTGATTGTTCGCACAACTTCGGAAATTGAATGTGCCATCCGTCTGGCTCCCACTACCATGCCTCGTTCGAACTACGATAATTCACGTCGGCTTGCCATAATCCTACTGGCGGTTGTTCAACCGGACTCACGAGATTACACCTCGGAACTGATAAAAATCGTGCCGTGCGTCGGAACATTTATGCGACGCCAGTTAAAAATTTGCATACTGCTATCCCGTGACTTTTGGTACTTCACTGTATTACCAATTCTGAAGTAGTTATCACAGTAAAATTCGAAAGAATGGAATCAGGTCTTCGACAGTCTTTCTCAGAAAACGTATCTTGTATGTTGCTTCTCAGAAACGGAAAGCCATTTTGTTCTTACATTAAATTTTGCTAAGATGTGCGATCCAGGAAAATGGGTAAAATGTTAATTATTGCCTCTATACAAAATATTGCAATGATTATAAGATTTGTGTTAAAATACCGTTTTTTCATTAATAGGACACGTTGATAATACTTCCCAAAAGCAGGCAGCACAAAATAGTTCCCAGGATCGTTTATAGATCACTAGTCCGCCATTGCAACAGAGCAACAGCAATGTCAAGACGATGCTGACTGTTTTTCTCAAGCATGAGGAAATTGTGCTTCATGAATACCCTCCATCAGGCCAGACAATCAACTAGGAGTAATACTGTCAAGATGATGCTGACTGTTTTTTTTAATCATGAGGGAATTGTGCGTCATGAATACGCTCCATCAGGCCAGACAATCAACAAGGAGTACTACTGTCAAGATGATGCTGACTGTTTTTCTCAAGCATGAGGGAATTGTGCATCATGAATACGCTCCATCAGGCCAGACAATCAACAAGGAGTACTACTGTCAAGATGATGCTGACTGTTTTTCTCAAGCATGAGGGAATTGTGCATCATGAATACGCTCCATCAGGCCAGACAATCAACAAGGAGTATTACTGTCAAGATGATGCTGACTGTTTTTTCAATCATGAGGGAATTGTGCGTCATGACTACGCTCCACCAGGCCAGACAATCAACAAGGAGTAATACTGTCAAGATAATGCTGACTGTTTATTTCAATCAGGAGGGAATTGTGCATCATGAATACGCTCCATCAGGCCAGACAATCAACTAGGAGTAATACTGTCAAGATGATGCTGACTGTTTTTTTAATCATGAGGGAATTGTGCGTCATTAATACGCTCCATCAGGCCAGACAATCAACAAGGAGTACTACTGTCAAGATGATGCTGACTGTTTTTCTCAAGCATGAGGGAATTGTGCATCATGAATACATCAGGCCAGACAATCAAAAAGGAGTACTACTGTCAAGATGATGCTGACTGTTTTTTTAATCATGAGGGAATTGTGCGTCATGACTACGCTCCACCAGGCCAGGCAATCAACAAGGAGTAATACTGTCAAGATAATGCTGACTGTTTATTTCAATCAGGAGGGAATTGTGCATCATGAATACGCTCCATCAGGCCAGACAATCAACAAAGAGTACTACTGTTAAGTTTTACGGCATTTCAGGGACGCAGTTCGTCCTGACATTGCATGAGTGCGGTGAGTGGAAACTCCACCATGAAAACAGGCCTGCCACGCATCACAACTTGTGCAGCAGTTTCTTGCTAAGCACCGCATTACACACGTCCGACAACAACCCTATTCGCGAGATCTCACTCCCTAGGACTTTTTTCTCTTCCCCAAAATCAAATACCACTTGAAAAGAAAAAGATTCCAAGATATTGAGAAGATACAACAGAATGCGACGGAGCAGCTGTTCGTTACTTTAGATGATGACTTCAAAAAATGCTTCTTGCAGTGGAAACATTGCTGGGCTAAGCGTGTGGCTTCGGAAGATGATTTCTTCGAAGTTGATTAACTTTCAAATTTGTAGGTTTTGTACTTTCTTTTTTAATTAATCCAGTATGGATACTTTTTGATCACACCCTGTATTTTTAGCACGTCTTTGGTAAAAAAAAGATCGTGCTTATGTTATCGGTTTGTCCGTCCGTCTATTAGTCCAATTTGAAAAATTCCTTTTGCATTGGGAAGCTTCAAATATGCGAATGATGATCCTTCATTTCGTTTTTTTCTTTTTTCACGATGCACAATTTCGCCGCTAGAGGGCGCAATTGCAGTAATATCGAATTCGAAACACATTTTATAACATATATTTGCTTCTAAACACCCGATTGAAAAAATTATTTTACCTTTCGATTCCATTTATGTCGAAGAGGTATAGTCACTTTTCCAGTTTACGTGTAGATTTGCCGCTAGGGGGAGTAAAAGTAAATTGCCTTTTCTTCGATATTTCTACTTCTAAAACTCAGATTTGAAAATGTTTTCTTCAAAGGATACAGCTCCTGATTGGAAATCTTTTGCATATAATTTCTAATTTTTGGTAAAGAATGATTTGGCCACCACGGGGCGTAAGCATTAATTTCAGCTTTTGATGTATTTGCAGCAAAATCTGAACTTCTAAAATCTCGATTGAAAAAAATCGTATGTGGACCGATACTACTCACGTCGATAAGCCTTTTCGGAATATTTTCTTCTTTAAATAATGTTTCTCGCCAGGGGGCATATTATAGGTGTATATTTTATTTTTGTCAATATCTCTACTTCTAAGTGTTCGCTTTCAAAAATTCCGTTTTTCTTGGACAGCGTTTTCGATGCGAAATGTTTATCATATAATTTCAAATTTTCAAGTAATTCATAGACGTTCCGCTAGGTGGCGTAAATGTAAATTGCGTTTCCCCGGTGTCTCTACTTCTAGAACTCCGATTTGAAAAATTCTTTCTGTAGCGGATACAGCTACGGGTGGGAAATCTTATGCATATAATTTCTAATTTTTGGTGAAAAAATGGTTTGGCCTCTAGGAGGCGTAAGCGTTAATTTCTACTTCTGATGTATTTGCAGCAAAATCTGAGCTTCTAAAATCTCGAATGAAAAAAATTCATTTGTTAACCGATACTACTCACATCAATAAACCTTTTCGGAAATATTTTCTTCTTAAAATAATGCATGGTTTATCCGCCAGGGGTCGTAGATGTATATGTTAGTTTTGTTAATATCTCTACTTCTAAGAGTAAAATTTAAAAAATGTTCCTTCTTTGTTGGATACCATTTCCGGCGCGAAATGTTTTTCATATAATTTGAAAATTTTCAAGTAATTCATAGACTTTCCGCTAGGGGTAAGTAATTCATAGACTTTCCGTTATGATGAATTGCGTTTTTCCCGATATTTCTAAAACTCCGATTTGGCAGTTTCTTCCTGTGTCGCATGTTCCTGATGGAAAATGTTTTTAATATATCTAATAATTTCTAATATTTGTTAAAGAATGGTTTAGCCACCAGGGGCCATAAGTGTTAATTTCTTTTCTGATGTATCTGCAGCAAAATATGAGCTCCTGAAAACTCGACTGAAAAATTCTTTCCTGTACCGATGCCGCTCACATCGAAAAACCTTCTGAGAATACTTTCTTCTTAAAATAATGCATTTTTCCCGCCAGGGGGCGTACATGGATATCTTATATTTGTCGATATCTCTGCTTCTAAGAGTCCGATTTGAAAAATGATTACTTTGTTGGAGAGCGTTTCCGCTGAGAAATGTTTCTCATATAATTTCAAAATTTTCTTAACGCACAAGTCTGCCGATAGAGGGCGTAAGTTCACGATTCCGTTTACAACAATACCGGGGATTAAATACCCGATTGAAAAACTTCTACCTTCGGTCAGATACTACTGTTTTCCATGCCGGTTCCATTGACTTTGAATAACTTTGATAAATTTAATTCGCGTCAGAATGGATTCAAAAGAGTGTTCATTACACCCAAAAATTCGGTGTCGTCTTTCTTGTTTCTTTTGTTACAAATCTGTTTTGGTAAATACTTTTTGTGTCGGAGAGCGTTCAAAAGACGTGCACATTACACCAGAGAACGCAGTGTCCTCTTTTCTGTTTCTTTTCTGCGTGGAACCGTAAAAAGCATGAACATTTGTAAACATTCATTCAGTTCTGAAGGTAGAGTATTTGACTTTTTGATTCACAAAACATTAATAATTGTACGAAACAAAATTAGAATAAAGTTAAGCCAAAGCGAAATGCACTGAACAAACGAATCATAAAATTGAACCTTTGCAGTAGCAGACTTTTCTTTGAAAAATAAAATGTTCAGAGTAAGGGGCGAATAAGTTTTCTTATCCTTCCCAGCTTGTATACTCTTTTTTTCTCTTTTCAGGAAGTCATTTCTTCCTAATACCTTCAATCCATTTTCCACGAAAAACTTTATATCCGGCAATTTTTCTGTCATTCGTTTTTGCTAATAGCATGTTCTTCGATTTGAGGAAATGATTGAAGATTATGTGACTTTCTTAGCATTGGATTTTTCTCATCGCACCATTTAATATAAAACTCCTTTTGACATTTGATCGATATTTTCTCATTTTACGTCAAGCCGGGATATTGGCATTTGACCATTCCAATGAAATGCATTCTGCTTCCACTTTTCTTTTCTTTTTTAAGTTATAGTTCGTGTTTCATATCACGAAACTAAGGAAAGCAACAGTATAACAATTATGAAGGGTGTATCGAAGTAATGCCTGTTGGGCAATTTATTAAAATCAATCGAAATATTAAAATTAGTACGAGGGGGCTTCAGTAAATATATACCCTATACGACCAAAAATATCAGCACATCCTTTCTTAGTTGTGGATTTGCTCATGTTAGTCAGAGCTAAAACCCATACAAGCAAATAATTATAAAAAAAAAAAAAAAAAGATAAAGTACCCGGTACTCTTTTGTAGATAATTTATGTTATGCATCTTTCGCGTGCCAAGATCTTTGTGGGTGTGAAATAAAACGAGTGATTCGAGAATAGGCATTTTTTTTACGTACAACACATTCGGGTCACTCCCGACCACATCGAGCCACAGTCCGGTACATACTAAGTGGAATTAAATCATAACAACAAACAATAACAACACATTCGCCTCACTCACGACCACACCGAGCCACAGTCCGATACATACTAAGTGGAATTAAATCATAACAACAAACAATAACAACACATTCGCCTCACTCACGACCACACCGAGCCACAGTTCGGTACATACTAAGTGGAATTAAATCATAACAACAAACAATAACAACACATTCGCCTCACTCACGACCACACCGAGCCATAGTCCGGTACATACTAAGTGGAATTAAATCATAACAACAAACAATAACAACACATTCGCCTCACTCACGACCACACCGAGCCACAGTCCGGTACATATTGAGTGGAATAAAAAATAACAAGTTAGTAAAATCATGCAATGCATTGATTATGCTGCGCTTTCCAACATACCAGAAATAATTACTCAAGTTATGAAGATAATGGCTGGGGAATAAATCTACAAAGGAGCGCTTATAGCGCATGAAGAGAATGGATATTCCACAGCCATTATCTTTATCGCTACAAAGAAGCGCTTGTAGCGCATAAGATAATGGATAGAGCGCTTGTAGCGCATGAAGATAATTGCTGTGGAATAAATCTACAAAGGGCTACAAGGGAGCGCTTGTCTTCTTCCACAGGTGATAAGAGCTCCCTTCTTGTCCTTGGTTATAATCATATTACCTTTTCGATTATATTTATACACTGAAGAGCAATTGAATTACAGACAGCTGGCGTTATGCAAATGTGGCGCTGTGGGCGGCCCTGTAAACGGAAACATGACATATGCAGCGATCCTACAATATAAGTAGTGATGCGTCGGGAATCAGTAAGAGTCGGACGCAGTATGGGTAAGACGAAGGATCTACGCGCATTTGATCGTGGGCAAATTGTCGGGGCCTGACGAATGGGTCACTCCATCTCGGAAGTCGTGCAGGCACTGGGATTTTCACGAACCACTGTGTCACGAGTGCACCGTGAGTGCGTCGAATCCGGTAAAACCATCCCTGCAAGGGCTAACTGCCGTCGACAACAGCGTGTGGATGAGCGGGGTCATCGTCGGCTAGCTCGCATTGTAACAGCGGATAGACGGGCCACAGTGCAAGAAATCAGTCGGCAATTTAACGCTGGTGCACAAAAACGTGTAAGCAGCCACACCATCCAGAACCATCTCCTCGGTATAGGGTGCAGAAGCCATCGTTTCACGAGGGTACCGCTGCTGACCGCACATCACAGGGTGCAAAGATTAGCATGGGCGCGGGAACATCGCCACTGGACCCTAGACATGTTCGAAAATGTTGCCTGGACTGATGAGTCGAGATTCACGTTGGTACATGCGGATGGCAGGATACGAGTACGGCGCAAACCACATGAAGCGATGGATCCTTCTTGCCAGCAGGGTACTCTTCAAGCTGGTGGGGGTGGCATTCTCGTCTGGGGACTGTTTACGTGGACTGAAATGGGACCCCTGGTACGTGTGACATCGTCCCTCACAGGTCAACGTTACCGGGCTATCCTGGACGACCATTTGCTCCCGTTTGTGCGTCTTCAACATCCTATTGGGGACCTAATACTGCAACAAGGCAATGCACCGTGCCATCGCTCCCGAATTGTATCCGAATGGCTGGATGAACACTCCACCGATGTGACCTCACTTCCTTGGTCATCGAGCACATCTGTGATGCCATCGAGAGAGATGGACCCCCCCTCCATGAAATCTTCGTGAACTGTGGGAGCTTGTTCAGGGATCGTGGATCCGTATGGCTTCCCAAAGCTTCCGGTGTCTTGTCGAGTCCATGCCGAGACGATTCGCCGCCGTCATCAGGGCGAAAGGTGGTGCTACACGTTACTAGACAAGTATCTCTAATTCAATTGCTCTTCAGTGTATTACACCGTCGGTACTGCTGAGATAAGAGGGAAAATGAAACTGTTTTCCCATAGCTTTCATGAAACCCAGCCTGCGTGCGAATATTTCTGATCGGGAGTGTAGAAAATTTTGGGCATCATTCGGTACAGATGCATTGACCGCTCAAAGAGCTAAACCGAGATTTAAGAGCATTAAGTTTATTCCCGTTTCTGATCTTCCTTAACCTGGTAGAAAAAATGCATGAAAACGAGAAAAAGCCGTTTGAAAGCCTAATAATGTGATCCTTCAACCGAGAGTTAGGTTCATCAAGTTTGTTCCTGATTTTTGTTGTCGGTTTTAGGACGTCTTTTGTGAAAAAAGTACGTGCTTATGTTATCACTTTGTCAGTCCGTCCGTCTGTGCACTACGATGGGTCGAAAAAAAAAAAACTAAATTCTCTGGTCGATACGCCCTAGTGCGGAAAAGTTGTGAGTGAGCACCACTAAGAATTGTGTAAAATATTTTTCGAATCGGTTAATATCTTTGGCTCTGACTAGAGCTCCAAAATTTTGAAATTTCACTAAAACATGAAATTTTCGGGTGTCCATCGAAAATACCAGAATTACTCGGATCGAAATACCCTAATGAGGGAAGGGTTTTAATGACCATCAACAACAAATGTATAAAATATAATTTCAATCATTAATTTATTCGGTTCTGTCCAAAAGCTCGAAGTTTCAACATTTTACATACAAAACCCGAAATGTATTGCAATAATACACTGGCGTTCACGCTTCCTCTCAGCCAATCCAGCCATCCTGTCTTCGTTTACCCTCCTCAGAACGAACTGGGATTGAGAAGGATGAACTGGGATTAAAGAGGATGAACTGGGATTGAAAAGGGTATTAAGTTGGCCTACTATGCCGCCCCGGTGGCGCAGTGGTCTAAGGCGTTGGCCTCTGATCATTCGCCCGAAGGGGTCCGGGTTCGAATCCCGGTGAGGCATGGATGTTGTGTTTGTCTTACGGCACTGGCTCTCTCCCTTCCCTGGAACCAGTGACCCTAAATTAGGGACGGGCGACTGCTTATAGCCCATTGAGTTGCTCACGGTGGTCGTTAAACCTCCAATCAAGAAAAAAAAAAAAAAGTTGGCCTACTGGTACTGGGGCGATACAAATCATGTTTCTTCGTCAGAAACTAATTCGGTTTCTGACTATTCCTCCAAGTCTTTTTCCTTGACTGTTCGTCCTAGTTGGATCAGGGTTCGAATCCGAATAAGGCGAGGATGATTTCTTTATTTTACGGCCCTGGCTCTCATCGTTTCCTGGAGCCAGTGGTCGTAAGTTAGGAATGAACGACTGTTTATACCCTATCGTGTTGCTTACAGTGATCATTAAACCCTGAAAGACATTAAAAAAAAGACGTAAAGAAAACTGGCTTTTTACTGTTCGTCCGCGTTGGATCAGGGTTCGAATCCCAATGATGCAAGGATGTTTTGTTCGTCTTATGGCCCTGGCTCTGTTCGTTTCCTCGACCCAGTGGCCCTACATTAGGAAAAGGCGGCTGCTTATATACTATCGAGTTGCTTATAGTGGTCGTTAAACCCCCAAAGAAAAAAAAAACCTAAATGAAACTAGCTTTTGACTATTCGTCAGAGTTGGATCAGGGTTCGAGTCCCAATGAGGAAAGGATATTTTGTTTGTCTTACGGCACTGACTTTTTCCTTCCCTGGAACCAGTGACTCTAAATTAGGGACGGGCGACTGTTTGTGCCCTATCGAATTGCTCACGGTGGTCGTTAACTTCCAGACAAACAAACAAACGAAAAAAAAAAAAAACGTAAATGAAACTGGCTTCTTCCATTTATCTTGAAATTTATTAATTTCTGAAAAAGAATGAAATCAGGGGGAGGTGGTGTCTAAATAGGCTATTTAGCGCTTTTCCGGTGTGCGTAATTAAGAGGTAATATTACAGTCGGTTCATGATTTTAGTAGCTTTTTTTCCTATGAATATGATAATAACGAACCTAAAACATCTTTCAGATTTTTGGCATGAAAGATAATCCAGAAAAGACAGGGTTTCTAACTTTCCTGTTTCGATTTAAAATTTATAGTGCTCTCCTTTGAATAACGAGTTAAGGCAAACCTGCCCTCTCGACCTATTTCTGTCTCTTACGTTCCAGCTAAAGAAAGAAATGCCGCGGGCGGAGACGAACTCATAAATAACACATGCTCTCCGGCAGTCAAGTTGGTATTTATTTTTCAGCTTTTTTTTTTTTTTTTTCTTTTTCCCAATGTTAATCTTCCCTGAATAGCGAAAAACAGAAGATTTGAATTCAACAAATAAACTTTAACAATCGTAGGAAAGAAATGTTTCAGGTCTATCGCAGTTTAAAAGATTTCGTTTTATTGAGTTCGGAATGCGTGCATGCATGCATGCATGTAGGTAAGACGCTGACGGAAACAAAACCATAATGATAATGAAATCGATAGAAAAATTTGAATAAGGACAATAGATTTCTTATGCAGATGTACGTATAGGAAACCGATTTTCACTTTGTTTTATGTGGTTTCAACAAATGTGGAAGCACCACAGGATGCAATAAAAATGATGGACGAAAGAATCCCCCACAGGAAATTTCTCCCTCATCGGAAAAGTCCCCGTCAGGAAAAGTCCCCGTCAGGAAAAGTCCACCTCAGGAAAAGTCCCCGTCAGGAAAAGTCCCCGTCAGGAAAAGTCCCCGTCAGGAAAAGTCCACCTCAGGAAAAGTCACCCACCTTTTTCAGTCAGGGAACGTGCACAAACTGCGTTTTACACAAAATGTCGAATGTGGGGAGATTTCCGGGGCTACCATTTCCATTTTCACGCTGTTTAAAACAAGATGCAGCTGCACAACGTACTCAAATATGTAGGGGAAATTTCCGGGGTTCGCATTTCAAACTTTTATCGTAGTTTATACACTGGTGTGCAAAAATTAAGGACGAGGAGGAGAAATTAGCATAACAGCGGAACGAGCAGGCAGAACGGACCGAAAGACCACTCAAGAGATAGACTAGGGTCCGGTACGGTAGGCATTGCGCATACATGCAGCATGACGTAGGAGGGGGCGTCGGAAGGGTATAAAGCACACGGGCGGTGTACGCTCAGCAATTCGGTGAAAGCTATTGCACGGTGTACATCGGTTTGAACGACAACAAGCAGGCTGACAGGGTGGGGGAAATTCCGGGGTCGGCATTTCGACTTTTAGGATGGGGTGGAGGAAATTTCCGGTGTCATCATTTGTATTTTCATCCACTTTAAAACAAGATGCAGCCGTACAGGTAGAACAAATATGTAGGGGAAATTTTCGGGGTCGGCATTTGAAATTTTGATCGCAGTTTATAGAAAAAAATACTGTCTTGCAAGTAGCTGGATGGGGTGGGCGAAATTGCCGGTGTCACCATTTCCATTTTCAGACACTTCAAAACAAGATGCAGCCCTACAAGTAACACAAATACGTGTCCTTTTAAACAGTTTTTGATCTATCGCCCTCATATTCATAACGTTGACATATCAAACATTATGTAAACTACACCTTTTATAACATTATGTACTTAGGCCTTTTTAATACGTTTTGATCTATCACCTTCATATTCATAACATTTACATATCAAATATTATAATAAACAAACATTTTACTGAAAAGGCCTCAAGCCTAGGTGTTTTGCAAGAATGCCTTGGTCAATGTGTTGCACATGCGCGACGCTACGGGTGCTCTACGGTGGGCTTCAGCACACCCAACTTTTCTTCTTTCAGCCACTCCGCCCCCCCCACTTCACCACCACCCTTTGTCAAAAGAAAATCTCTCTACGCAGTTAGAACACATGTCGAAGGCAGCCCTCTAAGATTTTAGGAAACTCAGATAAACGTATGTGAATTTTTCGTATTTATGAAATACTGTCGGGAAACTTCTGTCCTCAGCGTTCTATTGAATCTACTGAAGTACGTTGGAAAATCTTCCACTAAAAATCGCGGTAACAGATCGGATCATATGTAGAGGATTTTAGGAAGGGAGTGTCTGACCCCAGGTTTTAAACAACCCTTAGAAATAGGAAGCTAGGAGATTTGGGCTAGAGTGCCTGATAGGAAAGTCACACGGAAGCGAGGTAGAAGACGCCCTTATTTACTACCGGGGGGCCAGTACCCGGGGTCCGAAGGCTTAATGTGCCCATCAGATCAGATCATATGTAGAGGATTTTAGGAAGGGAGTGTCTGACCCCAGGTCTTAAACAATCTTTAGAAATAGGAAGCTAGGAGATTTGGGCTAGAGTGCCCGATAGGAAAGTGACACGGAAGCGAGGTAGAAGACGCCCTTATTTACTACCGGGGGGCCAGTACCCGGGGTCCGACGGCTTAATGTGCCCATCAGATCAGATCAGATCATATGTAGAGGATTTTAGGAAGGGAGTGTCTGACCCCAGGTCTTAAACAACCCTTAGAAATAGGAAGCTAGGAGATTTGGGCTAGAGTGCCCGATAGGAAAGTGACACGGAAGCGAGGTAGAAGACGCCCTTATTTACTACCGGGGGGCCAGTACCCGGGGTCCGACGGCTTAATGTGCCCATCAGATCAGATCAGATCATATGTAGAGGATTTTAGGAAGGGAGTGTCTGACCCCAGGTCTTAAACAACCCTTAGAAATAGGAAGCTAGGAGATTTGGGCTAGAGTGCCCGATAGGAAAGTCACACGGAAGCGAGGTAGAAGACGCCCTTATTTACTACCGGGGGGCCAGTACCCGGGGTCCGACGGCTTAATGTGCCCATCAGATCAGATCAGATCATATGTAGAGGATTTTAGGAAGGGAGTGTCTGACCCCAGGTCTTAAACAACCCTTAGAAATAGGAAGCTAGGAGATTTGGGCTAGCGTGCCCGATATGAAAGTGACACGGAAGCGAGGTAGAAGACGCCCTTATTTACTACCGGGGGCCAGTACCCGGGGGCCGACGGCTTAATGTGCCCATCAGATCAGATGTAGAGGATTTTTAGAAAGGAGTGTCTGACCTCAGGTCTTAAACAACCCTTAGAAATAGGAAGCTAGGAGATTTGGGCTAGCGTGCCCGATATGAAAGTGACACGGAAGCGAGGTAGAAGACGCCCTTATTTACTACCGGGGGCCAGTACCCGGGGGCCGACGGCTTAATGTGCCCATCAGATCAGATATAGAGGATTTTTAGAAAGGAGTGTCTGACCTCAGGTCTTAAACAACCCTTAGAAATAGGAAGCTAGGAGATTTGGGCTAGATTGCCCGATAGGAAAGTGACACGGAAGCGAGGTAGAAAATGGGAGGAAGACGCCCTTATTTATTACCGGGGGCCAGTACCCGGGGTCCGACGGCTTAACGTGCCCATCCGACGCACGGCGGGTATTTAGTGGTTCGAACGTTCGTACCTGCCCAGGATCGAACCTGAGGTTATCTCCACGACAGTCACGAACGCTGACCACTAGGCCACCCGCGGCCTTAATCGCGGTAACAGTCGAAATACTAACCCGTAAATTCTCCCCACCCTGTCAGTCTGCTTATCGTAAGACCGTTTTCCATTAAAAACCGCGGTAAGAGTGGAAATACTAACCAAGAATATTCAGCCACCCAACCCGGCTAATTGTAAACCGATTTTTACCCTAAACAACGGTAGAAGTTTGAAATGCCTACCCCGGAATTTCCCCCACCCTGTCAGCCTGCTTATAATGTAAGACGTTTTTTCACTAAAAAGCGCGGTAACAGTTAAAATACTAACCCGGAAATTTCCCCCACCTCATCCAATACTTGCAGTACTGTAAACTGCGAAAAAAGGTTTGAAATGCCGACCCCGGAAATTTCCCCCACATATTTGTGCTACTTGTACGGCTGAATGTTGTTTTAAAGTGGATGAAAATAGAAATGATGATACCGGAAATTTCCCCCACCCCATCCTAGAAGTCGAAATGTCGACCCAATAATCCCCCCACCCCCCACCCTGTCAGCCTGCTGATTGTAAGACCGTTTTTCACAAAAAAGCACGGTAAGAGTGGAAATACTAACCCGGAAATTTCCCCCACTTCATCCAGCTACTTGCAAGACGGTTTTTTATTTAAACATCGATAAAAGTTTGAAATGCCGACCCCGGAATTTCCCCCACCCAGTCAGCTTCCTGACTGTAAGACACGTTTTCCATTAAAAACCGCGGTAAGAGTGGAAATACTAACTCGGAAATTTCCCCCACCCAACCCTGCTAATTGTAAAACGATTTTTACCCTAAACAACGGTAGAAGTTTGAAATGCCTACCCCGGAATTTCCCCCTACCCTGTCAGCCTGCTGATTGCAAGACCGTTTTTCACTAAAAAGAGCGGTAACAGTCGAAATACTGACCTGGAAATTTACCCCACCTCATCCAGATACTTGGAAGACAGTTTTTAACTATAAACAGCGATAGATGTTTGAAATGCCGAGCTCGGGATCCCCCCCCCCATATTTGTGCACTTTGTTCGACTACATCTTGTTTTAAACTGCGTGGAAATGGAAATGATTACCCCGGAAATCTCCCCCACGTTCGATGTTTTGTGTCAAATGCAATTTGTGCATGGTCCCTGACTGAAAAAGGTGGGGGACTTTTCCTGTGGGGTAATTTTTCTATGAGGAACTTTTCCAATGTGGGGGACTTTTCCGATGACTAATAAAAATGTATAAAAGCAGGCCGTAGACCCGCGGGACTGGGGGGTCAGGGGCTGAGGAATTACCGGGGAGAGGGGCTCTGTGCTCAACTACAAGTTAACATTTTCCACGAATACAGACGCACGTTTTTCTTTGTTTTTTTTCCTCCCTTTGTTAATATGCTAAATTAGCGAATGCTTTCTTTAGGCCAAATTGTATAAACCGTCAAATAAAAATACAACATATGAAATACTACATTTTCTTTCTCAAGTAATGCATAAAGGTAAATTGCGATTTCCCCGATATCTCTGCTTCTAAAAGTCCTATTTGAAAAATTCTTTCTGCATCGGATACACCTCCTCGTGAGAAATGTTTTGCATATATATAATTTCGAATTTTAGGTAGGGAATAATTTGGCCACCAGGGGCGTAAGTATTTATTTCTGTTTCTCACGTATTTACAGCAAGAGCTGAGCCTCTGAACACTCGACTGAAAACATTCTTTCGTGGACCGATACCACTCACTTCGGAAAACCTTTTAAGAATCCCTTCTGCTTAAAATAGTTCATAGTATTTTTGCCAGGGGCCTAGATATCTTTCTTTTTTTTTTTTTTTTGACTGGAGGTTTAACGACCACCGTGAGCAACTCAATGGGCTATAAGCAGTCGTCCGTCCCTAATTTAGGGTCACTGGTTCCAGGGAAGGAGAGAGAGCCAGTGCCGTAAGACAAACACAACATCCATGCCTCACCGGGATTCGAACCCGGAACCCGTTCGGACGAATGATCAGAGGCCATCGCTTAGACCACTGCTCCACCGGTACGGCCTAGATACCTTTACTTCTAAGCGTCCGGTTTAAAAAAATTCTTTATCGGAGAGCGTCTCCGCTGCAAACTGTTCCTCGCCGCCCCGGTGGCGCAGTGGTCTAAGCGATGGCCTCTGATCATTCGTCCGAACGGGTTCCGGGTTCGAATCCCGGTGAGGCATGGATGTTGTGTTTGTCTTATGGCACTGGCTCTCTCCCTTCCCTGGAACCAGTGACCCTAAATTAGGGACGGGCGACTGCTTATAGCCCATTGAGTTGCTCACGGTGGTCGTTAAACCTCCAATCAAAAAAAAAAAAAAAAATCCAATCCAAACTGTTCCTCATTTATTTTGAAATTTTTTGCAACACACAAGTGAGCCACTAGAGAGCGTAAGTTCACGCTTAGGTTAACAGCATGTTTGATACAATACGTACGGGACTAAAAACTCAATTGAAAAAGTTCTTTTTCGGTGAGACACTACTAATAGTAAACACATTTTGCTCATTTCCTTCCCAAAATAATTCACATTTTCGCCAAAAGGGACGCAGATATTTTAACTGTTTTTCTCGATACCACTGCTTCTAAATGTCTTATTTAAAAAATTCTTTTATCACCGGATATCATTTACCTTGTGGAACATTTTAAGTTTGTACATGCGGAGATTTTTTGTAGTTCATAGTTCTGCCGCTAGGTGGTGTTTGTGTACTTGTTTTTCCCCGTCTCTACTAAAAAACCATATTGAGAAATTTCCTTCTTATTGTATGCCATTTGCTTCAATAAAGATGGGGAACATTATCCTCTTTTAATAACGCACAGCTTTCCCGCTAGGAGCGTGAAGGTAAAAATCTTTTCCTCGCTATCTGTGCTTCCGGGAGATGTAATTGAAAAGTTTTTTTTTTTTTCCTTAACATAGCTTTTGCTATGAAGAATATTTTTCGCATAGTTTTAACTGTTTCATTATGCAAATTTCTTTCGCTAGGAGGCATAGAGTCACATCATGTTTCCATCTATACCCCGATGAGCCATTGCATTATGACTACCTAACTAATAAGCTAATAAGCTGTAGGACCCCCTTTAGCCCGTAAGACAGCGGTCTCTTGGAGAAGGAATCGATTCGATGAGATGGCGATAGCTATCCTGGAGTATCTGGTACTGAAATACCTACAGCAGGTCTTCCAGTTCCCGTACAAATTTAAGGGTGGTGGTGATTTAGCGCGAATCCGCTTTTCCAAGTTGAACCACAAATAGCATTTGCTTGGGTTCATGTCAGGTGAATTTGGAATCCAGTGCATTAACAGAAAGTCGCCAGCATGTGTACTCTTTGACGATTCTGGCAGTGTGGCATGGCATGGCATGGCGCATTATCCTATTGGTAACGGCCATCATCAGCAAGGAACACAGTTGCTATGAATGGGTGAACTTGGTCCACAACGATGATTAAATACCTGACAGCTGTCAGCGATTGTGCTATTGGTATAGTAGGGCCTAAAGTGTCCCAAGAAAACATCGCCCACAGCCGCCGCCGGCCTGTTTCCGCCCAGCAGTGCATTCAAGTGCCGTAGCCTCCGTTGGCAATCGGCGTGCTCGTCTGTCTACGTGATGCACCAAGAATCTTCATTCGTCAGACCAGGCCACTTTCTTCCAATCATCCACGGTCCAAACTCTATGATCTTGGGCCCATTTCATGCGTTGTTGGCGATGACGTGCAGTGAGCATGGGGACCCCGGCTGGATCTGCGGCTACGCAGGCCCATGCGCAGAAGGCTGCGATGAAATGTGTGCTGTGACACATTGCCCTGATCACCACTGTTGTAGCTGCGGGTAATTTGTCGCACTGTGGCCTTGCGGTCGCTGTGAACAGTGCGCGATAGTCTCTGCTCCCCTCTGGCATCAATGAGCTGCGGACGATACATGGCTGGACGACGGTTCGTCGTTTGGCCATCTGTGCACCACTTTTGGTACGTACTCACGACAGCCGTACGTGAACAACCCACAAGGCGCGCTGTTTCCGAGATCGTAGTTCCGAGTCGCCGTGCCATCACAATTTGTCCTTTTTCAAACTCCGATAAATCGGCAACTTTCCCCATTCTGATTCCGAACACCCTAGTAACCGAAAGCAGGTCCACAGAGTGTATATATATACTGTTCTGTGAACTTCACTTGCGCCACAGTTCGGTCTCCAGGCGCGCTCATTTCTCTAGGCTGGGGGGTGATCATAATGTAATGGCCCATCGGCGTATTTATTCTTTTAACTGTTCGATTTGAAAATCTCTTTTGTCTCTGATGCCTTTATTATGCTATAAGAAACTTTTTGTGCGCTATTTCTTAATCATCGTAACATGCTCTTTAGCCGCTGGTTGAACTAAGTGCATGTTTCTATTTCTGGATGTTTTATGGATTGTAGAAACCGGTTGATTGTTTTCCTAATGGGTTCCATTGACTTTTAGTAGCTCTGATAAATTTAATTCGCGTCAGAAAGGATTCAAAAGACGTGTTCATTACAACCAAAAATTCGGTGTCATCTTTCTTGCTTCTTGTAGAAAACGCTTTCTGCTGAAGTTTTCGGCAAGTATTAAATGTGAAATGCATGTATGTGAGGATAGGGGAAGGCTTTCTAGGTGAGCCCAGCTAAAACAAGAAGGATGATATCGAATTTTCGGGTGTAATGAGCACGTCTTTTGAATCGATTCTGACGCGAATTAAATTTGTGAAAGCTATTCAAAGTCAATGGAACCGGTATGGAAAACTCTAGTTTCTGATCGAAGAAAGAAGTTTTTCAATCGGGTTTTTAATCCGGCAAATATTGCTGTAAACGGAATCGTGAACTTACGCCCTCTGGTGGCAGACTTGCGCGTTAAGGAAAATTTGAAATTATATGAGAAAAATTTCGAAGCGAATACGCTCTCCAACAAAGAAATAGTTTTTCAAATCGGACTCTTAGAAGCACAGATATCTACAAATATAAGATATGCATCTGCGTCCCCTGGCGGGAACACCATGCATTATTTTAAGAAGAAAGTATTCTCAAAGGGTTTTTCGATTTGAGCGGTATCGATGTAGGAAAAAAAAATTCAGTCGAGTTTTCAGGAGCTCAAATTTAGCTGCAAATATATCAGAAGCAGAAATTAACACCTACGGCCCCTGGTGGCGAAACCATTCTTTACCAAATATTATAAATTAGTAGATATATGGAAAACATTTCCCTTCAAGATCTGTATGCGGTGTTACAGGAAAATGTTTTCAGATCCGAGTTTTAGAAGCAGATATCGAAGGAAAGGCAATTTACCTCTACACCCCTAGCGGGAAGTCTATGAAATACTTCAAAATTTTAAAATTATACAAAAAACATGTCGCAGCGGAAACTCTATCCAATAAGGAAAAAAATTTTCAAATCGGACCATCACAAGCAGAGGTATTGACAAAAATAAGATATACATCTACGCCCCCTGGCGAAGAAACCATGCATTATTTTAAAAAGAAAATATTCCAAAAGGTTTATCGACGTGTGATTAGTATTGATCCACAAAAGATTTTTTCAATCCAGATTGTAGAAGCTCAGATTTTACTGCAATTACATCAAAAGCAAAAATTAACGCTTACGACCCCTGGCGGCCAAATCAGTCTTTACCAAAAATTAGAAAATATATTCAAAAGATTTCCCACCCAGAGCTGTATCCACTGCAGAAAGAATTTTTCAAATCGGAGTTTTTGAAGCAGAGATATAGGGGGAAACGCAATTTACCTTTACGGCCCCTAGCAGAAAGTTTATGAATTACTTGAAAATTTCGAAGTTATATGAAAAACATATCGCACCGAAAGCCCTGTCCAATGCAGAACGAATTTTTCGGATCGGAGTATTAGAAGCAGAGATATTGACAAAAATAAGATATACATTTACGCCCCGTGGCGAAGAAACCCTGCAATATTTAAAAAAAAAAAAAAGATATTCCGAAAAGGTTTATTGACGTGAGTAGATCGGTCCACGAACGAATTTTTTCAACTGAGATTTTATAAGCAAATACATCAAAAGCATAAATTAACGCTTACGCCCCATTGTGGCCAAACCATTCTTTACCAAAAATTAGAAATTATATGCAAAAGATTTCCTATCAGGAGCTGTATCAGCTGAAGAAAAAAGTTTTAAATCGGAGTTTTAGAAGTATTTAAATCTGAGTTTTAGAAGTAGAGATATCGGGGAAAACGCAATTTACTTTTACTCTCCATAGCGGAAAATTTGTTCGTAACTTGAAAAAGTGGCTACACCTAAAATACTCTTCGACACAGATGGAATCTAAAGGTAAAAAAAAAAAAAAATTCAATCGGTTGCTTAGAAACAAATATATGGAATAAAATGTATTTTGAATTCGATATCATCTGCATTTACGCCCTTTAGCGGCAAAATTGTGCATCGTAAAATAGTCAAAATGAAGGATCATCATTCTCATGTTTCAAGCTTCCCAATGCAAAAAAAGAAAAAAGAAAATTCAAATCGGACTAATAGTTGCAGAGATGTGGTGTCCACAGACAGACTGATAAACCGATAACATAAGCACGATCTATTATTACAAAAGACGTGCTAAAAATTGCTGGGAGAAACCCACGCGATTTCTCCATTACTGTCCTGCTGACTTGTCCCAAAAGTTCTGATATTTTTGTTACTGTCCCAAAAGTTCTGATTTTTTGAAAAGTTAAACATGTTCACGGCACACGCTTTCATAATTAAAGTTTTTATTTTCAAACGCTTTTAATTTATTTTTACAAATATCTTTTACAAAATGAAGCAACACAACCAAGAAATACGTGAGCAAATGAATTAGAAAGCTCTTAATACAGGTTGATCTTTATAAGTATCATTCTTCATCAAAATTCATTCTAACAACTTATTGCATTCATGAAAGGCAACAACTACGACGTGTCATCATCAAATAACTTTTAATTTGGCAGTAACTTCAATGTATAAATCAACGTACTCTGCAATGCCGAGCTTGATTGTGGTTTTTTTTTTTTAATTTGCAATAAATTATGCGTATATACAGCCTCGTGGCGTATTAATGGAATCAGAGATGTGGAAGAACAGCTAAGGCTACGCCAACTGCTGCGTCGCTGCCAGCTCCATAAACAACAGGCAACTGGTACTGTCTCTCAACTTCTTTCTGAAGTACAACATTTCTAGTGAGTGCTGTTCCACTCCCCATAATTCTTTGGATCCCAGCGTCGATAAGAATTTCCCGCGGCATCATGGAATATATATTAGCAATCAAGCCTCTAAACAGTCCTCGGGAAACTTTGCCAAGCGTCAGGCAATGAGGATCTATGTTATGAACACTAGCTCGTTGCTCTGAAAGATGGCGTTCTCCGTACAGGGTGGGGATAACATGGAGTTCCGAGTCTGTCGAAGAGTCGTCCTGGGCAGCTGTGGTAATCTTCTCCCATATCTTAACCTCCGGAACACCTAAACCTTAAGAGAAAAAACAGATATAAATACACTGCCCGCTAAAACGTTAGCATGAATCCTAGTTCAAAAATTAATCAACTAAACTTTATACAATGGTACAGTTAAGGTAATGGTAACAGCACCGTTCCAGTGGCGCAGTGATTTAAGGGATAAGATCTGATCATTCATCCGAGATGGGTTCGGGTTAGAATCCCAGTAAGTCATGGATGTTGTTTTTGTCATACGGCACTGGCTCTCTCTCCCTTCCCTGGAACCAGTGGCCCTAAATTCGGGATGGGAGAATACTTACAGCCCATTGAGTTGCTTACGGTGGTCGTTAACCCCAAAGGCCGCCCCGGTGGCGCTGTTGTCTAAGGCGCTGGCCTCTGATCATCCGTCCGTAAGGGATCCGGGTTCGAATCCCGGTCAAGCTTGGATGTTGTTTGTCTTACGGCACTGGTTCTCTCCCTTCCCTGGAACCAGTGACCCTAAATTAGGGACGGGCGACTGCTTATAGCCCATTGAGTTGCTCACGGGGGTCGTTAAACCTCCAATCAAAAAAAAGCTAGAAAACGCAGCTTCAGATGTCGTTCCGGAAGTTCCTATTAATTTCTTATCTGGTTTAGATCTTCTTTTTTTTTTTTATTGGGGGTTTAACGACCACCGTAAGCAACTCAATGGGCTATAAAGCAGTTGCCCGTCCTAATTTAGGGTCACTGGTTCCAGGGAAGGGAGAGAGCCAGTGCTGTAAGACAAACACAACATCCATGCTTTATTGGAGGTTTAACGACCGCCGTGAGCAACTCAGCGGGCTATAAGCAATCGTTCGTCCCTAATTTAGGGTCACTGGTTCCAGGCAAGGGAGAGAGCCAGCGCCGTAAGACAAACACAAGTCCATGCCTCACTGGATTTCGAACCCGGACCTATCTCGGACGAAGGATCAGAAGCCATCGCTCAGACCACTGCGCCACCGGGGCGGCTGGTTTAGATCTGAAAGTGGTATGCGGAACACTTTAGTATCGTGCTTGTTGCCCCGGTGGCGCAGTGGTCTAAGCGCTGGCTTATAACCATTCTTCCGAGAAGGATCCGGGTTCGAATCCCGGTGAGGCATACATGCTGCTTTTGTTACACGGCACTGGCTCTCTCCCTTCCCTGGAACCAGTGGCTCTAAATTAGGGATGGGAGAATGCTTACAGCCGATCGAGTTGCTCACGGTGGTCGTTAAACCTCTCCAAAAAAACAATAACAGCATGTATGCGTCATGGTACAAACTCTACCAATGTCTGGAAATCCACAGAATTAATAAGACTCCACTAGAAACGTGCTAAATTGTCGCATGTTCGAAGAAGCTAGAAACCGCAGGATCAGATGTCGTTCCGGAAGTTCCCATAAATTTCCTATCTGGTTTAGATCTGAAAGTATGCGGAACAATTCAGTATCATGCTCGCTGCCCCAGCAGCGCAGTGGACTAAGTGGTGGCTTATGACCATTCGTCCGAGATCAGTCCGGGTTTGAATCCCGGTGAGGCATAGATGCTGTTTTTGTCATTCAGCATTGGCTCTCTTCCTTCCCTGGAACCAGTGACCCTAAATTGGGGACGTGGGGCTGATTATAGCCCATCGAGCTGCTCACGGCGATCGTTAAACCCCCTAACAACAACGAAAAAGTCTCGAGATCCTCAAACCACTG